>CM028129.1:55277500-56477500 GCA_016271365.2 Neoceratodus forsteri
TAAGGGAGGCGGGTCACTAGACTCCATGCTGAGTTGGCTAGGATTTGGGGAACTCTCCCACCCAGGGGTCACCAAGTGCACCACTGTTGCTTCAGAGGGTGCCAAGGAGGAGGGCTGGCTGGACTGTGGTGGGCTTTGGGAGTGTGGGGTGGTGGGTCCAGAGCACATTCCACAGCCAATGCCACTACACAACTCCTCTGCTGCTCTGGCAGTATGAGACTGCTAATAGAGGCACACAGCATTAAGAATGAAACCTGTAAGTCTCAGGTGCCATTTTTGTCTGCTCTTCTGTGAGGTGCATCACCAAAATTGGTTTTCGGTGATGTAAACTTGCCGTGATGGCGATCGCCTTTCCACGATCACCATTATGACATGGAACTTAATGAAGTACTGCCTGTATGGCATGGGAAGGCTAGGGGAACATTGCAATCAGGGACTGCAATGCCTGGCTCACAGTTTGTGCAGGGAGGAGGATTTTGGCTACATCAGGCACTGGAGTCCTACCTGAGGATAGAGATCTGTACAAAGGGATGTCCATACAGCAGGGGAATGGCAGTCCTGGTGGAAGGTTTAAATGCTACTGTGATGGGCATTTAAAGTATCCAAGGGGAAGGCATAAAAATGAGGGAGACAGAGAACCCCACCAGAAAATGGAGTTTCAGGAGTTTCAGAAAGGAGAAGCCAGGGAAATTAATTCTCAGGGGTAGAGGGGCATAGGAACAAAGGAAGGAAAGGACAGGAGGGTTGATCTAAGACTGAGAGAAGAGTTAAGGAGGGTGGGCAGAGGGAGAATGAAAAGAAGAGGACGGTACCAAGGCCAAAGGAAGGGCAAAGGATGAAATCAGGAAGGAAAGACTAAGCAGAGGGAGGGAAGCACAAAGGGAGTGGACAGCCATGTGCTAACACAAGGAACCCAGGAGATACAATTCCCGACCTCGAGGGCAACTATTACGGAGGCAGATCTGGATCTGGCGCCATAATAGAATCATAGTGCACCAACAACCACAGCTGGGATGTGGTCATTCCAGGATACACCATGTTTTGGAAGAACAGAACAGGGAGGAAGGGGTTGTCTTATATGTGAAGGAGGTAAGGCCACAGAGATACAGGGACACCAATGGGATAAAGAAGGGCTGGAGGTTCTTTGGGTTGGCTTAGAGACAGGGTATAGGGCCTTTATTCACGTTTTGATTTGTGTACAGACCACCAAAATGGGGGGCAGACAATGTTTTGGGAAGATCACTTGTAGAATGGCAAGCAAAGGGAAGTATTGACTATGGGACTTTAATCTGCTGCGTGCAGTAGCAGAGACCTCTGGGAGCAGCTACAAGAAGCAGGACCATCCTCAACTCACTACAGGAGGCATTTCTCAGACAGCTGCTAATGGAACCCACTAGAGACAGGGCAGTGCTGGACCTGGTACTTGGAAACAGGAGAGCACTGCAGACATCACAGTGGGTAGCCCCTGGATTAAATGATTACTGTGTGTGTGATTTGCCATATGGACTGGGCAAGAGACAAACATACTAGGATGAGGGTCCTGAACATCAGGAAGGTAGACTTTAAAGAAATGGGAGAGTGCCTCAGTGAATATCTTGAAGGGAGGATGGCCAGTGGGGAGAGGAGGCACAAATAATAATGTCAAAGAGGGTATAACTAAGGCAATGGCAAGCTGTTTGAAGATGGTAGGCAAGGGTAAGATGGGGAAGAGGCCATTATGGTTCTCAAAGGAGGTAGCTAAGGCAGTAGGGGAGAAAACAGCTTTTGGGAAGTACAAGAAGACTCAGGTGGAGGGTACAGGGAGGTATAGCTAGATAAATAAAGGGAGGAAGGAAAGATGAGGGCAGTTAAGGCACAGACAGAGAGAGGATCGCCAAGGAGGTAAAAAAATGGGATAAGACTATCTTCAGGTATATAAGTGAAAGCAGGAGAGCAAGAGGTGGGACTGTGTGGGTGGGGGGTGCAGAAGATCAAGAGAAAGCCAAAAGTCTTAAATGAGTACTTGTTCTGCCTTTTCAGGGTGGGGATGGACTCACATGTATCAGTAGGCACCTGAGTGAGGGGGAGGACAAGTTCTTGTTCGAAGAGAGTCTGAAGGGGATTGGAAGTCCTGAAGGAAAACAACGCAATGGGACCAGATGGATTCACCCAAGGGTTCAAAAGAACTGAGCACGGTGTTAGCCAACCCTCTGACACCACTGTTCAGCACTTCACTGGAGACAGGGTCGGGTTGCAGAGGACTGGAGAGGGCCGATGTGGTCCCTCTGCACAAGGGGCGGCAGCAGGGAGGAGGCTAGCAATTACAAGCCAGTCAGTCTCACATCAGTGGTAGGGAAATTAATGGAGACACTGCTGAAGGAGAGACTGGTGGAGTACCTGGAGGCAAATGGACTGCAAGACCTCCAGCAGTCTGGTTTCACAGGGGTGAGGTCATGTCAAACAATTCATATAGATTTCTTGGACTGGGTGACTAGTGAGGTGGATCAGGGAGGGCAGTGATGTGCCCTATCTCAACTTCAGTAAGGCCTTTGACACTGTGCAGCACAGGAGGTTAATAAAGAAACTTAGCAACCCGGGATTGGGGAGAAGGTGGTAAGCATATCAAACTGGTTGAAGGATCGAGGCAGAGGGTGGTGGTAAATAGCAGTCACTGGGCATGGGAAAGTGACCAGTGGAGTGCCACAGGATCACTGCTGGGTCCTGCCCTTTTCAGTGTCTTCAACTGGCATTGCTGAGGAACTGAGGAGGTATGTCTCTTTGCAGAGGATACACAAAGATCTGCAAAGAGTGGACTCCCAGGAAGGGGTGGAGAGAATGCAAGGATCTGAAGACACTAGGGGAGTGGTCTAGGGTGGCAGCTGGGTTTCAGTGCCAAAAGTGCAGTCATGCACCTGGAGTGAGGAAGCCAAAGGCTGTGTATAAGACCGAGGGAGGTACTTACAGTCACCAAGCAGTAGAGGGACATTGGAGTAATCATATATTATGATCTCAAGGTGGCAGGGCAGTGCAACAAGGTGGCAGAATAGTGCGACAAGGCAGTAGGCAAGGCTAGTGGGATGCTGTGGCATAGGGAGGAGGATTTTCAGCAGGAGAAGGGAAGGGTGTTGCCACTTTATTGCTCACTACCTATAGTACTGTATCCAGTTCTGGAGGCCACACCTCTGCACGGACATCAACAGAGTGGAAGCACCCAGAGGTGGTTACCAAAATGGTGCACATGTTGCACAAAAACCATAGCAGTAGAGGCAGCCAAGCTCAACACGTGACTCCCTGGAGGAGAGGAGAGTGACAGGAGACATGATTGAGACCTGTAAGTAACTAACAGGGATGAACAGGAGGAGTCTGCTTCAAGGAGGAGGAACACCAGAATGGGGGGGCATGCAGTGAAGCTGGGGGGGTTGAGAGGGATGTGAGAAAAACTTCTTCACAGAATGGGTGGTGGATTCCTGGAACAGCCTGTTAGAAGAGGTGATGTGTGCGAAGGCAGTGGGGGGAGTCCAAGCAAGCTTGGGATAGGATGGGCATAGTAAGTAAAAGAAAGGGAGGAGGAGGGAGGGACACTGTCAGCCATTTAGGGTCTAGGGGTGTAGTAATAAACAGGGAAAAATAGGGCAGAGAAGATAGGCCTAGTGGTCCTTTTCTGCCGACAAATTCTGTTTCTATCACATAATATTTCAGCCAATGGCAGGACTGGATTCTGCCACAGAAATGAATAATTTATGCCACAAGAAAGAACAAACTGCCACAGAAAACTAGGGACCCTGCTAATACGGTATCTCTGAATGGTTCTATGTTATAATAGCGAATGAAAAACAGCGACTACCTTCACAACGAGTGTACATTGCCAAAAACCAAAAAGACATTGTATACTCCACCGACAGCAAACACAGCTACAAATACTAAGATTCTTATGGAAGGCAATAGTTACTTACTTTCAATGCGGGGCTGGAGTACCCGCACCCCCTGTATTACTATAACCAACTCCAGGGGCATGTCAGGGAGGGGAGAAACTTGAGGGAGACAAAACTCGGGAGGGAGACAGAAGTCGGAGGGGAGAACGCTGGGGGAGCAAACTGGGGTGGGGGAACAATGTCGGGAATGGAATGTCAAACATTAAAAAAGAAAAATTTTACACAACCCCCAAACATAATACAAAACTATATCAAACCCATGCCCAGACCTGAACCCAGGTCCACCAACATTGCAGATTGCGACCCTACCCACCACACCATACAAGCAGCTCAACACTACTTCTTCCAACAAATCCTGATACTAACATGTGAAATTGCTGGCAGAAAAAGGCCCAGAGGTTTATCAAGTCTGCCCAATTTTGCAGCTCTTAGTTTCATATCACTACAGCTGCCCCAGCTCTAACCCTATCACTGAAGAGCAGGAACTTAAAGCAGAAAATAGTGTTAATCATTGTAATTATAATATAGTACTCTGTCAGAAAATACTTTATATATAATTTAATTGACCTTGTCAAATGGGTCCCTGAGTTGGTTTTACTCTTTGATAAGGCTGTGACCCAGATTTTGGTCTTTTGTACCTGTTTTGACCAATCTTGTCCCCAGTTTGTGACATGGTTGGTTGAGAGGTATGCCTAGAACCATTTACATAAAAGCCTAAAATAAGCATTTCAATCGCTACCTAAAAAATAATGCCCTCCCACATACAAAAAGCACAATGAATGCACTTGCCAGACCCCACCCCAGCACACTGTGTCCTAGCTATGCATTTTCCATGAGAGTCCGGAATATAATAACCATCAACAGTCCCTTTGGTAGAGATGTCCCAGAGGGACAATAATGACCATGATAGACTCTTTAGTAGACACCATCCATAGTGGAAAATATAATAACAATAATAATAATAATTGTATTTGTGAGACAGGGATACATTATTGAGTCAACTACTATTATCCAGTTCCACCCACTTTGGGGACCGGCAGCTGTCGCTGGTGACTAGGGCACCAAGGGTCAAAAGTCTGACCCTTCTCTTTGCAGGGACTGTGCCCCCACACACACCCTTTCTAAATATACCAACTCCAGGAGCAGACCTTAGGGAGGGCTGGTGAATTTCACTATTTGGCCCTAATGAAGGGTGCACCACCGCCAGTGCCCCAAGCGGGTGCAGTGACTATTATCATGGATTCAAGGAAGAGCAGAATCAAGCTACAGCTAAAAGGTGCAGGTTACACAGTACTGCTTAAGTACATAATATACCATTCCAACACAGTTACATTCCATTACATACCTGACAATATAGATTAGTAGAATATATGGCTACTAATGGGAAACAGAAATTTCAGCATATAAAGGCCTATTGGAACATTTAGAATGCCATCTACCATAGTAGAACACGCATTTGTCAATGCCGGATGTTGTCTTGCTGGGGTTGGCATCAGTAGTGCAAGTTAGAGAGCGCATAACAGGAATAGCAGTGAAGTATAGAACCAATGTCAACCCACCCTGCAGAGTGACAGGCATTGGGGTGTGCATTTGGGTCACTGGCCATAACGCTTATGCTATTTCACCTCACCCTACCCTGCAGAGTTTGACAAGTGTCACATTCTGCCTTAGGGTTGTCTGGCCTTATGCTCACCCCACTCATAGGAAGTATGTTGAGATGGCTGCAGCATAGGAGAATGGGTTGAACTTTGGGGCTGAAGAGTCCAAGGCACACCTTGATGCCTGTCAGTGGCTGCAGGGTGGGGGTGGAGGACCAATGGCGTGAGCAGTACAGCAATCCAAAGACACACCCCTGATGCCTGTTAGTCTGTACAGGGTGGCATGTAATGGTTAGAAACCCTAACGCCCTGGGTGTGTGTTGGTATTTGCACTCCAAATGTTAAAACATGGCCTTTGTGACCCCACCTCATGAAAGCATTTGGGACCTCTGCTCATGAACAATGTCCCTGTGATTTTGTTAATCTGTCTCGAATGTTGATTTCCCACAGTGGCTGTGCCATTCTGCACCACATTAAAATGTCAGCTGCACCATTAATAAGGAGGTGTGAAGAAATGGCAATGTTGAAAATCTGGAGTGAAAATATTTAACATTCTCAAAGTTACGGCGTGTGAAAACTAGCATCACATGCTCGTAACACAGTCATTTAGTGGAATTATTTCACCAAATTTTAACATAGCCATTTTGGGACCTTGCTCATGAACAGTGGCACTATGATTATCTTAATCCGCCCAACATTGATTTCCCACAGTGACCCGCAATGTGCTTCAGATGTGTGAAACTACATTTCAGGCAGGATGTGACAAATGGCAGCTGTACTGTTCATAAGAAGGTGTGCAAAAATGACAATGTTGAAAATCTGGGTGAAAAATATTACAAATTCTCGAGGTTACGACTGTACATAGACACTGCACAATGCACGCTTGTAACATACTCATTTTATGGAATTTTTTCACCAAATTTTCAACATAGGCATTTTGGGACCTCTGTTCATGAACAGTGTTACTGTGATTTTCTTACTCTGTTCTGAACATTGTTTCCTACAGCGATTTCATGCACTAAATTACCGGATGTCTAAACACAGTTCGGGTAGGATGTGGAAAATGAAAGCTGTATTGTTCATAAGGAGGAGTGAAAAAATGGCAATGTTGAAAATCTGGAGTAAAAATATAAAAATTATCGAAGTTATGAGTGTGCATGGAAACTACTGGCATGCGCTTGTAACACAGTCATTTTATGGACGTTTGTCACCTAATTTTCAAGATAGGCATTTTAGAACCTCTGCTCATGAACAAATGAACAGAGTCACTGTGGTTTTCTTAATCTGTCCCAAACACTGATTTCCACAGCGGGCAGCTATTCTGCACAGGAAGTGCGAAAACACAGATTCGGCCAGGATGTGAAAATGACAGCTGTACTGTTCATAAGGATGTGTGAAAAAAATGCCAATGTTGAAAATCTGGGTGAAAACATTACAAATTTACGAAATTACAAAGGTGCATGGAAATTCATAGCATACGCTCATAACACAGTCACTAATGTACTTTGTCCCCAAATTTTCAATATAGGCATTTTAGGACCTCTGCTCATTAACAGTGTCACTGTGATTTTTCTTAATCTGTCCCAAACACTGATTTCCACAGCAACTGTGTTATTCTGCCAGAAGTGTGAAAACACATTTGAGCCAGGATGTGAAAAATGACAGCTGTACTGTTCATAAGGAGGTGTGGAAAATGCTAATGTTGAAGATCTGAAGTGAAAATATAACAGATTCACGAAATTCTGCGTGCATGGAAACTGCGCAACACACGCTTGTAAAACAGTCATTTTTTCACCAAATTTGCAACATAGGCTTTTTGAGAGCCCACCTCATTAACAATGGCACTGTCGTTTTGTTAATCAGTCCTGAAAGGTGATTTTGCGCAGTGACCGTAAAATCACCTTTGGGACCAAATAATGCCATGACAGTGACTGAATTCATAAGGAGGGGTCCTAGTAACCCCATGTTGAAAATTTTGTGCCAAAATTCCCAAAATGCCTGAGATATGCACCAAAGCTGAAAAAAACTATGCCATTATACAGCTTACGGGATTTCTTCAGTTTGTGGCGACTTTGAAGAGGGGCAGACATGTTCCGGTCCACGAAGATCATGTACCGGACTCGAAGGTAAGTATGGGTGAGGGGTGTGGGGGGTGGGGTATGCAGTGGGTGGAGTGCGGGTTGGGGGAAGGGCCTACAGGCGGAGAGACTGTTTTCTACTTAACAGGGTTAAAAAAATGAAACATTATTGGGAATGTTTTTGTTTTTTTCAGGACATTTGACATGCTGGTGGGCTC
The DNA here is from genome assembly GCA_016271365.2 of Neoceratodus forsteri. NCBI lineage: Eukaryota > Metazoa > Chordata > Ceratodontiformes > Ceratodontidae > Neoceratodus > Neoceratodus forsteri. Next base: position 55,285,306 of record CM028129.1, read on the forward strand.
CAGCATGTCACCTGCATGTTCTGGGGTGGGGGACTGGAGCTGATGGAGATTGGGCATCCCATCGGCAAGTAAAAGGTGCTGGGGGGATGATGCTGAGGGGAATGGGCACCCCCTTCGTGAACAACTGGCATGGAACATGAAGCCGATGGGGATTGGGCTCCCCATCGGCAAATTAACTCAGGAGGTGGGCATGATGATGCCGCTAGGGGGATTGGGCACCCTCATCATTGGGCTTTCTGGGATTGTGAGAGGCGGACAGCACAGCCGCCATGTGTCTGATTGAAATGTTACACCAGGGAAGGACACGCCCTTGCAAATGAGGTAGAGCCCCTCACTTGCAGCAAGCAAACGCTTCAAGTTGGTGGCATGCACTGCTGTCATGGACAGCATGCAATCTAATTCATGCCATGGAGCCCAGCCCCAAAACGCAGTGGCGCACTGCCAACAACACGACCGAGCCTCCCAAACCTGCTATTTCAAAGTTACTGCAACATGTTTCTTGTGCATGCTAAGACAACATAAAAAGGGAGGCACTTGTCTTATTGTTTAAGAAAATCACAGAGGCAACATTACATCAGACAAGCTACCAAGAAAACACAGGTTCAATGCAAAATTTTTGAAGAAACAATTTGCAAATCAATATTTGAAAGTAAACTCATAACCTTATCTACCTAATGCCGCCTTGCTATCTACTCACTATTTCCTTGTTATTCTCGCTATTTCCTCACTATTCCCTACACTCGCTATGCTCTCACAGTCACTATCCTTACAGGTACTCAAATTGAGCTGCTCAGTTTGAATCATCCAAATCACGGGATACTCTCTGAATCTAAGACTGACTACTGCAAACAGGGCAGCTCAGTATCTCAGACAGACTGCTACTAATGGGGTAGCTAGGTAACAGGGTAGCTCAGTCTAACTCTTGGTGGTGCTATCCCAAGGGCTACCAGAGGATGCTAATCCCAGCGGTGCCTCCATCCAAAGGTCAGGGTTGGTATGGGTCAAACTAACCAGGCCACAGCCCTCTGGGACACTGTGACTCCCCTTGTCTCCTACTAGTGGACCACGCAGTACACAATGTTTACCTCACAATACCCTGATATATTTTGCACATACACATATATTTGGCACTTAACCCCAGAACTGATTTCTTCCACTTGACTCTGGGTTCCCCTGTAAAACAAGGTCAGGCAAGACAAAAAGCAACAGTGCAATACCTTAAGCAGAAACTGACACCAGAGTCAATGTAAATTGCAGAAAAAAGTAGATCTGATTTATTTAGGGGTAGTAACACAGGAGGGGCACAATCAGGGTTATTGGTTGGAATAATCTATCATTTACTCTACAGTGTGGGCATTTAAAGTCCCTGAAAATCTCTGGGTACCGGGGATGATAGATTGGCTAGCCAGGACTGTTGCCCGGGTAGGCTGGCTGCAGCTGGTTGGGGCCCTGTGAAGAAAAGAAATAACATGCACCACACCCTAACTGTAATCTGGAGCTGGAGGGCTCAGTTCGTGCAAAAGAAAAGAAATAACAAGCAATCAGGTTGATTTAGCTATATGTTGCAGGAGCTACCCTGATGAGTACTCACGATACCCAAAAACTGGACACAGGATGGATGATGGTAGAGACAGCAGATGATGATTCTGGATTGCCAGAAACAGCAGGGGCGCACACGATGCGTCATGGCGTCATTCCTGTTCAGGCATGGAACGGGGCTGATCCCTGGCAGGACTCTCGTCGATGGTTCTTCACTGTGCAGCAGGGTAGGATGACAAAGCCCTCGTGGCAGGGCCCAGCATTAAGCGGCAGCGGATTCAGTCTGATTCGAGCTGGGCACTGCTTCCAGCCCTCAGCACATTTACATGTAAAGAAAGATTACTTTACCAGGCAAATGGCTCTTGATCCGATCACAAAGTCACTGCTAAAACGCGGAGCTCTGAGGTAGCTGAAGTTCCTGACAGGCAGACCGCATTTAGCAAAATCTTCGGTCTTCTACAGGTGCAGCCTGGCCTCTCCCAGTTACTTGCTGGGTTTCTCCAGACACTGATTCAGTTAGAAACGTACTCTTTCCCTCTCGCCTCTCCACCCAACGAGCCGAAAGGCAGCCGCTAACTAGGCCCCTCACACAGTTCTCCCACTCAAACTATGACACTCTTGCTCGGCTTATCACAAGCTGTCTCTCCTCCCGTTCCCAACTTCAATCTGGCTTGCCAGCAGACAGCTCCAGGGTTTTCCCTTGGATCCAAAATGTCTGATTGATGGGTCCAGCTGTCAGTCACAGAAAGAGTTCCCCTTTGGTGCAAAAGGCGCCAACAATCCAAACTACAAATTCCAACTGGTAATCCACACAGTCCCACATTAGCAGGCTCTATTTTAGAGTCCTCACGTACTGATTGGTCCAACTCGGCAGTTCAGGACCAAAATGGTAGCACTAACGAACAGTCCTTGCTGCAAATAAGGCAGGTTAGAACAAACCACATTATTATTACTACTCTAAATGATTACCAGCAATTAGTCACATCTTTTAGCAGGGCTCCCTCTGCACAGTTAGCAATGGCAGAAGCGCGGTGAGTACTCAGCAGCTAGGGTGGGACTCGGCATGAAACACACAGTCCCCCTTTTGATTAATTATGACTGCAAACAGGCAACCCTAAAGGACAGTACACGGAGGCCACCTAGGTTCCTCCTCATCTTCTTCCTCGCTGAGCATCTGAGCCCAGGAGGTGCAGTCGCCCCCACTCCTGAGACTATCCACTCTTCACTGGGCTTGGAGGTCGACACCTCCCATACAAGAGTCTCTGTCATCTCATCTTCTCCGATGAGACTAGGGCTCCGCCCTCTCTCCATGGATCTGCTGATGCTCCTCCACAATGTCTCTATGTGACCCGGACTTGGATACATCAGCAGTTTGTTCTGCCTATAAATCTACACCCTCTTGCTTCATGCCACACTCTGCTGAGCTCTTCTCAACAGGCACCACCTGGTGCTGTTGCTGCCAACTGCAGATTCTTGAAGCTTTGTTCATGTAGGAGCCAGACGAATCTTGGGTGCTTTGGATTGAGCCATGTCTCTCTAGGCACCCAGAACAGTGAGAAACCATAAGGACGTTCCTTCCAGCCTCTAAGCACATTATGCACACTCTTACTGGATATCCAGGAATCACCACATGATGAGGCAATGTCCCTGTAGTATCATCTCTCAATGTCTTTCAATCTGTTAACTTCTTCTACCATCATAGCCCGGCATGATCCGGGTAGTGGCTGATCCCAAGGCAATGACTGCAAAGAAAAACAAAACTCACTTATCTCAAGTCCCACTCTGTTGGAAAACTTTTACAAAATGGCTCCCTGCTGCTGTGTTTACTTTACTACCCCACCCTGTAATAGTGGCGGCAGCACTCCTGGCATCAATGTTCTGTTTCTGACTCAAGTCATGGCGCATCCGATTTACACACTCTACTGATAAAGTTCACTCAAACTGCTTAAACTGTACTGTACATTTTCTTAGCACATTTATATGGTTTTACTGGACTTTTCATTTGCTGTAATTCACTGTTCTTGCTTAAAAGTCCCTAAAGCCACAGTATCTCATTGCACTGGATTGCCTGTATTTCGTTGCATCTATCATACAATCCACAGTCTCTCATTTTGCTTTGAAAAAATCATACTGTTGCTGAACCCACAATTATGCTCACAGTCTAATGCTCAGAATTCTTGTTTAGCTTGATTAACTTGACACAGTCCTTCTTTGCAAAACAATCACACTGTTTCACACAGATTCAGCCGGCTTTAGTTAAAATCACACATAGTTTGAGTGGTTTCTTAGGTTGGTACTCACTTAATCAGTAGCTTGCAATTACGATGGAAAAATTCAGCCTACAGCCGGTCTTGAGGCCTCTGAATGAAGTGGGCTGGCAGTCCTGCTGATTGCCCTCTGAACACCTAGCTTTCTTCCCAGATGATCAAAATGTGGGTTGAGCTCGATTTTAAACAGAAAAGTCTGATTTTATTACTTTATAACATTTTCAGTCACCGTGGCGCTCCTCCCTGGCAAGCCAGTTCGCACACTACTCTCTCTCTCCCTCTCGAACACTGTGCAGTCACGCAGAGCTGGCTTGGGGCAGGACCAACTGAAGTCTCACCAATCACTCGACGTCATGCAAATGAGTCTCTTTCTTCTCGTGCTCTTCTCCTCGATGGCAATTGTCAAGCAGGCAAAATTTAAACTGCAACCACACTTTTTTTTTTTTTCCCAACTGTGACTCCTCGGTGGGAGAACCATTTTAACCATTTTTTCATAGCATTTCACTCCATAACTCTCTGTCCATACAACAAGCACTTCCAACTTCTAGGCACAAATCTCTTTGTTTCCCACAGTTTTCCACACTTGTTCTTGTCACAATTAACTTTAAAAGCTGGCAAACGTTATTACTTTGATGCAGGACAAGGGCATACTCAGTCTGGCTTTACTGCTCCTCGGTAAACTGATGACACAATTACAGCAGCACATGAGCGGCAGCACACAGTGGCACATTTGGGTGGCAATGCTTCCAACTTTTGGGCTCCACTGCCAGATAGCCAAAACACTAGCCCTAATCCCGAGCAAATCTTTGCTGGGATGGTTGGTGCCTGCCAGATCCTCAGAGAGGAAGAAGATGAGGGGAACCTATGTGGCCTTATGAAGAAGGTGCTTGTCCACAGTCTCAGGCTCTTGCCTTGGAGGAGCAGAAAGTGGAGAGATTGGTGACTCCACAGCCCTGTCCCCACAAGGAGGAGTCAAAGATCCATTTTACATTGTACTGAGTATGCGTAGCTGGCAGAACCAGAACTGGCTGCCCCAAGCCAGGCCAGCGGTCTAAAGTTGACCAAGTGTAGTAAAGAGGAAAGATTGGTTCAGAGGAAGGTGAATGAGATCTATGGGATATCCTTCCTACCTTTCCTTGAGAGTCTGGGAGGAGATTGAAAGAAACAGGAAATCCTGGATAGTGGAAGAGACAACAAAACATGTGCATCCCAGTGCAAGTCGGTATGTCCGAGACAGAGTGTTCAAGAGAAATTTAGACAATGGTGGTAGAACACTATTCATAGACACTGTTCTGATTGTGGATGGAGAGGGACATGAAACCTTCTTCAATGTGAATTATGGCGCCCAGACGGGTGTAATAATTCTGCACCTGACCCATTGTGTTACTTTCCTCAGTGCAGGCCATTTCCTGTGAATGTGCCCGTGCCCACCAAACAGAGAACAGAGCAGTGGTAGCCAGTGCTGCCATCCAGCCATTACTGTACCTATATTGTTCTGCCAGACTGGCATTCCAGGAACCAGGTGCCTCAGATTTGTCAGTCTTGCAGTGTACTGGCTTTCCAGATTTCATCGCCTGGCCTTCCAGAAGACTTTATACCACTGCTACCACTGCTCTACATTAACAATATCGACCTTGAGATAACATCTTCAGGCGTTCATCTCTTAGCGGACGATACTGTCCTATACTTGTCTAGGCCTATTCTTGAGCAGGCGTGCACAGATTTGCAGAAGATTTTAACATCCTGCAGCACAACCTACTCAAACAAAAATTGCTATTAAATGCCAAAAGACAAAGGCCATGCTTCTGACCCGAATAGCTCTGCTTCAATGCTGCCTAGCAAGCACTGTAAACTATACTACGTTGCTTGGCGAATCCCTTGACTATGTTGATAAATTTAAATACCTTGGGATGTGGATTGACTTCCATCTGTCCTTCTTGGTTCATGTAGAGGAACTAGCAAAGAAACTAAAACAGAGGCTCAGCGTTTTCTATAGAATCAAGCACCTCCTTACCTATGTGGCCAAGAGGAGGCTGGTCCAAGCTACTTTTCTATCATTATTGGATTACGCCAACTTCATCTACAGTCAAGTTCAAGGGAAACCTTAGCCAAACTTGATGTTCTTTACCACAGGGCCCCACGCTTAGTTTCTGGGGCACCTTATTCTACTCACCACTGTGGCTTGTACTTGGTAGTGGGCTGGCTGTCTCTACATTCAGAAGACAAAGAAATGCTGCCCTTTGGATATACAGAGCAAATTGGCAAGATGTTGCCACAGTATATCTCTGACTGCTTGCCCCTATGTGTTTTTGGTAACTATGCCCTGAGGAGGCACTCTTATATCTCTAGTGATACCGAAGGTAAAACCCGTTATGGCAGATCATCCTTTAGCTTTGCCCTATCCCAGTTATGGAACAGCTTCATAAAACTCAAAAATTAGCAAATCCCATAAAAGTCCCTTGAATTCAAACTTCTTTATGCAAGATTTTTCTCAGAGCATTGTAAGTGTTACTCTGATGTGTCGTGCCAGGTTCTGACATCCTGAGATCAACCCTCACCGCCTCCTTAACTCTATCTATAGCAATCCTCTCAGTCTTCTACTTTCCATTTTCTATCAGGCTCTCCTTTGCTGTAGCTGCTCTTCAATCTGCCAGGGCATTGAAATGTCTTGTCAATACTAACGTTACATGTGTGAATATTCTACATCCTGTTTGATTATCCCTCTTACGTTATAGCTTTGTATATGTTATTTGCTTTTACATTTGTGCTGCTCTATAATAGCAGTAGTAATGCTGTACCTGTATATGTATTATTTATCTGATGTCATTTCTGTATGACCAGGCCCATCTTGGAAATGAGCTTGCTCAACAGTGCTACACCTGGTAAAATAAAGATTGATTGATTGATTGATATCCAGAGAGGACACCAGCCCAGCTGTATCCTGATTCATCGCCTGGGATTACAGATGACTTCAGACCGCTGTTTCCTTTCCTGTTCCAAGGTTCTATCTCCTAGATGACATCAACCCAGCAGTTTCCAGAAGTGCCATCCTGTTGTTTTCCAGAAGATCTCCTCCCAGCTATATCCAAGAATGCTGCCAGGGACAGTCTTCGCTGGAAATCCAGGTGTCGTATTGATTTCGTTCTTCAAGGGACTGGTAAGTCCACACTTTTCTATTTTAATGACATTGCAGTACACACCTTACACCTAGCAGAATTCAGACTGTTTGAACTGTCCTCAAAGACTCTCCCTTCGGGATTACAGTCCTACCAGAACTGTGCTTCACCAGGCTTCGCTAGGAAAGACTCTTTTATGGACTTGCCGTCGGGCACTGTTGTCACTAGAGGGACTTTTAGGCACTCCATCCCCAAAAATATGTATTGTAAATAATGTTGTTGTTTTTCTACTGTTTCTGCTGTTTTTCTACTTTTCAAAACCTTCCTTCATCAGCAGGATTGGTCCCAGTTCTCTGCAACCAATATGAACACCACACTGGAACACTTCATCAGGATCTTCAACCAGGCATGCAACATATTTGCACCCCTCAAGGAGCGCAAGCCAAAGCCCTATGTAACCCTGGCTCACTGGAGACCTACTTAGATGACTAAAAGCTCGAGACCACCTTTGGGAGATTGCCAGAAACACCAGGAAACAAGATGATATTGCTAACTATAAACGTGCATGAAATGACTGCACCAAATATATCCGGGATACGAAGATCACCTATTTCCATAATGCTCTCACTAACTCATGGGGCAATGGTAGGGACTTCTGGAATAACATTAAAGAAGTCACCGGGAAGCAATCTAAATCACCCCGTCAGTACTCAGCATAAATGGTGAAACTACTTTTGACCAGAAACTCATTGCTGATACATTCAATTACACCTTCACGGACCTCAGTGCTGTACTCCCACAGGGTTTTTTCAATGAGGTGGTTCCCTTGCCCTCCAGCCACTTCCAGCCACCCTCCTTCTACTTTAAAGCAGTAAAATGCATCAAGTTGCAGCTACGTTACCAAAGCCATTTGCAACTCCAGAGCCAGCAGTGACTCCCTCGACCTCAAACTGCTATCACTCACATTTAAAGAAGTACTCCAACCACTGACCAGGATTTTCAACCTCTCCTCAGCCTCAGCCAGTTCTCGAACTTATGGAAATCTGCTACGGTAACCCCAGTTCATAAAAGTGGTGACAAAACAGCTACTGAGAATTACCGTCCAATTTCCATCCTACCTCCAATCTCCAGGCCCTGGAATGGATTGTGTCAGACCAGCTCACCCGACTTCCTCGACAATCACAACATCCTGTGCAAGGAGCAACATGGCTTTAGAAAGGTCATAGCACCTCCACGGCACCACTTGAATTCACTGGTGCAATCCATCACTCACTTGATAACAGTCATCTTACTGGGTCCGCCCAGAGGGTGTAGACAGAATGAGAGCGACCTGCAGAAACTTGAAGAATGGTCAAGGGTTTGGCAGTTGAAATTCAATGCAAAAGAAGTGCAAGATAATGCATATGGGGCACAAAACCTGGCACAATATATCAGTTGGGGTGAGGATATAGCATGCACCAAGCAGGAAAGGGATCTTGGGGTTGTCATCTCTGATGACCTCAAAGTAGGGAAACAGTGTGACAAGGCAGCAGGTAAAGCAAATATGATGCTGGGATGTATAGGCAGGGGCATCACCAGCAGGAAAAGGGAGGTCATAATTCTATACAAGACACTAGTGAGGCCCCACCTGGAGTACAGTGTACAGTTCTGGAGACCATACCTACGTAAGGACATAGACAGGGTAGAGAAGGTTCAGAGGAGGGCAACAAAGATGGTGCACGGATTGCATCACAAGTCCTATGAAGACAGGTTGAAGGAACTGAACACGTACTCCCTGGAGGAGAGGAGGAAGAGAGGGATATGATAGAGACATACAAGTATCTTACAGGAGGAACAGGGTGCAGGAAAACACTATTTTTAAGCGAAAAGATGTTCCAGGACTAGAGGGCATGGGATGAAGTTGGAGGGAGGACGATTCAGAGGAAACATGAGAAAGAATTTCTTCACAGAACGGGTGGTGGACAAATGGAACACCCTGCCAGAGGAAGTGGTGGGGCTGAAACAATCACGGGATTTAAGAATGCATGGATAGACATAAAGGAATTCTAGAGGTCAGGGTAAGGGCAACAGACTTCTAGGAAAACAAACTGAACTTACAAGCTCAAATGGGCGGACTGGGTGGGCCATAGGCCCTTATCTGCCGACACTGTCTATGTATCTATGTACCTTCATCAATTTAACTAAAGCCTTTGATACTGTCAACCACAATCTCCTACTTGCCCAGCTTCGACTAACAGGGCTCTCACCTAACTCGGTGAACTGGTTCAAAAGCTACTTAGACAACCACTCCCAAAGATTGAGAATTGCTGGCACACTCTAGACCAAAGACCAGTCCGGTCCGGTGTCCCACAGGGCTCAATCTTGGGTCCCTCCTTTTCAGCCTTTTTCTGGACTCACTGCCAGAATCCTGCCCTGAAAGATCCTACTCTACGAGAATGATGCTGTCATCCTGGCATCCCACCATGATCCAGTCCATCTACAAGGTAACCTCCAACAGGCCTTCTCTGCACTTGAAAACTGGTTCACAAAACACAGACTTATCCTTAACCAGAAAAACAAAGACCATGATCTTCTGCAGCTCCCAAAACAGATACAAACAATATCAGCTCTCCATTAAAACCAAGCAAGGAATCACCCTCAAACAAGTTCATGCCTTCAAATACCTTGGCCTCACCCTCGACTGTAATCTCTCCTATGTCCAACACATCAATAATGTGGCAAGTAGCCAACACCAGGATGGGCCTACTATTCCGACATAGGAAACATCTAACCCAGAAGCGCTGTCCATAGCTGTCCAGAGCTCCATCATCAGCATCACTGACTATGGTCTCATTATGTATGGATCTGCCACAATCTCATCTCTCAGGCGTGTTTCAACTTCCCTCAATCAAGCCTGCCGACTCATTCCTGGTTCCCCACCATCTCACCCACACCTGGACCTCTACTCCAAAACAGGCTGGCTGCAACTGACCAAACGAATCAAATACCACACCTGCATCACTGATAAGAAAATCATTATGGAAAGGCACCACCAGGAGTCAGCAACCTCCTCAAACCCAAAATCACCAACAATACACCAGGAGCTCTAAGCCCCAAATCCTTCAAACCCCTACTGCTGCCGTCCTCAAGGCCAAAGGTCATTTGCATACAGGGCTCTGAGTTGGCTGAATGAGCCTCTAGTGACATCTCATCCACAGCAATGCTTTCAGCTGCTCAAAAAGCTCCGCCACTCCATAACTGGCACCTCCACCTGTGCTTGCACCCCATAACATCTTCATTCCCTATGCTGCTTCTGACCTTATAGGTGTCAGTTTCTGCCCTCTTCTTGCACTTACCTGTCCAATGCAACTTCTAATGCACTCACCCTGTGTCTGTCCTGACAAGGCCCCTCAGCTGCCTCTCACCCCTGACCCTCTATGCCTATGCCTTACCCTACCCTCAGCCCTCTTCCTTCTTGCCCTCTTCCTCCTATTGTTTCTAGAGTTACTCATCGCTCAGTCTAATTTTGTCAAGCAAAATTACTGTCTAAAACCATGTACCTGTAACTGTTTAATGTTTTAGTGTATTTTACCCTATAACCAGCATGATGTGGAACCTTTGTAAAGAGCCTTGGCTCAAAAGTACTTTGTAATCCTAGACACAAATAAATAAATAAAATAAATAAATAAATATTTTGGGGATTTTCAAGTGTTTTGATGGTAGGGGTTAGATAGTACTGTGTTTGCAGATTAGGGTCGTTTGTCTTTTCTCTTGCAGGTGATCCTGAAGAAGACAAGAAGAGAAGACAAGAAGGGAGGAGGGACTCACCGGAGTCCTTCAGTGCTTTAAAGTATAAGTGTTTAAAGTGCGTGTTGTTGTTTACTGTGTTTAGCTTTTCCTTCCACAGGTATGGTTGTGGGGGAGTGGGAGAAATGCTTAGAGAGTAGTGTTAGCTCCCTTGGGTTTTGTTGCAGTTGTCCAGGTATGGGGGAGGTTCCCTGTGTTTTTGGGTAATTTGGGGTTTTGGTCAGATAGGTTTTCCCTAGAGGGCTTGGCGGATAGATGGGCTGTGGTCCTGACCGCTGGAGGGGCCTCAGTACTGATCTATTGAGGGCTATGCTCTGGATAATTCTACCAGGGCCATTAAGTAACCATAGCCAGATCGTAAAGTAGAACCTGATGCATCAGCCGATGGCCTCTGGGCCCTTATTGTAGCCTGCCTGTGCCTGGCACATGGTAGGAGAGGGACTGATCACCCCTTTCCATAGGTAGCACATAGAGTGGGATGGCCTGGGCTGGTAAATAATGACTCATGGACAGTCATTTTCCTGGCTAAGGGTGGGTGTAACCCCTTGTCACCCAGGGTTACTAGAATCCTACTTAGAACTAGTGGCAGGCAGGAAAGGCAGATTGTAAGACAACAGTTAAATGGGTTCACACTGTCTCACTCTGTCCTCAGTCTCAGCTGAGCTGGAGGATGACATCACTATAGAATTCTCACAACAGCATAAACCACAGCGGAGTGGTGGCTTCAGGGTTAGGTTAGAACGTTGGGGATTTCAAGTGAGTTTCTCAGCTTGACTCAAGAGAAGGAGGAGGTGTGCTGCAGTTGGCAGCCCTCAGTTCCTAGCTCTGTCATAGAGCTACACCAGAAATCAGGGTAGTGTGTTCTCATCCTAGAGAAGAACACTGAAGATACCAGCTGAAGTGGTAGAGACCACTCCCGAGTTATTCCAGTGCCCCATCCCTGAAGGGATTGGGAAGAATCCAGCATTGCAGGGCAATCCTGGCCCTGCTGGGAATGGGAAAAGCTGCCTGACAAAGTTTTTCTGGGTTACCAGAGAATTTTGTGTGTTGTGAGAAGGGCCCTGGGGCATCTGAGAACCATGGTGAGTCTGCTCTGACACAGAGCCCATGTTTTAACAAGACAGTTGTGTAAAAGTATCTGCCTACTGTGGGGTCAGGAAATGACTAGCCAAGTACAGTATTTTTAAGGTGTGTTTATAGCTTGAAATGCATCTAACCAGTGGGGGTCTACAGAGATGAACATAGCCACTTACAGTACATTGCAAGTCAGGACACCAGCTACATAGAGCGAGAATGTTAAATGTGATATACATTTCGAGATAGCATCTACAACCAGAGAGTTCAAAGAAAGGTGTTGATTCCAAACAATGGCTGGGTATGGATTTGGGAACAAGAGGTGGGAGACTCCCCATCTGGAGTAACCAGGTTTACCTCCACGGATTTACTTTGGACACCTATACTTTCTCCCAGGCACTTGGCCAGTGTCTGCAGAAAGTACCTGACGTGGGATTAAGGATGAGATTTTCCCTTTAGAGATAGAAAACGCTTAATGGGTGGTTGAGGGAGCCACCACCAAACTCCATACCATATGGAAAAATGTCTTAGTGCTGGCTGGGGTGCCATGCCAGGAATCCAAGAGTGAAAGTACTAGTTTGAGAGTGTGAGCCCAGATGTGTTCAAAACCTGAGGGTTGTCGTGTAAAGAAGATGCGTTCTGACCCTCTGTAGATCTGCATATCCAGTGTGTAGCCCTGTGGGGATCCATCTTGCTTTGTTATTCTTGTGTTGAAGTGAATAAAAGCCACACTTTAGAATCCCACTCCTGGTTTGGACAGTTTCAGTTATTGTTTCCTGTGTCTGGAATTACTTGGATGCCCTGACCAGAAGTACAAACCTAGCCCTGATGCTGAGCCTTATGCTGTTGCGAGAATTCTATAGTGATGTCATCCCTCCAGCTCAGCTGAGACTGAGGACAGAGTGAGACAGTGTGAAACCCATTTAACTGTTGTCTCTCAAGCTGCCTTTCCCTGCCTGCCACTAGTTCTAAGTGGGATTCTAGTAACCCTGGTGACAAGGGTTACACCAGTATCTCAGAAGGGTAACTCAGTATCTCAGACTGACTGCTACTACAAGTTAACTACTAACAAGTTAGCTCAGTATCCCACACTAAATGTGCTACTAACAGGTCAGTATCTCAGATTGACTACTACTGACAGGGTAACTTTACTCTCAGACCAATTGGGTCAGAGAATAGGCTTTCCTGACCTAGCAGTGTACTAGTTAGTAGCTCATGATATAGGAGCCCAGCTGTGGTGCTTTCAGTGGCTGTCCTGAGAGAAGGCCTTCCCCCAGCGCCATAGACCCTTGTATAGACAGCAGGCCAGGAGAGAGTTTAGAACACCTGACCCGATCTTAGTACACAACACATTTAAAATGTTTGAAGAATGCAAAACACAATTTGGATGGCAAAATATCACTCAGTTTAAGTACTTCCAGACTCAAAACTATGTCCAGAGTTTTCTCCCTAATGCAAGATGTCAGCTAAAGAGGGACAACATGTCACTTGCCTCACTAAATTGTTACTACCCGAACAAAAGGGAGCAATCACTAGGATTTACCCATTCCTTCTTTCATTAAACCAGCACATCACTTACTATCTTACTACAAAGTAACAGAGAGAGGAAGAGGTCCATCTGTCAGCTAGAGAGTGGCTAAGACATGGTGTGGTTCATTTTGTACTTCATCCTCACCCAGATGGCATGAATATTCATGGGAAGTGAAAGTGTTATTCTTTATCACACCTTCTATAAAACCATGTTGGGACCCTGCCTCCAATTCAGTATGTTGTGACAGTGGGAGCTGCCTGATGATCATTTGCACATATATATATGACATGCCAAACATTAGAAGCTTTGTAGAGCACCCTTTACCTGTGGTATATCTGTATAGAGGCAGCAAGTAAAGCCATTACTTGGAGGTGGCTACAGACAGACCCTCCAACTATTACAGAGTGGTGTTCTATCATTGAAGAAGTATCAGAAATGGAAAGACTAACATTTCAGGTTCTCGACAGGACAGAAGTGTACATAGAGCAGCAGACTAGATGGAGGATGACGGGGCGAGACACATTGCTGGGAGAGGCAGTTATGGATTGCACGAGGAGGGGACCCTCAGACTCGATGGAGTAGGTCCCCTGAGGAGAAGGCAACAGACATGCAGTCCAGAGGAGGGACGGCCCAAAACAATTTAATTTTGTAGTCAGGATGGATAACACTGATTTCTTCGGGCTGCCCATCTGTCGCCTGGATACCCAACAGTACAATGTAGTGAAATATGATTGATTGAACAGCACATTGTCTCTCTGTAAGTTATTCCTCTGTTGTTTGTTTTCTGTTTAACTGGTTGTGTTTTATAAAGTTCATTGTTTTACCTTTCTTAAAATGGATGTGCTACATGTTACAGCACAATGTAGTTTGTCATTCGTTGTAACAGGCTGCAAATGGTAACTTGCTCACAAAACTGTACAGTGATAAAATAAATTCTAATAAAGAAAGTATTAAAAAATATCTCAGACTAACTGCTATTAATAGGGTGACTCAGTATCTCAGATTGACTACTACTAATAGAGTAACTCAATATTTAAAACTGATTGCTATTAACAGGATAACTCAGTAGCTCAGACTGACTACTATTAGGATAACTCGGCTCTCAGACTGACAATTAGTAACAGGCCATCTCAGTAACTCAGCCTGACTAAAAACAGCGATCTCAGAATCTCAGATGGCATACTAGTGTCAGGGAGCTCAGCATCTGACTGACTACTAATATAGTATCTCAGAACCTCAGACTAACTACTAGTGACAGGACAGCTCAGGATCTCAGACTGACTTCTATTAATGAAGTAACACAGTATCTCAGATGAAATAATACCAACTGGTTAACTCAATTCTCAGACTGCTACTAACAAGGTAACTCAGTATCTCAGACTGACTATCACCGACAGGGTAATTCAGTACCTCAGACTGCTAACAGGGCAAGACAGTATCTCAGATGGACAGCTGCTAATACAGTAACTCAGTGTCTCACAGACTACTACTAAGAGTGTAACTCAGTATCTCAGACTGACTACTACTTATGGGGTACCTCAACATCTAAGACTGTCTTCTGCTAACAGGGTAGCTCAGTAGTTCATACTGATTACTACCTAAAGGGGTAACTCAGTACTTCAGGCTGACTGCTACTAAAGGGACATCTCAGTATCTCAGAATGCCTGCAACTAATGGGTGAATCAGTATCCCAGACTGGTATCCTGTGATGTGAATGAATGAAAGAAGTCTACAAACTGAGCATGTGTTAAATGCTGACTGTCAGGTCAGCCACCTCACAAGAATGGCAGGGCTATACAATGAGCACAGAGGTTGTATGGTGACCATCAAAACAGCAACTGGGAACAACGGCACATGGGGCAAACAGCAAAAGAGTGAAAGCGTACAACAGTGAATAGGCATTAGGGCGACAGGAAATGGACAAATTCGGTACCCTCCAGCAACATGTGCAACTGCAGCTGTCCCATGAATGCCAAATGGTACTGTGTTGCCACGTCAGTCCAGCATGCCACCATCATGGCAAGAGGCATTAGGCAGCATATAGTCAGGAAGACCATAGTTGGGGATGGTGTGCTGAGAGTTGAATCCCATACACAGACACACCCCCATCACAGACTGCATATTGCAGAGCTCTACAGAACACTGTGTAACCCATGGACAGACCAGGTGCAGGTTTGCTGCTAAATCCCACACGTACTCACCCGCGTGCCAACCATGCCCATCTCTGACCACAGTTGCAACACACACACACACACAGCTCTGCATTGTATCCACCATCCCCGCACCACTGCTATTCATATTCCATGTGTGGTAATTCTGTTTACTTTTGCTCAATGCGCATCTACGAATGCAGGTGCACCACAAGCATGCACGCCAAGTGTGGCATCACATGGCAAGCCCCAGACAGGTAAAAGCAGGAAATGCGGAACCGCCACTGTCTCACTAGGACAGTGACTATTGAATATGGATGCTGTTACACTCACAGAGAGCCAGAAAGGGAGACCACCCTCTCAGACTCTGGCTTCCTGTACAGGGACAATGATGAGGGAGAGTGTATGCATAATGAGCACAGTACCACAGGTACAAATGCCCAGCAAGGGTCCACACAGAGGCGGACCATGTTGTTAATACCGAGCGACCACACACACCATGTTCTGGACACAGGAGACAGGCATCCAGAGAGTGATAGATAGATAGATAGATAGATAGATAGATAGATAGATAGATAGATAGATAGATAGATAGACAGACAGACAGACAGACAGACAGACAGACAGGTAGACATGCAGATAAAAATGTTATTTTTATACAAGAAAACTAGTCATTAGGATTTATACAATCCTGTTCACAGACAGTTCTGTTTATCGATGTACTTAAGTTTCTAATAAAACATATTATAAACATAGCCACAAACGTAGACACTACATCTTACAACAAATACTATTACAAATATCATAGTGAGTACTCACAAATGTCAAGCGACCGGGCATGGACAAGCCTTGAAAGCACGTTTGCAGGTGCTGGTGCAGTGCACTGGAGAGCAAGACGCGACTGCCGGCAGACTGACAGCCATCCTATTACTTAAGAGGACTGCCCAGTGAGTCTGGTAGTCAGTGATGGGCTGTCCTGTGACCCCAGCCACCATAGCAGACCTCTGCATACTGCCAGAGTATACCGTGACCAGGACAGGGGGCCCTTCCGTCCCTCTATGACAGTGGGCCTGCAGGGGACAGGGTGCTGCTGTTTGCCACACAACATCTATTGAGGTACCTGGAGGGCCACAAGGACTGGTTTCGATTGCACCTTCTGCTCCACACCACCACTCTTCAGTCAGCTCTATACCGTGCATGGGATGTGCTCAGATTTGGTCATGCTGGCGGTGTACATACTCATGTGCTCCAGGAAGGAGCAGACATACAGCCATGTGTTCGCTGAGTCGCGGCCGTCTGGTCGGAAGGGCTGCAAGCCACGTGACAGTGCTCATGTGGACTTCAAGCCTGCTGCCTGGAGGGGTTTTGGCCGCAGTGTTCGAGGGGGTCCAGATCTATGGTTGCTACTTTCAATTCTGTCAGGCCATTTGGCAGCATGTCCAGCAGACCCCTGGGTACTACTATGCCAGTAATGAAGAGTTCACCTTGCAGCTCCGCATGCTGTTCACTCCTGGCATTTGTCCCCATCAGTGATGTAACCAATGTGTATGGGGAGCTCTGGGACTTAGACTTCTATTGGTAGAATGAGGAGGTCCTGCAGCCTGTTCAGGACTATGTCGAGGATACCTGGATTGGGCACCCCTGTCGGGTCAGACAGCTAGGTGTCGCCTCGCTGTTTCAGGTCACAGCCTGAAACATGTATGAGTCTACCCATGCTGGGTTGGCATGGATAAACAATGCTGTAGAGGGCTAGCACTGGGGATTCAACACCCAACTTGGTGCCTGCCATTCCAGTGTATGGCACTTCCTCAGTTGTCCGATGGAGGAGCAGCACCTCAGCAAGGTCCAAATGAAGCACTCATGTCTGGGTTGGTTGTCTTGCCAAGAAGAAGAAATACAAGGATATGACATGGATCTGTTGTGGAGGAGTATGGGTGCAGAGCAATGCCGACTACCTCGTGGGCTGGCTTACAATTTCCAGCTGCAGGTGCAGCTGGCCTAGCCTCCATGCTGCACCGGGATGTTCCTTGGATGCCAATGGTAATGACCTTCTGCACCCATTCCCCATGGCAGTTTGTACTGATCCTCTGCACCCATTCCCTGTGGCAGCCTGTATCAATCCTCTGCACCCATTCCCTGTGGCAGCCTGTATCAATCCTTTGCACCCATTCCTGTGGCAGCCTGTATCAATCCTCTGCACCAATTCCCTGTGGCAGCCTGTATCAGTCATTTGCACCCATTTCCTGTGGCAGCCTGTATCAATCCTTCTGCACCCATTCCTGTGGCAGCCTGTATCAATCCTCTGCACCCATTCCCTGTGGCAGCCTGTATCAATCCTCTGCACCCATTCCCTGTGGCAGCCTGTATCAATCCTCTGCACCCATTCCCTGTGGCAGCTCTGTATCAATCCTCTGCACCCATTCCCTGTGGCAGCCTGTATCAATCCTCTATACCCATTCCCCATGGCACCTTTGTACTGATCCTCTGCACCCATTCCCCTGTGGCAGCCTGCACCATTCCTCTGCACCCATTCCCTGTGGCAGCTTGTACTGATCCTCTGCACCCATTCCCTGTGGCAGCCTGTATCAATCCTCTGCACCCATTCCCCATGGCAGTTTGTACTGATCCTCTGCACCCATTCCCTGTGGCAGCCTGTATCAGTCTCTTGCACCCATTCCCTGTGGCAGCCTGTATCAATCCTCTGCACCATTCCCTGTGGCAGCCTGTATCAATCCTCTGCACCCATTCCCCATGGCAGCTTGTACTGATCCTCTGCACCCATTCCCTGTGGCAGCCTGCACTGCTCCTCTGCACCCATTCCCTGTGGCAGCTTGTACTGATCCTCTGCTCCATTCCCTGTGGCAGCCTGTATCAATCCTCTGCACCCATTCCCCATGGCAGTTTGTACTGATCCTCTGCACCCATTCCTGTGGCAGCCTGTATCAGTCCTTTGCACCCATTCCCTGTGGCAGCCTGTATCAATCCTCTGCACCCATTCCCTGTGGCAGCCTGTGTCAATCCTCTGCACCCATTCCCTGTGGCAGGCTGCACCATTCCTCTGCACCTTTCCCTGTGGCAGCCTCACCATTCCTCTGCACTCATTCCCTGTGGCAGCCTGTACTAATCCTCTGCACCCATTCCTGCTGGCAGCCTGTGTGTCCTGTCACTTTGGATTCGCTGTTTGTCCCTTACACTGTGTTGGCTGTGCTGGGGTTTCATGAGTGGCAATGTCAGTGTCCACTGTTCCGTGTTTGCTGTGTCACCAGTGTTGTTTGTCAGTGTGTTTGGTGGTAGTGATGGTGATAGCATTTGTTTTTAACATAATACAATGATTGTCCCAGTCTTGAATTACAGGGATAGTTTGTAATCTGGAGCATCAAAGATGTGTCTGGATAAGTTAGATGTGGTGTTTGACAAATTAGCTCGCTATGTATTGGTGCCTATTTAGAATCCAACACTGACAACTTTGTCACATGTTGAAATGGACTAGGTTACAAACAAGGAGGGATTTTCATATTTCACAGCTCATGTTTAAAGTTTAAAAAGAATCTGTTCCTAAGTACATTTTGGACTTATTTAAAATTAGTCATTTAATAGTGCCTAATCAAAGGTAGTCTAGATCGCTTAAGGATAGGAAAGCCCATCTTTCCCTTGTGCCCTGCTGCTATTAGCCTGACTTATTGGAAAGATTTGTTTATTTTTGATATGTCAAAACACTAGGAGACTGTACTACCTGCATTCATGATGCAGAAGGGCATGAGCTCCCAGTTTTTGGTGTGAGAGAAGGAGGAAGAATGAATACCATGGACTGAGTAGCCATTCCTGCAAGGTACTGCTATTTTTAGGGAAGAGGAAGACAGAAGGGGAGAAATATGAGCAGATCACTTGAGATATAAGATGTGGGCTGCCAGCACCATGATCACTACCTGATCTCATTGACTTGGCCAATATTCCTTCCCATAAAACCAGTTCATGCAATTGTCCAAGGCTGTGTATGGGTATTAATGTGTGAAATGGCTGCCACTACACATTCAGTCACTTCACTACCAGTCTAGCATTGCTTGTAAAGCACTTTCGGATACAATGTGTATGAAAAGCACTATAGAAATGCTGATTCTTCTTATTATTATTATTTCCCTTGAAAAAGAAGACAAGACAAGCATATTTTTGATTTCTGAGAACGTATGAACTCCGGCATTGGACTACACAAGAACTTTGCTACAAACAAGTGATGGATCTACAGTGGTGAAGGTGCCGCTGCACCCGCCCCCATTGTAACTTATTTGCTTTCTGCTGCTGCATTACACTTTGTTGAAGAAGTCTGATTTATTGATTGTACAAATGTTTACATTCAAAAGTATGGATTACATTTGTAGGTTCTGTCAAAACGTACTTAAAAATAATAGCAGACAATATAAAGGTTAATAAAATGTTAAAAGTGCATATCAAGTATGCACACCCCCGCACCCCATTGTAACATCTTGGATCCACCTATAACCACTAGATCACCAGGTTATTTAAGATTTGTACTGCACTGTGGTTTGCCAAAGAGAAATTCAGTTGGATTAAACACAATTTCAGCATGTTAAAGTAAACAAAATGAACAGAACCATAGCCTAACATGTGTATTGAAATGTGTATCAAAATAATGCACATGGTTTTGACCATTTTGGTGAAATGGTTCTATACAAAGGGAAAACAGAACTAGTTAGCACTATACAGAGCCATACAGCTCTCTGACTGTGGCTCCAATGATGTCATCACTGAACACATTTGGCATCCATTTTAGGAAGCAGGCAAGGCAGTTTTTTTAAATTGGAAGGCTGATTTTACATTTTTCAAATGCTTTGGAATCGCATTTAGGTAAATTATATAAATGTAGTTTTAGCATTAATGTATGCAGCAGCCTTTCCTTTAGTCCATCTGTGAAGTCAGATTGCTGAATAGTTTGTTGTCAAAATGTTGTTTAGGTATCCTTTAACAGTGCCTGAGATCCACACGGGAATATAGTTTAATGTTATAAACTGTAATCTAGATATAGGAGGTCCTCAATCCTGTATGGGGGTAATAACATGGAATTTAATTCCAACAGTGTTGTCTGTGCTAATAACATAATTAGAGATGCGATCTAAAAGATAGTATAACAAGCAAGACTCCAACCCCTTGCCTTGTTGTCTCATAGGTGTTACTTGAGAATACAGCTCATTCTATTTAAGCATGTGTTATTGGCATAGTATAGTGTGTATTATAGTTAATATTCATAGGACATTATGTACTGAATGTATTAATTCTATGTCCTATGTGTTCATTAGTTTTATGTATTTATTAATGATGTGGTGTTGTATGGTAACCTGTATGAATGTATTCTGGGATCTCATTGTAAATGAGTTCTGCTCAAGTTGAGTTCATTCCCTTTTACAGTTTAAGAATAAAGGCCTACCACTATTAACATCTTTGATTTGTTATTCTGATGTTTGCTGCAATGCCCCTGTGCTGTCCCTAACTGTGGGTTTTGCATGCTGTTGCCGACTGCACCCATTCAGGTCACTGTTATGACATAGAACCCTCAGACTGACTACTAATAGTGGAACTCAGTATCTCAAACCAGCTTCTACTAATGCTGTAACTCAGTGTCTCAGACTGGGTACTAATGATGTAGCTTAGTATCTCAGACTGACTACTAAAAGGGAACTCAGTATCTCAGACTTACTACTACTAACAGTATACCTCAATATCTCAGACTGACTACTACTGTCAGGGTAACTCATTATCTCAGACTGGCTACCATTAATGGGGTAACTCAGTATCTCTGACTGACTATTACTGATCGGGTAGCTTAGTATCTCAGACTGACTTCCACTAAAAGGTTAACTCAGTATCCCAGACTGCTACTAATAGGGTAACTCAGTATCCCTGATTGCCTGCTACCAACAGGGTAACCTCAACATCTCAGACTAACTGCTGTTAATGGGGTAACTTAATATCTCAGACTGACAGTTACTAACAGGGTAACTCAATATCTCAGACTGACTTCTACTAACAGGGCAACTCAGTATCTCAGAGTGTGCTACTAATAGGGTAACTCAGTATCTTAGACTGAATACTACCAATGGGTAACTAACTACCTCCAGACTAACTACTACTAGCGAGTTGCCTCAACAACTCAGACTGACTGCTACTGTCTGGGTAACTTAGTATCTCAGACTGACAGTTACTAACAGGGTAACTCAATATCTCAGACTGACTTCTACTAACAGGGCAACTAAGTATCTCAGACTGTGCTACTAATAGGGTAACTCAGTATCTTAGACTGACTACTACCAATGGGTAACTGACTACCACTGACGGGTACCTCAACAACTCAGACTGACTGCTACTGTCTGGGTAACTTAGTATCTCAGACTGACTGCCACTAATAGGACACAATGAATCATAGAATACTATTAGTTGAACTACCTACCATGGGACTGTCAAATTAAATCATAAACTGATTACAAGATTATTTAGTGGGGCATAGGCAACAAGAATTCCTAGAACAGTATTAATCACAATTGAGAGAAACAATTCAAGGGTGCTGTAGGGATCTATATTAGGTCTTCTATTGATATGAACAGTCTCTCATTTGAAGATCCCAAAGTATTTTTCATCTATACGCTGATGACACAGTCCTCTATGCAAAAGAAATAGATAAAAACAAATATGGGACATATTATAAAAGACTTTTGTAACACTACTAATTTCATTTACAGAAAACAAATTGGTATTGAATGCTAATAAATAAAAAAATGCTGTTTAAACAGACAAGCAAGGGCCCGTTGTAGGAACATGTTCATAGCAAAGGGATGGTACAAGCTTAAAACAAGTAGAAGCTTATATATAATCACACATGCCCACACAATGCAAAGCATCATGGGCTGCATATGCAAATCACCACAGAATGTTATGCTCAGTCCAACTTTAAGCAGAATTTTATGGTGCCGAAAGTCCTCTCACACAGTTTGCAAGGGTGCTAACAGATGACATAGACACGTGTTTCATCCTACCAGGACTCATCAGTATGCCTTGTCTGTTTGACACCCCAGTGGAATGGACCAGCTACCCTAAGACAGTGTGTCTTGGATATGTTGTGTGAACCCATTAAAATAAAAAACTATTTAAAGACAAAAGAACCTCTGTCTGCAAACACTGAGGCAAATGTTACCAAAGGGCATTTGGCTGGGAAGCCAAGTTTCAAGAAAATACAAAATCACACATGCCCACACAATGCAAAGCATCATGGGCTGCATATGCAGATCACCACAGAATGTTATGCTGGTCCAACTTTAAGCAGAATTGTATGGTGCCGAAAGGCCCTCTCACACAAGTTTGCAAAGGGTGCCAACAAATGACATAGACACGTGTTTTGGCCCTACCAGGATTCATCAGTATGCCTCGCCTGTTTGACACCTCAGTGGAATAGACCAGCTACCCTAAGACAGTGTGTCTTGATATGTTGTGGTGAACCCATTAAAATAAAAAACTATTTAAAGACAAAGAACCTCTGTGCGAAACACTGAGGCAAGTGTTACCAAAGGGCATTTGGCTGGGAAGCCAAGTTTCAGGAAAATACAAAATCACACATGCCGCACAATGCAAAGCATAATGGGCTGCATATGCAAATCACCACAGAATGTTATGCTGGTCCAACTTTAAGCAGAATTGTATGGTGCCAAAAGGCCTCTCACACAGTTTGCAAAGGATGCTAGCAGATGACATAGACACGTGTTTGTCCCTACCAGGACTCATCAGTATGCCTCGCCTGTTTGACACCCCAGTGGAATGGACCAGCTACCCTAAGACAGTGTGTCTTGGATATGTTGTGGTGAACCCATTAAAATAAAAACTATTTAAAAGACAAAGAATCTCTGCGCAAACACTGAGGCAAGTGTTACCCTTAAAGGGCATTTGGCTGGGAAGCCAAGTTTCAAGAAAATAAAATCACACATGCCCACACAATGCAAAGCATCATGGGCTGCATATACAAATCACCACAGAATGTTATGCTGGTCCAACTTTAGCAGAACTGTAAGGTGCTGAAAGGCCTTTCACACAGTTTGCAAAAGGTGCTAACAGATGACATAGACTCGTGTTTTGTCCTACCAGGACTCATCAGTATGCCTCGCCTGTTTGACACCCCAGTGGAATGGACCAGCTACCCTAAGACAGTGTGTCTTGGATATGTTGTGGTGAACCCATTAAAATAAAAACTATTTAAAGACAAAGAACCTCTGTGCACAAACACTGAGGCAAGTGTTACCCAAAGGGCATTTGGCTGGGAAGCCAAGTTTCAAGAAAATACAAAATCACACATGCCACACAATGCAAAGCATCATGGGCTGCATATACAATATCACCACAGAATGTTATGCTGGTCCAACTTAGCAGAATTGTATGGTGCTGATGGAGTAGACGAAGGATGAGTGCCAGATTTGAGGGGGAGGAATTCCAAATTTTGGGAGGTGGTGAGAATGAGTGGATTGGCCAATTAGATTGGATCTGTGGGGGACTACCAGGGTACAGGAGTCGGTTGATCTAAGGGAATGGAGGATGGGGCGGTTGTTATAAAGGAGGAGGTTAGGTAGGAAGAGAGCTCACCCAACCTGTGCTTGAGGTGAATTTAGCACAGTGGGAGAGTCACCTATTTAACATAGAAACATAGAATTTGACAGCAGATATGACTGCTTGGCCCACCTAGTCGGCCCATTTTCCTACCTGATGGATAAGCTGCAGATCCTAGTTGACCAACAGCCTACTTCCTCCTACCCCCACTAGAATTGCCTTATGTCTGTCCCATGCATTCTTGAATTCCCACTGTTCTTGACTCCACGACCTCCTCAGGAAGGCTGTTCCATAAATTTGTAAGAGAGGGAAGGATAGCGCATAACAAAGATACATAGATACATAGACAGTGTCGGCAGATAAGGGCCTATGGCCCACCTAGTCTGCCCATTTGAGCTTGTAAGTTCAGTTTGTTTTCCTAGAAGTCTGTTTCCCTTACCCTGCCCTCTAGAATTCCTTTATGTCTATCCCATGCATTCTTAAATCCGTGATTGTTTCAGCCCCCACCACTTCCTCTGGCAGGGTGTTCCACTTGTCCATCACCTGTTCTGGAAGAAATTCTTTCTCATGTTTCCTCTGAATCGTCCTCCTCCAACTTCATCCCATGCCCTCTAGTCCTGAAACATCTTTTTCGCTTAAAAATAGTGTTTTCCTGCACCCTGTTCCTCCTGTAAGATACTTGTATGTCTCTATCATATCCCCTCTCCTCCTCTCCTCCAGGAGTACATGTTCAGTTCCTTCAACCTGTCTTCATAGGACTTGTGATGCAACCCATGCACCATCTTTGTTGCCTCCTCTGAACCTTCTCTACCCTGTCTATGTCCTTATGTAGGTATGGTCTCCAGAACTGTACACTGTACTCCAGGGGGCCTCACTAGTGTCTTGTATAGTGGAATTATGACCTCCCTTTTCCTGCTGGTGAGCCCTGCCTATACATCCCAGCATCCTATTTGCTTTACCTGAAGCCTTGTCACACTGTTTCCCTACCTTGAGGTCATCAGAGACGACAACCCCAAGATCCCTTTCCTGCTTGGTGCATGCTATATCCTCACCCCCAACTGATATATTGTGCCAGGGTTTTGTGCCCCATATGCATTATCTTGCAATTCTTTGCATTGAATTTCAACTGCCAAACCCTTGACCATTCTTCAAGTTTCTGCAGGTCCTTCTCATTCTGTCTACACCCTCTGGTGTGTCTACTCTGTTACAGAGCTTTGTGTCATCAGCTAACAGTGAAATTCTGCCTTCTAGATCCTGTGCAATGTCACTGATGAAGATGTTGAATAGGACCGTCCCAGCACTGATCCCTGTGGTACCCCACTGGTTACTCTTCCCTCTGTGGAGTGACAGCCATTTACCACCACCCTCTGTGTCCTGCCACCCAGCCAGTTACCTACCCACCACACTACTGTCCTGCCCACACCCATATTCCCCAGTCTGTGTAATAGTCTTCTATGTGGCACAGTGTCAAAGGCCTTGTTGAAGTCCAGATAGGCCATGTCCACTGCACTCCCCTGATCCACCTCCCTAGTCACCCAGTCAAAATTCAATGAGGTTGGTCTGACATGACCTCCCCTGGTGAAACCATGCTGCCTTGGGTCCTGTAGTCCATTGACAACCAGATGTTCCACCAATCTCTCCTTCAGTAGTGCTTCCATGATCTTTCCCACTACCGAGGTGAGGCTGACTGGTCTGTAGTTCCCTGCTTCCTCTTTGTTCCCACTTTGTATAAGGGGACTACATCTGCTGTCCTCCCAGTCTTTGGGTACCTCCCTGTTTCCAGTGATTGGCTGAACAGGATAGCCAGAGGTTCAGCCACCACCTCTCTTAGTTCTTTAAGGACCCTGGGTGCACCCCATCTGGCCCCATTGCTTTATCAGCTCTTATTACTTCCAGTTCCTTCAGGACCCTTTCTCGTAAAGGGACTTGTGTCCATTTCTGCACCATTCTCACCCCTGTACTCCTTCAGACCCATTACCCCCTCTTCCTTAGTAAAGACTGAGCAGAAATACCTGTTCAATATGTCAGCTTTATTGTTGTCATCCTCCACGCTGCTCCCATCCTCCCCTTCAGTCTCACTATCCCTCACTTTGTCTTTCTTTTTCACTTATGTACCTGTAAAAGGTTTGTCCCTTTACCCACTGATTTTGCAATGTGTTCTTCTGTCTGAGCTTTGGCTTCCTTACTGACTTCCCTGCCTCCCTTTGTTTCTCCTGGTACTTCTCCCTATCCCCTTCTGCCTGTGTCTTTTTGTATTGCCTGAATGCAATCTTTTTGGCTTTCACTTTCTTTGCTACCTCTTTGGAAAACCATAATGGTCTCCTCTTCCTTTTCCTCTTGCTAACCTGCTTAATGCATAATTTGTTGTTCTTATAATCCCATTTTAAATACTGCCCACTGTTCCTCAACCCCTGATTCCTGTCCCATTCCCCTTAATGCCTCTTTCAAGTATCTCCCCATTTTCCCAAAGTCTGCCCCTAAATCCAGGATACGTGTTTTTGTGTGGTTTGGTTCTGCTCTTTCTGTGATTTCAAACCACAATGACTGGTGGTCACTGTTACCCAGGTGCTCCCCACTGTTACCCCATCACACTGTCCCTGTTTGTGAGCACAAGGTCCAGTATTGCCTTCTGCCGAGTTGGTTCCATGACCAGTTGCTTGAGGAAGGCATCCTGAAGGAGTCCAGGATAAATCTGCTTCTAGTTGATGCTGCTGCTGGGATGCTCCAGTCCACGTCTGGTATATTGAAGTCTCCAACCAGTACTACCTCACCCTTGTCTGCCAACCTTTGGATGGCTAGCATCAACTCCTATCTGTTTCTTCCTCCTGGGCTGGTGGTCTATAGACCACACCTGCGGATGGCTGGCCCCATTTTCCTTTCCAGCTTAACCCACAGTATCTCTCCCCCATTTTGTTCCTCCTGGATCTGTGTGGCCCTTATGTCATTTTTCACATACAGTGCCACCCTCCTCCCTTCCTGCCCGCTCTGTCTCTTCTGAATATGTTGTAGCCAGGTATGGCCATCTCCCAGTCATGGTTATCATTACACCAGGTTTCAGTGATGGCCACAATGTCCAGGTCTGACTGTACCATGACAGCCTCCAGATCTTCCATCTTGTTGCTAAGGCTCCTGGCATTTGCACACATGGCTTTCCATGATTTGACCTCCCTAGACTGCTTCACTGTTCTACTCCAGCCCCTTCCTTGGTTGTCATTTATCCTGGTTCTCCTTGCTGTTTGCCCTTCTGCTGAATTTTGCCCTTTCTGCTTATCCACCTTTGGACACTAATCTCCATCTTTTGCACACTGCTTTGCAGAGATAGCCACTCCTCTGGTTCACTGGTTCCACTACTAGCTGTGGGGGTGAGCAAGTAGGTACCGCCCTGCTGGCCTGCCACCCCCTTTGCTAGTTTAATTGCTTGTCAATGTAGCATTTAAACTTATCATTGAGTGCTTGGATTCCCTCCAGGATGGATGCAGGCCGTCAGGCTTGAACAAACCTCCATCCTCCAGGTGGGTCCCCAGTCACCAATGAATCAAAACCTTCCTCACAGCACCAGTTCTTCAACCATGAGTTAAAGTTCCTGGTGCATGCACTCCTATGCTCTCCTTGCCTCTCACAGGTAGTACTTCTGAGAAAGTGACAGAATTAGCTACTTGCTTGAGACCCCTCCCAGTTTCCAAACTCTTCCTGAACTTCCTTTGGCTCCCATTTGCCAAGTCATTAGTACCTAGGTGGATAATGACATCCAGCTCACCCTCCGTCTTGCCTTCCCAGTGATCCCCAGTATCTTCCTTCCATCCCTCCATGCCGTGGCACCTGGTAGGCACCTCACCTCCCTGTCCTCCCCTCCTGTGTTCCTAGCTGGATCCCTCTAGATGGAGTCCCCACCAGGATTCACTTCCTCCTCCTCCTCTGGGGTCCACTGCTTTCCCCACTGAGGTCATCTCCTGCCTAACCTCCACATCCTTTCCTTCCACTTCCTGGGTACCTCTATTTGGTTGTCCTCATTTGCCAGTGTGGCATATGAGTTCTTGAGAGGAATAGGATCTGGGATGTGCCTCTGCCTAACTGCTCTAACCCTCCATGAGCCCACTGTCATCCAAGTGCCCCTCGCTCGGCATCCTTTGAGGCAGCTGCATTGGACTGGGTGGTCCCTGGATAGGGGTGATGGTACTCCTGACCCAGTTTACTTCGCTCTGAGTCTGGCTACCTCATCCCAGTCCAGAGAGATGCATGCAGATGGGCAGCACCTCAGTGTCCAGAAGGTCTGCCTGAATATGGCTGCCCCACAGCCACTGCATTGCACCACCCCCACATTATACTGCATTCCCACTACTTCTGCTACTGAAGCTCTCTTAGTTCTCACAAGTGGGGTACCTCAGGGATCAGTCTCTGGGGCCAGTCCAATCTAACATCTTCATTAGTGACCTTGCAGATGGACTAGAGGGTAAGGCTTGTCTGTTTGCAGATGACACCAAGATCTGCAACAGAGTAGATGATCCAGAGGGGTGGGCAGAATGAGAAGAGATCTGGATAAACTAGCAGAATGGTCAGAAGAGTGGCAACTGGGATTTAATGCAAAGAAGTGCAAAATCATGCACATAGGGAAGAGAAACCCTGAAGCCACCTATAGGCTGGGAGGGAGTTGCTAGCAGTCACAAAGGAAGAAAGAGACTTGGGCATCATCATCACTGATGACCTAAAATCATCAAGCAGACCTCTAAAGCAGTAGGTAAGACTAGGGTGTTAGGGTGTATTAGTAGGGGTATCCAAGTCGTAAGAGGGAGGTAATAATCCCTCTGTACAAGACACTGGTTAGGCCCCATCTGGAGTACTATGGCAGTATTGGAGGCCACACCTTCACAAGGACATTAACTAAATTGAGGCAGTCCAGAGAAGGGCAACCAAAATGGTGCAGGGACTGCATCAGAAGACATATGAGGACAGATTAATGGAGCTCAATATGTATACCCTTGAGCAAAGGAGGGAGAGAGGTGATATGATCGAGGCATTCAAACACCTTAAGGGCATAAACAAGGTGAAAGAGTCTAACATGTTTAAATATAAGAAAATAGCAGGACAAGAGGACACAGCATGAGATTAGAGGGAGGCCGATTAAGGGGAATGTGAGGAAATTCTTTTTCACAGAAAGGGTGGTGGATGCATGGAATGGCTTACCACAAGAAGTGGTGGCTATGAATACAGTGCAGAGCTTCAAACAGGCATGGGATAGGCATAAGGGAGCAATACAAATGACTATGAATAGATAGGCCACTGACAGAGCAAAGGCCGATGGCACATTTATAAGGTAGAAAAGAAATGGGCAGACTGGATGGGCCTTATGTCCTTATCTGTCAACTTCTATGTTTCTATGTTCCTATGTTTCTTTTATTTATTTACAGTACTAAAATCCTGTAACTGATCGTCGGATATATATTTTTTTAAGGAAAAAGAAACCAATAAATAAATAAATGAGTCAAAACACTTGTTGTACTGAGGGTGGTCTTCTTCCCTTATGGATCGCAGTGGTGGGTGTGAGGGGGCATCCAGGCAAAGTGGAAGAAGGAACTGAAGAGGGTGTCCAGTCTGACCAGGGATGACTTAGGGCAGCACCACAGCCTAAGTCACAGTAGTCAAAAATGGCCCATATCATCTTCTGAGCAAGTTCACGCTACGTAGGAGGTATGCAACTATGGTTCCTGAACAGGGCACCAAGCTTGGGGCAGTTTTTCTCTGGATGGCATCAATGTATCCAGAGAAGTTTAGGTGTTGGTCCAACCAAACACCTAAGTACCTGAAGGAGGATGTGTCCTCAAGTAAAGTCCCATCAAGGGTGTGGAAAGTGGGTAGGGAGGGAAGCCTAGAGAGTCTCTGCCTTGTGCCAAAGGTCATAGAAACATAGAAACAAAGAATTTGACGGCAGATAAGGACCGCTGGCCCACCCAGTCTGCCCATTTCCTACCTACTGGATAAGCTGCAGATCCTAGTTAACCAGCAGCCTACTTTTTCTACCCCACCCCCAGAATTGCCTTTATGACTATCCCATGCATGCTTGAATTCCACCACTGATTTTGACTCCACAACCTCCTCGAAGGCCATTCCATGCATCCACAATCCTCTCTGTGAAAAATACTTCTTAAATTACCTCTGAGCCGCCCTCTATCTTCAAATTGTGCCCTCTTGTTCTTGCACACCTCTTTTGAAAGATGCTACCTCTTGGACTTTGTTGATTCCCTTGAGGTACTTGAAAGTTTCTATCATGTCCCCCCTCTCCCTCCTTTCCTCGAGGCTATACATATTAAGCTCCTTAAGTCTCTCTTCATATGTCCTCCGTGCAGACCCTGCACCATTTTAGTTGCCCTCCTCTGACAGCTTCCATCCTGTCTATGTCTTTATGAGATTGGGCCTCCAGAACTGCACACAGTACTCCAGATGGGGTCTCACCAGCTGTCTGTACAGAGGGATAATAACTTCCTGTTTTCTACTGGTGATGCCTCTCCCTATGCATCCCAGTATCCCCCAACCCTCCTTGCTGCCTTCTCCACTTGCTTGCCCACCTTTAGGTCATCTGATATGACTACCCCAGGTCCCTTTCCATTTTTGTTGTTGTTAGTATCTCACCCCATTGTGTACTCTTCCCTGGGTTTTTGTTTCCCAGGTGCATTACCTGCACTTCTTAGCATTGAATCTAAGCTGCCATACATTTGACCATTCCTCTAACCTTGCCAAGTCCCTTCTCATCCTTTCCACCCCACCCTGTGCATCAACTCTGTTGCAGATCTTAGTGTCATCTGCAAAGAGACATATTTTTCCTTCCAGTCCTTCTGCAATGTCGCTTATAAAGACATTGAAGAGGACTGGTCCTAATATGAACCTCGGTACCTCCGCTAGTAACCCTCCTTTCTTCTGAGTGGACTCCATTTACTATTACTCTGTGTCCTATTCTCCAGCCAATTTTACCCAGGCTGTCATCTTGGGACCCACTCCCAGGCTGGCTAACTTATATATTAATCTTTGTGGGACTGTGTCAAATGCCTGTAAAGTCTAGGTAGGCCATGTCCACAGCCCTCCCTTGATCTACTACTTTGGTCACCCAGTCAAAGAAATCTATCAGATTCGTCTGGCATGACCTTCCCGCTGTGAATCCATGCTGCCTAGGGTCTTGTGCCCTCTGGCCTCTAGATACTCGACAATTCTTTCCTTTAGAAGTGATTCCATCATTTTCCTATCACTGAGGTTAAACTAACAGGTCTATAGTTTCCTGCTTCTGCCTTGCTCCCACTTTGTGAAGGGAATCACATCTGCCTCCTCCAGTCCTCGGTACCACCCCATCCTCCTATGATTTGTTAAAGAGGGTAGTCAGTGGTGTCACTAGTTCTACCCTTAGTTCTTTTAGAATTCTGGGATGAATCCCATCAGGCCCCATTGCTTTGTCCACCTTCAGTTTTAAGAGTTCTTTCAGAACCCTTTCTTCTGTAAATGGGCTGGTATCAACTTCTGTATCCAGAGTGTTACTACTGTTTGTTTTATGTACCTCCCTCTTCCTTTGTAAATACTGAGCAAAAATATTTGTTTAGTATCTCTGCCTTTTCATTCTCCCTCTGCCCACCCTCCTCCCCTTTATTAAGCCTCACTATCTCTCCCTTGGTCTTCCTTTTGCTCCCTGATGTACCTATAAAAGGTTTTATTCCTTCTTAACTGAGTTGGCTATCTTTTCCTCAGTTTGGGCCTTTGCTGTTCTGACTGCCTTCCCAGCCTCCTTTTGCTTTAACTGATACAGTTCTCTGTCCTGCTCCTGCTGCATTCCTTGTACTTCCTGAATGCTTTCTTTTTCTTTGAACCTTCACTGCCACTTCCTTTGAGAACCATAGTGGTTTCTTACATCGCCTTGTTTTGTTTATTTGCTTCACACAAAGGCTCACTTTCTGTGATGGCAGTTTTTATTATTCCTCATTGTTTTTATTATTCTCATTGTTTTTATTATTCCCCATGGAGACAGTCTTCTTGGCATTGAGGAAAAGTTGATGGTTAGCAAACCAGAGCTGAACCTTGTTGAAGTCTTGCTGTAAGCTGGTTGTAACCTCAGCAGGACAGGAGCCAGATGCATACAGGACTGTATCATTGACATACATATGTATAGCGGTGGAGGGGAGCAAATAGAGGGAAGGTCGTTTAAAAGATGAAGAATAGGAGGGCCCTGATACAGAGCCCTGGGGATGCCAGTGCTAATTAGAAGGGAGGTGAAGTGGCATCCTAGATCTTAACTGACTGTGTTTTGCCAATAGGGTAGGCCTTGAACCAGTTTGTGGTGGAGGGAGATAGGCCAGCTGTTGAGAGTGAATCGATGAGAAGGGAATGAGAGACATTGTTGAAGGCCTTGGCTAGGTCAACAAAAATGGCAGAGGTAATTATTACTGGCTATCCTGTTAGGATGGAGTCTGTGAGTCATAGGAGAGAGGTGTTGGTTGAGTGTTTTTCCTGAAACCAGACTGGAAAGGGGTGAAAAGGAGGTGTCAGATAGAAAAGAGGTAAGTTGGGAGAGGACAATGTGTTCTTGAAGCTTGGCAAGGGTAGGGAGGAGAGAAATGGGTGATAGTTGCCAGGGATGAGGGGTCACCCCTTGGGTAGAGGGAGGACCACTGCATGTTTCCATGAAGAGGGGACCAAGGCAGTAGAGACTGAGAGATTTAGGATTAATGAGAGGGAGAGGAGTTTTGGGTTGAGGCCATCAGGGGAGTCACCTTAGGGGTTGATGGTGAGGAGGGCACTTAGGTTATAGTAGTGAAAGAGAAGGGAGGTGGGAGGGTGGTGGAGAGGGCACACCAGTAGAGAATGGGAAGGGTGATGGGTAGGAGGGAAGGGATTTCAGTAGGTCAGTGGTGCAGGAGGTATAGTAAGAGTTAAATTCGCTGCTATGGCTGGTGGGTCAGACACTAGTGAGCTATTTACTTTAAGTACCAGGAGGGTGGGCGGGATGATGGGGTAAAAGGGCATTTACCATCTTCCAGAACTTAGAAGGGAATTTATGTTGGTGATGAAGGCAGATTTGAAATACTCAGATTTAGCTAACCTTGTAGCCCTGGTGCAAGTGTTTCAGAGCATACAGTAGTTCGTGAGGTCACTAGGATGCTGGATAGCTTTATGATGCTTCCAGGCCCGATCTCTAGCTCCTGAGACAGGCCAGAAGTTCAGAGATTATTCACGGTAAGTAGTTATCTCTGATTCTGGTTTGTTTTAGTGGGGCAAAGGCATTCCAGTTTATAAGAAAGATTTCTTTGAAGTAGGCAAGGCCTTATCACCCAAGGGGAAAGAGGTTAGTGGGGACCAGTCAGAAGTGGCAAGGTTACTCAGGAGAGGTTCAAGGTCAAGAGACTTGAAAGAGCGTAATTATATGGTTTTTGTGTGGTGATTTAGTTCTGTGGACTTTCCTAACAATGAATATTGAGTTATGGTCACTGAATGCATCGGGGATGCTAGAGGTGATGACATGGTGGGGTGGGGGTGGGAGGTAAGGACCCAGTCAAGTAGGAATGTTGTGTCTTGGTGTTTGGGCAGGTGGGTTCGAGATCAGTTGGGAGAGGTTTAGGGCTCCAATTTCATTTTTAGTTTTGTGTAGTTTTAGGTGACAACCAATTTATATTGAAGTCACCTAGGATGAATAATTCCCAAAGGGAGCAAGGGAAGTGATGGAGGTTAGAAGGTCTAGTGCGACTGAAGGATGGACATTTGGGTGGCAGTAAATGCTGGCTACGAAGATTGGGAAAGGAAGGGAGGGACACATGGATAGCTAGGGCATCATGGGTCTCAGGATTGGAGGATGAGTAGATGATAGAATATTGGATGAAGGCTATGATATAATGGCCACACTACCATCCCTGCCAGCACGGTCTTGCCTTAGCAGTGTATAGCCAGGAATGGAGACTGGAGTGGTCAGGGATAGTGCTCTTTAGCCAAGTTTCTGAGATGATTTGAATGTCTGGTTTTAGAGTGACACCATGGTCGTAATCTGGTCTATTTTTGCAACAAGCTGCAGGTGTGCAGATGTAGAGATCTTTAAGCCCTTTGGGAGGCTGAGAGAAAAGAGCAGGGGAGGTAGAAGAGGAGGCACCAGAGGAGCTAGGGGAAATAGGGCCTGGGTTAGGTGGATATCCCCAGCAGAGAGCAAGAGGAGAGTGAGTATGGCAAAGTGGAACTTATGGTAGTTAAGAGAGTTTGAAGGGGCTGGTGAGGTTGGTAGATGTGAGAAGGAAGTAGATGAGTGAGGAAGAAGAAGGTGGAGAACCGCAGTGAAAGTAGACACCGTTATCAAAGCTGCATGAGGAATAGTGGCAGAATGAGACCATATTTCAAACTGGGGCGGGAGTGATAGCACTGATGGGTAGGAGATTGGAGATAGTAACTGATGAGGCTGGAGAGCTATTAGAATAGATGAGTATTGAGCAATTGGAGGTGGTAAGGAAAGATATATGAGAAGAACAAGGGGAAGAAAGGAGAGTAGGGGATGCATTGTTCATAAAGGTAGAGAAAATTCGTCAACAATTGATTTATGAACAGGAGGAATTTGTAAGCAGGGAGCATGGAGGAGCTGGTCAGATGGAGGGGTAGCCGTAGTTAGGAAGGTATCTATATGAACAGGCAGAGATTCCTTTAGATACAGATTCTGTCCTCTAGTGGCAGTACAGTATTTCTTTCTTTATTGTAAAATCGAATTGCAACCTTTGAGCTAAAGCTAACTTACAACGGATTCTCGTTTAACAGAGGGTGGGGAACATCAAATACATGGACAGTGGAGAAAAACAGAAGCAGCTAGAAGGCATTGTCAGTTACACATAATTAAAATGGCTAAACAGCATTACAAATAAAAAGATGGAGAGAGACAGAATATGTTGGAAAAGCCATCACTTAATTACATAATACAGAGGAAAATAGTCCATAACAGATTAGGTGAATAAAGTGCAAATTCCAACTTTATCGAGTATGAGAATTCCCAGAATATAGCTATAGAGCATAGACAGGTTCCGGAGGAACAATTAATGTGACCACCAACAAGTGCAGCATTAAGGGAGAGTAGGCTACAGGCTAAATAGGTGAGGGACAGCACAATGGTGGGTGATAGCTTAAGGATTGGGGGACTAAGAGGGTGTGGAGGTGGGGGTATGGAGGGTCAGGAGGGCTAAGTGGGTGAGAGGGTGGGGGAATGGGGACCAAGGGGTGGGAGGGTGGGGATTAGATGGAGATTCTTAGGAGCCATGGGTCACTGCAGACAAGCCATTTTGTGTCAGGGCGGCACCAGGAGGGCTAGAAATGCCTGGGATGTTCTTTACAGCACCATTGTTAATGGTAAAATGGACACTCAAATCTCAGATGCTTGTAGGAAAACATTATCTCAGACTGAGTTCTACTAATTGGGTATTTCAGAATCTCAGACTGACTGCTACTGGTAGAGTAACTCAGTATCTTAGTCTGACTACTGCTAATGGGGTAACTCCGTATCACAGACTGGCTGCTACCGACAGGGTAACTTATTATATCAGACTGACTGCTATTGACAGGGTAACTCATTATATCAGACTGCTATTGACAGGGTAACTCAGTATATCAGACTGACTGCTATTGATAGGGTAACTCATTATATCAGACTGACTGGGATTGACAGGGTAACAGTATATCAGATTGTCTGCTACTGACAGGTACCTCAGTATCTCAGACTGACTGCTAATACTAGTAATGGGGTTTGCTACAACAAGAGTGCAGGAAAAGCATTACTAAATATATGGGTGTCGTGATCCATGGGAGTAGCAGAAGAGAACTGAAGATATTAACAGAACATGATTTATAAATAACTGGTACCACCATCTGCTAGAGTGAAATTTCCATAAATGAAGTCAACATGCTCTTCTTTTCATAATTATGTTTAATGTGAAGCATTATTTAATACTCCCAGCCTAAAGCCTCAGATTTATATGAAAAGTAGCTGTTACTATTAACTGGGTCTGACAGTGTGGAGGCGGTGCTCTTCTGATGTCATCCACAGTGCACTGACTACACAGTGCTGTGGCAGGAAGAGATCAGTACAGGTCTTCATAAATCCTGGTATTTGAAACATGCCCTTATTGTTCCCTTAATCCTCCAGCTAGCTGCCTGTCCACCTCTTTGGGGCTTGTAAAAGGCAAGCACTAAGTACAGTACAGAGCCATTCCAGACGGTGAGCTACTGGTATAAAATTGGAAACCCTGGGAGCTATTATAAACCCTGTATCTAAACAACAGAGAGGTGATTAGCCTCAAATGTCTCCTGTACGTCATTCCACAGCACACTACTATAAATCTGGATCTGAACCCTTCCTCCCATAAATAACTTTTAAATGAACCCTAGACAGAGGACAGCATTCAGCAGTCTGCTATAGCTAGGCCCAGTCTGTTTCTATTAAATGTCCTGTATGATTTCCATCAATAAAACACATCCTGTCAAATCACCACATTTTTATTTGTGAGTTATCTTGACAGTTTACCACTCAAGTAGGAAAGGAAGGTAACACTCCAGCTGACTGAATACAGTACTTTATCAGGAGGGCAGTGCAAGGCCACCCAAAGAATCAGTGGTATGCAGAATGGCAACATCCCTAGTCTGCCATTCCCAATGCTACATTAGGAAACTGTCCTGAAATGCATCCACAAGAGTTTGGTTCCTTTTACTTTTGCCTCAGGAATGTACCAGTCTGCACCTAGCATGTTGAATCTCCCACCAGGACAGCTTTCACCACTGCAGCTGCTTTCCTGGTCTCCCAAACACTGCCCTGTCCACCTCTTGTGATGGGTTTAATGGCCTATAGGTCACCCCCATTGGTAGGTTTTTCCCACTCCACCATCAGCTGAACCCATAAACATTCTACCTCACACTACCACTCTAGTTCCTTTTGCTCCATTTCCTTAATGCTCTCCCTGGTGTAAAACCCACTCCCTTCTCCCTATCTTTCCTAAACAGGTCACTACCTGGGATTGCGATGTCCCAGTCATGGGTGGATGTTGCCCATGTATCTGTAATGGCCATAATATCCAATCTTCCTTCCCAGCAGCCTGTAGGACCCTTTTGTTCCCAAAGGATCCTGGTGTTTATATACACCTACCTCCAGGAGCCTCATTTCCTTTCCTTGCTCACTCTGTTGCCCCATCCTTCACTACTCTCCTATAGCTCCTGAGCATTTACTACCACCTCCAAGACCAATTTGTTTTTTGCCCTGCAGTTACCTCCACTGCCACTTACCCTGACTGATTATTTCTCTATTCTCAGATTTGCTCCACTATTCAGGAGAGTGCTAGCTAGGTCTCCCTTGCCCAGTTTCCCACTATGGATGTCCCTTGCTCCAGCTTCCCTCTTGTTAGCTTAAACAACAGGAGTGTATGCATCAAACATTTGCCCAAGTGCTTTTGCCCTATTTCCATTCGAATGAAGGCTGTCCAGTGGAAATAGGTCTTTATTCTTCCAGAATATGCCCGATCACCCAGAAAGCTATATCTCTCCTTCTCACGCTATTCCTCAACCATTAAATTAGTAGACTTTCCGGTAGTGCTACAGCTCGTGACACCAACCTCTAGAGTTTGAAAGCAAACCCTGGTCATTGGGAACCGGCCATGGGAGAAGGACTGAGTTTCCCAGGGATGATGTAATTCCACAGAAAGGGAGGCAGGATGACACCACACAGCAGCATCACCAGTGTTTCCACAGGTGCAACCATATGGTTGGTGCACCATCGGCGAGGGAGATGCAGGCAGATACTGCCCAGCAGCTCACCTGGCATATAAGTTTGCACATAATGTTACTAACACTGCCATCTTGAAGGCTTGGAGAACATGCAGGAAGAAAATGGTCCCAATGGTCACAGGGAACGATGGACCCTGGTATATCCAGGGCCCTAGCACGTCCACTGCATTACAAACTGATGAGAATCTCCTGTCAGGATACATACACCACACCAGCCCCACCTGGGGAAAACCATGGCTCTGTAAGGGTAGATAGGTGCAGCTGGATGGTGGTGTAGGGTGATGTAGGGGACTGAATATACTCTGGGAGCTCCTGTGGATGTAGATGGGATGGCAGGAGGTAAATTCCTGATTAAAGACAAAATTAGTAGACTTTCACTTGCCCTGTCTCCTCTTTCTACTCACTGGGAGGACCCTGCAGAAGGTTAAAATCCCAGCTACCTTCCTTAGCCTGTTTCCAACTCCTTGAAGCTTGCCTTAACATCCCTATTCAATCCCGGCCAGGGCATTCATTTCAGATGGACATTTACATCTGGTCTCTCCCTCTCCCCAACCAGACTCTCTACTCTGGGATGTACCTTCTTAGTTGTCAACTCAGAGAGTGAGCGAACTACCCTCCCTGTTAGACTGTGGCACAGACCACCTCTCAGTTTATGGAATCCCCTATAACTAGTACCCTTGTCCAAGCTCCACTATGTTTCTACTCCCACCCAGGTAGATGTCACTGATTTAGCGGCCTCAGGGGACAGGGTACAACACCCCGCCTACACTGGATCTGGCATATTTTAGATCAGGCTACAGCTAGCTCTGAGGTAAATGCTGTCAACCTCCTGTAGACAGGGCACTGTGGGCAGTCACCACACTTCTATAGGGTTCCTAGTAATTCTAAAATATATCCTTCTACCACAGTGAAAATAGCCACTAACATTTCATTAAGTAGAAGTCACCTGGAATGTATGGATGCCATGGAATACAAAAATTCAAAATGTTGCTCAATTCCACGGGCAGAATGTCCACCTCTGTCCCGCTTACCACCACACAGTGAAATAAACTACAGAATGCCTCATGTGGAGCCAATGGCCTCAATTTTTATCTGTGGCAGGAAGCAGCGAGATTTCCTGACAAATCAAAGAAATGCCAGAAATTAAAGCTGTAAAAGAATTTAATTTGTTTTTCATTTGTTTGTGCAGAAGGGATCATGAAGAAAAAAAAAAACATGTAATAATGCATTTTTAATATAAGGGAGTTTATTTTAAGGGCCTTGCTGATGATATTCAGTGACTAAAGGTGACAGCCATGTTTTGACAGCAAACAGGATTAATTGAAGTGGGTCATGAATTCCAGATGTGATGTGCTCAAATACCAGATCTGGCTGCCTGAACTTGTTCCATCCTATGCATTTCTGGGAAATTAGCATATGGGTTTTGCCAATCAGGAAGCAGACCATTTCCAACCTATTTTATCATGGGAATTTACATACCAGCTACAAAGATAAGTTAAATAATTTGTTAATTTCATATCATACCTTCCTTATCAGTTGCCAATAAGACCATGCCATCTGCATACAATCTATTGTCAGTCTGATGAATCTGGTTTGCTAAATTGCTTAAAAATGAAAATAAAATAAATAATAGACCAGTACGGACCCTTGTGGGTCATCGCTGAAACTTGCTGAGGATGACATAGATGGTTCTCCACTGCCATTCCCTGAGATTAGTT
Source organism: Neoceratodus forsteri (assembly GCA_016271365.2). NCBI lineage: Eukaryota > Metazoa > Chordata > Ceratodontiformes > Ceratodontidae > Neoceratodus > Neoceratodus forsteri. The sequence goes on from CM028129.1 coordinate 55,324,849, forward strand.
TAATGTATAACATTTGAGCAACTTTCCTACATCTTGAGCCTCTCCTGTTACTCTAAGTCAAGCCAAAAAGTATATCATGATCCACGATCCAAGTCAATCAATCAATCAAACTTTATTTAACGAGGCAGTTACATCATTGAAAACACAAAATTGGGAGCCATAGCTGTTAACGGGTGCTTGCTTAGAAAATTTTAGAAAGAAACACAGAAATAAGCAGCAACTGGGTGAAGCAATAAAACAAGTCAGGCAAAAGAAGTTTGTAGCACAAATGCAGAGGAGCTCATAGCTACTTTCCCCGACGCTGGTCTAACTCGTGACCCTTTCTCAAGGGGTTGTGGCCTGGTGCTACCTTTGCTCTTTTATTCATTAAGAGTTTAAAGTGACAGTGCATAAATACATGCTATTTAAAGTGACCTTGAAAACACACAAATTATTATTTGAAAACTGTTAGGTAAAGCAAAAGATCATGCACATAGCAGTACAGGCACAATGCTTCTTAGAAATACAGGGCTCCAAAAGATAATCTAATATATTTATAGATCATTGAGCAGGCTCATTTTCAAGATGGTCCTGGACACAGAGGGCACTTTTGCTTACAGTAGACAACACTTCATACAAAAGTAGACATCGGTACAGGCAGTTACAATATACAAAGTCAGTAATTGAATGAATCAGACATGTAAAGCAAGTGCAAATATAGGCATTTAAAATGCAGCGTATACAGGTTGTAGCTTATAGAGTACAAGTGAGGAGAGGAAGGAGGGACATAGAAGGGCATTGGGAAGACAGGGTATCGGACACATTGTAGAGAGGAAAATAGGGCAGCATAATAGAATGAGGCCCCTGCAAAGTTAATTGATGAGAGGGGAGGTAGGAGGGGAGGAGATAGTTGCCCTAAAAGGGTGCTGGTCAAAAGCTTTGGAAGGGTACACAGACATTGCTCTCACCTGATCCCCGCTTCCAGAGCTTCTGATATTAAATTTATAAAGTAAGTGAGGGCAGTGAATATCCTTCCCAAAAGCCTAACTGATGAGGAGATAAAATATGATATGTTCCCAAATAATTATATAACTGGGAATGGACCTGCCACTTCAACAACTTTGCAAAAATGGGTAACAGGGCAACTGAGAGATAATTGTAGAGGTTACAACTATCTCCTATAAATATAAGAATATTTATTGACTGTTTCTAGAGGCTGGGAAAGTGGTCAATTCTGATGCACCAGTTGAATACATAAGTCAAATAATGGACTAGCAATTCAGATGCCTCTTTAATGAACCTGATTTCAATGAAATTCAAGCCATTTGATGTATGTAGGTTTGCTGATTTAAACATCTTAACACATGGGTCCGGATTTTCAAAACCCCAGTGCAAGCTACGACAATGACAGCTTGCACATAGTGTGAGTACATCCAGGACCCTGTGCCTGATCTTCCATTCTACAGGGTCCGGTGCCTAAGTCCCATAGCTTGTTGCAAATGTGGCAGTGCGCCAAATGGATGGCACACCCACCTGGAATGCCGCAAACTGCTGCTGAGTGTCTGTGGTACCCACAGACAGGGGCAAGGTGCTAGCTAGAGCCCCCCACACCACCGTGCCACCAGAACCCTCACATCCAAACACATCGGGACCCTGGTGGTTTAGTGGCCCCCACCCAGCAGGTAGTGCCCTCTCCACTCCCACCCCTCCCATGCCCCAATCCGGCAACCCGGCACGGCCTTACACCACGGCGGCGTGGAATGAACTGTCAGAGTGCCTACTGTACACAGTAGGCACTCTGATAGTTCATTTAGCGGCCGCCGTGGTGGTGTGCAGAGGGATGCTAGTCAGCCGAATCTCAGGTATGGATTGGGGGATGCGGATTTGAGGGCACTTTTTTTTGTCAATAAAATTTTTATTATTTTAGAATAAATAATTCAGTACATATACACAGAAAAAGAAATATTAAAATAACTATAGGCTTTTAACACAAACTCATAACAAAAATTTCATGTTACAATCTTAATAAGGAAATTATTCTTGTATACTTCTATTTTGTTCAAATGACAATTACTTTGTGAACATCAAAATTATTAGCAATGTGTTAATGTTAGTATGCAAATTAATAACTCTTGACTAAGTAATTGATACAGTTGGCAAGCATAGTAACCTCAAAACAATGTTTTTGCATATAACGAAATACATTTCTAAATAAGTTGAACATTTCTGAACTAAGAGAGTATCCCTATCTGACTTCATCTAGGAAACAAGATATCCATAAAGAAGATACTTATAGAGATGATGCACCTCAAACAGTAAACACATATAATATTAATATAGTTAAAATGTGTTCATACATTAATTAGCACATTAATTAGCACATATAGGAAGTAAGAGAAAGGAGAAAAAGGTAAAATTAAAGAAGGAAGGGTGATCTGCAAGATTAGTAGTAGTTACACCAGTATCAGTAAGTTAGAAGACCATGTGTGTTCTGTAGGTCTGCATTCAGATAAAGATGTAGTCACATCAGTTAATGGCTTAGGGAGGTACATCTGAGGATAATAATTTACAAATAGTATCCCATTGCATAGAAATTCAGATGTGTTGTCCTTTAAAGATAGAGCCAACTTTTCCATTCTAAGGATTTCTAGTACGTTATTTCTCTATTCCTGCATGGATGGTGACTTGACTTCAAGCCAGTACTTCAGTATAATATGCCTAACGAGACAGCTATCAGGAGAAGGGTACATTTCTGTTCTCCAGTCCAACATATACCTGTTCTGAAGTGACCAAAGATGCAGGTATCAGTTTAATGTGATTAAAAATTATGGGGATGTCTTGAAACAGTTTTCTACTTCAACCCATAATGGCTGTATACAGGGACACGACCAAAACATATGCAGTAAAGAGCCAGTACCTGATTTACATTTATGACAGACAGGTGAAGTAGATAGACCCATCTTATGCCTCTGTGCTGGGTGGGGAACTAGAGCACCAGGGAGACTATTTACAGGCACAGTCGGGGCAGGGGACCACTAGATCATCAAGCAGTGCCCATTGGGGATGGATCTGGGCAGGGCGCACAGTGGCACATACTGAACAACCCTCCCAGGAGATGTCTAAGTACTGTTAGACTAGCCCTTTGCTGGTCTAACAGTACTTAGCACTTAGCTCCTGGGAGGTCTTTAAATTTGGGAATTGAGGGCAGTGGCAGTCTGGGTCTGCAGCAAGCCCCTGGCACCATGCTGCAGCGACTTTCATGATGCAAGGTGGATGCTAGCACACTTTGCGCAGGCAGCCTGCTGGGTGATGCAGGCTGTCTTGAAATAGCTCTTGGTGCTGCCTTGGTGCAAGGTGCCTCTTGCATCAGACTTGATTGATGCAAGCACCTTGTGTCGATTTCATGGCCTTTGAAAATCTGGCCCATGTTTTGTTTTAATACTTTAAATTGGTTCAGCAGTAGTGTACCATTCTGTGGCATTGATGACCCACCTTCAGCAACAAGCCCAGGAGGAGGGCCAGCTAGGGAGGGAGGGCTGCACTGCCTCGCTCTGTCGCTGCCAGTATAACTACAGGCTGTGGTGCACTAGACAAGGCACAGGATGTGGATGCTGCGGCGCACATGGCATGTGCACACATGTGCTTCTGCCTGGACAGCAATCCTTGCACTGCTAACCCCACAGGGAAAAAAAACACAGCAGAGGACAATATGAGGTAAATTCCTCCATCCGAACATCATGATGGCCAGCACAGTCAGAAGGTGGTAAATCTGCCACAAAATGGAGGTGTAAAACAGAGTAAAAAAAAAATCTGAATTGAAGGACGAGATTGTTCTGAATAACATGCTCAGTAGCAGATGTCATAATTTCATTGGAAAATTGGGAAACAAATTGAGCTTGGGGCATGTCAGGTACAGGAATCAAACATATGTGGCACCTTTACAGGTTCCGAATTCATGAACTGTGGTCCTTCAGGGACATTTGAGGCTTATTTCTACGATTCACCAAATTTCTAATTAAGTTCAAATATATATTTTTATTTCTGTACCAAAAAGTGATTTACATTTATTTCTGTGTTTCAATTGCTGTCAGTCCTGGTCTTTTACTGTTTATGAGACTTTTTACATGCCCCATCTTTAGCTCTTATTGATTTTAATGACGTGTCTGTTAGCCAGCTAGCCCAGTGGTGCAGAGGTGCCGAGACCTCACTTCTACCATGCTGCCAGCCTGAGTTTCGGAACAAGCTCGAGCCACTGGGGGTCAGCTTGGGGGGGACTAGGAGAGGATTGAGCAGCCACTAGGCAGCTCTCCTTTCTCGAACTGGGAGGTAAGTGTTCCCTGCCCTTGACTGCCACCAAGTGGATGCTCAATGGTAGTGCCAGGCAGATGGGGGTCTGGCTTTAGGCCAGCAGGTGGGAGGATCAGGGCCATTTGAGCCTTTAGGGTGCATACGGCCTCCATATGCATGTGCAGCCACCTTACCCAGACCCTTGGGAGTAAGAGGAGAACAAAAACAGGAGGAAAACACCCTCAATGACTGGATAAAGACCAGGCCGCATGCAGGCCTTGCACGGCAGCTGGGCACCCACCATAGTCCTATGGCAGAGGATGACAGCAGTGGCAAGGTAAGCCCGGAGGAGGTGGGTGATTAGACTGGGGGGTTATCAGAAGGGGTCGCAGAGGTAAAGTAGAATGAACAAAGGATGAAAAAAATGTGTCTGTTACCCAAGGTAGATGTTTTTTTTACACATATTCTTTTCTTAAATGGGGTATATTTTTTATCTATATGGGGCTGGCAGTATAGCCTAAAGGTTAGATTTACTGAACTGTGAATGAGCTTGGTACATACAGCAGACAGACCTGGGTTTGATTCCTACAACCTCAATTGCGTGCTTTTGTGACTCTAAGCAAGTCACTTAACCTTCCAGTGCTCCCAAAGTCGCCCCAGAAAATGGGCACCTGTGCCTAGTGGGCCTTACCTGGTTACCAAAGAATAAAATTAAATATTTCTAAAACCAAGTTAAAAAAATTACTAAAAGATTATTCTATGTCCGGGATCACAAAATACTATTCAATTTTTACCTTTGAATGTCCAGTTTAAAAAGAGGCTGTTAAGATTTTTTCAACACCTAGAGTAGCAAGAGCTTGAAGACTTATTTTCGATGTGTTATTTCAATTTCACATTGTATACCAGTATGATCTCTTAAATTTGGTGGCAAAACTGAAACTGATTTGAGAAATAGTCTAATAGATACAAGATTAAATCAGTAGTGCACTCCTGTCAGTACTGGGAAGATTCACACTTTTGCCCTTTCAATACATTCTAACACTGACCTTGGAGGAAGTGCTACGCTCCAACACTTTTGACACCAGCAAGTGAATCTAAATGGACTAGCTTCACTTTGGCATTTCGATACTTTGATTTCATGATGTAGCAGTTTTCTACAGGAAGCACAGACGGAGCCTGTGCATGTTTTCTAAAGCCATATAACTTGCAGTAAGGTTACTCAATGCGGAGCAGCAATGATATCTGTATAACTTGCTCTGGCCCAGTATTATGAAATGTGGGCGTATCTGGAAGTGTCTAATCATCTCTAATACCGCAGCACTGAAAGCAGACCACTAAACTCTGTGCAGCTTCAAACTTCTACAGCTGTCAAGTAAAAGAAGAAACCAGGCACTCACCCCTCCACCCCGCTATCTGCATCCACTGGAAATAGGAAACAGCAGTCACTGTTTATTCTTGAGTCTTCCTTTATTACACAACAAAGTGTACAAACGCTACAGTGCAAACTGGCAAACCCCTCCCCACTGCTCCCAGCAGCCAGACATTTCACGCATATGCAATGCACTTTTTCAGCAACTTAAAATCTGCTGCAGCATCACATCATGCATCCGCCATTGTTTCCTTTTGTAAGTTACACTTTATCTGTTTACTTGCTAGCAACTGAACTGTGTTTTTGGGTAACTCCATGTTCCCTCATCAGTCAGTTGTACATGCATGAAATAACTGTATAAATACATGGTTGCTGCCCCATGGGGCACTCAAGAAAATGAGAATCTGTGTGTCATGATTAATTATATCTCAGTGAGAAAACCTAAAGCAGCAGTTTTTATGTTGGCACCGTGCGTGCACGCCAGCCAACATCCTGCAGTGTAGCAGATCTGGAGGTGCGGTCACTGTGGGCTAATGAAGGGCATACATCAGTAGGTGCGCCCTTCATTCCCCAATAAGCCAGCATGCAGGTGATACGTAAAGAGGCCACCAGATCTAACAAAGTGCCACTGCAATGAGAGGCAAGCTCGTCATGCAGCAGCACGATAACACGCTCCGACATGCCCTTCCTGGTGAAGCATTCCACTAAACATGGCCCCACAGTTCATGTGCTGATGGGAGCCCACTCCCCATCGGCATAATGCCCCCTCCCATTTCAATTGTGTGCCGGTGCCCAGTCTCCCTCGGCATCATCGGCCCCCACAGTCTTTCTTTGCTGATGGGGCCCAATCCCCGTCGGCTTCAGGTCCCGTTCAATCTGTCAATGGGGAGCCTACTACCTGTTGGCATAATGTTCCCCTATTTGTTGTGTGCTGAGAGGCTGCCCAATCCCCTCAGCTCTTGCCTCCTCCCCACCACTCGGTATGTGCCGACGGGGTGCCCCATCCCGTCGGCTACAGCCCCAAAAAAACACTCAGGTGGCATACTGGGAGCCCACCTCAGTGTGCCCAATTCCCCTGTAAAAGAAATCATCCCGCAATGTTTTTCTTTTTTTAAACCTGCAAACCAGAAACGGTCCTCATCGAGTCCGTGGCCCTCTCAACCCGCGCCCACCCTCTGCACACCCTGCCTCCCATACCCCTCACCCCATACTTACCTCCAGAGCATGGCGCGATGATCTTCAGCTGACCGGGAACACGTCTGCACTGTTCAAAGCCGACCGCAAACTGAAGAAATGCTGGTAAGCTGTATAATGGCATAAATAGGGTTTTTCAAGTTTGGTGCATATCTAGGGCATTTTGGGAATTTGGCACCAGAATTTCAACATGGGGTTATTGGGACCCCTCCTCACGAATTCAGTCACTGTCATGGCAATATTTAGGCCCAAAAGGTGATTTTGCGGTCGCTGCATGGAATCACCTTTTGGGACCGATTAACAAAACAGTGCCACTGTTCATGAGATGGGCTCTCAAAAGCCTATGTTGCAAATTTAGTGGAAAAATCAAAAAATGACTGTTTTAAGCGTGTGTTACGCGAGTTTCCACGCAGCCTCGTAACCGTGAATCTGTAATATTTCACTCCAGATTTTCAACATTGGCATTTCCCACACCTCCTTATAAATAGTACAGCTGTCATTTTACATATCCTGGCCTAAATGTGTTTTCACACTTCAGCATAAAATAGCGGTCGCTGTGGGAAATCAGTTTTAGGGACACATTGAGAAAATTACAGTGACACTGTTCATGAGCAGAGCTCCTAAAATGCCTCTGTTTAAAATTTGGTGATAAAAGTCCATAACATTACTGTGTTACAAGCATGCATTGCGCAGTTCCACGCACCCTTGTAACTTGCAAACTTGCAATTATTTTCATGCCAGATTTTCAACACTGGCATTTTTTACACTTTCTTATGAACAGTGCAGATGTCATTTTCACATCCTGCCCAAAATGTGTTTTGCACCTGTGGCGCACAATGGCATGGTCGCTGTGGGAAATCAACTTTTGGGACAGATTTACAAAATCACAGTGCCACTATTCATGAGGAGGTCCCAAAATGCCTATGTTGAAAATGTGCCTCTGCAGGATGGGGTGAGGTTGGTACGCCAGTTCAATACTTCACTGCCATTCCTATTACGCATCTCTAACTCCTGCATTACCAATGCCAATGCCAGCAGACATCATTCGGCATTGACAAATGCTTGTTGTTAGTTGGCAAAAAATGTCATCATACATTCCTTTAAAAATAATATATTTCTGACATAATTCAATTTATCATCAACATATCTGTATTTCCCTTAGATATTTGTAAAACAGCTTTTGTTACCAAGCGGTAACCTGAGTACTGACATCACTGTACCTTGTAACATGGCAATATGTATGAGTTGCAAAATGAGGAACCTGATTGGTTAAAACCCAATACGATACAAGTTGGAGATGGCATTAATTTCCAAGTAATGCCCGCTCCAACTCTAGTAATATTACAGACCACTAGGTTATTTTTCAGCAGTAGAATTTCCCACCCACCCAGTGGCCACTTACTGCCACACTATATGTGTCGTCTCACAAGTGACAGTACGTGCCAAAGATGTTTCCGCAATTGAAAATTTTTTTAACCAATTATTTTACCACGTGAGACAAACTAAGCTGAAAGCTTGTTTGCAGGTGCAACCTGGGAGCATGAGGAAGTTAAGTGACTTGCTCAGGGTCACACAGTATGCAAGTGGGGTTGTGGGATTCAAACTCAGGTCTCCAAATTTGCAGCTCAGAGCCTTAAACCACTGCACCATGCTGCCTCCTAAATTGTTGTCCGACTGTTTGAAAATGTTTTCCAAAGTATGTAAACTAAAGTAGTTGGTCTGTTAGAAATATGTTTCCTTTTATCAAGTGCTAAAATGTTAAGCTCCACTCCAAATTACAAATGTGCTGAGGTTAAAGACAACATAGTTCCGTGTGTATAAAAGAGTAGCATGTTTCTGACACTGCAATTTAAGTATTCAAAAATGTTATTGTATACATCCCAGCATACAGCGCAGCAGTAGTAAGCACTGTGCACAACTCTGTTAATACCAAATGTTGAGCAATACAGCATTAAATGTACTGTTTAAAATATGTAAAAACAACAAAAATGTGTAATAGGACTCTGCAGATAGTGTTTAGGCATATATATCTCTACCAGCATAAGTATAATAATACTTGTTGCTCTGTTTGTGACATTTTGTCCTTCTGAACAGTAAAATATTGAAACCACATAAACGTTTTCTTTGTATATTTTATTAAAAATAACATTTATTATAATCACTCCTAACAGTGCTTACCATCTTACAAGCACATTAAGCCCACTCGAGGAGGCTTCTACTGTGGAATCAATGCATGGATTTGAGTGGCTGTAGGCACTTTCGACTTCCGAGCTATGCATTGATTCCACAGTAGAAGCCTCTCGTCAGGGTTTACTTAGTATTGTATTTTATTGTATTGCAATTGCATTGTACACTCTGGGCCAGATATTCAAAAGGGTTGCTCCCGCGCAAGTCCGAACTTGCTCCATTCTGCGATATTCAGCAGGAGGCAATTGCGCCACTGAAAACAGGCTGAGCAACAGCGCAATGCAAATGAATGCATGCTGAACTGGAGGGAGGAACCATGCATAAACTGCACAGCCCGATATTCAGCCGGGCTGTGCAGAGTTGTGCAGGCGCAACCCCAACCTGCGCCTGCACAACTTTGAAAAAAAAAGGCTTAAGTCGAGGGCCACCCACAGGTGAGCTGCTGAGTTGCAGGGCGCAACACAGCAGCTGCCACCTGTGGCTGCCCACCCACTCCCTGTGCCCCACCTGCAGCCCTGATCGCAGGCAAAAACAGTGTAGAATCCCCACCACCACCCCACTGGCCCGATCGCGGCATGGTTTAATTCCCCCACCAGCCCGATCGCGGGCAACAATGTGGCTCCCGAACATATCCCTGGTGGTCCAGTCACGTACATCCTGATCGCGGGATGGTAATAATAACCCCGAACACATCCCTGGTGGTCAGTGGACGTACATCCCGATCGCCGGATGGTATTGAAACCCGAACACATCCCTGGTGCCTGAGTGTCCCCACCCACCACCCAGCCACCACCCCGCTCCCCGGCAGCTGGCGGGCGGCAGCATCCACCTGCCTGCCGCCCGCCGCCCGCCGACTGACTGCCGGTGGGCTTCTGCGCCATTGGTGCAGAGCAAGGCAATGGGTGTGCAGCCACTTCCGACTAAGACAGTCCAGTTTGTGAATGAATGTATTCATTCACAAAAACTGGACTATCTTCTCTGGAGCTGGCATGCCCATTGGCTCTTGCTCTGCACCATGGCGCAGCTCACCGGCAGTCAGTCGGGGCGGGCAGCCGGGCGGCAGGCAGGTGGATGCTGCCGCCCGCCGCCGCCTGGAGGAGAGCGGTGGTGGGGCTTCGTGGAGGGTGGTGGGGACACTAGGCACCAGGGATGTGTGTGGGGTTACTTATTACCATCCCGCGATCGGATTTACGGTCCACTGACCACCAGGGATACGTCCGGGGAGTCTCATTGCTGCCCGCGATCGGGCTGGTGGGGGAATTAAACTATGCCCGCGATCGGGCCAGTGGGGTGGCGGTGGGGATTCTACACTGTTCGGCAATCGGGCTGCAGGGGCGCCGGTCCCACGGCTGCTGCCTGGCAGGGCCAGGCAAGTCCACGGGATTGGCGCACCTGCATGCTAAATGGCATGCAAATGGGCCATAATCAGATGCAAATGGCACCCCTGCACCTTGCATGAATTATGGCCCATTTGCATGTCACCTTTGAATATCGATTTGAGCATGGCGCAATGGTACTTGCACCACCGCAGAGTTGAATGCTCCACTCTGACAACTTGCGGTGGCGCAGAGTTCCACTGCGCCATGCACGGTACTGTGGCGGGGTGATATTCAAAGGAGTTGCTCAGGACGCAACTCCTTTGAATATCACTCTGACACACCCGCGCAACTATTTTGTGCAGCGCAAGGGCTTGTTCCACATAATAGCGCAGTTTGAATATCTAGCCCTCTGTATCTAACTTTGTAACACTATTTTTTGTTGGGGATGTGGGATCTCAGCTCTGTTTTTCAAATGTATTTAGCTGCACTAGCAGTGCTTGGTTTATATAAAGAGACACAAAGTGTGACTGACCATAGGATACTCTACTGAATTTTATGCTTTTTACAATAGGCGTGGCAAAAAGTTTAAGTTTGGGACAGCTTCTGTGCCAAACAAGCATTCTCGGCGGGGATCTGCTTCCGTGGAATGGTGAACTAGCACAGATCTCTCAGTCCAAACGTAATTACGAAACTAGCAAAACAGGTAATAGATATAATTTTTTATATACTGGGGCATTGCAGGGACATAGTTTGGCAAATGTGTGTCTAGAGGTATGCAAGTCAATGGTGGCCAGGAACTGAAGGGCACAGCTGACAGTGTCCTTTAAGATCTTTAAAACCCTATAGCTCAGTTCAGAAATGATGTATAATAAAAGGAAAAAATGGGTGTACTGATTTTTTTGCTAAAAACACATTACTAATAAAAGTTTCATGAAATATTTTTCACTAATACTGCTGTTTTAAATATAAGTAAATATGAAAATAGAAGTTCTGTATATGTAATTATGAAATGTGTACTAAGAATCCTGCATTCTAGGGTCTGCTCTGTGGCGCGAGTGGTATGGCTTCTGCCTGCACACCAACGCCTTAGGTTCGGAGTGGACTCAGTCATCGGAGGGCTGGCTTGGGGGTGAGAAGGATTGAGTATCCCAGCAGCTGCTGTCCTTCTCTGGGGAGGGGCCAGGTGTCGTGCAAGACAGATCTCTGGCAGAGGCCAGGGATCAGTAGCAACTGGCGCCTGGACTAGTGGGAGGTGGGACCAATGCTGTCATTCATGCCATGGATGTCATTGCATATCCCCGAGGACAACTGGAAAGCAATGGGTCCACTGACAGGATGATGACTGCCTCCACGGACTGAACCTTACGTCATGGGTCATGACCCCATCAGCCTCGCCCGGTACCATATTTCACTCCATCGGGAACTGGTTGCCCTGCCCTGGGGAGGAAGCCAGGGTGCTTGAGGGCTGAAGGTGTGTCCTGATCAGCGGTGGTGGGGCCAAGCCCTGGAATACAGCGGACCAGTGAAGATCGGATGGCGCAAAAAGCATAGTATAAAAAGAATCCGGCATTCTGATTGGCTGAAATTTGTTCATACCCATTGGATAGAGACAACGCAACTAATGGGTACAAAAAGTCCCAGTATCAATGTTGCTCTGTTACTACAAATACCAGTGTGCAGAGCCTACATATTGCATGCATGTTACTACCTTGCAGATCCACTCCAGTTGCTTTACTTAAACTCCTAAAGCCAATTATTTGCAATTCAAATCAATAAAGTAAAATAGTACTGAGTAATAGTATCAAGGGGCCCGATTTTCAAACACAAAATTAGACACAAGGTGCCTGTGCCAGATGTTGCAGCAATCCCAATTTTCAAATGCAGGCTGCATCCAAATCAGGATGCCACGTGCCAAACCTGCACTTTAACTCCTTGTAGCAGAAGAGGTGGTGCCAGAATGTAAGGGGACTTGTTCTATGGTGGGGCTGCAACACCTCCTTATTTTGATTTTGGAAGCCTCACCATGACTGCAAGATGGGACTGTGGGTTAGACCAGCCATGAGTTGGTCTAACAGACCTGTGCTGAGGTCTGGAGGAGGCGAGGGGTGGAGTCTGCTAGAACATGGATCAGGACAGAGGGTCTGTGGGGTGCCATAGTGGGCAGCAGGGCACAGTGGCTATGGCAGGGTACAGGGCTGGTACCGAGTGGATGTGCCCTGGCCAGGCAGACAGAGCCTCTAGGACTGGGTACACTCTGGTAGGCACATACAGGCCCTGTCCCAGACCCCCAGGTGCCACCACCCTGGCACCTCTCCCAAAGCTTACACAGTTCCCGACATGCAGCAGTTGCCATTGGCTGCAGGTTACTATGTGCAGTCAGTAGATGGGCACCTTCCCAGGCACTGCGCCATTCCCTGCTGAACAGCCCACCATGTGGAGCCATGCTGATGCTTGACTACATTGTTGGGGACTGTATAAACTCCTAGACAGGTGCCAAGATTGGTGGCACCTGGGGTCCGAGACAGGGTCTGTTCATGCCTACCAGGGTGTACTCAGTCCTAGCGGCTCTATCCTCCTTATCAGAGGACATGCGCCCAGTGCCACCCCTGTACCCTGTCACATCCACAATGCTCCCAACACCCACTGTGTCACCTCCACAGGCCCCTCTGCCCTGTTTCAGGTCCTTGAAGGCTTCCTTCTCTTCCCTCCCCACTTCGTGACTGGACTAGGATTGTGCTGGGCAGGGAGTGCTTGACGGGACCCTCCATCAAATTCTTCCAGTGTGCCAAATGTTTGCTGCAACACTGTGACAGTGTCAACTCTTGGGATTTTGGTGCAGGGACCCCTGTATACTGGAATAGGGTACAGGGTCCCTGATGTACCTGGAGTTTGCAGCCTGCTCTTGATCATGCAAGATGCACTGATCTAGCAGCCCACTGAAAATCAGACCCAAGGTTTTTCAGTTTAGGAAAAAAGGTGGAACAAAATCTGCAGGTGGTGACTTCAACAGACAGTTCACGTGAACAGTGCAAGCATGATAGTACTCATACAGTATAACTCCGCTGGCACCCCTACATAGAAACATAGACTATGATGGCAGATAAGGACCACTTGGCCCACCTAGTCTGCCCATTTCCTACCTACTGGATAAGCTGCAGATCCTAGTTAACCAACAGCCTATTTCTTCTTATAGTGATAGCCCATCTAAGAGGGAACTATTTCACATTAAACTACTAATTTTAAACATTTTTTAGTTTTTTTTTTTTTTATTTTCTCACATTTTTAACATAATTTTTTTTAAAGTGCAACAAACACACTCCAATGTGTTGGTTGTGCTGTAGCCTCATGCCTTGCTATGTCCCTGAGTGTGTGGTTTTGCAGCACAACCAACATCCCATTGTTTCTTATTTGTTACACAAGGTATGGATCGGTTTGGTTAAAGACAAGGGCTTGAATATTCAAACAGATTTATTACTTTCTGGCCAGTATTTTCAATGATTGCACACAGATTTTAAAGTACGATGTCTTTGCTAAAAGGAATGACCCAGTGTAAGAGTGTATTGTCCAGCTGCCTGAAGTTGTAAGGTTGCTTGGTATAAGTGATGCATCATGCCATTGTTTTGAGCCACTTAGGTAATACCTGTGTTGCGATGTCAATTTTGGGTTGTTCCTTAATGAGAGGGGCCAGAAAGTGCCCTTTTGCCTGTCCCAGAGGGATTGAGGAAAAGCCTCAGATGTTGTTGAAACATACAAATGAATGAGTCTTTGATGTAGAAGTATCTGAGCAATCACTATAAAACTGTAGCAGGGATCCAGCATTGCGAGCAGCTAGAGCCCATTTGAATACCATACAATATTCACATGGGTAGGGAACACTTTCTGATTGACTAATGCCGGGGTGAAGTGGGGGACACATTGGAATCTAAGTAAATGTTTTATTTGAAAAATAAAAACCTGCTTTCATAATAGTAGTAAGGTGACTCTGGGAGATGCATACTGACCTCTAATTCTACCCCTATTGGGAACCACATAAACTAAATTGGCACGTCGGCAGGATTACTTCACAGCAACTCCTCCGTCATGTCATACCATGCAAATATTGAGGCGCATGGTCAAAGCCTAGAGAGCATTAACGTTGAACACAACTGTTATGAACACTGTTGTTTTAATATTTGTATTGTTGGATTAAAAAATGGAACAAGATTTATTATGCCTTTCATACTAATGTATTTCAAAGTGTTGTACAAGTTAGGAACACTGGCAGCTGTCATTAGGTGTACATTGGGAGGAAATGGGAATGGAGGGAAGGAACGCAGGAGGTTTAACAGAGTGGAGAGAAAGAAAGAAGAGAGAGAGAGAGAGAGTACATGTTTAACTTAGGGTCACATAGTCAATATGTTTCTTGATAAGATTCAAACCTGGAACTCCTAACCACTAGACTGCAGTGTAGATACCTGTCTGGTGGGGTACAGGAAGAGAGGGTAAGATGATCCTGGCTACTTAGGAAGGGTCCAGTGTGTTATTTTGTAATTATTATTCTGAAAGTCGAAGGTACTTCAAGTGGCCAAAGTTTGATTAGGCTGAATTAAAGGTAAAATTGCTAAATTTCAACAGATTCACCCAATACAAATCTGTCATTGTCTCATCCTTAACCTGCAGCTTGACTTGAGAAGGAGGTGGCACACATTGGAGCAGTGCTGCATTCTTATGGTTGCCTGTTGCTTTTCCTAATTTATTGCCATCTTGGTACTTTGATATAAAATACTAAATTTCTGCAAGCTAGTCCTTGTGGTGCTTTTGGGCAGCTCCCAGAGCAATATCTCTTATAAATATCATCTCTTTCTCTATAAGGTAAAACCTACAAGTATTATATAGAACATATGGTTAGTTATAAATGTCCCCTTCATGACAAAATCAATATACTTAAATATTTGAGTTTGGAAGTTAAACAATTTCTATAATACACAATAAATCAAGGTGCTTTCTTTAGCTTGTGTTAATTCTTTGTAGTGTTTGTGAAAGGTACTGGATTGGCATCATTAGAAACTGAAGCCCTCTGTTATCCCCATGATAGATACAGCATGATCAATTGCACTTCAAGTTTCCTCCCACTGCCCCACCACTGTGCTGCAACCCTGTCATGGAGGGACCACCACATAGGTGAGATAGTAGTTTAGACCCCACCAATGCATATTTAATGCTTAGCTCATATGAGATTAGGTGCCAATTAAGGCCAATTATGTTGTGGTATTTCCCAATGGTAGGTGTCCACATCACAAAAGAAACAAAAACTGGTGTTCTCTGTTGTGGTACTCATTACTAGCTATCCTCCATTCCAATCATCTTACCAGTTTCTAAGTTAGTCCTGGTGGGGCCCACCATATGTTATCGTATCAAAAGTTGGATCTTACGAGAAACAATTGGATTGGTGATGATCATTCGATTTCTCTTGTAAATGCGAGCTCCATTTCCACCTTTCACCCGGCTGTAAGGTTAGAATACTTGAGTCTCCCAACAAACGGCCAATTTTCCGATCATCTTCTGCTTCAGAACCCAAGAGGTGATCCTCTTGATTACATCTGCATGACCTGCATACTTTCCTGTGGGAAAAAGGTGAGATCATTATATTGTTGTAAAGGTAAACTCAACAGAAACACAGTCACTGGAGGCAGAAGTTGCAGTTGAATAGCTACAAAGGTTAATTAGATCAAAGAATGGTAGGAGACAGGAAGACTTTGTGAATCCACCATGTTGGGGAGAAGTTGGAATGATATGCTGCACCCAGGGTTTAGCAATTCTATGACCACAGAAGGAATTATGGAAAAATTAGGTAACACGCAGCAACCAAATGGGCTACACTAATTGATAATCATAGTAGTTAAACATGAAAGGTAAATGAGAGTGCTTAATGTAGCTGTCCGTGTTAGTGGTGGGCTCGACTTATCTGTGAGAGTGACCTATCAATGGGATTTACAATAGTAAACCATTTTTTGCAACTGTGTAACCTAATTTTGTGTCCAGTTCTGATCACGAAGGCAGATTCTGTGCCTGATGTTGGTCACAGAACAGATTTTGCCATTAGGTTTGAGCAGTAAAATAATGTCTACAATTTTGCCAAAATTGACAAGGAAGGGGGCTGGGGGTCAAGCTGTATGTAAATCGACTTTCGGTGGAGTAATTTTTAATATTACCTTAAAAAGGTTAATAGTCAGCCTGCCTTGCACAAGGATTTCCATACCCATGATGCCTTGCTCTGGGATTAAGTCTTTAGACAATGTGTGTGATTTGGAGAGATGCACAACAACCAAACGTTAAGAGTGCTGCTACACCACTGTTAAAATCATTTGCCAGTTTCATGCAAACTATTACTGTTGGCATAATCAGGATGGAGGTCTCACAGCATTACAAGACTATCTGGATTTGAGGAGATTCCATTCTTTACTAGTAAAGATATTCACTGGTGAGACCCCACCTGAGTACTGTGTTCAGTTCTGGAGGCGCACCTAAGAAAGCACACAGACAGTGTGGAGGGAGTTCAGAAGAGGGCAACTAAAATGGTGAAGGGTTTGCATGTGAAGCCCTATGAGGAGAGGCTGAGGATCTCAGCATGTAGCATAGTAGTAGTAAGTTATAGTGCATTCCAAAAGATAGCAAGAGTTGTCATATATTACATAGTTTCAATAAAAACATGCAATTCCCAGTTAAGAGGAATTTAATATTATGCCTCCTGGCTCCCCAGGCTGTCCCCATCTCATTGGAGTTCAGCTTATCCCTGCCGGAGGCCTCCCTCCCTAGGGAGAGGGAAAGGAGCAGCATTCCTGGGGTATGCTGGGATGGGGGGCAGAAGCAGTGCATTAGGGAGACTGTGGCATGGGTGACTAGGTAGCCATCATCTGGCAGGCCAAGATGGTGCTAGTTTTCCATTTTCTGGGCCCTTCCCGCAGCCCAACACAGTGTACTATGGTGATGCCCTGGAGACAGAGCCAGCTGACACGTGGTCACCCATGCTACAAGGCTTCGCACACCACTAGGTGTTGCTTTCCAAGTGGTACTCTTCAGCATCCTCCCCTGGGAGGACAGCACCTGCACAGATGCTCTGTCACCCTCTGTCGACCTCTGCTCCTGACATCCCAGGCTCGGTGTTCCAACCGGTCACCAGCTTGCCAAGCCGGTGCTCCACCACCAATATCACACAGCCAGCAGTTCTTCTCTTTAAAGCCCTAGATAAATAAATAGTTGATTATTTTACAGTGGTAATACAAATAGCATAAATAGGCTATCCAACAGGTTATAGTGAATCCTGTATGTCAGCCACATAGTCATGTTACCCTATGCCAGACATTTGACAGCAAGGTAAAGGTTTTGTGACATGTTGTACAATCCAGTTTTTAATTATTCCCAAACTGAGATTCCTATCACCTGATCTCAGGATATAGGGGATTGAGTTTCACAGTGTTGTTCCCAGGTTGTATAAGAAAGACTCCCTGCTTCCAAATTACAATTCTGTACTATAAACTCCAGCCCTTCGCTGATGTTAACCCTTCCTTCAACATCCCTTTACTTATATTTTCCATGACATACTGCAGACATTTTCCTTCTGACATTTAAACAAGAAAGTCAGCATATGCAAGTTTTATGCTCCTTTAGTCTTAACAAGCTCAATTCTGCATAAAGGTCACAGTGATGTGTATTACAGGAGGCGCCAATGATGAAGCAGGCAAGACTGTTGTAAATCACATCCCGCTCCCTCCTGATGCCCTGGCATAAAGAATGTCCTCATTGTTCAAGAGTGGTCGTATCATTACATTTCATTTTATTTATTCATTTGTTGATTAGGTTGGTGCACTGATCCAAGGACCGCTTTCAGGCATGAGCCGGGCCACAGAGATGGCACAAGACTATAACGATACATCAGGGAACAAACACATCAAAGTCAATACAATGCACAAGGTAAACAGAACAACGTGGAACATTTTACAGAGGTTGTGTGTGTGTGTGTGGGGAGGGTGTAACACCCAAAGAGTACAAAAGAAAACACAGAACTAGCACAAATGCACCATGCTGTAAAACAAGCTCAATTAAACGTCCCATTTTGACAGAGACTTAGAATGCATAAACAGGGAAAGGCTACATCACAAATCACCCAGGGAGCAAGAGTAGGTAGCAATGGTCAGTAGGTGCATCCTGAGGAGACAGAAGAAGTGCAGTGGGAATCAAATGCTCTTAGGAGGGTGACAGGCTGTTTCAAAGGGAAGGAGCAGCAGAAGAGGAAGTCTTCTGACCCATGCAAGTGGAGACTTCATGGACACTCCAGCACGAGGCTTGCAGCATGGCATAGGTCATGGCTAAATGTCTTTAGCTGAATTAGGGGAGAGAGGGATATCATAGGGTAACAGATTGCTGTGCCTATGGTGCAAGCCAAGAGGTAGCTTCATCTAGCTTGAGGGGCAGCCATCCAAGTATCTGATATAGGGTGCAGTGGTGAGAGGAGTAAAGAGCCAGAAGGGTAAAGCAGCAGATGTTGTTGTAAGTGGTGCTTAGTCTTGATAGGTTAGTGGAGGAGATTTGTGAGTAGAAGGGGAGCCATAATCCATAAGTGGGAGGAGGTTGCTCTGAGCAATGGCGAGACGAGCTTCAGAAGTGAGGTAATTAATTAGTCAGTGGCTGATCCACAGTTTTTGATTTATGCAACGTATTAAAGTCTCAATAATATGGTCAGAGAAGGAGAGAGTGGGGTCAAGGGTGATGCTCAGGTATTTAAAGGAGCTGACGCTTCTCAAGGGTGAGCCATCAGCAGAATGGATGTTGAATGTGTTATTGGTTAGAGCTAATTTGGTAAGTTTGGGCTTGGAGCCAAACAGGATTGCTTTGGTCTTCTTGGTGTTAATCAGCAGTCTATTTGTGGCAAACCACTCATAAGCATTACAGTAACTGGTGGTGAGCGAGAGAGGTTGCTCAAGGACGAGTCACTATGGCAGAGGATTAAATCATCGGCGTATAGAATAGCTACAGAGGCAGTCTTGGGGAGGGAGTTCACATGGGGACAAGAGAATGGGCCCTTGGATGGATCACTGGGGAACCAGTGAGACCAGCAAGGTGGAAGAGCAGCCCCCAGAGCAGACCATGTGGGTTTGGCTGGTGAGCTAGTCTATGAACCAAGCAGTGGTGGCAGGGGATAAGCCCAGGTTACCAAATTTGTCAAGGAAGATATCGTGGTTTACCATGTCAAATGCCTTGGAGAGGTCCACAAAGACAGTTTGTGTAAGCTTCTAAGCTTAGTATCCATGTTCCAGAGAATGTGGTCAGAGAAATTGGCCAGGGCTATAGATGTGCTATGCCCTTTCTAAAATCGCATATCTCATGAATCATGACGATCTCTGAGTCTCCCTTAACATACAGGACTTAAGCTGATACAACACACCCAGCCGTCTGCTAATGTTGCTTAAAATGTTATTTCTGTATGTGTTCCATTTTAATTTTTCATCTAACCACATCACAAGATATGTATAGGCTTTGACTTGCTGTAGGACAATATCAACCAATGTCTCATTTTTAATTATTTCATCATAGAAACAGATTTTGTCAGTAGAAAAGGACTTTTAGGCCCATCCAGTCTGCCCTTCGTCCCTGCCTATTCCATCACCACTAACCATAGCTGGACATAGGTGTCACTTCTCCCTGTTCCTCTACCAAATATGCACCTGTACCTATCCTACGATGCTTGAAGCTCACCACAGTCTTTGCCCCACTACCTCCTCTGGCAGGCTGGTCCAGTCATCCACCATACTTTCCATGAAGAAGTATTTCTGCACATCTCTCCTAAACCTACATCTCTCCTAAAATCAGTGGCAGTTTTCTGTACTCTAAAAAGCACTGTCTGTGTTTTTCTAGCACTGCACATGTTTATGCTCCTTAAAGAAATACTGCAACTGTTCAAAAGCACTCTGGAGTTTCTTCTGTATATGTTTGACTGTACTAACTTCTATACGTATGATAGTGTTATTGATATAATGATGATATTTAACTGATGAATCATCAAACAGACTTTGTTCATATAAATATTGAACAGAAGTGGTCTAGGATCGAACCTTGTGGGACTCTTGTTGTTACTGAGGCAAAGCTTGCTTTATGTTCTCCTAGTATAACATTTCTTTTAGTCTATTCAGATACGACCTAAAGCATTCAGAACTGCACTGCTCAGTCCTCTAGAAGTCAACCTGGACAGGAGAATATCATGGTCAAGAGTGTTAAATGCGTCATACAAATCAATAAAAGTGGCCCCAGCTGATATGCTCCTGTCAAGTTGAACAGGACATCACTGACTACTTTAGTCAATGCAGAGGTGCTGTGGTTAGGTCTAAATTCTGATTTATAGCTATTTAACTTGTGAGATTCCGGGTATATTTTCATTTGATTACTAACCAGTCTTTCAAGTATTTTAGATACCTGAGGGAGCAATGATATAGGTCAATATTTTTCTATTTCCAGTCTTGAACCAGGTTTGAAAATTGGTATGACTTTAGCACATTTTCCAAACTTCGTGAAATTCTCCCGACTTGAGATATAAATTAAAATGTATGCTAAAGGGTATGCTATTGTAGAGGCTGCATAGTTTAATAGCTTTGAGGGATATTGTCCAATCCTGTTGCCGTAGAAGTATAAATTTTCAATAATTCTTCCCTGACATCGCCTACTGCTATATCAGAAAATTCAAACCGTGGTTGAGGTGAGGTGAGGTTGGGTTTTGCAAATTGAAGGAAGGTACTGCTTAATACCTCTGTCTCTAGGTTTTGTCTGAGATGTTCTCACCCAGGGCCTCAGGCCCCATCCTGACAAAGTAATTTTCCATTTTTGATTATCTTTTTGCCCCAGCGTGTAATCTGTCCATTGACTAAGAAAGTACTCACTGCCTTTCATTCTCAACAAACTTGTTATAATTTTCCAAAATCTTTGGAGTCATGCTTAATGCTAGCATCAAATTTCTGTTTGTAGTATTTTGCTTTGCTAACTCTGTTTCACTAGTGTATTTGTTTGAGACCTGTCTATTGTGGTTCCATTCACATTGCAGGTTGTTTTTCAGCTTTAGCCCATGCTTTATCTCTTGCTAATTTGAAATGTTTTAAATCATATTTATACCAGATGGCATTAGTACTTTTAAACTTTTGACTCCTTATAGGCAGGTATTTATCCCAGACCTCCATAAACTCCTGCATAAAGAAGGCCCATGCATCACTGGCTGTGGGGATTAAATCAATTCGATCCAAGCAATGACTTTGAGATCTATCACAAAAGCCACATAATTAAGGTTTTTTTAGACACCTCCGATTAACGATTTTTCCTTATTCAAACTACATTGTTTGTCTCTAAAAGCAAAGATTACTTGGTGGTCTGAAAAGGCATCAGGAGAACTCTGCCTGCAGCATATGTCTGTGGACAGTTGGTAAAAATAAGATCCAACAGGGTTGATGCCGTCAGGTATTTTGGGTTAATTCTAGCTGGTACTTGGATCAGCTGTGTCAGCCCCAGGCTCTTCTGCACTTCTGCTAAACTACGGCCCCACTCTACTGTGTACCAGTTAACATTAAGGTCATCTAACATGAGTATCACATGGTTATTCTTATAATCAAACAAACAATCCTGTAGGTTCTCAAAACTCTTGGATTTATCTTAGGCAAGCGATATACACTCACCAGCAAAATGGGTTTATATGATACGGTCAGTGTCAGTGGCTCATGAGTAGCACACCTGCCTCTGAGGCTGGGAGATCAGAAGGCTGTGGGTTCAGTTCCTATATCTGGCACTTGGGTTAATATCTCAGTACTGACACTATAGTGCAGCATGAGAGGGTGCTGCACTTCTGAGATGCTGTCTTCGGATGAGACTTTAAACCGAGGTCCCATCTGCCTGGATTGGTGGTAGTTCAGGTGGATGTTAAAGATCCCATGGCACTTATCAGAAAGAGCAGGGAAGGTTTTATTAATAAACAGAACAAAAAATCGGAAACAGTAATACAATCATAACACAGTAGAATACAAAATAGGAAAACATAACAAAAGGACATATTAGTAATAAGCAATCATTCTACAAAGAGAATAATGATTCAACCTATTTTGTCTTTCAAAAGAAACCTCTTTCCACCTCATAAGCCAGACATTATTGGGCAAAGATTTGCATTCAGAATCACATTGTAACAACAAATCATGTTCAATATGTTGAAGAACATCAAGTGGCGAGTGATATAACTGTCTTAGAGTAAGGTGGCATCTAGCTTGCCATAAATGAAACTTAAACATGGCAAACAGTAGCCGTAATACACCTTTATCAAATAAAGCAAATGAAACAAAAAAAAACACAACTTCTAGATATGTAACAGCCGCCATAAAGGCTGGTTCCAACGAGCAGAAAGGGTCGACCAGAATTCTTGCACATAGGGACAGGAAATGAAAAATGGAACATTGTTTCTCCTGATTATGCAAGTATCCTCGGACAAACTCTGTCAGTAACCATCTTATGCTTTAAATTCTCCCTAACACTGAGCCATCCATGACAAACTAAGCCATAAGATATCCCATAATCTAGGCAGAATCTGTTTATCTACCAAACTTTTAAGGAGAATATCAACAGAACCATCCGGAACATCCTTAAAAGCGGGACAATGGAATGTGCTGTAGATTGCAGGATACCATAAATATATTTGCAAGGTTTGCAATACACTTGAGCCGGAGGCAATTTCCATCTATTAAGTTTGATATCACAGGTCTGATATAAATCGGTAGTTAGAAGTGTGTATATTTTCTGGCTCAAACTAGGCCATTCTGAGGACAATCTAGGTAACCAATTATATTCATAAATCACTCATAATACAGTTTGTGGGTGACGGAGGTCTATTAAATTTCAATGAAAAAATACTGTAGTAAAATGTAACTGAATTCACACAATTCAAACCACCCTGTGCAATTGGAAGATATAACACTTCTCTTTAATTGGATTTAGGCGACTCCCAAATAATTTGAAAAAGACCCAATAAAGTGGTTTCAAAATGGAAGGAATGGGTATACCGCACTTAGGTATAAAAAATGAAGGAGAAGCAAAGTTTTGGTAATTACAACCTTTTTATTTTAGTTTGTTGCCACAATTTCCATAACTTAATTCTGGACTGTACTGCTTCAATCTTAGCAGACCAATTAAGTAACGATTATCACCTTTACCAAAATCAATGCCTAAAATTTGGACCAGGCCCAGTACAACAGGAATTCCTTGCAACTCCATGACCTCAGGAATGTTAGTATGCAGTGGTTATGAAAAACTCCTTACTTTATTAAGGAAGGATCCTGCAACAGCTGAAAATTAGAAAATGATGCAACACCTTTTCTCCAGAGGGCAGATCAGCAACAAAAACACAGACATCATCCGCATAAGCTGAAAGTTTGGCCTCAAGGGTACTATGAGGGAAACAATGCCAAGAATCCTCACATCATGGGCAATAGTATGTAAAAGCAGGTCCAAACTAAAAACATAGAGTAAAGGACTTAGAGGGCAGCCTTGTCTTACCCCCTACGAATAGGGATATATGAACCCAAGTAACCATTTACCAAGGGTAAAGCATAAGCATGTTTATAAAGTAAATCGCCTCAATAAAATCCACCTCACCCTGAATAAGGCATGTAGGCTTATTACGGGGGCTCCCAGGCTCACTCACACATGCCAGCTCTATGACAAGGCAACGCTGCTTAATCTAGATGAACGACTACAATACCAAACCTGCCTCATAATGAAAAAACCTTCTCGGCTATCCCTCCCGGCTGACAGCCTCCATCCACCAAGCCCAACCCTTGGGTTATACTCAACCTCTTGCAAGGCCACCCTTCTGATCCCAAGAGCCAGGACCACCCATGGTCCTTCTGCTATAGAGCTCCATCCTGGTATAACGTGCTCCTTACCCCATCTCTGACACCCCACGATCTCCACCTTCAAAACTGCACTCCGGAACCAGCTATTTAATATACGTAGCTGCACCTGTCTCTAGTTGAGGCATAGCCCACCATGCACTGACAAAGCTCGCTTGAGCAGCACCCCCTCACCTCCCTCAATCTGCCTGTTTACCCATTGAACTATTATCACCATGCTGTTTCTGTACATTCCCTCGTGTAAGAATTTGCCACTGTAACTAAGCTGGTTTTTCTCTGTACAAATGATTGTAACTACATGTTTTTTGCTAAAATTTGTAACCGTATGATGTAACAAAGAGTCTGTAATATATTTGTCCTCAATGTGACGAGATACTTTTGAAATGAGCCTCTAGCTCAAAGGTTGTAAACTGATGTACAAAATAAATAAAATAAAAAATAAATAAAAGTCAAGCCAGGCTATAAAGTGGTCAGGAACACCATAAGTTTGTAAAACCTGAAACAAATAATAATGCGGAACCTGGTCAAAGGCCCTTTCTTGATCCACGGACATTAGAAAACCCTTTATAACATCAGCTTTACCTAATTCAATTAGTTCCTGAAGCAAAAGGAGAGTAGTATAGCTGGATCTACCCGGTACTGAACAGGACTGATGTAGGAAATCAAGTTTGAGCTATGGACAGTAATCTAGCATTCAATATTTTCATTAATATTTTGAAATTTGTATTAAGGAGACTTAAAGGTCTCCAATTGGAAAGCAAAGTCCTATCACCTTTTTATACACCAAAATCTGAATCGAAGTACAGAAATGGAAATCAAGAATTTGTTGTTGTAAAACCCAATTAAACACTACTGTGAGTATGTCACAAACCAAAGGACTACAGGATTTATAAAATTCAGCAGGCAAACCATCTATACCAGGCACTGTGTTGTTCGAACGGAAATTTCCCTTTAACTTCATCCACACTGACTGAGCAATTAAAGCCTGTAAAGGCAAATCAGAACAAGGGCAATTTAGAGAGAGGAAGGAATTGCTCAGCACCAGAACTATCCACTGAGAAGCAGCAGATAAATCTGAAAAATGTGAGGAGACTGCCTGCAAGATATCCAGAAATGCAGTGTAACCAGTACTAGCTGTAGTCAACTTACTTCCGACATAAGCATGCTCAGCTGAATACTTATGACTACAATCTAACACATCCCCAAAGCAGATTTATTAGCAAGAACAGGCCCTATAGTTCATGCAACAGGGAGAGTAGCTCTAATATATTGTAAGCAGCCATTTCCTTTTTAACATTCTGTACCTGTGCCGTCAAAGATAAACCTTGTGTGTGTAGCAGAATGTAAGGTTCCCAAATGCAGACGTAAAGACAAATATCTCTTATATTTAGTCACTGCAGCATATTTAGATTTTTTTTTGCCAAAGAAGAGATTTCAGACTTAGTGAGAAGCCACCAACCCAGCAAATCTTGAAAGTCCAGATAGCGCCATACGTGCTTTCAACAAATCATGAATGTGAGCCAAAACCCTATCAGAAAGTAACAGTAACGAATTCAATTTCCAGTACCCCAGCCCCAGTCTAGCATGAGGGCTCCACCCCTAACGTGGCAGTTACCACCACATGGTCCGAAATTCCACTGGAATGGTTTGAGCCTTAATACCTTTATTGCTGCAGCAACAAAGAAAATCAATCCTAGGATAAAGGTGCCTTTAAAAAAGTATGTCCACCAGTAGGATGACAAACCCTATAAACATCCTGCAGACGACCCTGAGTAACAATGTGATTGAGACAATGTGTATCACAGAAATCTTTGTCAGTCAGTGCCCCCTGTCGGATTTATGCACTACACAATTAAAGTCATCACCCCATATGAGAAAGCGGGGACGTGAACAAAAGGCTACACCTCACGAAAGAGGTCCACTGACCTTTCTTTGTAACGGGGCATAGATCACAATTAATTCCAAGTGGTATGCAAGTATGCAAAATCCAGTATTAAGGCCCTACCATAACCAGCTCAACCAACTTGGTAACATGAAATCCATCACCCGAAACAATACCCCAACACCACTACAGCTGTCCAATCCTAAAGAAAAAAAAGAGGGACCCCATCGCCAAAGCTTCTTGGCCATAGTAACCAAAGAAAGGGTATTAAGACAGGTATCTTGAATAAGGCAAATGTCACGCTTTAAATCACATAGAAATAGAAAAGAATCAGATGCCTAAGAACATTTTTAACACTGTTCACATTGAGGGTGGCAACAGGAGGTGAAATGCCGTGGCCATGAAAGTGGACTAGATCAAGGGAAAGGAAATAAAAAACTAATATCAAGTAACCCTTCTCCTCCAGTACTTCTTCAGGGTCTCACCCCTGACCGTAAGGGACAATTATCTTTTAGGCAACTCCTTCGATTTATCACTCTCAGAATCAGAAGATACCATAGGTTGTGAGGAGGTATCAGAATCAACATCCATAACAGAAGACTTGTGTGGTGGGACAGGACCTCAAATGTATTACATGAGGGAATAGAGCCACCAGGAGAAGACGCTTAGCTAATTTGGCTCTACTCTTTAGTCTGTTTTGAGCCCTCTTTTGCCTGAACACCAGGCTCCTGGAGGAGGCATTATACTAGTATCCAGAGTCATGTCAGGGATTAACACAGGCTCAGTAGGGACCAGGGTAACTACAGAAGGGAGGGGGAGAGTACAGGATGGCTCCTGAACAATTGATCGAGGCACGCCCTGTAAAGGAGGCTCAGAGGAAGGTTTAATTAATAAACCACTGTCTGGGGAGCAGGTACTGCAACTTCAGGGCTTAAAGAAGGACCAGAAATCACTGGAACAGGCAAGGAAAGGGATTTCACTGCAGCAATATCTTTTTCTGAGCATTGATAAGGAGTACATCCTGGTCCGGGCTATCCTCTGTTATGGAAGCCCAAGGATGTGTTCTAAAACTCATGACCTAATTCTTCACATAGGTTACACTTTAGCTCAGAAGTACAATCTGCACTAGCATGGCCAAAGGACAGACAAAGAGAACACCGTAGTCTATCACAGGCTGCACTAAGATGGGAAGGGGAGCCACATTTAAAGCAGGTACGAGGTTTATTTATTTATTTGCTTTTGTTAACCAGGAAGCACACCAGACAACAAGTGCCTATTTTCAGGGGCGACCCAGGAGGTTACAGAGTACATAAGAAACAAAATACAGAGTCAGGGTAATATATGGCCCACGAACAAGTGGGTGGAACAGCAAAATGGTACAACTGGCTTTAAATGGTAAGGTTAGCAGTAAGTCAACAAGATACATACAGCATTGAGATGAAGAATAACAACAGGTAACATCATGACAGAGAACACATCAAAATTACATGAAAGTACACAAGCGCCTATCATGAGAGAGAATGCGATCAAAATAGTGCAGCTAGAAGCAGGTACTGATATGACAAAAGCGTACTCTCCAACAGGAGGGAAAGTGCCTATGCTGGTTATCAGCAGAGATTAACAGTGGTCGGTGTATCAGCTCACAGACTCCCATAGTGTATCGGGGAGGAGAGACTATTCTGGATCTATATAGTACAAAGACAGGCAGAGGCGGTTTTGAGGAAGTTCCAAAGTGATGTTTTGAAGCAGGGATGGAGGGAGAGGACGAACTAAGGCAAGAAGGGAGTTCCACAGTCTAGGCACATGGACGGAGAAGGCCCGGTCACCTGTGAGGGTGTGGGTCTTAGGAACCAGGTGGACCTGAGCAGCACTAGATCTTAAGTGGTAGGCAGGGATTCCATATTTGAGGGAAGGGAAAGTGGAAGGAGTGGCCGTTCTAACTATGTTATCCAGCAGTTACTTGCCAAGGACAAAGGAGCTGTTTTCAGAGGGAGCCACTCAGCCGACAGTAGAGCTCACAGCGATGCACGTAGGCGAGTGCAGAGAGTCGCGAGCGGCATATGTTGTTATAAGCAGTATCCCATTTTGCTAGGCTATAATTTGGGACAGGGGCAAGGCTACTCAAGCCCATAGCAAAGCCGGGGAAGGAGTATCCTGGCTATGGCGAGGCAAGAAGCCGGGGTGAGGCACCTTGGCTCTGTAGGCTAGTCCAAGCTTGCCATTTGTGGCTTTACAGATATTCTGAAGATGCGTGAGATCCAGTTGTGGATCAAGGGTAACTCCTAGATACTTGACGACGCCAATGACCGGCAGAGGGAGCCATTAGCTCCATAGATTGTTAGAGGACCGGGAAGCGGTTTTGGCCACAGAACCAAAGAGCATGGCCTGGGCCTTTTCCAGGTTGATGGTGAGATTGTGTCCTCAAGCCAGTTCTGGATAAGATCAAGTCTGAGTTAAGTCAGGAGTTGATGTCAGTAATATCCTGAGAACTGGACAGTACGATGAGGTCATCCGCAGATAGAGTTGGGTGCCCGAGGTTGCAACAGAGAGCAGTTCATTTATGAAAAGGGAAAACAGAATGGGTCCAAGGACAGATCCCTGGGGGCCCCCAGTTAACAGGGAGAGGGCAGGAGGGCGGTTGAAGCAGATGTGATGCTGCCTTCCCCAAAGTAGTTGGAGAACCAGGCAAGGGCTCGTGGGAGAATCTGAGGGAATGGAGGGAGGCATGGTCAACCCAGTCGAAGCTCCTTAGATCAGCCAAGATGGCTCCGGGTCAGTTTGCTTTGGTCAGTCATGACCTGATCTCAGAGGTAACCACGGCAAGCTGAGTCGACGGATGTGCCCTTTCTGAAGCCATGCTGAGCTGGGGAAAGAACTGCATAACCCTGAAGGTAGTGGGAGAGTTGAGAGGCAACTGCCTTTCAAGAAGCTTACAGGTAGCCGAGAGCATGGTGATGGGGTGATAGTTTTCATATCCTTGGGGTCACCTTGTTTGTAAACAGGAACCACCTTGGCCACCTTCCATACATCAGGTATGATCCCGAGATAAGAGATGAGTTAAATATATGAGCCACCAGCCGGAAGCGAGGGGGAGCCCCCAGGCTAAGCACCTTGGTTCGAGGCTGTCGTGGACCTTGCCTCCGCGTGGTGGGAGAGACCGCTAGGAGTTCCTGGGTCTCTCCAACTGAGATCCATTTGAGGTAGAACAGTGATCGGAGGTGGGGTGTCCATCCAGTGGTTTAGGGGCAGAGAGTTAGGAAGAAGGAGGAGCAGGCAGGTCTGTGAACATGCAGTTAAATGCAGTGGCAACAGTATGGGAGTTATTGCAGTTGGACCCTCCGATATCCATGTCGGCTATCGCTTCCCTTGACAGACCCCTGACCAGGTTTTGACGTTTGCCAAAAGCACCGGGGTTATTGGCCGAGGCTAGCAGGGCAGATTTGCAGTACTCACTCTTAGCAGAAGCGTATGGCTCTTTGCAGGAGTTTCTGAGCGCCGGGTATTCGAGGAGGTTGTTGTTGTTGCAGGAGATCTTGTGTTTCACCCAGCATTTGTCTCTGCTTCATGAGGGGGAATAGTCCACCATGGAGCCACTTTGACTGTGCCCCTCACCCTCCTTTTGTAAGGGGTGCATGCCTGTTTTGCAAGGGGACAAATATGGCAAGGAAATGATCAGGGCTGCAACAGGGTCATTTGTGCAGTGACCCTAGACCAGTCGACACATCGTAGATCCTCGAGGTAGTCGTTGAGGATGAGTTTGAATAGTCCCTCATCTGGATCACTCTGCTGGGGATTTGGGCGAGGATGTGCCCCATATGCAGTAGGTCGGAGAGTGATCTGAGATGACATCTGTGAGAGTTCCTGAGAGACAATTTGTCCAATCTGTTCCTTAGTACCCAGTCAATAGTAACCATTTGTTCCTCCCCGAGAGGAGAGCCTTGTGGGTCTCCGTGATGATCTGGCTGACAGCAAGGCCTGAGAGGTTGAGGTCCCCAGGATTAGCAGCTCATTTGAGCCAACCTTTCCCTTAAGGTGGTCAAGTAGTGAGGAGAGTCCTTGAACACCACCCCTGGAGGGTTGAAGGCACAGACAAGATGCACCTTTTAGTGTTCCCAAGTAGGAGGAGGGAGTGAAGGAACTCGCAGGCTGGGGGTTCAGGAGGTGAATGAGACACTGTAGACACATTAAGGTGCACCCTATAATAAAGGAGCACACCTCCACCACGCTTACTGCCTGCCCTGCCCTGTCACGCCAGATGAGGCTGTAGCCCGGGAGGGCACACACAGAGTCAGGGATGCGAGGCTTCAGCCAGGTTTCTGTGATGCCCATAATGTCCGGGTTTGTAGTGGCCGCCCAGGCCGTGAGTTCTGCTAGGGTTTGGAGGATGCTGCGGATACTGAGGTGCACTATTTTTAGGCCTTTGGTGGATAGCCAGGCTGAGGGAGGCTTGAAGGAGTACGGGGTTGTCGGAGGACCTGACAGCTGGTTAAGTTCCCAGCCTGCACAAGTGGGAGCCATGGCCCCAGCCGCTTGGGCAGCAGGAGCGTGAAGGTACCCGGCAGAGGAAAGATCCCAAATGAAATGGAAACACAGCCAGGGTCAGCAGGTGTTGCGCAGTGTGGCGCTTTGGCCAGGCACAGGCTAGTAGTAGGACAAGACAATTCTCTTTGAGGAGCAATTAGGGGTCCCACCCTAAGCGCCAGGTCAGGGGTGGACCTTCCAGAGAGAACCCTGGAGATTGGTAGTCAGGAGTAGCAGAGACCAGGGACAGGGCTAGATTCTGAATATGTTAAACAGTGCTATTAGGAGAAATCAGGCTCATTCATTTGATTTTGGCTGACAGGATTGTGCTTTAAAGGCAGTTAATACAGAGGAGGCCTCTAGAGGTGAATATGTATAACCTGCAAATGGCAAAGTGGGCTGATTGGTTTTTGCACAACACATGATGTGAGCTATAAACACGGTGATGACCATGGGTGGTGGTGGGGGAAGTGGGGCAGCTGGCACAGCCGACAGGGCCAATACTGCATCGCAGTTCCTAGGCAGCGGAGCACCCGCTGGCAGTTTGTAAGGCCAGAAGTCCTGAGAATGGCGCATCAGCTACGCCATTACAAGGTAATTGTGTTTTCTTTAAAATCCGGCTTAGCACGGAGCACAGACTCGTTCAGCTGCTTTACCTTATGGCGTTGCTCTGAGGGGTGGGGAGGGCAGGTTCAGCAGCCCTCGCGACCTCCGGTCGGGACCTCCGAGGATCCAGGTGTCCTACCTGTGGAGAATAGAGAGCTGAGGTAAGGTCTTTATACTGTGGCAAGAGGGAGGAGATAGGGAAGGAGTGAGATTGGAGGAGGGGTCTGAGCGGACAGAGAAGGGTCACAGGAGCTGAATTCATGCAGTATCCTAGTGACACTTTACTGTAGCTCTAACTGAAATGGCTGTAACTCTGGTAACTGAATCCCAAAATCAGCTTTTTACAGAGTAAAATGTTTAAATGATTTTAGCACAAAGTTAAAATGGCTCTAATAAAGTAACAAGCCCCAGTTAACTGAGTAAGAAGTGTGAATGCCTTCCTTATGCACCCATGCTGTGCAGTGAGAATGCAGGTAAATTGCAACGAAGGCACCTGCTCAAAACCAGAGCAATGGCTGCCACTTCGCTTCACTCGATGGATTTTAGACAGGCAGAGTTTACTCCAGAGTAAGCTACAGATATACATTAAGCCTGTGTTGGTGGAAAACCCGACTGACTGAGCTACTGGTGTTAAGAGAAATTAAAGGCAGTTCTTCTAACAGTCTATGGGAATGACTCAGTCAGGATTAAATTAAAGTAACATTTTTAAAAGGGGTTTAATGCCAAGACACAAACTGAACTTTGAGCTACTTGAATTAAATTACTTAAAGGTGGTTCATTGAGCAGACTGTGTAACTTCTTGGTCAAAGAGAGAAAAATAGAAACATGCACTGTGTTTTGCCAAACTGCAAACTCTTTAAACAATGCAAAAAGGCTTCAGAGGTTTAACATACAGACCATGCAGCTTTTCTGAACTACTGTATAAGCCTACAAAAACTATCAGCACATGTGTGGGGACATAAAATTAAGCCCCTTTAAATGAGTCCAATACTGCTGCACGCACCTCTTAGGCAGTGGAGCACCACGCTGGCAGTTTGCAAGGCTAGAAGTCCTGAGAATGGCACTCTTCCAGCTACGCTTATTACAAGGTAATTGCGGCTTTCTTTAAAATCCGCTTACAGTACACAATGCGCTTGCAGAAACATAGAAACATAGAAACATAGACTTTGACGGCAGATAAGGACCGCTAGGCCCATCTAGTCTGCCCATTTCCTACCTACAGGATAGGCCGTAGATCCTAGTTAACCAACAGCCTTTATCTTCCTGCCCCCACAAGAATTGCCTTATGTCTGTCCCATGCATTCTTGAATTCTCCCACAGTTTTAGACCCCACAACTTCCTCATGGAGGCTGTTCCATGCATCCACTACCCTCTCTGTGAAATAATACTCCTCACATTGCCCCTGAACTGCCCTCCTTCTATCTTTAAATTGTGTCCCTTGTTCTTGCAAGTCTCTTTTTCTGAAAGATGCTACCCTCTTGGACTTTGTTGATTCCCTTGAGGTACTTGAAAGTTTCTATCATGTCCCCTCTCTCCTTCTTTCCTCAAGGGTATACATATTAAGCTCCTTTAGTCTCTCCTCATACGGCTTCTCTTGCAGCCCCTGCACCATTTTAGTTGCCCTCCTCTGGACTGCTCTATCCTGTCTATGTCCTTATGAGATGGGGTCTCCAGAACTGGACACAGTATTCCAGATGGGTCTCACCAACTGTCTGTACAGAGGGATACTGCAGAGGGATGCAGTGGAGCACAGACTCATTCAGCATTTTACCTTATGGCATTGCTCTGGGGGTGGGGAGGGCAGGTTCAGCAGCCCTCGTGACCTCCGGTCGGACCCCACAGGATCCAGGTGTCCTACCCACGGGCGCTGCTCTGGGGGTGAGGAAGGGCAGGTCGGCAGCCCTCACGACCTCCAGGTTGGGACCCCACAGGATCCAGGTGTCCTACCTTATGGCATTGCTCTGGGGTGGGGAGGGCAGGTTCGGCAGCCCTCGCGACCTCTGGGTCGGGACCCTCATAGGATCCAGATGTCCTACCTGTGATTGCCCCACATAGAAGCAATGCCCCTGCTCCCTACCTAGAAACAAACTATTCAGCAAGTGTATCGGACCCATATTTGTATGTCTAAGTCTTACTCTATAATGCCAACCACCAGTCCACAAATGTTCAGAGTCAAATATAGGTTGAGGCAACCCCAAGACATCACAACGTTTGACAACCAATGCGTAATATCACAAGCCGCTACATTCTCATTCTGAAACAAAATGGTCACATTTTTGATAGATGGTCTGGTAAGTGGGATAGCCCTAAAAGGAAGCCACAACTCAGAGTATTTGAGAGTATCATATTTTGTCCAAAACGGTCTAATCCCCAAGGGGTTTGAAACTAATATCATATAAGGAAGAACCAGATACATGAATTAGTGCAAGAATTTCATTAGTAATAAAACCAATGATCCTTTCAAAAGTGACTTTCCACATAGAGATGGTCAGGAGCTATATTGAGACCCCAATATACTGAAGATGAACCTGTTCCTACACTGGGGGGTTCCTAAATGCATCCGCTTTCAAAATTCTTCCCAAGTAGATTTAGCCCTTTCCCCAGAGTCAGAAGGAGAGTTAGGAGAAGGGTCAGGAGTGGAACATCCATGTCCATTTGATCACACCATACTGGGCTCTGAGAACTAGGGCCTTCATCACCCAAAGAGGAGGGAGGGAGGCAAGGAAGGTACCTTAGTGAGCTGTGTAGTATCGATGTCAGGATGTTGAACATCCTCAGTCGTAAATCCAAATCCAGGTTACCAGGTGGAGAGTAGGCATATCTTTCAAGGAGACTTCTGCCGCCACTACCAGGTATTGGGCTATGGGCAGGGTCTGGTATCCAATGCCCCAATCACCTGGTTTCCATCCTGCATGACGCAGGGAGGCCTCCAATGAGCTAGGTAGTGGCCTGGGACAAGGTAGTAGTGCTGAGGTGGTAAAACAGGCATATAGGCTGCACAGTGGTAGGTGAAACACATGGACAAGAAGTTAGAGTACTCACAATATTGCAAGGTGAAGCTGCCATCAAGTCAAACAGTGGAGAAGCCACATCCAAATCCAGTTCAGCAGGAATCACAAACTCCGACGAGGTGCAACGCTAGTGTGACTGGTGCAATGGGAGATTGTTGCTGACCTGCACCACTAGGGAGCCAGAAATACTGCGGGTTGTGGAGAAGGCAGGAAGAGGCCCAACACCTCCCAAGTCAGGGCGCTAAAATCTGGGACCCAGGAAAGGCAGATCTAAAGGGCTTAACAGAATCAACAACTGCCAATACCTGAGTCCGATGTGCAGCAAGGAGGACTTTAACCAGAGCTCGTCAGCTGGCAAAAATCCAACGAGGCAGAAGCAGACGGAACAGATAGAGACTCTTCAGGTACGCTCGTTCAGCAGGTATAGTAGCAAACTGTCAGATGTCCTCAACACAATAGGCTCCAAAGCTGGACCTGCAGGAGCGGAGCTCTGTTCTCCTGCAGGTACACCAGCAGAGTGACAGAGTCCCATAGACGAATCCATGGTCCAACAGCCGCCCCCTCACAGAGTAGGGGAATTTCCCTGGTGTCCTGGCCAAATTTCCCTCATTCACCAAAAATACCACCAACAGCATAATCTGGTTCAAGGTCAGTTGGCATTCATCTGTATCCCTCCCCAGGTCATGCCTGAAAATAGGCCGGATTTGTCTAGTGCACTTACTCGGTCAGCAAAACTAAATAAACAAATAAAATAATAGGCAACCTAGTAATCTGCGCTAACACTTCCAGGCCTCCAAATTGTGTTTGTCCTTAACCTCGTTATTGCTCAATCTTACTTACCACAGATTAGCACCCTCTCCCTTTTATCTCTATCTTTCTGAAAAGTTTGATAGCTGTTCTATTTCAAATTGAGTACACCCTGGAAGACAGGAGAGAGTGAGGTGACATTATACAAACCTACAAGTACCTACAGGGGTGAACAGGGTCAGGGCTGGATTTATAGTTATGCAAAGTATGCCTCTGTGTAGGGCCCTTGTTTTCTGGGGGCTCCTTCTGAGATGTTTTCAGTCTATGCATGCTGTGCGCTAATGCAGCATTGACTTTTATTTGTTTTGCTGACAGAATGCCCAGCTCAGCTGCCTGACTGGCAGGGACTCCTCACCGGAGGGGGAGATCATTCTGAGTTACATATGTCATTCACGCATCATTTGCTGATTCGACAACTGGACTTAGATTAGCAGAAGGCAGGCAGCAAGCAGCAGATGAAAATTAGGAATTGACAGTTGTGCAGAGAGCCGGTCAGGGTAGTGTCTGCGAGATCTGGTGCCATTCACCTGACATTCTCAATGTGACTCATGTCCGTAGTCTGTGTGCATGTAGGTCATCAGTCTTGTGTGTGCCTGATCAACGGGACCAGAGTGGAACCACTGAACCAGAGAGACCACACAAGACAAGTGAGTGACTGTCTTGGCTCTAGGGACTTTGCCAGGTCATCAGGTTGCAGAAAGTCAGGATAAAAAGAAGGAGCTCAGGTCACGGCCATCATGTGGCTGGGACTAGGGAGCAGTTGAGTGTAGTCCTGACAGTCTGGACGTGACATAAAGTTGATGACGCTAGGAAGCAGGGCATGGCCCCAGGCAGGCAGGCTCAGGTGGGTGGCAAATACAGTGATTGTGAAGCAAGTTGCAGAGTTTGCACAGAACATAAACACCACTATCAGCAGAAGGAGGGCCATGACTGCACTACATAGAGGAGGGGAGTTGGGGAGGCCAGGCCGGGAACTCTGCCATAGGCAGCATGTGTCTGTGCCAGAGACAGTGGGCTGGACCAGCGGGGCAAGAAACGCAAAGTGTGACTAAATAGGCCAAGTAGCCAGTTCCTAACAAGAAGCTAAGTACACTAGCAGTGCTAGAAATCAGATTGTGAGCATTGTGCAAGGCAGACAGCAGCAAAAAGGTATGGGTGGCTTCAGTCTCTCTTTATTATCCCTAATTGTTTCTGACTTGCCTGTATTACCCCCGGTATA
Organism: Neoceratodus forsteri; assembly: GCA_016271365.2. Classification (NCBI taxonomy): domain Eukaryota; kingdom Metazoa; phylum Chordata; order Ceratodontiformes; family Ceratodontidae; genus Neoceratodus; species Neoceratodus forsteri. The sequence goes on from CM028129.1 coordinate 55,361,137, forward strand.
CATAGTGTGCAATTTCTTGCTAGTTTGTTTCAATGAGCCAAATTCTGCTTTTATTTTTGGGAGGAGAGGGAGGAGGTACATTGAAACTGGTAAATTGTGCACTGGCAGGCAACATATGAACTTTTCACAAGTGAAGAAACATAATGGCTTTTCTGACTGATAATTATTACAGTAGTTTGTTTTCCTTAAAATTGTGTTACACTTAGTTGTTTTGTGGCTTGTATACAGAATGCAACATACGCAAACAAGTTTTACAACCCCTCCCTGCTACTATAGATGTGTGTGATATCTTATGCACTGGTGTCTCCCAGGATAAACAGAGAGAAGTGTATCTGGGGAAATGGAGGAGGCAGGCATAGTAAGGAGTGCAAAAGCGCAATCTGAGGAAAGAATAGGCCAGACAGTATTAAAGAGGAACAAGACATTTTTCAGCTATGTCAGCAAGAAAAGAAGACCAAAGGAGGGACTGCACATAAAACATAGACTTTGATGGAAGATAAGGATCGCTTGGCCCACCTAGTCTGCCCATTTCCTACCTATTAGATAAGCTGCAGATCCTAGTTAACCAACAGCCTACTTCCTCCTAACCCCACCAGAACTGCCTTATGTCTGTCCCATGCATTCTTGAATTGCCCCACTGTTTTTAACCCCACAACCTCCTCAGGAAGGCCATTTATGTGTCCATGAAACAATTATATTACCATCTCAGGTATAAATCAAAGCAAGAAAAGTTTAATTTTCTTCTTTTCTTTACTTCAACATGTATTTAGATGCTTTCCAACATTTCACCAATATTAAGGCTTCTTCTGGGGACTGGTAAATAAATATTAGAAAAATAATTTTTATTATTTTAAATCATACATTCATAAAATGCAATTTTTACACACTTCTTTTGTGAACTATTTCACACATTCTTATAGTGTCAAGAATCCCACCACATTTCCACAGATTTTCTCATTCACTTATTACCAAATACATTTTTAAATATGGTCCCATCAATATATGCTACTTGTGCCAAACTAATCTTTACTTGCCAAAATGGCTACCTACTAAGTGAGTGGCCATACTTTGCCTCTATATGCCATCCCTTTTATCAATGCCTTTATATGTATTCCATTACACAAATATAGAATACAATATAGAAAATAAGAAAAGATAAAGAAAAGAAGGAAAATAAAAATAATGAAAATCATGAAGTACTGTCTCTTTAAATATTAAAAAACGTATTGTCATTAAGAAAAATTCTTGTTTTTCACCTGTTATGTTTCCAATTGATTTTACTCCCAGTTCTTTACATTCATTGGAAGAAATCTTTTTCTAAAGAGAACATATACTTCATCACACTCTTATCACAATATTAATCATCTCTAAAGAATGTATTATAAAGATCTGAATTTACCTATTACATTTCCTCCAAAATCCCATATCATTTTCATACATATACTTTATAGGACTGACTGCTCACATCTAAAATATATACAGGTATGTTGTTAAGCTGATGTTAAAACTTTATACAGATTTATCTCAAACTATTTTGAAGTTAACTCTGGTAATCTACTGCTTCGCCACACTCATGTATTCTAAAACCAGCTACCTGCACTTCTCAACCTGTTAATATTTCTATGCCAACACAGTCTTGTGTAACCTCTTTACTGATTATCGCTCCCAAGTAGCAAGACTTAATTAAATATAACGGCTTGTGCAGCAACATGTTCATTCTCCGGATTACTAAACTCTCTTACAATACCGGAAACATTTTCTCAGCTGTATTTATATATACGATAGCAAAGTTTCAAATAAACAAACCTTTTTAGATGCAGCTATATACATAGCCTTACCATCATTTTACAAACAATAGTGATGAATTATATCAGCTATATCCATTTTAAAACAAAACATCATTATAAGTAGATACGCTCGCTTAATTTAGTAGCGCACATCACTTCTTTTAAAAGTATAAAGTAACACGTTACCAACCAAATTGTTTTAAACCATAACATATGCTAAAGGAGTTATTAATAGGCATGTGGAGTGCACATTCTGCCTACTTCAGTCCAGTTGGAAAACTTATGCTAAATAAATTATCTAGAGGCATGTAGAGGCACATTTCACTTACTTCTGTCCAGCTTGTGAACCGCTTGTAATTCGTTAATGGCAGCAAGAAGCTTGGCATTGGCCTGTCCTCTTATACCTGTGTGTTGTGCTAACATAGAAACATAGAACATAGAAACATAGAAGTTGATGGCAGATAAGGACCGAAAGGCCCATCCAGTCTGCCCATTTCTTTTCTACCTTTATAAATGTGCCATCGCCTTGCTCTGTCAGTGGCCTATCTATTCATAGTCATTTGTATTGCCCCTTATGCCTATCCATGCCTGTTTGAAGCCTTGCACTGTATTCATAGCCACCACTTCTTGTGGTAAGCCATTCCATGCATCCACCACCCTTTCTGTGAAAAAAATTTCCTCACATTCCTCCTTAATCGGCCTCCCTCTAATCTCATGCTGTGTCCTCTTGTCCTGCTATTTTTCTTATATTTAAACATGTTAGACTCTTTTCACCTTGTTTATGCCCTTAAGGTGTTTGAATGCCTCAATCATATCACCTCTCTCCCTCCTTTGCTCAAGGGTATACATATTGAGCTCTGTTAATCTGTCCTCATATGTCTTCTGATGCAGTCCATGCACCATTTTGGTTGCCTTCTCTGGACTGCCTCAATTTGGTTAATGTCCTTGTGAAGGTGTGGCCTCCAATACTGCAGCAGTACTCCAGATGGGGCCTAACCAGTGTCTTGTACAGAGGGATTATTACTCCTCTTACGACTTGAGATACCTCTACTATTACACCCTAACACCCCTAGCCTTACCTACTGCTTTAGAGGTCTGCTTGATGACTTTAGGTCATCAGTGATGATGATGCCCAAGTCTCTTTCTTCCTTTGTGACTGCTAGCAACTCCTCCCAGCCTATAGGTGGCTTCAGGGTTTCTCTTCCCTATGTGCATGATTTTGCACTTCTTTGCATTAAATCCCAGTTGCCACTCTTCTGACCATTCTGCTAGTTTATCCAGATATCTTCTCATTCTGCCCACCCCATCTGGATCATCTACTCTGTTGTAGATCTTGGTGTCATCTGCAAACAGACAAGCCTTACCCTCTAGTCCATCTGCAAGGTCACTCAATGAAGATGTTGAAGAGGACTGGCCCCAGGACTGATCCCTGAGGTACCCCACTTGTGACTTGCATCTCTTCTGACTGTATACCATTTACCACCACTCTCTGTTTTCTGCCCATCAACCAGTTTGCCACCCAGTTGACCAACTTCTGACCCACACCGAGCCTACCCAGCTTATTTATCAATCTTCTATGTGGAACAGTGTCAAAGCTTTGCTGAAGTCAAGGTAGGCGACATCAACTGCCCCCCATGGTCCACCACTCTGGTTACCCAGTCAAAGAAATCTATGAGATTAGTTTGACAGGACCTTCCTTTGTAAACCCATGCTGTCTTGGATCCTGTGCCCTATGGATTCCAGGTGTTGCACTATCCTTTCCTTAAGGAGTGCCCCATAATCTTGCCCACTACTGAGGTAAGACTGACCGGTCTGTAGTTCCCGCCTCCTCCCTGCTACACACTTGTGGGAGCGGGATCACATGAGCCCTTCTCCAGTCTTCTGGGACCTCTCCTGTGCTCAGAGACTCACTAAACAATTCTGCTAATGGCTCTGCTAGTTCCTCCTTTGCTCCTTAAGTACCCTGGGATGTATGCCATCAGGTCCCATTGCCTTATCCACCCTGAGCTTAGCAAGCTCTTGTAGGACCTCTTTTTTGTGAAGGTAGTGCTCACCTCCCTCCCCCGTGTCCATGATGCTGAGCTGTGGGCCCTGCCCTACCTTCTTCAGTAAATACTGAGCAAAAGTATCTATTTAGGATAGATGCCTTTACAGGGTCCTCCTCCCTCACATGCCCCTTTTCTCCATTAAGCTTAGCAATACCCCTTGGACTTTCTCCTTTCACTAATGTATCTATAGAAAGTCTTGTCACCTTCTTTACTGTTCATGCTAGTGTTTCTCAGTTTGGGACTTTGCCTGCCTTACTGCCTTACCTGCTTCCCTTAGGCAGTTTGGCCTCCCTATCTTCATCCCGCTGTGTTCCTTATATTTCCTGAAGGCCAGCCTTTGGCTCTGACCTTTTCTGCTACTGTATTTGAGAACCAAAGTGGTTTCCTTCTTCTTTACACTTCCTTTTCTGTCAACACAATGGATGTTGCTTCAAGTATTGCATCCTTAATGCTTGCCCACTTTGCCTGTACCCCCTCACCTGTGTTTCTTTTGCCAGGGCTAGCTTAACTCTGTTGGCCATCTTATCAAAGTCAGCTCCTCTTGAAGTCCCATATTTTTGCCTTGAATGGGATGATTAGATGTAGTAGCCAAATTGAACCATACCATGTGATGGTCATCTGGCCCAGGTGACCTTCTACCTGGAGATCTGTGATCCCTTCTTTGTTAGTCAGTACTAGATCTAGGATAGCCCTGTCTCTTGTGGGTTGCTGTACCAGTTGTTTGAGGCCCTCCTGCAGGGAATCCACTATGAGTCTAGTTCTGGCAGATGTTCCTGCTGGTATTGACCAATCTGTATCCGGCATGTTGAAGTCTCCCATTATCAGAACCTCCCCTTTAGCTGTCATGTTTTGTATATCTTCTAACAGTAATGTGTCTATGTCCTCCCTCTGGTCTGGGGCCTGTAGACAACCCCAGTTCTTATGGCTGTCCCATTTCCTGTTTCCAGGGTGACCTACAGTTCTTCTGGCTCCTTATGTGTATTCTGAATTTCTGTAGCTTTGATATTTTCATTAACATACAGGGCCCTCCTCCCCCCTTTTGCACCTCGGTCTCTTCTGAACAATACAATAGCCAGGTACTGAAGTCTCCTAGTGTGGTTACTGGCAAACCACGTCTCACTAATTGCTACTATGTCCAGTTTAGCCTCTGACATTATTGCCTGCAGGTCTGGGATCTTATTTCCCAGGCTGTGAGCATTTGTGTACATGATTTTCCATTGGCCAGATTTTGGTGTGTTAGTTGTTGGGTGAAGTTTGGCATTACCCTGTGCATCGTATGGGGAGACAAACCTTTTTCTTACCTGGTGATGCAAATGAGCAGCAAACATGCTGAATTCCTGTTTGACCACTAGCTAAGGGGAGGGTGTTCTTCCCATTCGACGTATGGGGTGCTGCACCCCTCCCCATTTGCCAGTTTAAATATTCTGCAAAGACGTCAAACTTCTGCCCCAATGCACTGACTCTCTTTAGTCAGATGCAGTCCATCAAATTTAAAGAACTTTCGCTCCCAGAACTGTTGCCAGTTCCTACAAATCTGTGTCCTTTTTCCAGGCACCAGCCCTTGAGCCACGTGTTTAGCTCCCTATCTCCCCTTCTCTGACCTTCCGTCCATCTGTCCCTCTCCCAGACTGGCAGGATCTCAGAGAATGAGATGCGGATGAAATAGATGATAGTTTGTCACCCAGCCTAGTCAGGTGTTCTTGGTCTCCACAACTGACCGGCTGGCGAGATCATTAGTCCCTATGTGTACTAGGACATCAATGTTTTCTCCTGCTTTGTGAACAATTTTAGTAATGCGGTCAGTGTCTCTCCATGCTGATGTACCTGGAGACATCTGACCATCACCCTGGCTGGAGATGGGTATCAACTCCCCCATCATGGAGTCTCCTATGACAGAAGTTTTTGGATTTCCTTTGTGCTTGTTTTGTTTTGGTTCCTGATTTGGGTGAGTTTTGTTGTGCTAGCTCCTGTGCCTGAGTGTCCTGCTCTGCAGTGTCTTCTGCCTCTTTATTTGATTTCATAGATAGAGGCAGATACCTGTTTTAGTGTTTATATGGTTTTGGAGGTAATGGAGGCTATGATGTCATAAGCCAGCACTAATGCGTTGATCCGAGTAACTAAAATGGTCGTGGTAAACTCTTTTCAACATGGGTATTAAAGACACAAGTAGAATACAAATTAAACACAGATCTTTTAAATTCACTCATAATATTATTGTTAATGTGCCTCATTTGAATAGAGTTCACTGAGAATAGTCCCTGGTTCTTTGTCTTTAATCTAAACGCAAAAGAAGATGGAAATAAAGGGGGTTTTATGCAAAATGAAATTTTTTAAAAGACAAGGAAAGGGGCTCCGAAGAGGCGCAGAGGTATGGAGATTTATATTCAAATAAAAATTGTTACACCTAGTAAATAAGAGTTGGCATGGTACTTTATTAAACAAACAAAACGTTTACCAGCATGCTTGCCATTTACCTCCTCATTAAGCCCCCAATCTTGATAATAGGTCCCTAGTTCATAAACCACCTTGTTTCTTTCTTTTCCAAAATTCCTTGGTAGTCACCCACCCCTGATAGGTTTTGAACTTTTTCCAGTCCCCAGAACCTAAGCTGCATAACAGTATGCCCTCTTGCATTAAAGTGTCTAGCCACTGAAGAATTTTCATTTTTGTTCTAATGTTACTTTTGTGTTCAGATATCGCTTTTTAAGTTCGTGATGTCTGACCAACATATAGTTTATCACAAGGACATTGCAACAGGTAAACAACCCCAACCAAGTTACAGTCTATATGTTATTTAATACTGTAAGTCTTTCCAGTATAGGGATGTTGAAATATTTCTTTTTGAAGCTCAGCACGTTAATACATTTGTTGCATGGGAACATTCCATTTTCAATGGTCCCAGTAATAATTTTCCAGATTCTGTTCCCTACTGCTATGCACAGCACTAACTTTGTCTAAAGCTTTGAGCCTTTTTGATACAACAAACGGTTTGCTACTAAATGTTTGTGATGTTTCAGGAGAGTTTTGTAAAATGCTCCAATGTTTTAAAATAATATGCCTGATTCTAGGCATTTCCTTGCATGCACTGTACTAAAAGTTATTCGTCAATTTGTGTTGTAGTATCACTTTGAACTTTTTGTTAATAGTCCAATAGTCCAAAATAAATGGCAATTTAGAAACTAAGATTTTTCTAAACTCACGGACAGGAATACTATTCTACATAATCAAATTTTACATCCAGCAAAACTGAAAGAAAGTAGCATTGATTATCAGGAAGAAGAAAAATAACCTGTGATAGATTTAAATCGAGGGGTATCCTGTAAAACCATTAAAGAAACTCAGCACAGAGTAGCCAAAATTCCAATAAAAGCACTATTAACAAAAAAGTTCAAAAGTTCAAAGCTTTAGACAAAAGTTAGTTAGTGCTGTACATAGCAGTAGGGAACCAGAATCTGGACAATTATTACTGGGACCATTGAAAATGGAATGCTCCCATGTAACAAATGTATTGCATGCGGAAACGCTTCTAAAAAGAAATATTTCAACATCCTTATAGTGGAAAGACTTATAGTATTAAACAACATATAGACTGTAACTTCTAGTTGTTTTACCTATTGCAATATCCCTGTGACAAATTATATATTGGTAGACATCACGAGAACTTAAAAAGTGTATATCTGAACACAAAAGTAACATTAGAACAAAAATGAAAATCTTCAGTGGCTAGACTCTTTAATGCAAGAGGGCATACTGTTATGCAGCTTAGGTTCTGTGGACTAGAAAAGTTTCAAAACCTATCGGGGGTGACTACCAAATAATTTTGGAAAAGAAAGAAACAAGGTGGATTTATGAACTAGGGATCTATTATTAAGATTGGGGATTAATGAGGAGATAAATGGCAAGCATGCTGGTAAACATTTTTGTTTGTTTAATAAAGTACCATGCCAACTTTTATTTACCTAGGTGTAACAATTTTATTTGAATATAAATCTCCCATGCCTCACACGCCTCTTCCTGAGCCCCCACCCTCCCCTTTTCCTTCTTTAAAAAAATTTCATTTTGTATAAAGCCCCTTTTATTTACATCTTCTTTGCATTTAGATTAAAAGACAAAGAACTAGGGAATATTCTTAGTGAACTCAATTCAAATGAGGCACATTAACAATATATTATGAGTGAATTTAAAAGATCTGTGTTTAATTTGTATTCTACTTGTGTCTTTAATACCCATGTGAAAAGAGTTTGCCACGACCATTTGGTTACTTGGTAATGACGATTAAGTGCTGGCTTATGACATCATAGCACTTGACACACGGGTATAAGAGGACGGGCCAACACCAAACCTCTTGCTGCCATTAATGACTTACAAGCAGTTTACAAGCTGGACAGAAGTAAGTAAAATGTGCACTCCTACATGCCTCTAGATAATTCATTTAGCATATGTTTTCCAACTGGACTGAAGTAGGCAGAATGTGCACTCCCACATGCCTATTGATAACTCCTTTAGCATATGTTATGGTTTAAAACAAATTTGTTTATAACGTGTTACTTTATACTTTAAAAGAAGTGATGTGCGCTAAATTTGAACGAGCGTATCTACTTATAATGATGCTTTGTTTTAAAATGGATATAGCTGATACAATTCATCACTATTGTTTGTAAATGATCGTATGGCTATGTATATAGCTGCATCTAAAAAAAGGTTTGTTTATTTGAAACTTTGCTATCGCCTTATATGAATACAGCTAGGAAAACTTTTCCAGTATTGTAAGAGAGTTTAGTAATCTAGAGAATGAATATGATGCTGCGCAAGCCGTTATATTTAATTAAGTCTTGCTACTTGGGAGCGATAATCAGTAAAGAGGTTATACAAGACTGTGTTGGCATAGAAATATTAACAGGTTGAGAAGTGCAGGTAGCTGGTTTTAGAATACAGGAGTACGACAAGCAGTAGATTACCAGAGTTAACTTCAAAATAGTTTGAGATAAATCTGTATAAAGTGTTAACATCAGCTTAACAACATACCTGTATATTTTTAGATGTGGAGCAGTCAGTCCTATAAAGCATATGTATGAAAATGATATGGATTTTGAGGAAAATGTAATAGGTAAATTCAGATCTTTACAATACATTCTTTAGAGATGATTAATATTGTGATAAGAGTGTGATGAAGTATATGTTCTCTTTAGAAAAGATTTCTTCCAATGAATGTAAAGAACTGGGAGTAAAATCAATTGGAAACATGACAGGTGAAAAACAATAATTTTTTCTTAATGACAATATTTTTTAATATTTAAAGAGACAGTACCTCATTATTTTCATTATTTTTATTTTCCCTTATTTTATTTATCTTTTTCTTATTTTCTATATTTTTTTACAATGGATAATACATATAAGGCATTGATAAATGGGATGGCATATACAGGCAAAGTATGGCCAGTAACTTAGTAGGTAGCCATTTCAGCAAGTAAAGATTAGTTTGGCACAAGTAGCATATATTGATGGGACAATATTTAAAATGTATTTGGTAATAACTGAATGAGAAAATCTGTGGAAATGTGGTGGGATTCTTGACACTATAAGAATGTGTGAAGTAGTTCACAAAAAGAAGCTTTGTGTAAAAATTCCATTTTATGAATGTATGATTTAAAATAATAAAATTATTTTTCTAATATTTATTTACCAGTCCCCCAGAAGAAGCCTTAATATTGGCAAAATGTTGGGGAGCATCTAAATACATGTTGAAATAAAGAAAAAAGAAAATTAAACTTTTCTTGCATTTGGTTTATACCTGAGATGGTAATATTATTGTTTCATGATTGCATCGTCACACAACAACCATCTCCACAACCTAAGATTTTTCATCAAGAAATTCCAGATTTCCCCTTATACACTACATTGGACATTCCATGTGTCCACCACCTTCTCCATGAAAAATACTTCTCATGCTGCCCTGAGCCGTCCACCCACTATCTTCAAATTGTACCCCTTGTTCTTGCACATTTCTTTTCTGAAAGATGCTACCTCTTGGACTTTGTTGATTCCCTTGAGGTACTTAAAAGTTTCTGTCATGTCCCCTCTCCTCGCTTCCTCGACGGCATATATATTAAGCTCCTTTAGTCTCTCTTCATATGGCTTCTGGTGCAGACCCTGCACCATTTTAGTCGCCCTCCTCTGGACTGCCTCCATCCTCTCTATGTCCTTGTGGAGATGGGGTTTCCAGTACTGCATGCAGTTCTCCAGATGGGGTCTCACCAACTGCCTGTACAGAGGGATAACAACTTCCTGTTTTCTACTGGTGATGTCTCTCCCTGTGTACCCCAGTATCCCCTCAGCCCCCTTACTGCATTCTCACATTGCTTGACTACCTTTAGGTCATCTGATATGACTACCTCCAGGTCCCTTTCCAGTTCTGTTGTTGTTAGTACCGCCTGCCCATTGTATACACTTCCCCTAGGTTTTTGTTTCCAGGTGCATTACTTTGCACTTATTTGCATTGCACAGTTGATAAAGGTGTCAAGGGGCTATACTGAGGAGGGCCAAGACAAGGCAAATATCTTAAACAACTATTTCTGCTCAGTATGCACAGTTGAAGGTGAAGGAGGGATCACAAATAAGCACCAAGAGATTGGGGTGGAGGGAAATGGATACCAGTCCCTTTTCTGAGGAGAGTGTTAGGAGAACACTCGCTAATCTGAGGGTGTATAAAGACATAGGGCTAGATGGGGTGCATCCCAGAGTGTTAAAAGGAACTCAGGGAGGTGCCAGCTGCACCCCTGACAGACTTGTTTAACAGTTCCCTGCAGACCGGCGTGGTCCTGGAGGACTGGAGAAGGGTGGACGTAGTCTCACTACACAAATGTGGTAGCAAGGAGGAGGCAGGAAATGACAGGCCTGTCAGCCTGATGTCTGCAATAGGGAAACTGATGGAGACACTATTAAAGGAAAGAATCACGGAATCCTGGGAACCCAATGGACTGCAGGACCCGAGGCTACATGGTTTTATGGAGGGTAGGTCATACCAAACAAATCTGATAGAGCTTTTTGACTGGGTAACCAGGGTGTTGGATTGGGGCAGGCCATGGACGTGGCCTACTTTGCACTTCAGCAAGGCCTTTGACACTGTTCCACATCAGAGGCTGGTAAACAAGTTGGGATGGAGAGATGCTAGCAGTGACCAAGCAGGAAAGAGACCTGGTGGGTAATCATATCGGATGACCTGAAGGTGGTTAGACAACACAGAATAAAATGTGCATTACTAAATGCAAGAAGCCTATGTAACAAATTTGAGGGGCTATTTGCATTTATTTCTGATAAGATGCTTGATTTAATTGTCATCACAGAGACTTGGTGGCCATAAAATGTAGAGTGGGGAAAGAACATACAAGGTCACAACTTTTTTCAATGCAGCCGTCATAAAAATAGGGTGGAGGCATTGCTCTTTATGTTAATTCATATTTTAGAGCTATAGACGTAACTAATAAAATAAAGAAATCAACACAGTCTGAGTCTTTGGTTTAAAAATGTTGCAGACTTATCTGAATTGGCAGTTATTGGGCTTTGTTACCATCCTCCTGACACCTCAACTGATGTTACTGCAGATATTTTTACAGAAATTGATGCAGTCTCAGAACTGGGTGAGGTCATCTTTTACGTGCTAGAAACCTACAAGACATACATTGGGCTATTCACTCTGCATCTAATACAGCAAGTAGACTGTTTATCACCACCTGTGAGCAATTAAATATGATACAAGGCAAGGATAGTAGAAGGAAGTTGATGGGTGTGGTTCTTATGGGCAGATGTGGGGCAGCAGTGTTCAGAAAGACCTGCTGGACATTGTGATGCTGCCCTATCTGCAGGCACCTCTCTGTATTGAGGGAGGAGGTAGCTGGACTCCAAGCAGAGTTGGCAAGGACAGAGGCAACCTTCTGCCCCATACAAAGACCACCATGTCCACCACCACTCCTTCAGAGGTTGCCAAGAAGGAGGGAAGGATGGACTATGGTGGGCTCGGGAGGTGCAGAAGGCAGCACGGAGGTACATCCCAGCCGGTGACACTTCACAACTCATATGCCATCCTGGCAGAGCATACAGGCTGCTCAGCATCTCCAGAAGTGAACACCATGGGGGTTGAGGTGGTCATCCAGGATGGAACCCCAAGGGCAGATGCAAGGAGAACACACAGGAGGAGGAACCAAATCCTGGTTGGGGACTCCATTGTCCGGGGATTGAGCTGGGCTCAGGTAGCAATGGTGAAAGGGAGATAATATGCCTACCTGGAGGCACAGTTCAGAAGAAGGGCAAGCTTAATCCTTAGGACTGCAGGTGCGGTAGCAAGGAAGGGAGAGCTGGATGTCATTATTCACTTGGGGACGAATGACCTGGCTAGAGAGAGGGTAGATGTAGGAAGAGTACAGGAAGAGTTCAGGGAGCTGGGAGGAGTCTTGGGCAAGTAGCACACTCTGTCACCTTCTCAGAGGTGCTACCTGCCCATAGGCAAGGGGAGGAAGGAGGGACATCCACATCATTAATTCAACAAATGGCTGAAGAAATGGTGCAGAGAGGTGGGTATGGCTTCATTGGGGACTGGAACCTCACCTGGAGGGATGAAGGCCTATATTCTCTGGATGGCCTGCATCTATCCGGGAGGTGAAGGTACCCTCTGAGAAGTTTAAGTGCATCCTTAGTGATCATTTAAACTTGTCAAGGGGGAGGCATAGACAGTCAAGGGGATTATCATAGCCCCCCACAGGACATAACTGAAAGCAGTGATGACCTAATAACTAGCACAATATCTAACCGTAAAACTACCATGGTTACAATGGGGAGAGAACAGAAGGTACATCACTAATGCAGCAGAGGGCAAAGACCAATAAACAAGGAACATTTAGGGGTACACAGAGTTTAAAGTCACGTGCACAAAAGCCCCAGTCTGGGAAACTAAATCCCAGACCTAACGGCACTGATGGCAGACACACACCTGGACATTGTGGCTATTACGGAGACATGGTATGCAGGGACCCATGACTGGGATACAGCTATACCAGGGTATACACTTTTAGAAAGGATAGGGAGGAAGGAGGGAGGAGGGTTGCTATGTATGTAAAGGAAGGGATTAAAGCTACAGAGGCTCAGGGATCCAGGGAAGAAGCAGTGGCATTGTGGGTCACTCTGGAGTCAGGAACAAAACAACCATCCATGCTGGAGTAGTCTACAGGCCTCCCAAGCAGGGGAGGATATAGATCTAGTATTGGTGGAAGCTATCCATAATATGGCAGCCAAAGGGGAGTACTACTAATGGGTGACTTCAACATGCTGGATGCAGATTGGAATAACCAGACTGCAAGTACACCAAGGAGCAGGGACCTCGTATCTGCCATGTATGGGGCAAACCTAAGCTGGTGGTTGAGTCCACCAGGAGGGCAATACTGGACTTAGTGCTGACAAATGGGGACAGAATCATGGATGTTGAGGTGGCAGTTCCCTGGTACCAGTGACCACAGAACTGTGTGGTTTAGAGTTAACACGTTGGCAGAAGAAAGCCATTCAAAGATTAAGATCCTAGATTTCGAAGGCCAACTCATGGAGATGGGGAACAGCTCAAAATTGCCCTGGCAGCAGAACACATGGGGAGGGGTAGAAGAACAGTGTCTTAGGACAAAGAGATCCATAGCAGGAGTGACAAGTCAATGTGTCAGATTGCTTAGTAAATGCTTTGTAAACAGGTGCATCACCAAACAAAAAGCGAACACAGGGCTCCAGAACTTGCAAAACTTACTCAAATTTATTCAAATCATACAGTTGCACGCCTGACGATTTTGGATAATGGTCCTTTATCAAGCTTTTGATAAAGGATCATTGTCCCAAACGCCGCAAGCGTGCAACTGTATGTATTTGAAATAAATCTGAGTAATTTTTAAAGTTCTGGAGCCCTGTGTTCATTTTTTGGTTGGTGAGTGCCCACCTGTTTGTTAGAAAGTTTGTCTTTCTTGGAAGGAGCACCACCATTCCCAGTGCTGCCATTGTTTTCCAAGAAATGCTTAGCAAAGCAAAGAAAGTGGCCACTGTGGTTCTCTAAATCAGTAGCCAAGAAAGTGAAAGAAAAAGTAAGGCATTCAGGAAATAAAAAGCACACAGAAAGAAGAAGACTGACTGAAATATCTGGAGAAGCAGAGAGAAGCTGGGAAAGCTGTCAAAGGGGGCTAAGGCAAGAATGGAGGAAGGAACAGCACAGGCTATTAAGAGGGGACAAGACCTTCTTCCATTATATTAGCGGAGAGGAAGAAGACCAGAAATGGTATTGTTAGGCTAAAGAAGGAGAGGGTGGGTAGGTGGAGGATGACCTTGAAAAATCTGAGGTACTGAACAAATATTTTGCTCAGTATTTACCAAGGAAGAGGCAGGGAAAGGGCCAAGGCTCACGAGGAAAGATGTACAGGGGGGAGAGGTGGTCACCAGCCCATTTATGGTGGACAGAGTCTTGAAGGAACTAGTAAAGACAGACAAGGCAATGGGGCCAGACAGGATTCACCCTAGAGTGTTGAAGGAACTCAGGGAAGTTCTAGCAGGTCCACTGACAATCCTATTCAACAAATCACTAGACACGGGTAAGTACCTGGGGACTGGAGGAGGGCAGAGGTGGTCCCCCTGCACAAGACTGGAAGTAGGGAGAAGGCAGACAATTACAGACCTGTAAGCCTGACCTCAGTGGTGGGGAAGCTGATGGAGTAGTGAAGTTCCTGGAGTCATGCAGTGCAAAAGACCCAAGGCAGCATGGATTCACTGAGGGTAGGTCCTATCAGACTAATCTTATTGATTTCTTTGACTAGGTGACCAGGGTGGTGAATCAGGGAGGGGCGGTGGATGTGGCTTACCTGATTTCAGTAAGGCCTTCGACACCGCTCCTCATAGAAGGTTGCTTAACAAATTGGGGAATCTGGGTGGGCTCTAAAGTGGTAAAATGGGCTTGGTAACTAGCTAAAAGGCAGGACCCAGAGGGTGGTAGTAAATGGCATGAAATCAGAAGAGGGGAGATGACCAGTGGGGTTCCACAGGGATAGTGCGTCCAGTTCTATTCAATGTCTTCATATATCATATTGCAGAGGGACTGAGGGCAAAGTATGCTTGTTCGCAGATGACACCAAGATCTGTAACAGAGTCGACACACAGGATGGGCTAGATAAAATAAGAAATGACCAAAGACTACTTGAGGAATGGTCAAGGGTTTGGCAGTTGGGTTTCAATGCTAAGAAGCACAAGAGATTTCAACTGTGTCCCCACGGCTCAGTGCTGGGGCCCTGCCTTTCAACTTGTACATCACCTCATTGGAAACAAATGCAGCCGCTTGGTTATCTAAGTTCTTAGACAACACAAGGATAGGGTCTATTATAAATTCACATGGTGAAGCCTTAATTTTGCAAACAGCCTTGAGGGAGATGGAACAGTGGGCAATAGCGAAGCAAATTAAACTTTAGTTTGGATAAGTGCAGGGTAACTATATGGGGAGAAACAACGGTCAGCACAAGTACACACTAAATGGGGTGGACTCAAATCATGTCAAGATGAAAGGGACCTGGGCATACAGATCTGTAATGACCTCAGTTTCAAGTCCATTGTAATCAGGTAATAAAAAAAAGCTAACAGTTTGTTATATTGTATTAACCTTATAAAGAGCAGGGATAGGCAAGTCATAATGCCCTTTTACAGCTCTGGTTCCCCACATGTGGAATACTGCAACCAACTGTGGTCAACAGGCAGTAAATCTGAAAACAGAGCACTTGAGCATGTACAGAGGAGAGCTACTAAGCATATCAGTGGATTAAAGGGGCTGAATTATCAGCAGAGGCTTCAGTCTTTAGGGCTATACTCACTGGATTATCGCAGACTTAGGGAGATATGTGCCTAGTGTACACTGCACTGTTTGATGATGAATTATGGGAACAACTGGATTAGAATTGAGGACTCAGGTTTATAATACTAGAACACACCCAGTCCAATTAAGGGCTTAACCTATCAGTCAAAAAAGGAAATTTTGGTTTAGCGCCAGGGCAACTAAAATTTGGAACGAGCTCCCACTCAAGTAGTGGCCAGCAAGACCATTGCAGAATTTAAAAGCAGCTTAGACAATCATTTGGTAACATCAGGAATTTTGGGTTATAATTAAAATTGGGCAAGCTGTTATGGACCCACAAGTCTTATTAGCTCTGAAACCACCTATGATACCTATGAACATAACGCACCTGGGACACAGAAACCCAAGAGAGGAATACAGGATTGGGGGCAGGTTCTAGCCACCACAAGTCAGGAGAGAGACCTGGGGTTATCATATCCGATAACCTGAAGTCAGCTAAACAATGCGAAAAAACAGTGGGGAAGGCAAACAGAATGCTGGGGTGCACAGGAAGGGGCATAACCAGTAGGAGGAGGATTGAAGTGGTGATGCCACTGTATAGATCACTGGTGAGGCCTCATCTGGAATACTGTGTCCAGTTCTGGAGACCATATCTCAGGAAGGACATAGACAGAATGGAAGCAGTCCAGAGAAGAGCAACAAAAATGATACATGAACTGCACCACAAACCTTATGAGGAAAGACTCAAGGAACTAAACAGCTATTCACTGGAAGAGAGAAGGGGAGAGAGGGATATGACAGAGTCTTTCAAATACCTTAGAGGAATAAACAGGGTACAGGAGGGGGCATATTTCAGAGATGAAAGTGCACAAGGACAAGGGACATAACATGATGCTGGAGGGAGGGAGGCTTAATGGGAATGCTAGGAAGGATTTTTTCACAGAGAGGGTGGTGGATCCGAGGAACAGCCTACCAGCAGAGGTAGTAGAAATGAAAACAGTACAGGGATTCAAAAGTGCATGGGATAAGAAAAGACACCCCTGCTGTACAGCAGAGCGGGGAAAGGCAGTCCAGATAAGAGTAGGGATTGCCAAACCAAGTAGGGAAATGGACAGACTAGGTGGACTGTATGGTCCTTATCCACCAACAGATTCTATGTTTCTGTACAGCATGTCTCAGAACCAATAAGGGGTTGAACATCTTGGATATAGTACTAGCTACTGAAAACATTATTAACTGCAAGGTTGACCTCCTCAGAGTAACAGTAAACATACACAAACATATATATTTGAAACTGATACATATTACTGGCCATAAAATGGTACTACTGAAATATTTCTTTATAACAAAGCAACTATAACAGAAATAAATGTTAATTTACACAAAATCAAGTGGCTCAAACTTTTGTTCATAAAGATGCAGACAGCATGGACCTCCCTCAAAAATGTAATCCTATCAGCAATAAATATGTTCCAAAATCAATTTAAAAAGTAAAAAATAAAAGGATACTATCAAAATGGTTTTCTAGAAAGATTAAAGGCCTTATCAGAAAAGAAAAATTCTATAAAGCATACGCATTAGAAAACTACACCCAAATGGGAAGCTTTTAAAAAGTCCAACTGAAGTGTAAACATGAAACAAAGAATGTGAAAAAAGGCAACAGAATATAAATTTACTATAAATGCTTCTAAAAATAACAATAAGGAATTTTGGGGATACCAACTCATTAAAAAGAAGCACACATGGTAAAATGGGTTCTTTCATTGTTAATGATGCAAACAACAATAGTCCAGAGGAAATGGCTGATGCATTTAATAAGCATTTGTAGATGTCTTTGCTCATAAATCAAAATCTCCAGTTGATGTGGCAAATATATTGCTATTTCAATGGAAGATATAAATAATAAAATCAAGAAATAAAAGCAAATTCCTCGCCTGGCCCTGATAAGATATATGGCCACATGATTAAAATCATAGCTAACTATCTACGTGTGACTCTCCTAAAGATACTCTTTTAAAAATCTGTTAATTTAGGAAGCATCCCACAGGACTGGAAAAACTGCAAATGTGGTACCACTCTTCAAAAAGTCAACAGACAAACTGTAACCACATACAGACCTATTTGTCTTATATCGATTATATGTAAAATCTTGAATGTGTTAATAAAGATAAAATGTCACCAACTCTCTGGACCTAGATCCGGACCAACGAGGTTTACCAAGGCAGGTCATGCATTATGAATCTTTTATGTTTTTTATCAACCAGCTACCCTTCTCCGTCCTGTCTCTCTCCTTCCCTTCCCTCCATTAGAAGCCAACTAAAACTCCTCCCCTGCTCCTGCTAACCCTCTTCCTGATCCCTTCATTACCCCTGTCTGGCTTTTGACCACCTTGTATCTCTCCCCTCCCTAACATCATAATTCCCACAACCTCCTTGAAGTTTATCAACCTGTTTTGACTCCTACAGTAGTTTCAGCACCAGCTCAGCCTCCCTTCACTCTGACACTATGCAATTTGAGTTTCCCCAATCTGCAAAGATGAATTATATACTAATTAATTTGTCCCCCATATGCAGTGTTTTGCCATTTTGTCTGTATTGCACTCAGCTTATGCTCTTTATGTCACCCTCACTATAATCACATCTCCTGACTGTCTGGATTTTGTTTGTAATTGTGCTTCTCCCTTTCTCTTTCCCTGTGTCATACCTGGAAAGGAGCATTGGCTCAGTGTGCCTCTCTCAATTACCAATTTTTAAATAAAAAAAAGAAGAAGAAAATTAGCCATCGGGCTGGATATTCAAAAGGGCTGTACCATGCGCTAATAGGGTTGCGCCTGTGCAAGTCTGAAATTGCACCATTCTGCCATATTCAGCAGGAGGCAGTTGTGCCCCTCAAGTCATGCTGAGCAACAGCGCAATGCTAATGAAGGCATGCTCAACCGGAGGGGAGGAACCATGCATAAACTGCACAACCCGATATTCAGCCGGGCCGTGCGGGAGTTGTGCAGGCTAACCCCCATGCGCCTGCACAACTTTGAGCAAAAAAAGGAGTAAGTCGAGGGCCACCCACAGGTGAGCTGCCGCATTGCAGGGCGCAACACAGCAGCTGCCACCTGTGGGTGGCCCTCCACTCTTCCCTGTGCCCCCTGCAGCCCGATGTGGGCATAATAGTAACCCCAACTGGCCCGATCGCGGGCAAACCAGTAGTAATCCCCTCCCCCGACTGGCCCGATAGCAGGCAAACCCGTAGTAATCCCCTCCCCGACTGGCTGATCGTGGGCAAACCAGTAGTAATCCCCCTCCCCTGACTGGCCTGATGGTGGGCAAACCCGTAATCCCTCTCCCGACTGGCCCGATCGGCGGACAAACCAGTAATCCCCCACCCCCACTAGCCCAATCGTGGGCAGAACAGAGTTCAACCCCCAAGAACAATATTCCTGAATTCATTCAATATCTGGACTGCCTTGATGCGGTATGGGCTGCATGCCCATTGGCTCTTGCTCTGAACCAATGGGCGTGCAGCCCTACGAGAGCAGTCAGTCGGCGAGGAGCAGCAGGTGGGTGGAAGCGTTACCGTCGCGTTGATGGGGGAGCGGTGGGGCTCCGTGGTGGGGGTGGGGCCACAGATCACCAGGGCACTTGGACCTGGGGGGACTCTAATGCCCGCGATCGGCTTTGTGTCCACTGGACCACCAGGAATATTGTTCTTGGGGTTGAACTCTGTTCTGCCTGCGATTGGGCTAGTGGGGGTGGGGTGATTACTTACGGGTTTGTCCGCGATCGGACCAGTTGGGGGTGGGGATTACTACAGTTTTGCCTGCGATCGGGCTGCAGGCGCGTGTCCTCGACGGCTGCTGCCTGGCAGGCGCCCAGGCGTAAGTCGTCGGGATCAAGCGCACTGCATGCTAATGGCATGCAAATGGGGCTATAGTAGATGCAAATGGCCCCCCCACGCCTTGCATGAATTATGGGCCCCATTTGCATGTCACCTTTTGAATATCGGAAATTTGGCGCATGGCGCAATGGAACTTGTGCCACCGCATCTTGAATGCTCCACCTGACCACTTTGGCGTGGTGCAAGTTCCACTGTACCATGCACAGTGGTTGTGGCCAGGGTGATATTCAAAGGAGTAGCTCAATAGCGCAACTCCATTGAATATCACCCCGCCACACCCCAGCGCAACTATTTTGAGCAGCGCAGGCTTGCCACACAGAATGGCGAGTTTGAATATCCAGCCCAGTATCTTGATAATAAGATACCTTAGTATGTGATCTATTTAGATTTCAGTAATGCATTTGACCAGGTCCCACACTGGGTTGTTATTCAAAACTTGAAAACACCAACATAAATCCAGTTTATAAACTGTATATCAAACTGCTTAGAAAATAGCTCAAATGTCGAGTTGTGTCAAATGAAGTCTCTCAGGGTTCCATACTTGACCTGTCATTTTCAAATTTTTATTGCAAATCTTAATAAACAACTTAACTGCTGGTCTGTTAAACACACAGATGATAGTTAAATTGGAGGCCTCTACATAAACAGTCACAGACATTATTATCCTACAGGATGACTTAGACCATATTTCCATGTGGGTTTCTGAGTATGAGATGCAGTTCAACCATCCCAAATGCAAGGTTATGTACTTAGGGGCAAAAAATTAAAATCATATTTTCTGTGCAGAAAATCCTCTCAGTAACAGATAATGAGAAAGATCGGGGCAATAATTACAAATGACTTAAGTAATTCTAAATAAACCAATGAAATTGTAGCCAAAGCAAGCAAGATTATCATAGGCTATTAAGAGGAACATCAGATCTAGGGATAAGTCTGTAATTGCTCCACTGTACAGTGCTTATCTATGACTGTATTTGGATTATTCATTCCAGCTCTGGTGTACTTGTAGAAAAAGGAAGTCAATCATCTGGAAAAGTTCAAAGGAGAATAACAAAGCAAATTGCTGGCCTGAATGACAAGTCATACCAAGAACGGCTCTCCAACCTTATTCTCATGTCTCTAAAAATTTGACGCTACATAAGGGATTGAATGTTAATGCACAACATCATTAATTATCCTTATTTGATGAATAAAGTAGGGTTAACATTTAAAGACAGTAATATGGAAACTAGAAGCCACCCATTGCAGCTGAAGGGACATAAATTTAACAACACCGTAGAAAGAAAATATTATTTTTCACAGAGGATGGGTAACCCACAGAATTCCTCCTCCTTGATATTTTGATCAGTAAAACTAAACAAACTTGAGTTTAAAAACAAATTAGACAAGTTTATTCTCTCAGGAGGCCAACTGAATCATTATGGATGATCGACCTGCGATGCATGGGCTCACGTCTTTATCTCCTTTCCTACCATGAAGCATGGTATTTGTTAGTAGGCAGAAAAATTCCATCATATATTTTTAGCAAAACTATATTACTGACATCTTCCGATTTATCCTCTGTGGGTTTTCATTTTCTCATATATCTTTAAAACAACTTGTATATCTTATTTTGTAATTAATGAATAATGTCATTCAAGATGACCGCGTGGACATTTGGGTCGATTATACCCCAAACAGCGGACCTACTCTTATCACTCTGGGTGCCATAACAACAATTCATGGATTGACTTTTTTTGTCACATGCACACATGTTGCTCTGATCAGAGATATGTCCTTTGGACCGCAGTTTTGTCAGACCATCATTTATTGATGTCAAAATTAGAGCAAGGTAAAATGAAAAATGTCCTTTTGGTGGCTCAATACATCCTTATTAAAAGATAACCAGTTTTTAACTTTTATACAAGATTGTAATCCCCAAATTATTAGAGATAACACCACCCAACTGATCTCAGCTGCAGTGTTGTGGGACACAGTAAAACTGTGATTTGGGGTGATATTATCGCCACACCATCAAGTAAAAAAGGAGTCTGGAGGAAAATATGAGACCCTGTTACAATATTTCCAAACGTAACAGTTATTATACTCTAGAGGGGACAACATAAAAAGAGACAAAATCAGGGAGACTCAAAGAGAAATACAAAAGTTATGGACTTAAAAGTTCAGCAGGTGCTGGTTTTCTTAAACAGGCGAGTTATGAGGGTGGTGCTAGAGGCATAAGAATACTGGCACATAAACTTTGGGCACAAAAGCAAACAACCACTATAGTAAAATTTAAAACATGGTAACAAAAGTGATTATTTATGACTTAAGAGGGCATCTATCATATTTTTTAAATTATTATCAAAATGTATATACCAGGGAAACAGTCACAAGTCCTGAAGAGAGACAATGTTTTTTAATGTAATTATGGCTTCCTAGACTTGTCAGCTGAGCAACAGGCACGTTATAGGCATCTATATGGCAGAAGCAGTGATGTAACAAATCAAGTTGGTCAAACCTCACAAATGTTCAGACTTCAGATGGTTTTTTGACCAAATGGTACAAAAATTTCAGGATTTGCTCCTTCCCCTGCTTTAAACTTTTCAAGAAGTTGTGGATGGTAATACCCTCCCCCTTTAGGCATATGCAGTATTAGCTGTTGTGCCCAAACTGGCTAATGATACAAAAGATCCTTCTTCTTACCACCCTGTTTCAATATTAATGCAGACTATAAATTATATATGACCATATTGGTAAAGGGCTGAAGAAATGTTACCTTTATAATACATGCAGTTCAAGCCAGCTTTATAAGGCAACGCCATACCATGGACAATATTCAGCATACCCTATTGCTAATGGAATATATCCAAACCAGGAAAATGCCAGCAGTGCTCATCAGTCTAGATGCAGAAAAGGCATTCAATAGGGTGTCCTGGGATTTTCTCTGGGACACCCTGTCAACCCTTAACTTCTGATCGGTTTCTGACCTGGTTGAAATTAATATATGCTCAGCTTCAAGATTATGTCCGTGTTAACGGTGCATTATCCTCAACAATAACATCACATAGAGGTATCTGTCAGGATGTCCACTATCCCCTAATGTCTTGCATTATTTATGGAACCCTTGGCAATGGCACTGAGTAAGTCTTCTCAAACTGAAGAAGTCCCCTTGAAGCAAACACTCCATAAGGTGTCACTACATGTGGATGACGTCCTTTTGACACTGTTGTCCCCAGAAGATTCAATCCTGGTGGCTTGTACCATTCCGAAGACTTTGAGTCTCAGGCAGGATTTAAGCTGAATCCCTATAAAACTGAAGTCCTTTATTAAATTATTCCCCTTAAACACTTCCTATCACATAGTACCATACTAAAATTCAGTATTTAGGAATTTATATTCCAAAGGATATTAATAATTCCAAATTAATAAACTATGAGCCCCTGACTTCTCAAATATAAGAGGCAGACTCTCTTTCCTTTTGCAGCAGGGAAACTATTCAGATGAATATATTACCCTGCTTGCTGTACCTTTCCTAACTACCTCATCTACTCAGCTAGATATTATTTTTCATCATGGCAGAAAATAATTTCCTGCTTTGTATAGGGGAGGGAGCACAGACCTTGGATCTGTTTCCCATTACTCCAACTTTCATTGGCACAGGGAGGAAACATCTACCGAATTTAGATTTCTATGCAGGAGCAGCTTTTCTAAAAATGATTTTCATGTGGCTCACACCCATCTGTGCTACCCTTGGAAAACAATTGAGTTTACTCTCAGTGATCTCTGTGACTTGGATCCTCTCTTATTTGCAACTCCTGAGAAAACACTCCCATTGAGTCATTTTAATACTCTAATGGCAAACATGTTTCAAGTCTGGTATAAGTTAAGGTCCCACCCTAAATCAGAGTTCATATTATATTTTTGTAGATTACTGGTGGCAGATGAGGATTTTCTGCCGGCACAGATGGACTTGTCATTTAAAGGGTAGCTACAGCTCAGTTTAAAATATATTCACTCATTCTTAGATCATACCAGAGTGCTCCTATTTGCAACCTTACAAAGTAAGTATGGCCTAATGGGTTGGGAACATTACAGGTATTTACAGGTCAGGACATATATTTCACACAAGCAAAAGAAATATACTATGGTTCTTGATCCCATTCCATCTTTACTAGGTATGATATTAGATGTATAGCGGCATCAACCATGGGAACATCTTTATAAAACTTTAGGGCTACTTCAGCTACTCCACCAGTCTGTCCTGGATAGTTGGAATTAGGATTTAAATGCAACACTATCGTATGCCCTTGGTTGAAGTATGCCATTCTAACAGTAAAATAACTGTATCTAACTACTGGAGAGAATAGGCCTGGAAACGCAGGTGCTGTTATTGTCACACACCCAGGTTCTCCTAAAATATATGCCACAAAATTATGGGGTTTACTGGAGGGTTGTGGATACACCCCAGCAGAACAGGCTCATATTTTTGGTCCTGTCCTGTCATTGCTCCCTATTGGCATGCCCTCATGAAAGAATTGGATGACCGCTGGGAGAGCTAATGGCTGAACTGGCTTTACTTTCAATCCCTACTAGGGGCATCAAATTGGTCGAAATCACTGCTTTTGGTATATTTATTAGCACTATAACACTTAAATGGCTTAACTCTAAGGTCCCAACTGTAGCTGTGTGGCATAAGATAGTTTCTGAAATGTATTATTTCGAGAAACTCACAGTGATCTCCACAATAGGCTTGACCAATTTAATCTTCACTGGCAACACTGGGTGGTATGCAACTTTGGTGGATGCAGATTTTGCCTTGATAGTTCCATAGAGAAACTTAGAAGAGGTGCAGCTGTTGGGGGACGGCTCTGTTCCTCAACTGCAGGTGTTTGATACTATTTTTGTGCAAACTGCCTTTTATGTTAAGAGTTTAACTCAAATATATACTGTACAAAAGCAGGGATGTTTTATTTAATTCTGCCAACACTGCTCCTTCCAAATTATCATGGATGATTATATATACTGGAACTTTTGGAAGCTAAATGTGTAGGAATTCATTTGCAATGGTACCTCTGCTGTACTGTTTTTCTATTGATTCTGACTGTACCTGTAGGTATACAATGCTTCGTTTAATAAAACTTCAGTAAAAAAAGTTAAAGATGGCTGCAACTTGCAATTTTTAAATCTCTTCCATCGAGGTTATTTGTGGAATGTTTATACTACTGTTTATACTAGATTCATAATAATAACAATTTATACTAGATTCTTAAAGGAGAAGTCCACCCAAAACTTGAAAAAATATCGTTGTGCAAAGTGTTTTAATTTGTATGTGAAGTTCTAGTGTTTCCTTCCCTCTGACTGGTATTAGGAGTTTTCCTAAATTAGCCTGCTAGCTGTAGGGTAGTTTTACAACCCTGGGGATCTTCATCCCTGACAGCTTAATTGTATTTCTTGTTCCCACAGTGCATCTTGTCTCATGTGACAGTGATGTAAGAGAGATCCAACATTCAGCACACACATGCCAAAAAAACAAAATATCTTGAAGCTTTACAAGCTGCACAAAATTACCAGCAGCAAAGTTTTTCGGGACAGTAAGACATTTACGATGAGGGTGGTCACCAAGCTGAATTCTACAGATTTTAAAATATAGCCATCTCTACTGTTGTGAACTGATTGTAAAGCAATGCTTTCTGCTGGATTAAGTGGTCTCTGCTACATCACCATCACATGAAACAAGGTGCATTGTAGGACAAAGGAATACAATTAAGCTGTTTCATATGGAGATCTCCAGGGGTCATAAAACTACCCTAATCCAGGCTAATTTAGGAAAAACTTATAATACCAGTCAAGGGAAGGAAACACTAGAACTTCACATACAAATTAAACACTCTGCACAACATATATTTTTTTCAAGTTTTGGGTGGACTTCTCCTTTAATGTGGGTGTATTATGCTGGCACTGCCACATGTTTCTGACAGTAAACAACACGGCACTATACCAAGATATTCTATTTTTATGGCAGCATGACACGGGAGTGAGACCTTTAAAAGATTCAAAATCCTGTATCTTGGTATAGGAATGAGGAAAGAATGAAAAGAAAATGGGTGTATTGTGGGTTTCACCAGAAAAACATTACTGATGAAAAAATTAAATGGTGACTAACAAATACCTGTGCTTTAAGGAGCTGAAGTCAGGTAATAACCTTTGTTGTGTTGTCACAAAATGGTATTATGACTCAACTCCAGACGCAGGCTCGGCTGTAAGCATACTGTACGAGACAAAGATGTGCCACAGAATAAGGCAGTACTCTTCCTCTAGTCTGGTCTGTGGTGATGCATGCCCCTATGGGTCCATAAAAGAAGGCAGTACTCTTCCTCTAGTCTGGCCTGTGTGGTGATGCACGCCCCTATGGGTCCATGAAGAAGGCAGTACTCTTCCTCTAGTCTGGCCTGTGTGGTGATGCACGCCCCTATAGGTCCATAAGAAAGAAGGCAGTACTCTTCTTCTAGTCTGGCCTGTGTGGTGATGCACACCCCCTATGGGTCCGCAGAAGAAGGCAGTACTCTTCCTCTAGTCTGGCCTGTGTGGTGATGCATGCCCCTATGGGTTCATGTCCATTAGCCTCCCCAATCCTCAGCCATCTCCCCTGAAGCCCATCCTACCCCTCTCTTGAAATTCAGCACTGTTTTTGGTACTGACCAGCCCTTCCAGGAGCTTTATCCACCCTCCACCACTGTTACCTTAAATGGCACTTCTTCACTTCCTGAATAACAGAGAGAAGGAGAGCCCACAAATCACAGCAGTGTTTGTAAGTCTTTTGAATCGAGTTCTGCTCATCCACTAGAACTTGTTGCTGTTGACTGAAATCCTACCCAAGCACGCCAGTAAAATGGAAGTCACATCTTTTCCAAGTACACAGATTGACAATTTTGCTGGCAAAAGGATGGAATCATAGAACCTGAACGACCTAAATTCTCAAATAAAAACTCCCTTGGTTCAAGGTAACAGACATGCAGAATGCAGTTGTAAAAGTTACAGAATGACCATGTAAAGAATGGATTCCTGACCTCATTCTATTTGGGCTCCTGAGCACATGATCCTTGGCCACCTCTAAAGCTCTGTTGCACCCCAACCTTGTCACCTTACCTTCTGATAGGAGTTACCATTCCCCATGTTGCCCCCCATGGCTTGCCCCCATGGTATGGCCCTCAGGCATGGCTAGGTCTCTAGGAAACATAAATCCAGTTATCAGGAGTACCCAAGTCAACATGTCTGGAGACTGCGGTTGCAGCAGGGCTGTCATGCTGAACGACTGGGGGTTTTATGTTTATTTCTGTCCCCTGAGGACATTGCATCTAGGACATTATATCAGGCATGCACAAGTGCACACCTACAGACATTGGAGACATTCTCCCTCCCTTGCAGTCCTCTTCTTACCTCCATACCTTGGCCCCCTAAAGAAGCTCTCACTAGCAAAGTGCCAAGGGTGTTCTGGGCGTGGACGATCTCGGAGAGTTCTGGTATGTTCAGACCTGAGCACTTTCACTTGTAATAAAACTTGATTTACCCCATTAATTACAGAGTCTGAAAGCATCACATGGATTGCATGTAATCTGAGTGCTTAGTAGTCATTGTAGCCATGGGGTGGGTAACCCAGCTGGAGCCGCCCATACTCACTAGCATTGAGCACACACTGTCTTGTTACCTTGACTACCTTACCTCCCACTATGCTCATCCAGAGGGCTCTACAGCAGTAGGAATCTGGCTTCTTTCCTCCACAGAGGAAAGGAGCATCTGCTGATACTTGCCTTTACTCCTCTTGGCCAGCCAATGATGACCCAGGATCACTCCTAACCCCGATCGCCACTGTCACAAGCAGTATCACTACTATTGCACTGGATGGCTGGCCCAAGAATGGATTTTTACTTTTTCGGTTCTCAGAAACCCATGACCTTGATATTCTCCTATGGCGTGAGGCAGCATGAGAATGCTGGCTCACTACGTGCAGTAATGTCACCTTCATTGGAGCAGCTTTATCAAAACATACTGTAACATGAGGGATTCAATGTGGTCTCATGGTTAAAACTACGGTAGCTGGCAGCATAACCTAGAGTTAGAGTAGCGAGCTGTGAATGAGCTTAGTACATCCAGCAGACCTGGGCTGGATTCCCACAACCTCCTCCACTTGTGTACTATGCACTCAAAGCTGTAGTCTCTTAACCTCCCAGTGTTCCGGGTTGCCCTTGAAAACAGGCACTTGTGCTTAGTGGGCCTTACCGGTTACCAAAGAATAAAAACAAAAAACATCCAACTGTATGCCACAAGAGCCTAGTTTGAATCCAAGCACAGCTAGTGGCACACCATTTAACCCTCAGAGGGTCACCATACCTCCATGTGTTGCTCCTCTGAGCTGTAGAACAAGATATCAGCCAGCCGCCAGTGCAAACCAGATTTTGTATCTTAGTTGGGCTATCCAAGACAAGTCAATGTAGGATAGTCATGTGAGAGCATCCATTATGCCATTATTTCTCTAAATATTGGTTGAGTATAGCTGTCAGAGCCAGTATGGATGGAGAAGCCACTCAGTCTATTGCATCCTTTAACTATATTTATTTTGAGAACTTCTTTCTGTCTGGTTCAGCTGTCAAAATACTGGCACCCCTCAAGAAGGTCTCTCTTTCAGACTTCAGTCAGAACATCACTTTTACTGATATGTAATACATCAGCATTTCAAGTCTGAATTATAAGTCCCTGTGAAACACTCATCACCCTTTAACAATGAGAATATTTTAAATGATCCCTGTTGCATGGTGGACATTATGTCAAAACAGAACAACTTTAACAGCCTGCACACATCAATGTCACACATGAAAACTTATGCTTGAGCTGCAGATAATTCACGGCCTGGCAATATATCCTAGAGGTTAGAGCAACAAGCTGTGAAAGAGCTTGGCATATCTAGCAGACATGGGTTTGATTCCATAACCTCAACATGCATACTGTGTGAGTCTGAGCAGATCACTTAACCTCCTGTGCTCGACACACCTGGAAATAAGCTTTGGCTCAGTGTGCCTTCACAATCAAAATTGTAAAATAGAGTTAAAGGTCTCTAATAAGGCAGGAAGACTCCATGGAATTGAGATCATGAATAAAGGGGAAGGGGGCTGAGAGGGCATAGTGGAGGTAACCATAAGCATGATGGCGGTGTTAAGGTTCTGTTATTGGGGACTCGATGATTAGGGGTATCCAGTGGGAGGGACAGGGGGTGGATGCCATAGCCAGGTGAAGGTAGTGAGTATCTTTGGGCTGACAGTGCACAGAGCAAAGTTCATGGTGTATGAAATGGTTAGGGATTGTGGAGGAAACCGATTTCCTGGTCATTTGGGAACTAACGATCTAGAGGGAAATAGCGCTTTGGAAATCCAAGCTAGGTTCCAAGAACTTGCCAGAGTCTGTCGGGATAATGGATGCAACATTTCCTTTTCAGAGATATTGCCAGTACCAAAGGCCTCAGCGGAGAAAAAAATGAAGCTCACAGAGGTTAATCACTGGCTCAGGAAGTGGGGTGAAGAGAGTGGGTTGGGGTGTTAGGGAACTGGAATGGAGTTTGGGAGGATAAGGGACTATATGCCAAGGACAGGCTTCATCTTGCCCCATTAGGAAGGAAGTCCTAAACAGGGATGGCTGACTACATTCAAGAAAGGTGGGGTTTAAACTTGTGAGGGGAAGGGATAAGGGAGGGCTGACCAGAAGCCCTCTCCTACAGATGAGGGGAGTAGCCTTCAGCCCAAGGTGGGGAGGGGGAAACAGACTGGGGGTGGAGGTTTCCAGGAGGAGCAGAGGAGGATGGAAGTATAAGGAATCTGGGTGGGGTTCGACAAAGAGGATCAGGGATAAGGGTGGGGTTGGTGTTAGTAAATGCCAGGAGCTTGGTAAACAAGTTGCCAGAGTTCTAGGCCATGCTGTTCGGGGTGGATGTGGCGGGGTCACGGAGACGTACAACAAAACCATGACTGGGACCTAAACGTATGGGGGTACACTATGCTTAGGAAGGATAGAAAGGAGGGCAGAGGTGGTGGAGTGGCTATGTTCATTAGAGATGACATAGAAATTGCTAGGGTAGAGGAGGCAGAGGAAACGTGGAGGCCTTATGGGTCACTCTTACGATCCCCAGCAGGAGATAAGGTCAAGCTGGGTGTAGTATATAGGCCCCTGGGATGAGTGATGTTCTAGAGGATGGTTTGCTGGACAAACATCATTGCCCAGTGTGGACCAAAAGGGGAAGGAGTGGTGTTGATGGGGACCTTAATATGCCGGGTACAAACTGGGAACCATGTCCTCTAAGGTGGCCAAGGAGCAGAGGCTGCTGGACGGCTTTCAGGATGTGTTCTTAACACAGCATGTGATGGAGCCCACAAGGGAGGGGTGTGTCCTGGACGTGGTTCCTGGAAGATGGGGATCTGGTAAGGGACTTGGTTGTACAGGACCCCTGACTGGGCGCAACCACAATACTGTCTGGTTTGAAATAAGCATGGGGAGAGGGGTGAGATCTAGGACACTGGCAGTGGACTTCAGGGGGCAGACTTTGAGGGCATGGGAAATATTCTCAAGGATCACTGAAGAGGATTACATCAATGACAAGTGTGGAAAGGAGATGGGAGGTCATAAAACGGGACTTCATGAGGCAGTCAGGATCTGCACTAAATTGAAACGTAAGGAGCAAGGTCACATAAACCATGCTGGTGGTCCAGTGAGATACAGGTAGCAGTCAGAGAAAGAAGGTGGCCTACAAAAATATAAAACAACAAGAGGGATAGGGATAAGGAAATGTACCATCTTGCATCTAGAAAAGTCACCGTATGTTGAGGGGAGCAAAGTCCAGTAAGAGCAGCGGCTGGACAGGGATACAAGGAGGGGAAAAGGGTTCTTCCCGGACATTGGGGAGTGGAGAAAACTAAGGGCCGCCCCAGCAGATTGAGATCAGAAGGAGGGTGGGTGGAAGAGACGAGGACCAGGTAGAGGTATTTAACGAGTACATTGCCTCTGTGTTCACTAGGGAGGGGGACAGGATATCTACAAAGCAAGGCACCAAGGGATAGAAGGCAGGAGTGGGATCAGGGGAGCAACAGAAATGGAGCAAGAGGAGGAGGAGAGATACCCAGGGGTGTCACATCTGGATAAGGATAAAAAGGCCAGTAAGGTGGCGGGACGGATGATGCTATCTCCGCCAAAAGGGTGTGGTTAGCCCTCAAGGCCCTAAAGAAAGACAAATCTCCTGGGCGGATGGCATTCATCCGAGACTACTATGGGAATTGGCGGACATACTGGCTGCACCCTGGCGGAGCTCTTCAACGGGTCACTTGAGACAGGGAGGGTACCTAGGACTGGCAGAGACACATGTGGTGCCAATCCATAAAGGGGGTCGAAGGAAGTACCGGTAACTATAGACCCATCAGTTTGACCTCAGTGGTGGGAAAATTAATGGAGAGTATACTAAAGGAACGATTGGGGGTGTACTTGGAGGAGGTGGGAGGTCTGGATTGTCGGCAACATGGGTTTGTGCCAGGTAGATCACGTCAAACCAATCTTGTGGAGTTCTACTATGGGTAACATCAGAACTGGACAGGGAAAGCCTGTGGATGTATTATTCTTGGACTTCAGCAAGGCGTTTGACTCTGTCCCCACAATGGTCTGATGGAGAAACTGATGTGGTTAGGAGTAGGCCCTTTGATGGTCAGATGGATTGAAAACTGGCTAGCTGGACACACCAGAGAGTAGTGGTCTGTGGGGGAGCTCTCGAACCCTAGAGAGGTTGGTAGTGGGGCACGCAGGGCTCGGTCCTGGGTCTGATCCTGTTTAATGCATACATATCGGACATCAGGAGGGTATAGGTGTGAAATGAGTCTCTTCGCAGATGACTCCAAGATGGGAGCAGTAGTTGAGGAGAAGAGGGAGGTTGGCCTGCAAGGGACCTGGGCACCTTGGAAAGCTGGGCTTACACATGGAAATTAAATTTAATATCACCAAGTGCAAGGTGTTGCATCTTGGTCGGGGAAACCCTAAACACAGGTACACACCCTGGGAGGGAGGCGCTGAGGCCTCAATAGGTGAAAAAAGACCTAGGGGTCATGGTGGATGCATGTATGAATAACTCTGAGCAGTGCAGGAGAGCAGCTAGCAAGGCAAACGGGATGTTGGAATGCATCGTAAGGGGATCACCTCTAGGGGCAAGGAAGTGATTCTGCCACTGTACAATGGACTGGTTAGACCACACCTTGAGTACTGTGTACAGTACTGGAGACCACACTTGAAGAGGAACATACAGCTCCTGGAGAGGGTACAGAGGAGGCAACTAAGATGATACGAGGGCTAGGGATTTGACGATGAGGACAGACTTGAGGAGCTCTGCCTGTTTTCATTGGAGGAGAGGAGAGACAGGGGGACATGATTGAGGTCTTCAAGTACCTCAAGGGAATAAATAGGGTAAACATGGAGGGATCTTAGACTAAAGCAGGGAGGTATCTACCAGAGGGCATGGTTTGAAGTTGGAAGGTGGAAGGGTGAGGGAGAAAAGAAGAGGAGGTTTTTCACTGAGAGGGTGGTGGACCCTTGGAATGCACTGCCCTGGCGAGCTGGTTCAAGAGATCCACAGTGGAGGGCTTCAAGAGAGGTGGGACAGACACAGAAAGTGGATGTATCAGATGATGGCCTGTCCCAGGGGTGGGGATGGATGATAGGGTTTCTGGAGCACAAGGGATGGGAGGGCCTCGGCACCCAACAGGATCTAAGGTTCGAGCAGACCTGATAGACCGTAAAGGCCTAATCTGCTGGCAAATAGTATGTTAGATTAATTAAATAAAAAATGCACATGATGTAGTGTTCATATTCTGCTCTTATTCATTTGGTGTACAGGAATGTAATGCAATTGTTAACTTACTGCATTTTGCACTAATTATCTGTAAGTCATGTGCATTACTGTAACTCATGCATGCATTTTCAGTCATGACATCTTAGATGTTCACCATTTGAAATATTACAAATAAATAAAAGGGGCATGGTTAGCTGCCAGCAAGATGGCAGCTAATCCTGTTGTTGCTGCTTCTCCCAAAGAGAACCCGACTGCATGCGTGTGTTAGAAACCAATGATAGCTTTGTAAGTGAGAGCTTTCATCTGCCCTTACCTTGAGGAACCGGCGGTGTTCCTAGTTTTGTGAAATCCACTGTCTGCTTCAGGTAATCCTTGAGACAGTTTCAGCTGCAGGTCTGCAGTCGACCAAGAAAGTGAAAGTAGAAGTTGAGCCATGTGACAGCTGTCTAGACGCCAGGCCCTGCTTTCAGTTTGGAATCTCACTCTCTAGATAGCTTCCCCTTCCCTAGTGACCTTTCCACTGGAGGTGGCTCACATCACCGAGCTCCTGCAACAAATCTTATCTGATACTGCAGCTATTAAGCAAGTGGCAGAAAACACTAATGTGGAGTTGCTGGCACTAGGGGGCTCTGCAGGATGCACTAAGCATCGGTGGCCAATCTGGAGGAAAATGGTGAAGACTTAGCTCAGGGAGCATGACTGGTCTCTCCACTGTTTACTCTCCAAGATAAATGACATGGATAAAAGGACTCAACACAATAACCTTCCACTGGTGGGACTGTCTGAGAGGGCTGAGGGCCCTGATATGATTCTCTTTTACAGAAACTGATCCTGCTATACTAAATGCCCCTGACTGCCCAGCACTGGAGATAGAGAGGGTGCACAGGACCTTGGCTCTCTGACTGAAGCAGAGAGACTGTCTGAAACCAGTCCTAATAAAACTTGTCAGATACCAGGGTAAAGAAGATGATTCTGAGATTGGCCAGGATAGGGGACCCCTGCAATGGGAAGGGCATTGTCTGTACTAGTTCCAGAACTTCTCCACTGAGCCTTCCCACTGCAGGTGGGTGTACGCCTCTGTGAAATGGAAACTACAGTGTGGAGCCTAAAGCTATTCTTTGCTACCTGGCACAGTTAAGAATTTCTCTGAATGAAGCCCACTATATGTTTGATATGCCAGAAGTGGTAGAGGACTTCTACACAAGCACTGGCCTGACCATTAGTTCCCTGTCTCCCTATGAATTGGGCCTCTGCTGGGAATCCCTCTCTGATGGACACTGCCAACATGCCCAGAGTGACACTCCCCAACCGCCCTGCCCTGCCTGCTGATGATTCTGGTGAGTGGGTGCAGCAGTGGGGGGTTGCAGATGGAGAAAGTGGTACAACGCTGAAGTGATACTGGTGGGTGGCCGGGTGGTCCACAGATCTATGAGTCAAGGTTGGAATTCCCTTCATCTGGTTCTTCCTCCCACTCTTCCTTGCTCTTGACATTGCCTACTCAGAACTGATTTGACCCGCCAACCCAGGCAGCGGATCAGGAAGAAGTGAGACTACAGAACGCCCCTGCTCCTGATGTTTTATGGAGAGCACGGACTGCACCAGCGCAACTCAACCTAGAATCTGGCACCCTGCAAGCATCTAGGTCATGGGTCACATGGATGGCTCCTCCGCCTCTGCAGTCCCTTCGCCCCACTCTCCAGCAGCAATGTCCTTTGCAGCAACATCCAGGCTAAAGGCTGTAATAGTGCTACAAGTGTTGTGCTTAGCTGTATATATTTGTCCTCAGCTGCCTTTTCCTCTGAGACTGCAATGATTTCTTGCTTGTTTGTCCGGTGGTGTGTCTCAGATCCTGTGTTGCTTCAGGCACTTTTCCACCTTGCAGCTTGACCCCTGCAAACTGGCTGCCTGTGCCACTGGGGTGCAATTTCTTTTAGGACTTTGTTAAGACACTTCTGTTTATGCCTGTGACCTGGGCAGCAGTTCTCATCAGCAGTTACTCTTGAGCCTCGAACTCCTGGTGCCTGGGTGATGATCCATCCTCAGACGTGTGACCTGGACTGCAGTATTGATTCTGCACCTGGTTACCAATCAGGACAACATCCTTTCTGAGTATGCAGTCTGTTTACATAGGTGTCACTCCTTTGTCCATTGTTTCTGCTACCATGGCTACTTTTCTTATAGTTCTGACTTTTGCTGTTCTGGGGCACCATTTGGTTTATTCTACTGGTCTTCTGCCGTAGCTGGGCAACAGATTCTGCATGCCCCCTGCTCCGTCCTTTGCTGTGGAAAGAACGGATCACAGATTGGATTCTCATCACCCTCTACATGCATTGTATGTTTTGACATGATTCAGGGCCTTGCTTACCTCTTGCCCTACTCTGCTACCTGATTTCTCCCTGCCCTCTTTCTCATGCTGCTAAGCTTTTGCCTGGTCTCTGCTTCTACCCTTTACTCTGCTGCTGAGGGTGTTTTTTTTTTCGCCCTTTTCCGCCTTTCAGCTCCCCATTCGATCTTCGTCTTCTCTCCTCCCTTCCTTCCCTTTTCTGATGCTATGCTTTTGACAAAGGGGACCAGAAGCATCTTTATTGGTTGCTCTCAACAATGCCAGGTCTTCTTGCAGTCACGGAAAGTTCTGCAGGGTGATTCTGTGTGCAGTTTGAGAAGGCTTTAAAGCGACCTTTGGTGGTAGGGGTGAACTGGACCTGTCTTGGTGATCTTTTCTCCCCACACATTCCAGCTTTGATTTATTAGTGGTAAGCCCTGATGTTATACCCCCAATCTCAGAGCCTTTGTTGTTGGAGTGGCGATGGGGTGAGGGTGCATCTATGTTACAGCCTAGTAAGATAAGGTCTATAAGCTCTGTGGTCACTCTATTTGCAAACACACACTTCTCACACTGTATACCTGGAACCCTAGCTGTTTTGGCCCTGCCAGTTGTTTACTGCAGACCTGCACCATTATGTGGGTATCCCCTTCAGAAAATGGTGAACAGTGAGGTTCCTTCTCTCCTCTCCTTTCTCCATGTGCTATTTTATGCTCCATTCTCTACCAGGTTTCAGGAGGAAGCCTAAGCTTTCTTTCAGTTGAATGATATGGGGACTCCTATAAACCTATGGTCTGGGAGGCTTTTAAGGCCACTGTTAGAGGATGTATCATAAAGCTATGCAGCAACAGAGGCAGCGGGAGGCTGAACAAAAGATCTGGAAAAAATAGTCAGAAATGGAAAAGATGTACAGCGAAGATCCCAACCAGTGGTCCAACCCCTCCCTGCTGTGGGATCTTCAGAGCCTCTACATGCAACTCTAGGCACTGGCCGCCAGGAAAGTGGAGCAAGCGGTGCTCTGTTTAAAGCATAATTAGTGTGGGGGGGCAATGCAGGCAAGCTCTTGCCTTATAGAGTCCAGAAGCAGCAGGACGATATATATATCGGTGAGCTGTGACCCTGGGGGACAAGCCAGACACAACCAGATAAGATTAATGCCATCACGTATTCCCTTTACCAGGATATGTATGCCTCCAGAGCAGGGCCCCTGGATACAGAATAATTTGCTGCCTTTATTGACAAGCTTCAGCTTCCCTCTTTCACAGCTACCCAGCAGGAATCACTGAAGGCTCCCTCTCCACAGAGGAGATTAAATCTGCCATCATTAGGCTTGCTCAGCACAAACCCCAGACAGGGATGGCCTGACGGTTGATTTTATCAAATTGTTCCTGACATGGTATCCCCAGTTCTGTGGGTCTTTAAGAAGCCCACTGCATCTCGCTTCTCCTTTTCATGATGCATGATGCAGTTTTGCAGAAGTAAGGGAAGGCTCATACTGTACCAGTCAGCTGTAGGTGGACTTCCTTAATCAACACGGATGCTGGAATTCTGTCCAAAGTGCTGGCCTCCAAACATCAGACCCTGCCTGTGAAACACCCTTCCCAGGTGGATTCAGTGAAGGGCACTTCAGCACAAGCTATCACAGATCCCTCTTTTTCCTCATGACTCTCGTCCATGAGTACTTCCACTCCAGCGTCGATGGCCATAGAGTTTGAGAAGCATTTGATTTGGTGGTGCAGGAGTACTTGCTCATGGTTTTAGGTAGGGTTGTCAGAACAGGTTCGGCAAAGATTCGACCCTCCTCGAACCCTGGTGTTCGAGTTCTAACTAGAACTCGAATACTAAACGGTTCGCAAAGGGTTCGAATCACCGCGACGCACTTGGGGTCGAGTAAGCAATGCAGCAGCCGGATCTGTGGGGGTATTTAAAGAGATGCGCCACGAGGAGGAGCGCCATTTGACTGAGGATCATCGCAGACAGAGGCAGCAGCAGCAGGCAGCACCAGCAAACTGTAGCAAAAGCGGTTAGCGCGTCCGCTACTCTTGTCCAGTCGTGGCCACTTCTTCTCCTGTGAGACCGAGAACAAGAAAAAAGCTAAAATCGGGGGAGACTGGGAGTGGGACTAGGGGCGGTTCAGGACAGAAGGAGGAATCGGGAGGGATTAATCAAGATTGGGGAAGGGACTGGGGAATAGGAGGGATTGATGAGACCAATATCAGGAGGACTGGAGGAGGACTCGGAGAGAGACTAAAAAAAAAAAATAAGAAGACTGAAGATTATAAGAACCTTTGTGAATGTGAAATGTGATTATTTGAAACTGCAGCACTGCACACTCAGCAGCTGCCAGCAACAAGCATACAAGGGGGCAAAAAAGGCAAATAAATCTTTCTGAACCCTAGTGTGTGTGTACAGAGAGAAGCCCAGTGTGTGCCCTTGACTGCACTGTACTGTACCCTACCCAGTGTGTGTGTCACAGAGAGAAGCCCAGTGTGTGCCCTTGACTGCACTGTACTGTACCCAACCCAGTGTGTGTTACAGAGAGAAGCCAGTGGCCAGTTGTGTGGTGGCATTAACCTTACATGACAGAAACGTGAGGGGCAAAAAGGCAAATAAATCTTTCTGAAGTAACCCTAGTGTGTGTTACAGAGAGAAGCCCAGTGTGTGCCCCTTGACTGCACTGTACTGTACCCACCCAGTGTGTGTTACAGAGAGAAGCCCAGTGGCCAGTTGTGGTGGCATTAACCCTACATGACAGAAACGAAATATAATTCTCATTCCCTGGTTTCGTATGTGACTCTCTCCTGTGGTCAGCCCATCACCCTGCGTGCTATGTGCCCCTTGACTGCACTGTACCCACCCAGTGTGTGTGTTACAGAGAGAAGCCCAGTGGCCAGTTGTGTGGTGGCATTAACCTTACATGACAGAAATGTAGAAATATAATTCTCATTCCCTGGTTTATGAGTAGACTCCGTCTCCTGTGGTCAGCCCATCACCTGCTGCTGTGTGCCCTTGACTGCACTGTACCCTACCCAGTGTGTGTGTTACAGAGAGAAGCCCAGTGGCCAGTTGTGTGGTGGCATTAACCTTACATGACAGAAACGTAGAAATATAATTCTCATTCCCTGGTTGCGATGTGACTCGTCTCCTGTGGTCAGCCCATCACCCTGCTGTGTGCCCTTTGACTGCACTGTACCCTACCCAGTGTGTGTTACAGAGAAGCCCAGTGGCCAGTTGTGTGGTGGCATTAACCTTACATAACAGAAACGTAGAAATATAATTCTCATTCCTGGGTTGCGTGTGACTCCGTCTCCTGTGGTCAGCCCATCACCCTACTGCTGTGTGCCTTGACTGCATTGTACCCTACCTAGTGTGTGTGTACAGAGAGAAGCCCAGTGGCCAGTTGTGTGGTGGCATTAACCTTACATGACAGAAACGTAGAAATATAATTCTCATTCCCTGGTTTATGATGTGACCTGGCCTCCTGTGGTCAGCCCATCACCCTGCTGCTGTGTGTCTTTGACTGCACTGTACCCTACCCAGTGTGTGTGTTACAGAGAGAAGCCCAGTGGCCAGTTGTGTGGTGGCATTACTCTTACATGACAGAAACGTAGAAATATAATTCTCATTTCCTGGTTTGCGATGTGACCGTCTCCTGTGGTCAGCCCATCACCCTGCTGCTGTGTGCCCCTTGACTGCACTGTACCCTACCCAGTGTGTGTGTTACAGAGAGAAGCCCAGTGGCCAGTTGTGTGGTGGCATTAACCTTACATGACAGAAACGTAGAAATATAATTCTCATTCCCTGGTTTGCGTATGTGACTCCGTCTCCTGTGGTCAGCCCATCACCCTGCTGCTGTGTGCCCTTGACTGCACTGTACCCTACCCAGTGTGTGTGTTACAGAGAGAAGCCCAGTGGCTCAGTTGTGTGATGGCATTAACCTTCACATGACAGAAACGTAGAAATATAATTCTCATTCCCTGGGTTGCGTAGTGACTCTGTCTCCTGTGGTCAGCCCATCACCCTGCTGCTGTGTGCCCTTTGATTGCTATGTGTATGCCTATGCCCAGCAGCCCAATCATTCTGTAAGCCTTGAACCTGGGATCCTTTAGTTGCAAACTGTCATATTCTTCAATTACTTTCAGTCCACGTATCACAGTGTCACACAACCAAAATAAAAATTTTGGAGTTGTAGCCAGCGATTACAGATCACATTGCTTTGTTACACAGGAATTGTTTGGGTGTTGGTGTGTTCACTGCAGTATACTGGACTGGTAGTACTGGTACTTACTGTCTGTTATGACTGACACCAACATAGATGATGAAGCATTTAGTGCTGGTGTTGGAGCAGGTGTTGGTGGTAGTGGTAATCCTGGTGCTAACAGAAATAACCAAAATGTTTCACGTGATAAAAATTCAACAAACAGCAAAGAGCAACAGTGAAGTGTGGTAAAGGGGACCTTTTAAGAAAACCTGTACACTGCTGGGGTCGCAGGAGGCACCATAAGGTATGCCATTCATGCCGTTAAGATCCTGTGACTAGCAGCAATAATGCAAGTGACAGTGAGTCCCTCTCTGACTCAGACAGTAGCTCTTTGTCTCAGTCCCCACTGTTGTGTCTCGTGACAAATCATTACTTCCTCAACAAAGTGAAATGAGCAAGTCTGCTGACAATGAATCAGGCAGTGCACTTGCAAATACATCCACACTGTTGGCAATGAAAAGGACATATCCATTGAATCCACCACTTCTGTGTTGGCCAGCAATGAAAATCCATCAGAGTCTTCTGTCCACTCTTCTAGCACCAAGGAGCATGTCCCAGGTTCTGTTAGGACAGGTGAAAAGACACAAACAGTCTTTAGCTATCTTCCTAGCACTCGAACAAAATCTGTCACATCTGAGGTGTGGAATTATTTCTCAGACAGTAAAACTGATCCATGCAGAGCAATTTGTTCCCTGTGTAAACAGAGGTAAGCCGTGGTAAAGTTGTGTCATGCCTTGGCTTCTACAGCTCTTAAACGCCATCTGAAAAAGCATTCGGTTTTGCTTGATCATCAAAACCAAAACCCATGTCCTCCATCTTCCAGACCGCGCGTGAGAAGGGTCAGGATCAGGAATCTGAAATGGATACTGAATTGTCTGAACTTGATGCGGGCAGAACCACTGCCAGCCCTAGGATCACTGTTACCACCAATGCCAGCACCATTAGTACCAGTTGCACATCCAGTGATGGCACTGAATGTATAAGTCCTAGTCCACCATCTCTGCGTCCATCTGCCCATCGAAGCCGCGGTGTGTAATAAACCAGCAGGGACATGTTGCAAACAGCTAACACTGTCTCAGGCATTTGAAAGGAAGAATACCTTTACTAGAAATCATCCAAAGACCCTTCATCTTAATCACCGAATTGGTGAACTGTTAGCGGAGCCCTTCTCCCATACTCTTTGGTAGATCATGAGGATTTTAAGGAGCTCATGACATTAGCAGAGCCTCGTTACAATGTTCCTCATCGAAGGTACTTTTCCTATGTTGAAATACCAAACATTTATCAGGCTTTAAAAGCGACAGTGATGCTTGCACTTAAAACTGCAGAGGGTGGGGTTATTCATGTCACAACAGATATGTGGACCAGCATTCAAAACATAGATTACATGTCCCTTACGCTCATTGGATCACGTTTTCTTGTGCTTCTTCAAAAACAAAGACACCCAAAAGATGGCGCTGCTGCATATAAAGAGTTTGGGCAAAGTCATACTGCTGCAAACATCTTGCAGGAACTAAATGACCTCCTTGACAATGGGTTTATTCTCACGGTCTAAAATGTGGCTTCATAGTAAGTGACAATGGAGCCAACATCTTAAAAACAATACAGGATGGAGGATTTCTGCATGCTTCTTGCTTTGCACATTATACATAATTGTCACGGGATTTCTCAACAGCGAAACACAAGTGGATGGTATGATTACTGTTTGCAAAAAAATTGTGACTCACTTTCACATTCAACCAGGCTATAGGACATTGTCCGAACTGCAAAAAACACAAGCTGCCCCAGCAAAAGCTGATTCAAAATGTTTCCACTCTTGGAACTCAACG
The DNA here is from genome assembly GCA_016271365.2 of Neoceratodus forsteri. NCBI lineage: Eukaryota > Metazoa > Chordata > Ceratodontiformes > Ceratodontidae > Neoceratodus > Neoceratodus forsteri. The sequence goes on from CM028129.1 coordinate 55,401,980, forward strand.
CTTATATGCTGCAGCGCCTCTTGGAGCAAAAGCAAGCTGTACATGAGTACTGCTCCAGTTACATTATTGGAGATGGCATTATGCTGTCTGTGCTGCAGTGGAAATTAATGGAGACAGTGTGCTGTATCCTAGCTCCTTTGAGACAGCTACAAGGGACATGTCTTCTGAAGGTGCATCTGTGAGTCAGGTTATCCACTCATAATGCTCATTTTCACATCATCTTAGTGTTCTAAATCTACAAATAGAAAAAGACAGATCTGAGCGCAGACAACATGTCGCCTATATCATGGGAATCTAAGTAAAGAGAATGAGCGAGCACTTCAAAACCAATGACAAATTAGTTGCAATGACGAAATCAAAACACTACATCCTTGCAACTCTCTTAGATCCCAGGTTCAAGGCTATACATCTTCCAAAACAGATGATATAGAGCAGTACAAATGTATGTTGCTAGATGAGCTGCAGCACTCACAGGAGTCAAACACAGACACGCACAGTACCATCAGGTTGTCATCACCACAACATGCAGGTTCATCTTCACAAGGGATACAGAACTGGAAAAGTCACCAAACATTAACAGTAGTTGTTCCACAACTGCCACTTCTTCAGCCCTTAGTAGCAAGCTAAATCTGTGGCAAAACCTTTCCCAAATTGCTGCCATACCAGCTGCTTCTGCTGATTCCTCTTCTGAGCGGTCTCTGTCCAACATGGTAGACAGTTACCTGCAAGAACTGCCTATTCCTATTGATGCATGCCCTTTTGAATACTGGAGATCAAAAGTCAATTTGGACACAGCTGTATGATGAAGCCTGTAAATATCTTGGTTGTCCTGCAACAAGTGTCTCTTCAGACGCATGTTTAGTACAGCTGGCAATATTGTGACAGACACCAGAAATAGGTTGCTGCCAGAAAATGTACACACGTTAACTTTTATTAAGTTAATAAGTCAAGATTTTCGTATCCCTACAAGAGTATACAAACTGATCCTGAAGTGATTGATGTTGTGGATGTTGATGGTGATGATGACAACTCAGATGGTGGTGGCTGGTAAAAATACTGTGTGGGACGGAGTCTCTGCACCAAAAGGAAACTTTTACAGACTGTGATGACTTTGGTTGTCGTCTCTCTCCTTTCTCGATCTACTACCTTGGACTATATACCCCCAAAACTTTCACCATGTCATGGCAAACTGCTTTGTAGCTAGGGTCTAAACTAAAGTCAACAAGTTTTATATACAGGGCAATTTTAACATCAGTGGAACAGGCCCAAATTTGGCATAAAAGGGACACTATCCGTCAGTCTTTCTGTATCATATTATTTATAGTTAAAGTGCAAACATATATTTTGGATTTACCTTCTGTGACTTTGTGGTGCATCAGCATGGCTGGGACAGGAGACGGTCTATTTTCAATTTTAAAGAGGACAAAACAATGAGTTCTAATTGGTAGCTGTTTATTATTTTTCAATTACAGAAATGTTAGCCATAAGCGAAAAATGGATGCTAGTACATGGGTGAGGGTTGTGGGTTGGTTTTAACATGGGTGTAAGGGTGGCATGGGTGCTACTGCACAGATGAGGGTGGTGGAAGAAAAGTGGAATGGGTGATGGGGTGAAAGGTGGGTGTTGTTTTAGTTCTTTCATTTACAGATTCGTGATCAGCTGGGGATGGTGAGGAAAAAATGATGACAGACCGAACCTACTGTACACATAATATATTCTTATTAAATACATTGCAAACTGCTGCCACCTAGCACAATTGTCCTGTCCCTTTAAAAAGAATAAAGGAATCAGAAATAAAGAAAATCTGCATCAGCAGTTTTCACAGAATGTAACGATCATAGTGTTTTTGCTTTATAAGTAATGATAATTTGATACATAATGGGGTTGACAGACGCTGTCCCTTAAACATCACATGCCAACTGCTGCAGCTACATAAATGTTCCTTAGTATGTGGTGAGGAAACCACTGTTTTATTTATGTGACTGAAATACAGATTTTATTGAAGTATCAGCTGCAAAAATGCATCATCTTAGAATTTTTGTATGTATTACTTCAATTTGCCAACAAAATGTTGGTATATGTATGCATTACCTTAGAAAATTGCATGCATTTGCCAGCAACAATGACTGGCATATTTTTTTATTAAGAACAAAAGACACAGCACCAACACTTCCAAAAATATACTGTATTGTGCGTTTTAACTGGTAGCATCACAGTACAGAAGCGCCATGCAGGACAAAACAGTTTAAACAGACAAAGTTTAAACTGTTTTGTCCTACATCTTCTGTACTGTGATGCTATCAGAAACGCACACGTATATTTTGAAGTGTTGGTGCTGTGTCTTTTGTTTGTGCTCAGCTTTTCACACAGGCACAACTTAGGATTGGAGCAGCCTTCTTGTGGTTTCTGCAAATATTTTTTATTCCAATGTCTTGACTGAATATGTTATGACATAATATGTTTTGTAACAGTTCCACATGTTGCTGCTGTAGTACTTGGCTTGACTTTGTTATAAAAGCTTTCTTTTAAACATAGCAACTTTTGATTCACTCATTTAAAACAGAAAGCAGCAAATAGCTGAAATTAGGTAATATCAGTTATTTTTCTCCTAATTCATGACGATGAGTATATATAGCTGAGTACATAAATGGCTAATGTGCCTCTTTCTTTCACTAAGGAACTATGATGCAGCTGCAGCAGGAAAACTTTTAACATATGGGTGGGTGGGTGGGCTCTTCGTATTAAGTTGCTGACTTTAGTAAACAGAAGAAACTATAGATAAACCTAGTTGTATTCCTATCAATGTCACACAAGATAATTTCTCTCCCTTATTTTTGAACAGTTTTTCCTTTACATGTATTTTATTACTATCTTCGTTACTGGCAGCACAATAAAAATAGGGTTCGAGTTCTAAAAGTTCTAAAAAGATTAGAACACTAGAACTTTTTCAAAAGTTCTAGACTAGAACTAGAACCCAGAACTTCAGAGGGTTCTGACAATCCTAGTTTTAGGAAACTGGGCTTCAGCCCACACTTTGCTGGCTGGATTCAGGCATAATACAAATAGTCCTTAGCTACGCTATTAGCCAACACCGCCTCTCCATCCCATTTATCCTACATAGGGGAACACCCAGAGCAGCCCCCTCTCCCCATGCTATTTGTCCCTGGCCATAGAACCACTGGCAGCAGCCATCAGACAGCACCCAGCACTGACTGGCATGTCTGCAGGAGGGCCAATCACCATGCCTTGCTGTATGCAGATGACTGCCTAGACCTTCTGAATGATGCTGCATGGAGTATCCCTGTCCTTCTATCCCTTCTAACCATTTCCTGGCTTAAAGTTAACCCTCCAAGACAGAAGTCCTCCCTTGAGTCCCTCCTGTACTCTGGCAGTTCTTCCAAATCACGGGAATCTGCTGGGCCCCGAAGGGCATTAGATATTTGAGGATCTGGATTCAATTGGACCCGTGGGTATGGTCTCTGATAACCTTACACCCCTCCTCAAGAAGCCGAAGTAGGAGCGTGACAGGTGGAAACTCTTACATTTCTCATTAACGGGCAAGATCTCTGTGATCAAGATGGTTATTGCACCTAAAATTCTGCACTGCCTAGAACACCTATCAGTTCATGTCCGAGGATATGGTTCTCCAGGATGAACAACCTGATTAGGAATTTTCTTTGGCAGTGGAACCCCTCTCAGTACAGCAAGATCAAGTTTCAGGTTCACTGGGGAAAGGGAGGCTGGTCTCCTCCCTGGCTTTTTGTCTACTATGTAGCCTTAAGAGGTGCTCAGGCACTGCAGTGGTTTCTACCTATCATGTCAGCTTCACTACAGTGGTTAAGCATTGAGATGGCCCTGCTATAAGGGTGCACTCTCAGTTCTTCTCCTTTCTAGGCGGGTAAGCATCTGGGTAAGAGCCCAAATTTCCCCCACTGTACACTCTTGGAGGACACTGGGACAGTTGATAGGGGCTCCCAGGCCCCTTATCCTCCTTGGCCCAACCAGTGATAAGCATAGGAGGACAGCCAGTGCATTGGAATTCCTGGAGTCCAAATGCATTGCTAGGGTGCAAAATCTCAGAAACACTCTTATGTACACCTCAACTCTTTGAGACCTTCTGGAGCCATTATGGGTTTTCCGAAAAGATTTCTGAAAATATCTCCAATTGTGCAGTGCGATAGATGCTGTTGTCCACTCCACACCTTCTCAGATTCCATTCTCCCCTTCACAGCAGATGGGTTTGTGGCTCTCATCCAGCAAAGGGACAGCTGGAAGTATGTACAAAGCCATTACAGATAATCTGCCAGACCCCATGGCTAAAGCCAGGCTTATGTCAGAGCACTCTGGCAATTACTGTCTCAAAATCCCACTGGGACCAGTTTTGGATGTTAATACTCAAAGCCTGTCCAGATACTAGTGGTCTCCTGATCCAGAATAAAGTTCAGCACCACTGGTACCGTACCCCGCCCAGCTCAAATCCATAGATCTTTTGTCCATGATCTGTGCTGGAGGTGCCACTAGCAGGTACAGTGGTCTTGCATCCAGCGCAACCAATTCTGGCACTAGCTACATGTGTGCAGCACCACCATTCTCTGGATAAAGTCCCTGCTCCACCTTTCTCCACACTTACTGTGGATCATCCCGCAGGGTTCCTGATCCCCAAAGACCCTATTAGGCGATCACTTTGATTTGTGAAAACTGCAACTATAAGTGATCTACAAATATATGGGAATTTTGTCCCCATAGAAGTGAATAGGGCACCTCACGCAGCCTTCATTTTGTGACATCACAAAACAGGGCTGTGTGGTGGGCTTGGGGGTTGGTTTGGGAATCAATAGCTGGTTTGTTTTTTTTCAGCGATGGTAAAACAAAATTAAGAGGGCTGTAACTTTTAAAGAAGAGGAATTAAGATGCAGGATTTTGACTGCACACCCTGGCCAGGTTAGTTATTGCTCATGTTGGGGGCAGCTGTCCTGCTAGTAGGAAGCTGCTCTTTAAAATGTATTTAACCAAATGATTTTATGTAAAAACCTTCAGGCTGCCGACAGAATTAATCAGTCTGTAGCACAGCAAGGTTAAAATGTTCACTTTACATATAATACACAAGAACAGGGATCCATTTTGTAAGCACAATAAGCCTCTCCATGGTGTGCATTAAAGGATATTAATGCACTTCCCAGTGGAGGGACACTCGGACGTTGGCCTTGTGCCTCATTCTCCTGAGGCATGCAACTCTGTCATGGCTTATTGCTTACCTAACATGCATTATTAATTTTAAAACAAGAAAAATGAGACAAACTAACAAGCCAGTACAAACCAGAAATGGAAGAAATGCTAAACCAATGATAAATACAAACATATAAATGCAGCAAAGAACCCTCTCTGCAATAGAACCCCATCCTTCCGAGGGCTGCTCCCAGAAGAAGATATTGTAGTGACCAAGATGCAGTTGAAATAAAAGAATAAACCATCATAAGAATCAACTATTTGAGATCTAAAAGAAACATGTAACACATTTCTAAAAGGAATATACAAACAGATAAAATATTAGAGGGTAACTAACCAAGCATACAATAATCCTCATTTGTCCAAAAGACTGATGTTTATGCATTACATTAGCTATATACAATTCAGCATTCAAAGGCGCTTAAGATTTTGGCATGCTATTCTAACCAGGATGGAATTTTATCATCCACCCAATGACCAGGAAGGACCATATTAGCAGCAGCAGCGATTAGGGCAATATAGCCCTTCCGTATCCTGAGGTTATGCCCTTATAATGGCCTAGTAAACAAACTTCAGGAGGTAAACTCATCCGCTAAATCAAAGGACAGATCGAACGGTGACTTAATGGCCATCCAAAAGGGTGTGACCTTCTCGAGGTCAATAATATATGAAATAAAGATCCATCTAACTTTTGCATCTGGAGCAGATGGAATGGTCCTACCTACCCAATTTATGGAGTCTTTGAGGGTGAAATAAAGATTATGTAGAATTTTAAATTGGAGCAGTCTGTAGCAATCCTGTTTCATATGTATCAGTCCAGATCTTTTGCCACTCCGAGGGAGCACAGTCAAGATGAAAGGCATTTTGCTAATACAAGCAGATTCTTGGTAATTTAATTGGGTCACGTGTTTGAAATGTGTGATACAGTTGGGAAACTGCATGGTGGGAAACACAGCATGAGTTAGCTCCACAAAACTATGAAACCCCATATCAGCCCATGGGGAGAGCCCAAATGGGACGACAGTGCCTGAGATAGTTGCAGATACTTAAAAAGTGCTTTGCTGTCAAATTATATCTAGACTGTAAGGAGGGATAGTCAAGCAATTGTTCCATTGCAGAAATCATAGCCACAGTTGTTACTTCCACCAAGGGAGAAATTCCCAGTGTAGGGCGGTGGGCAATTTTAAGTTAGGATTCAGGAATTGTAACTAAAATATAAAATACTTACACTACTTCATGTGGGCATGTAAGGACCAGGATATAGAGGTCTTTTTAGGCGTTGGGAAGAGAAGCGGTGAGAGAAATAACAAGCTGAATGTTGCATGCCCTTCAAAAGCACTGTCAGGACCTAGTCATTGTGGTTCATAATAATCAAACTGCTTTGGGACAGTCTGTCCCATTTGAAATACTTACTGCCCTGAAGGGCTAAGTAATAAAACTAAAAGATGGGAGACGAAGACCCCTTGTTGCTTTGGTTTTAATTTAATATAAGCTCTCCTAATCGATTTACCTCGCCATAAAACACACTGAGAATCATCTGCAGTTGTCAAACCAGACTTGTGACAAAAAATGTCACTCACCTGTAACAGTAGTTCTAGGAGTGGTATATGTTGTTCATCCACACTTCATGGCAGGTACCTTGCTGCTTTAAGATGTGCGGAAAGTCTTCAAGCTGGCTCCTCCACCCACCCGGTGGTGTAGCCCTGGCTCTGCCCCATGATGACAGATCTGAGCCTGCTGAAAGACAGGTTTGTGTGTCAAAGCCGGGAGGTTGGGTGGGTCAGTGTGGATGAACAACATATACCACTACTAGAACTACTGTTACAGGTGAGTAATCTGTTTTCTAGGATAGTGAATATGCTGTTCTATCCACACTTCATGGCAGACTCCTAGCAGTTCTCTGGGAGGAGGAAGGCGAGACGCACACCTCCTACTTAGGGAAAAGGGACTGCTGAGGTTCCAAACCAGCATCCAGGCATGACTCAAGGTCGATGTGGTAATGGGAAATGAAGGTGTGTGCTGACTTCCAGGTAACAGCCCTGCAGATTTCCTGGATAGGGACATCCCTAGAAGTAGCCACTGACGCAGCAGTATGGTGGGTGGAATAAGCATTAAGCCCTACAGGAGGCTCCCTACCCACCAACATATAACAGAGGTCAATGCAAGATGTAACCCATATACCAATTGTCTGCTTGGCTGCAGGTCTGCCAGGTGCGGCTTCAGCGTAGGTGACAAACAGCTGGCAAATCTCTCCCGAACTTCTCCCGTTAAGCTCTTTGTAGTAGGCAAGCATTCATCTTAGGTTCAGAGTATGGAGCTTGTACTCAGCCTCCAGGTGTGATTGAGGTAGAACACCGACAGAGTAATCACCTGGTTAAGGTGAAATTCCACACCACCTTCGGAAGGAATTTTGATGGGGCACAGGACAGCCTTGTCCCTGTGGAAGAGCAGTTAAGAGACTTAATGGAGAGCAGCTGTTACTCCCCAGTCTTTTCTGGCTGACATGATAGCCACCAAGAAGGCAGTCTTCCATGACAAATGTGACACATCACTCTTGTGCATAGGTTTGAATGGCTTGCCCAGGAGCACTGCCAAGAACAGCAGGAGATCCCACGGAGTTGGAGGTTCACGCACTGGAGGATATGTGATCTAGGCCTCTGAAGAAGTGCCAGACCACCTTTTCCTGTACCACCAACCATTGACCAGCCTGCACCTGGTAAGCTGAGATGGCTGCCAGGTGCACCTTTAGGGTTGTCGATCAAAGCCCCTGTTGGGAGAGGGACCAAAGATAAACCAAAATGCTAGCCACTGGGCAGGATGAGGCATCCAGTCCTTTGTCCTGACACCAGATGGACAATCTTTTCCATTTAAAGGCATAGCATTTTCAGGTCGATTCCTTATGGGACACCTCAACAATGTTGAAGACCTCGTTGGAGAGACCCAAGGCCTGAAACTCTAGCCATTCAGGAACCAGGCCGTCAGGTGCAGGTATTGAAGGTCCGGGTGAGTACCTTCCCTGGTTAACTGAGAGCAGGTCCGGTGTGCTGGAAGCCACCTTGGGAGCCTGGAGCTGAAGCTGAGGAGATTTGGATACCAGAACTGGTGGGGCCAGTCTGGGGCCACCAGGATCACCTGCACCTTGTCCTCCTGACCTTGATGAGCACTTTGTGAATCAAGGGAAGTGGGGAAGGCATAGAAGAGGTCTGGGGTCCATGGCCTTGAGAAGGCATCCCATGCAGCGAATCCTGCTATGGGGGCGGGCATGGAACAGCCTCAGCTTTCCATTCTCCCTGGAGGCAAATAGGTCCACCTGGGGGTTCCCCAGTGGGAGAACAGATCTTGCATTACCTCCTGGAGGAGAGACCACTTGTGGAATGCCCCGCCCATCCGGCTGAGGCATCGGCCAGCTGATTCAAGGCTCCTGTCACATGATGGCCAGGAGATCTGCCTCCAGGCTGAGCACAAGTGACCAAATGCAGAGAGCTTCCTTGCAGAGGGGCAAGGAGTGCGTCCTGCCCTGCCTGTTGAGATAGTACATGGTCGTGGTGTTGTCCATCTGGACTTGGACCACCTGACCCTGAACATAGAAACATAGAATTTGACGGCAGATAAGGACCGCTTGGCCCACCCATTCTGCCCATTTCCCTACCTATTAGATAAACTGCAGATCCTAGTTAACCAGCAGCCTACTTTTTCCTATCCCCACCCCCTAGAATTGCCTTTATGACTGTCAAATGGAGCGAATGCGGTTAGGGCTAGATGAACCGCTCAAAGCTCCAGCAGGCTGATGTGGCATCAAGACTCCTGAGGGACCAGAGCCTGTGGACTCTGTGCCTCCCAGATGGGCACACCAACCCATCAGAGGCGTCAGTCGTCAGGGGTGACCATCGGCTTGAGGCAGACAAATGGGAGCCTTCCTGCAGGTGGGACAGGACGAGTCACCATTAGAGGCCATCCCACATCCTCTGGGTCACATAGACCAGCTGGTCGAGATGACCTGAGTGCAGACCACTGGTTGCTAGTTCCCACTGAAGGAAACACATATGCCAGTGGGCCCATGCTGATGCAGACCGCCATGTAGCCCAGAAGAAGCAGGAAGTCCTGAGCAGGGTGCAATGCTCAACCAGAAATGATCAGGCAAAGGAGGAGAGACCTTCTGCCCTGTCCGCTGGGAGTCGAGCTCTGGCCTCGCAGGAGTCAAGCTCTGCCCTGATGAACTGGACCACCTGCCCAGGCACGAGTTCCAACTTGGTCTCATTGATCAGGAGGCCAAGTTCTAGGCAAGTCTGGAGGGCCAGATCCCTGGACCGCTCCACCTCCAGCCTGGAGGGACCTGTTATCAGACAGTCATCCAGGTAAGGGTACACCCAGACCCCTCAGGTACACTGCCACCACTGCCATGCATTTGGTGAAGACCCTGGAGGCTGAAGACAGGCCGAAGGGCATGGCTTGAACACATAAAGGGTTCCTTTGGGTCTGAAGCGGAGGAACCGTTGATGAGGCAGATGAATCGGGACGTGAAAGAACACGTCCTGAAGATCTAGGGAGCAGAACCATTCCTTGCTCTGGGGATGGTATGATCTGAGCTAGAGTTACCATTCAAAATGTGTGGGACCTAGGAACTTGTTCAGGTGGTGCAGATCTAGAATGGGCGCCAGCCCCCATCTGCTTTGGCACCAGGAAGTACCCGGAGATGAACCCTGGGTCTGAAGGTGGGTCCACTACTGGGTGCTCCATCTCCTGTGGAGGAGCTGAGCTAAGTCATCTCTGAGAGCCAACTGAGAAGCTAGGACAGCAGATCCACAAGTGGGGCATGGGCTCGATAAGGAGAGGCACTGCTAGAATTCCAGAGGCAGGCCTCAACCTACCACTTCAAGAACCCAATGGTCCATGGTGACAGCAGATCAGGTGGAAATGAAGTGGCTGAGCCGCCCCATGAGAGGTCCCAGGGAGGCATGACGGGATTGAGGGAGGCACCCTCAACCCGTTATTGGGCAGGCTTGGAGGAGGGTCCGTAGAGGACCACCAGACCTTTCTGCCTGGGCTTCCTAACGAGGATGCTATGGACTTGCACGGGATGCCAAGTTTGAGCCTGCTGGCCCTGCTCTGGTGCTGCTGCTGGGCCGGTCTGACCGCGAGGAGTGGATGAGCAAAAGGGTTTGCGGTTTTGACACTTGGAGCCCTTGTCTTTTGGGAAGATGTGGTGGAGTCCAAGGTGGCAGTGACTTCTCTATGCACTGGAGGTGACCTCTCATGCCGGGACCTAACAGGTCGGTGCCCAAGAAGGGGACATCAGCCAGCTTGTGTTGCATATCTGCCAGAAAGGTCGCTGACAGTAGCTAAGTCTGCGGTGCACGGCCACTGTGGCCACTACCAAATGGGCACAGGAATTGCCAATGTCCAGAGCCATCTGGAGTTGCTGCTTTGCCACCGCCCTACCCTGGTTCCGGTCCTCTTGACCGTGGTCTGAAAATCAGCTGGGAGATGAGGAATTACCTCATCCAGGGAGCCCAAGAGGGCATGGGAAAAATGTGCCATGACAACTGCTGAGTTGACCTAATGAAGGCCAAGCGAGAAAGCTGCGTACACCTTCTTCCTGAAATGATCCATTGCTTGGATTCCCTATCTGGGGGTCTATCCGCATCCCCTTTTGTTGCCTGAGTGATGAAACACGGAGTCAGCCACCAACCCCACCGTATGGGGTGCTCCAAAAGCCAGACAGGGATCCCATGTGCACTCCATGCTTTGCGGCCATGGGCAGAAGGCGAGGACAAAATTTCAGATGCTGCCACAGCTCCAAGACTGGACCCACAATGGCCTCAGCTGCTGGGAAGACTTTCCATAGAAGTATCCCTTTATCCAGAATTCTGTAGGATACTTAGCCTGTTTTGCACAGGCTCAAACTCCATTCCATGGATTCGGAAATGAGCTGACAAATACCCATCAGCGAGGTAGGACACTTGTCACAGAAAGAACCTCAAGGACTCAAGTCTACCGGACAGGAGACCATGGAGGAATCCTTGATTCCAAAGAGTCCTCATAGAACAGGCACCCACCATGTCGCTCTCCACCTGCCTTGGGCGGTCGGAAGAATGAGTGACCAACAACCGATGGGGCAGGCCTTGATACGACCGGGAATCCTTGGTCAGAGCCCCAGACTTCAGTTGCTCAGGCGGCGGCTCCACCCAGATCAGCAGAGTAGTAGGCAGGCCGTGACTGGCACCTTGGTGACAGCGCCATGACAAAATTCAGTTATTCTGGCGAAGCACTTAATGGTCGGAGTTGAAACTGGGAGCTGTTTTGACCCAGATAAGACCAACTGCTGCCACATGAGGTCTTCGTAGCATCGATGCAAATTGTGCCAAAACCTCTCCTCACCCAAGGAGGACGAAGACGAGGAGCTGTGGTGCTGCTTACTATGACAGGGAACAAGATCGCCAGTGGGGGTGAGTCTTGCCCAAGTCAGCCGAGTGGGACTGAGACCTCAACCATCAGCAGGGCCGATGAGGGACCTTGGCAGGAGTCAGAGAAACCCTTGGCTCCTTATTCGATTCCTTGGTGGGCGGGGGCCTGCCCAGCAGGCTGAGACGACTCATTCAAGGACACCGGGAGCACTGGTGTCCAAAAGAGAATTGCCGGTAGATCGGGTGACAGCCCACTGATAGGCTTGAGAAAGATCTAGGCTGCATTGACAGGCATCTCAGTTGACTGGTCTGATGGGGTACTATGAAGCCAGTGGCCTTGGCCACAAATTTGACCAAAGTCAAGACAGGAGATTCCTGTGAGCAGGACCACTCTTGGTCCCAAGAACATCGGTGTGTCGACTTTTCTTTGTCCTTTTTCGACTCTTCTGCCTTGGAGAGCGAAACATGCAACTCAAAGGCCCCTCTCCTCATTAGAGAGAGAGAGACTGGAACAACTCCTTGAAGGAAGCTGAGTAGGAGGATCCCAGATGCAGCGGAATGAAGGCCAAGGTGGGAGAGGAGCCCGCCGCAGCCTGAGCCTCCTCCTCAAAGGCCTTGAGCTGTTCTAACTGCTCAGCAGACCCTGCAGCTGCAGAAACTACCCAACGGGCATCCTTCGATTTAACCAGTGGTTATTGCTTCTCTGGTCACCCCAGCAGAAGTCAGGTAGTGCAATCTACAAGCACGTTCAGAGAAAAGGACTGACAATGATTGCAGGCCTGCGGATCAGGGTCCAGTCCCAGGCAATACATATCTGCGTGTGAGGATCCATGCAAGACATCTTTCTGCCCACATGGGCACCGCAAAACCCGGGCTGATTTTTCCTCCATTGCAGAAGTGAGAGAAGAAGATGAAGACTGAACTCGTGAGAGTTTTAAAATCAGTTTTGGAAGTGAATCCAAAGATTCAAGAGCCAGGGCCTACTACATGCGGGGTGCTAAGGAGGGAACCTGAATCTTCCAAGCGGAAAGGAAGATCTGGCATCATGAGGCGAAGCCAGGCTATATCACCGGGAGGTGGGAGAAAGCCAACTGAAGGCTTTCCAGCACATCTTAAAATGGCGAGGTACCTGTATGAAGTGTGGATAGAACAACATATCCACGATTCTAGAAATTATATTTAGTATCCCCAGGGGTACAAAATACTAGATAAAATATTCATTTTAACCACATTTATCTGCCCCATAAAGTCAAGAGAAATTACATCCATCTGTGAAAATCATGTAATAGTAGGTCTAAATCTCATTTTGTAAATCAGAAAGATGTCTTGAAATAAACATGCCAAGGTATCGTAAAGCCTTTAGTTCCCATCGGAGCCTAAATCAATAATTTCTTGTTTAGTTACAAAGGGTTTAAGGGCCCAACACATGTTTTTCCTAAATTTCATTTATATGCCACAATCTTACCAAAGGAATCAGTCTCAGCTAAAGAAGTAGGAGGAAGTCTCCGGGAAGGTCAGGTGTAATCAAACATCATCTGCATTAACATAGAGCTTGTACTCTACTTGCTGAAGTGGTATTCCCGAACCTAAAGGTTCCTTAAGCCTTAAAATGAAGGGCTCCAAATATAAACACAAAGTAGAGGTGCCAAAGGGCTACCTTTGTCTGGTGCTTGAGGTAATTGAAAAAGCTTTGCAAAGGACACCATTGCAAAATAACATAACTGATGGGTTGGATAAAGAAGCTGCATCCACCGAACAAATTCATCTGGAATGCTACAAGCACAAAGTACCTCAAACAGAAAGGGCCATGACACCCAATCAAAGGCCTTTTCAGCGTCCAGGAGACCAGGGCCACGTGAATCCTGGTCTCCCAGAGGCCAAGGTTAAATGAAATAATTTATGAGTAGAATAACTAGAAACTTGGCCCTTTATGAATCCTGCTTGTTTTGGCTCAATTAAACTGAACCATACTCCTCCACTCTATGAGCCAAAATTTTAGCTAAGATTTTAATATCTGTATAAATGAGGGAGATAGGGTAGTAACTTGAAAGAAGAAATGTGTTCTTCCTGGGTTTAAGAAGAAGGATTATATATGCCTGTGTGAGGGATAGGTCTGTGATATCTTGAGAGTGAAGAAAATTGAAAACGCTCACCAACATCGGGTGAAAACAGAAAGAAATGTTAAAATAGTTATGTTCACGCCAGTTGTATGGAACATCCATACCTTTTAGGTTTCCTGACTTTGTCCAAATACTGGTCTTTTACATATTTTTACTTATAAAATGGCAATAAAAATCTAGAACTTTCATTGGCTACAGAATGTTACCTGACCATGCATGAAATCTATAAAGGCACAATCAGGTGTTGCATCTCATTTTTCTGCACTCAAAAACTACTTACAACTATCTTACAAGTGTAATAAGCCTCTTCAGGTGAGCATCATAAGATTCCAGTGCACTTCTCAGGAGTGTAAGGACACTTGCCTTCGCCTCATGCCTTACTACACCCTGGGGCATGGATTAAAATCCTATAATGCACACCTTGTTGTGGCTTACTTACATACATTTTCACGTATTTCATAGTAGATTCTAAAATATCTGATTGTCAGTAACTGACAGCATAGTGCCAAGTTCAGGAATCCGAGTTGGTTGTGATGGTAACGACTGCTGTAAGTGCCCTGTGAAGGCAGACAGTCCTCATTACAGCATTTCACGCAGATTCCATGGATAGGTTTACAAAATGTGTTGTATGCCTCGGGAAAATTGATGGAAAGGTCAAAATGTGTGCTCCAATATAACCACAATAAATAAATAAATGAAGACATTTAAAGTTCTTTGAAAGGAATACCTACTCTATAAATTGCCTTGCATACAATGGAAACTGAAAAACTATAGATCAGAAGTGAAGGACATTATCAAATCTCTAGTAGGGCTGGAGTCTCTACCGCTAGAGCCTTAAAGGGTAAGATCCACTGCTGGACTCCTTCAGAGGAGGTGCCAGTGAACCCCCAGAGTGAACCACTAGAGATTACAAGGATTTGCATATCGGCAAGTATTTTAAATGCTGGATTCTGTGGGCATTGTTACAGTGCAGTACAATATAATCACTACATCATATGTAATCTCACTGTAACTGGTGTTTTGTCCTCCCAGGAATTTCTTCTCTCACCCACTTGTAATGTGGGAGTAAACACGCAGATCACAGCCATGTCAGACACTGAGCTAATTTTAATTACAGCTTCATTCCTACATCACAAAAATGGCAAGGAATGTGGAAAGTCTCTCTCTTGTCTTAAGACTAACAACCCACAAATTCTAGGGAAAAACAATGATTTCTGTTGCAGCTACACAGTAACCAACACCGATGACATGGTGAGTTATTTGCTTTTGTGTCAGAATGAACTAAATGTCCACTAAAGCCTCTAATTGTGATGGGCAGCACCCACTTACAGATCTGTTGGGATGTATGCTCTGGGACACGCTGCCAAATGTTCGCTACACATGATGAGGTAATTACAACACTGCATGCTTCTTGTCACTTTTGAATCCAATTCTTACCTTATAAACCACTAATGCGATTTCAGCCAGTGTACGTCTTATACTGTATACTGTGTGCCCTCATGTAGGAATGTTAGGAGGGTGCTCACTTGAGCAACAGGGTGCAGAACTGTGTGTTAACCTCCTGCTAAGTATAAACAAAACCATAGTCCATGCTAGATTATAAATAAGAGGCCATGTTGTCCATGTCAGGCTAACCCTTGCATGGCATTTTGGAACTGCTGACACTCCAGGCAGGCAACCTATACAATTGATCACCTGCCCTAGGAGTTGTTTTAGCCATAGTTTTTAATTTTCTGTCAAGCAGATAAATATATTTTCACCTCATAAAGCTTGGTGAGAACTTCCTTGTATGAGTCGGAGCCACTGTAAAAGCGCAGCAGTTCCCCTCCAAAAAAAAACAGCTCAATGATGATGCTAGTAAGGAATGGGTCTGCAGGCGATCCATGGAGCTCATAGTAGGACTGGGGAGGGGCTGCCTCAAATGTAAATAGATTATGTTTGCTGGCACGTGCCGGTATACATGTATGGGACAAATACATAACGTGATCAGCTGGTTTTACTACACAGCAAGCAAGAGCCCACACGTGCTTTTATTCTTTATCTTCGGTGAGCACCAAGTTGACTTAATGTTTTGTTAACTGTGAACCCATTGTTGGAAATCCACATCAGCTAGGTGTAGCCTCATTCAATGGCCTATAAAGGATGGGGTTCAGAGAGGAGGCAGGCAGTTGTGACTGCTGCGGGTGCTCTTCTCTAGAGATATGCTCTGGACGAGGAGCACTGCCCCATCTGCAGTACCATGGCAGAGCTGCAGGCTCAGCTGGCGCAGAAAGGGTTGAAGTGTCTCAGCTGCATCACCTGTTCAACTTTGTTTTCCGGGTTTTGGTCCCACCCCTTTCTTTTTGGGACTTCACTTTGTCAGCACTGAGGAATTTTCTGCACACAAGACAGTAGCATTTGGGGATGCACATTAATTCTGGTGACTGTGTGTATGAAGGGCTGCCAATATTATTTGTCACTTTGCCTTACTTAGCCTTATAACAATGCGAGTAATAATTACAAAGTAGAAGTGAGCCTTTCACGTGGCCACTTAGCGTAGCAGAGTGACAACGATGACGTGCCCACTTTGTGGGCACTTTGTCATGAATTTAAATTCACTGCATCTCTACATGAGAGATAGGCTGAAGCAACATTCCTGTTCCCCAGTACTGAGTCAGTAGTACTACTATTCATCTTCAACATCACTGTCTACAGGCTCATTATCACTACTGTCCAAGCAGTGTGCTGGAAGTGCCCTGGGTATCCTGCAAATATACCATAGTTTAGTTTAATAAAAGTTAGAATTTCCATTTTCTGAAAGGAGTTTTCTCCTTCTAGTACTAGCAACATAGCCAGCAGTGCTAAATATTCTTTCTGAACAGACACTTGTTGCTGGGCAACTTAATAAACAAGCATTTGTCAATGCCAAATGTTTTCTTGCTGGCATTAGCAGTGGAAGTGCAGGAGTTAGACAGATGCAGTATAGGAATGGCATTGAAGTATTGAACTGACACCAACTCCACCCTCACCCTGCAGAGATGGATAGGCATTGGGGTGTGCCTTTGGGTTGTCGCCTATGACGGTCATGACATTTCACCTCACCCTATCCTTTGACACTGACAAATGTTGAGATGTGCCTTGGGGTGTTTTGGTTCTACATTCACCTCATTCCATAAGGAAATACGCTGAAATGGGCGCAGTATAGGAGAATGGTGTGAACTCTGGGGGCAAAGGGTCCAAGGCACACCTTGATGCCTGTCACTAGCTGCAGGGTGGGGTGGAATGGCATGAGCATTACTGTCGACAATCCCAAGTCACCCTGACACCTGTCCAGTCCCTACAGGGTGGGGCATTATGGTCGAAAACCTAACGCTCTGGGCGTTTCTTGGTATTTTACTCCAAGTTTTCCACATGGGTTTTTGTGACCTCACCACATGAACAGTGACACTATCAGTTCGTTAAGCAAAGGTGATTTTGATCAACGACTCGCCATTTATCACCACAGGTGTGAAAACACATTTTGAACAGGATGTGAAAGTGACAGGTGTACTGTTCATGAGGAGGTGTAAAAATGGCATTGTTGAAAATCTGGAGTGAAAATATAAAAAACTGGTGAAGTCACGCGTGTGTAGAAACTGTGCAATGTATACCTGTAATGTAATTAGTTTGGGGATTTTTACAGCAGATTTTCAACATAGGCATTTTGGGACCTCTGCTCATGAACAGTGTCGCTATGATTTTCTTAATCTGTCCCGAACACTAATTTCCCACACTGACCGTGTTATTCTGAGCCAGAAGTGCAAAAACACATTTCAGCCAGGTGTGAAAATGACAGCTGTACTGTTCATAAGGAGGTGTGGAAAAATGTCAATGCTGAAAATCTGGACTGAAAATATTACAAATTCATTAAATTACTAGGGGCGTGGGAACTGCGCGCAATGCATGCTCGTAATACAGTAATTTTATGAGTCTTTTGTCACTAAATTTTCAACATAGCCATTTTAACACCTCTGCTCATGAACAGTGTCACTGTGATTTTCTTAGTGTACCGAACATTGATTTCGACAACGACTGCGC
This sequence comes from Neoceratodus forsteri, assembly GCA_016271365.2. Taxonomy (NCBI): domain Eukaryota; kingdom Metazoa; phylum Chordata; order Ceratodontiformes; family Ceratodontidae; genus Neoceratodus; species Neoceratodus forsteri. The sequence continues at coordinate 55,419,786 of CM028129.1, forward strand.
CAATGTGTGCTACATATGGAAAACATATTTTGGGCAAGATGTGAAAATGACAGCTGTACTGTTCATAAGGAGGTATGGTAAAATGGCAATGTTGAAAATCTGGGAGTGAAATATTAAAAATTCTCAAGTTATAAGCGCATAGAACTGCTACAACACACGCACGTAGAAATAGTCATTTTGGAAATTTTTTCACCAAATTTTCAACATAGGGTTTTTGGGGCTACCTCATGAACTGTGACACTGTTGTTTCATTAATCAGCCCCACAAGGTGGTCCCAAGCAGTGACCACGAAATCGCTTTCAGGACCGAATAACAAAATGACAAGAGACTGAGTTCATGAGGTGGAGTCCCAAGAACTCCATGTTGAAAATTTGGTGAAAAATTCCCAAAATGGCGAGATATGCATCAAAGTTGAAAAAACATTATGTCATAATACAGCTTACCGGCATTTCTTCAATCGCGGTCAGTTTTGAAGAGTGCAGACGTGTTTATAGTCCACTGAAGATCATTTCACTGGCCTCGGAGAAAGTATGGGGTGAGGTGGGGGTGTGGGAGCTGGTGTGCACGGGGTGGGTGAGGGTTGGGGAGGGGCAAGAAATCAATGAGGGACCGTTTTTCTTACAGGTGTTTTTTCCGTTTTTACTAAGGCAAGCGTGGGACTTTTGCCACGCTGGGGTGAAACTCCCAGTGTGGCAGCTGGAAGACTGTTTGGGGCAGTGGAGCCAACAGAGTTGGGCACCCCATCGGCCATATGGACTTTTGCCACGCTGGGGTGGGCTATCAGCGTGGCACCTGGAAGTCTGTTTCGTGCGGGGTGGACACGACAGGAGGTTGGGCACCCGTCACCCACACAGTGTGCGGGGGTGGGGAGCGCATAAGCACTCTGGGGTGGGCTCCCAGCATGCTACTTGGTGTTTGTTGGTGGGGGAAGCAAGAAAATAAAGCTGCCTGCGACAGCTGTTCAGATGCAGTGCTGATGTGTAGGCACTTTGCATACTGCCGGTGGCAGTATGTAAATTGCCCGCCAATGGCAGTATGTAAATTGCCCACGCTACTACCGCTGATTGTAGCGGTCTTTGCTTTGAACCAAACGCCACTGCATCTGAACTTCTGTCATAGACAGCTCGGACGCTTATTGCCGGCGGTGAGGCCGCACCTGCAAAAAGTAGCAGGGCATTGGTAGAGGGTGTACAGCTATGAAAATTGCTGATGGTGGCACTATGTTTCTTGCATATGCTCACAAACATAAAAGGGGCTACTTTTGTAATGCTGGCTACACTACACACCTTCATGCCAATACTGAAGCGTGTCATCTCGAACATTCATCTTTCTGGGATCCTTTAGAAGTCATCCACCATACTGCTTGCTGAGTAGCTTGTGATGGGTTAAGTAACAGCACTGTCTTTCTCTGTGTCATCCAGTCCTGCCCAAATGTTGTCTGTGTGGCACCATACAAACTGCCCTGGGTTCTGACTCATAATGCAAGGCTTTTTTCATTCTTCTGCCCTCACTGGGCTCTGTTTCTTGGAGGGAGCATGGCTATCATGATCAGCAGCTGCAAACACTTCTAGTTGGATTTGTCATTTGTAGATCAATTTTATTAATGATCAGTTCTTTATGTTGGTTGTTCATACTAGCAGATTGCCCATGACCTGGCAAACTGGTTTTGAAACATGGATCCAACATTGTTGCTATCACATAGTGCTCAAATTCCAATATCATGGCAATCCTGGCGGTCTGTTTCCAAACACAAAGACAGCTTTTCAGCAAAAGGGACACCTGTGCGTGCACCTTGCTCTTCAAATGTTTCTCAGAATCTTTCCAGTCTCTGCATGAGAAGACGTATCAATGGAATGACTTGATTTATGGTTGAACTGTAAGCACTCGCTCATGTGGCTTCCTCAAATGGCTCTAGCAACTGACATAAATAAGATATAAGATTCCACTGACCAGAGGTGAGTGTAACCTCCCTTTCCTACTGCATGGTCCATTGTGTACTGGTACACTTCTTTGTGTTGTTCTTGGAGTCTCTGTAACATGTAAAAGATGGAGTTCCACCTAGTGGCAACTTCTTGCTTTAGTTGGTGAACTGGTTATGTTATTCTGTTTGTGCAGTTCCGCAACATTTTACAAGCTTTGCAGAGTGCCTAAAGTGACACATATCTTACATGCAGCACCCAGCATATTCTGCCCACTTCTGTCTTCATTGAGGAAGTCCTGTCCCACTAGACTAAGTGTATGTGCTAAACATGATAAATGCAGAAACCCACCATCTGTTGAAGCTTTCACAATGTTAGCTCCATTGTCTGCAACCACAAATCCTGGGGAAAGGCCATTAGGGGAAAGCCATTCTGAAATGTTTTCTTTAGCTGCTGTAAGATGTTCACACCAGTGTGATTTTTATTTTGTCAAAGCTTGCAATACAGAGAGCAACCTGTTTGTGAGGATTTTGTTGATCACTGGTGGTGCCAGAGGATGTTGCAGAGGAAAATGATAACCAATGGGTGGTGACAGTCATGTAGTCTACTGTCTGACCACTCATCCACATATCTTGTTATATGCACTTCTTCAACAGCCGATGACTGCAAGGCGCTGTTTGCCTTCTGGCTCAGTTCCTATAAAGAGCTGGCACAGCCTTTCTGGAGAAATATGTCTGTGATGGCAGCTGATATTGAGGGTCAGCAAACTTCATTACCTCCCAAAACCCAACAGAGTCAGCAATACAAACTGGGTGCATGTCCAGTGCAATCATTGCAGATATTACTTTATTTAACTGCTGAGCAGCTGGATAGCTTTGGTCATATTTAGTTCTCCGTTCAAAAGCCTGCTGCATCCTTAACTGTTTCTGATGTGACTGGCACAGTAAACAGGCTGGAGGAGACAGAGAAGAGCTCATTCTGTTGTCATTTGGGGAGCTTTCTGATTCTAATAACGACCTAGCAGATAAAGGGGTGATGCAGTCACAGTCCTGCTCGGTGTCTGAGGGTGAAAAATTTTGCTATACCACCAATATGAGTACCAGCGTTAACTTGCACAGCATCCTCTGCCATGTCACCTTGTGACTTACTCCTGGCCCATTGATATGGATGTATCCGCTGTAAGCGTCTTAGTAAAGGCTGATGTACCAATGTTGCTTGCCTGTTTTCCTCTGCTGAAAAGGTCTTACATAAACAGCATATTGCACATGCTGTTCGTTGATCAAGGTGAAAAAACTCCAAACGGGAGAGGATGACTTTTTCATTTCTGTCCCTGGCATTGCAACTTCTGAATCATTATCCTACATGTCTATGTTAATTTCTATATTTTGATTATTTTCTGCAATGTCCTCACTGGATGATTGGGGGCCACGCCTGACCTCAGCAGGAGACAGGCAAGCCTGGCATGACTTTCTTTTCAGTTTCACTGGCCCCTGAAGACCGTTCCTTTGATTACCTTCCCTAGGTTTTTGGTGTGGCATCTCACAGGTTCCTCTGGCTCTGAGCCTTCATCATCAGAGTCCCCTCATGCACTGCCTCACTTTCAGGAATGTACTTGCTGTCACTGCTATCCCATTGTCCGACTTGAGGAATAAGAAATGGTAGACTGGAGGAAGTGGCACAACATATGCATCTGTGCTTATTCTTTCCTTTCCACTATGTGTAGTGCCTGCAACTGCCTTTATTTTATAACTTTACCTTGGGCAAATCTACTTTTCTTAGTTGCTGGTCCAGCACCCAAGCTTTCCTGCTGCCTTTACTTGGCCTGTATTTTTCACTGGATATCACCTGCAGCAGCAGACAAATGTGGGATTTTAGAAGAGAAGGCCTCGGAACATGAAGATGCTTCAGTTGATAAAGAAGAGGATGTACCTACTTGTGGAAGAAGTGCTCGGGTTTGTGACTTTTTTTTCTTCTGAATTGCCATCTTCATCTTGGAAACTTGTTTCACATGCCTACTCCCATCCATCGGTATTTTAACAGCTGCTGATCACTAATGAAGCCAGCTCCTTCCAAGAAAATAACCCATATCTAACCATACTACCTTTCTCGGTCACCTTGGGGAAATCGGTGGCAGCGATGATGAGTCATTAGTACACGTCTCAAGACAAGGAATATGAATTTGTTAACTAGCAAGACTACAAGCTGGGGCTACTATGCAACTGCCAAGAGCTGCCCCTCCCTCCAAAATGTTTCACGTGACACAAGCCTTTATCTGACAGGACTACACAAAAGAAAATGTGGTCCTGCTGTCCCGACTCCTGCTTGTGTGGAAATGGCTGGTGACACTGTGCAGACAGACAGACAGATGCTACTCAACTGCATGGCTGCCCTCCCTCCAAAATGTTTCTGACTGGTGACGCTGCACAGGCAGACAGACAGGTGCTACTCAACTGCAGGGCTGACCCTCCCTCCAAAATGTTTCTGGCTGGTGACACTGCACAGGCAGACAGACAGATGCTACTCAACTGCAGGGCTGCCCTCACCCTCCAGAATGTTTCACACCTGATCCAACCCTTTATTTGACAGGACTACACAAACAAATCCTCCTGTCCTGACTCCTACTTTGGTGGGAACTAGCTGATGACACTGTGCAGACAGAGGCTATTCAACTGTCGGGCTGACCCATCCCCAAAACGTTTAACGTGACACAAGCCTTTATTTGACAGGACTGCACAAAATGGTCTCCTCCTGACACCTACTTGTGTGGAAGATGGCAGGTAACACAGTTCAGACAGGCGCTAATCAACAGCTGGGCTTACCCCTCACTCAAAATGTTTCATACACGGCAAGCCTTTATTTGACAGGACTACACAAAAGAAAATGTGGTCTTCCTGTCCCGACTCCTGCTTGTGTGGGAAATGGCTGAGTGACACTGTGCAGACAGACAGACAGATGCTACTCAACTGCAGGGCTGCCCTCCTTCAAAACATTTCACATGTGATGCAAGCCTTTATTTGACATGACTACACAAAAAATATGGTCCTCCTGTCCTGTCCCAAACTCCTGCTTGTGTGGGAATGGCTGGTGACACTATGCAGACAGAGGCTACTCAACTGCTGGGCTGCCCCCTCCCTCCAAAATGTTTCACATGTGATGCAAGCCTTTATTTGACAGGACTACACAAAAAATAAAATATGGTCCCATCTGACTCCTGCTTGTGTGGAAATGGCTGATAACACTGCTCTGACAGAGCTTTGGGGTGGTTACAGAGTGACTTCCTCAGCGTCTCACAGTATGCCAGTATCCCTGCTGAGCAGAATAAGCTCAGTCACTGCTCTACTCTCAGCTTAGGCCCACTAGGCACAGGTCCTAGTTTTCAGGGGTGACGAGGAGCAGTGGTGAGGTTAAATGATGTGCTCAGAGTCATGCAGTATGCAAGTGGAAGTTGTGGAAACAGGAATCAAACACAGTTCTGTCTGCTGGATGTCCCACCAAGCTCATTCACATCAGCAAGTGCCAGTGCAGTGAAACTGAACTGTTTCTATGACTTCTGTCTGGTACTACACTTGCACTGTGCGGTCACTGCTGTGCTGCCCCCACACACAGTCAGTCCCTGGCCCACTTCCCTCCCAACTCCCGACCCTCTCCGCTTTCCATTTTTTTTTTTCATTTCCTAACTGGTCCACACATGGAGACCCATTTCCTTCCTTCCCACCCAGCCGCCGCTTAATCCCCAGTCCCTGGCCCACGCCCATCCCGGATCCCCACCCGCCCTCTGTTCCTTTTTTAATGCTCAGTTTTTTTTGTTGGGTGCCAGGTCATTGACTCCACACATTCCAAGTCTGACCACAGAGACCCTTCCCTCCCCATCTGACCACTGCTCGCTAGGATTCTGCACTGCATACTCCTCTCTCCTTGGTGGCTCAACTCAAATTGGGCTTAAGAGCACTGTCACCTATACTCTGGTTTGGCGCATGCATAAACCAAGAGTGTCTGAGTCACAACTCATCAGCTTTCTTCTGATCTGTCAAATGACAGGCAGAAGCTGAAAAACAGGAAAAAAAAAAACGCTGGAGACCTAAGTTCATCTAAGCCGAGTCAGCAAGGTTCAGCTGGTGTTATCAAACCAAGCTGTATGTGCTCGGGACAGCTCAGTTTCACCCATGCAGGTTTGGCACACAGCTACTTAAAATGCTTCTTATCAGCAATATCTTGTGATTAGCTTTCATCAGGTTTAGAATCCCATTTTCCAGTAATAATGGAGAGGGTTCTCTAGCTCAACCCTGTGCAAGGTTTCCCAAAGTTGAATTAATAGTATTGTTTTATGCCAGCATTATTGTTCTTTCTGTTAAACAAAAATTAGCCATTACCTTTTAAAAGAATACTGTCTACCCTCTAAGGCTTTAAATTGATCCTAGATTAAAAACATGATTACTCAGATTCTGTACAGAGCTGATGACGTTGGTAGCCGAGTCTGATTCCTTTTTGTTTTAAAAGTGAAAACAGACTGCCCACCAGACAGGTGCTGCCACACAAAAGTGTGTTTGTTTACTATCCTTGAACTTACACTGCCTCTGCCACTCACTATTCTGTGGGAGGACGAGAGCCTATTACATAGTAAGTGCTGCACTATTAGTGTTCCTAATAGGGCTGTGCAAATACCTTTTCCAAATATTCGGATGAATAGTCGTTATTTGGTGTCAAAATATTCAGCTATTCAGCATTCATTATTTGGTTCAGCTCTGAAATTGCACTGAATATAAAAAACAAAAACAATTTTCTCTTCCCCAAGAGCTCAAGGCTAGTCTCTGGCCACATTTCCTCCAACACTGCAATATTCCAATGTATTCCACCCACTCCCTTATTCCATGTCCCAGATCCCACAATATTTTATATTTTCAAATTGATGACACCTGGCACACTGTCAAGAACTGACACTGTCTTTGAAGGCTCCCCACTCCCCCCACCTCAGCTGCGCCTCCTCACATGGTCACAAAGAAAACAACAGAAAAACACATTCCACCTCCTGCTGCCCTGATTCTTGAATGGGGGATAGCAACATTAATATTTGGCTAGCCAGTTGTCCCTACTGCCGAGCGCATCACACATCTGTAGCACCTGCCCATCTCCACTGTACACAGTAGTGATGCTTGAAAAATGAATGTCTCCGGAGTGAGCCAAATACCCAGGCATGATCATAAGGAAGAGTGTAGGGCAGGAGGAGCATTATTAGTGACACTAAGCAGCCTGAAGCCAATCAGGCTTCCCAGTGTCACTAATGACACCTCCTGGCCCACCCCCGCCTTGTGATTGCTCCTCAGTACTTAACTCACTCCACAGACATTCATTTCTCAGGCAGCATTAGTGTGTACAGTGCAGCGGTGCTAAATCAGGTGTTATACAAATGCATGTGGGCACTCAGCGACAGGAGGGGGCGACTGGCTGCCCGGATCTTAGTCCTCCCACCACCCAAATCAAGAATTGGGGCAAGAGGGGGCAGAATGTAAATTTTTTTTTTTGTGTGGTTATGTTGGGAGCCGATCTTTGGTGGGTAGGGAAGTGGGAAAACTTTTCAAAGATGGTGCTAGTTCCTGTTCTGGCAGTGTGCCAGGAGTGGGAAGTGTGAAAACATAACATTTTGGACTATTTGGGATATGGAATAAGACAGAGCTGGTGGGATACATCTGAGTATTGCAAAGGTGAAGGAAGGCTGCCCAGAAGAGTAACCCTGTGCTCCTGGGAGAGAGAAAGTTTTTTTGTTTTTTTGTAGTTTTGCCTGAATACCTCACAAATAGTGAACTCTTCATTATTTCATCCCAAATATTTAGAAAGCCCACTATTCGTGTGTAACCTCCTGAAGGCTTGTTTTCCCCAGGGTTTGGTCCCACCCCATTCTTTTTGGGACTCCTGGCTGCTGCTTCCTGTTTGCTGGTCTCTCCTGCCGTCCCCATGTGGCTTTGCAGAGAGAGCAGAGCCAGAGAAGCTGCAGTATGTGGACCGCCACCTTTGGAAATGGCACAGCAGTGCCGGTGAGCTCTGTGCATGCTCAGAGGCACAATTCTGATCCGACCGTTATTGGCCATTTGGCTGACCTCTTCCGGGCGGTCCCAGTCTCAGGGCATAACAAGAGAAGGACTGGGACCATTTGCAAAACCAGGAGGTCAGGGGAAGAGAGCTGTTTTGGATGCGCCAATCGTGCAGCAGAATCCAGGAAGCACCTCATTAATATTCATGAGCTGGCATCCCTTTGAAAGCACGGAGAGCCTGTTCTAGTGATAGGGCATGAGCGTAGTGCTAGCGACAGGCTTAAAAGGAGAGAACTTAAATAAAAGGGTCAATTGAGGAAAGGTGTGGCTGTCCTTCTAGGGGAAAACCGAACAAATAAAAAGGTTTAGAAGGAGTGCAGCAAGGAAATGTAATGGGACACTGTTGGGGTTGCATGGGGACTGTGTACAGGCTGCCTAGGGGCTATGTGAAACAGCAGCAGTGACTGCAAAGGGGCTAAATTAATGTGTAAAGGGATGCAGTTGGATAACAGAACAGGGTGGCTACACGTGTGGGTAAGTGTGAGATACAGTTAAAGGGTTTGACTGTAGAACTGCTTTAAACCTGGGACACTGTTAAAATGTGGGACACTGTTTGCAACAACTACCATGGTTTGCAGCCATGTGACACCAGCCAGCCAACCACTGAGCCAAGATTCTCGCTAAGGACTCTAGGACTGATTGAAAGGACTTTTGGGGAAAAGACCAGGAATGTTTAGGTATTTTTTTTCTGCACCAATGAGGCACTGAGGGAGCCTCATACATATTATTTTGTCTAAGGACAGTGGCTCCAGCCAATGGGGAGTGAGGAAAGGCTCTCAAATGAGAAGGAATGTTGGACTTTGAGTCAGTTCAGTGGGAGCTCCTCCTGAGGGATGGGGACTTTGCCCTGGAGAGATCGGGCTGTGAGATGGGCCTGCCTGGGGGCTGCCAGCAATTTGTCTCCAGGGCAGGTGCCTGCCCCATCGGGAAAAAGGAAGAAGCAGCTTGGCAGAGAGAAAAAGGGAAAGTTGCAGGATTCTGAAAGTTCTGTGTTGTTCTGAAGTTGCACCATAGCAGTGAGAGAAGCACAGCTTGAATGGAAATGGGAAAGCTGCAGATTGCAAGAGAGAGAGAGGGTTGTGTCCTGAGCCTGAATAAAAGGACAAAGGTTTCTTCTAAGCCTGGAAAAGACAGAACACAGAGGATGAGGAACAAGAGAATATACAAGTGATGAGAAGAGGAAAGGAAGAGTACGCCTCTTTGATCCAGAGAATTGCTAATTCATGGATCTAATGAAGGCCTTTGACACTGTTAACCACCCACTCCTACTCGATCAACTGACCGCCTCGGCTCTCCAATGATGCACTGTTCTGGTTTGCTAGCTACCTGGGAAAGGTTCCAATGTGTCAGGATTGCTGGAGTCACCTCTGATGAAAAACCAATCCTCTCAGGTGTCCCTCAGTGGTCAATACTGGGGCCATTACTCTTTTCTCTCTTTCTTAACGGTCTCCCTAACATCTCCCAACAGAGAATATTACTTATGCTGATGATGCAGTACTGTTTACTAGTAACCGAGATACTAGTAAACTTGAGAGTCAACTGCACTGTGACTTCAAGCACGTTGAAGTATGGTTAGCTCACACAAACTTGTACTGAAACTATAGCAAAACCAAGGTCATGACATTCTACAAACCCAAAGAGCAAGTACAAACCTCTGTCCTCACCATCAAGAACCATGGGGGCTTCACTTGAACATGTTTCTGAGTTTAAATACCTCTGCATCACCCTGGACAGTTCACTTTCTTATTAGCAGCACATTGGTAATGTAGCAAAGGCTGCCAATATACGGGATTGGCCTGCTCCTAGCTTTAAGCATTGTATGAGCCCTGAAGCCCTTAGGCTGGCCATCTATAGCCTGTCACCTCCATTATCGACTCACGGTCTAGTCATCTACAGCTCTGCCTCCCTCACTGCTCTCTGAGGATATCTATGACACTCAACAAGGCCTGTAGGCTCCTAATGTGCCGCCCGCCTAACGACACACCTGTGACCTATATGCCCAGGCTGGATGGGTACCACTCCTTAGTAGAATACAATACCAGACCTGTCTGCTCAAAAAAGTTCTCCTCGGGCTCATGCCATCAGGAGTGGCAAAACTCCTTACTGCCTAAAGCAGCACCCAGCTTACACAGAGTGCTCAACAACAGACCTTCCAGGTCCCCAGATGCTGGACCACTATGGGTCTGAGGTCATTCACGCACAGGGCTCCTCAGTGGTACAATACCCTTAATAAAGAAACACTTGCAGCTGTGACGCTAGGTACCTTTAAAGGCACCACGACTATCCTCACCTCTACCACACAATGCGACTGCCTCTCCTAAGCAACGGTTATCTCCTTTTACCCTTAGTTGTTGGTGATCTGTAACCGGCCAGTATTGCCTCACTCTATCTGTACCAGCCTCCCCTCTCACCCATTACTTCCCTCCATCCACCCTCCTCTCAGCTGGCACCTTCTTTCATGGGTCTCCAGACCACCCACACCACACTTTTGCCTTCCACCACTACCCTCCGACAATGGCCCTTTAGCCTGCCGACTCCTCCTGCTTCCCGCCTATCCCATATACAGTTCACCCTGAAAACTGTTTGAAGCTGGCTTATGTTGTCTCTCCACCTATTGACTGTATATATAATGTTTAGTCATCTATGTGTGTTAAAAATGTAACTGTCGTTTACATTTGTATGTATGTTACCCTACATCCTTTGACGTGAACCTTTGTAAATGAGCAGTTCCTGCTCAAAGGTATTTGTAATCCTAGAGTTTAATAAATAAAAAATAAAATAAAAAAAGTACCTGCACAGTGAGAAAAGGGACTGTGAGTGCAGTGATATGTGTAAGCCAGGCGAGAAAGTGGCTATATTGATGTTAAGAGACTGTGAAAGCAGAATGCTGGGACAGGTGGTTTTCAGAGATTTGAGTCCCTGTTGTCTGCCCCTATGATACAGCAAGGAATAGAAACAGATTGCTGTGGCTACACACCATAGCAGTTAAGAGAAGAAAAGAAGCAGAAGAGAATGTGCTGAATTTGTTTCTGCTGACACTCAGGGCCAGGTGAGAACTTGCTAAGCCCATCAGTTGGGGTCTGCCACTACAGGGGTCACGGGTCTTGTACCCGGTGCTAGGGGCGCTTGATCGGAGGGAGTCAGGCTGCGGAGCCACCTCCTGGTCTGGGTCCTCAGTAGTTGGCAGGCCTTTGCATACATGCTCTGCAACGGGGCCTGTAACGGGTCGAAGGGGACAAATTGCAAGATCTGCAAGCAAGAGGAAGGAAGTGCAAGTTGCAGCTTCTGTGTACCCTGTTTCAAGCATCATGCTCGGTTCTGCTGTGTATGCCATCCATCCCCAGGACTGTGCTATCCAAGGACTGATTCTGCAGAACCATGAGTAAACTGCAGGAGTTGTCCTGCACCTGAGGACTGTAAATAGTTAAGCAAGAACACTAAGGCTGAGGTAAAGCCAAGAGAGAAATGTAAAAAGTTGTTAAGTCAAGTAAGTGCGCCAATGCCGGCTACCAGCGCATCTCAGGCCCTGCATCTAGAATCTGTGTACCCAGAAGGACTGTGGAGTTTTAATGGACTGGGACCTGCAAGTGGCCTGGTTGCAGCAGTTAGTTAGACAGAGATGATGGCTGCATTAATTGAAACATGGGATTGGAATTGAAAAGGGAAATGTGAATTTGGGGAAATGCAGAATCAAAATGCTTGCTTGAACTCTAGTCCCTACCCCATTCCTAAACCCTCTCCCTGTAAATAAATGTAAATAAACCATAAAGTTATTGTTTGGCAGCAGAAATGGATTTGGAGCCTAATTTTAGTGAGCAGGTTATTGACTGAAATGTAAGAGGTAAATGATGTAATAGAAGGTGGGGAGGTTGAATCCTGGTAACTCCATGCCTGGGGTAACTGTTGGGGAGGTGGGTTGGTACGACATCCCAGGGGTTGTACTGCAGATAATCAGACCCACTGAAAATGTACTCTGGGTGGAGGCACACATTTTTATTTTATAGTTTAGGAGCGAGCCCCATAGGTCAGCTTATGGGAACCCAGGCCCTCTTACTCTTGGTCGGGCCCGCACAGGGCCAGTGACTCTCCAGGACAGCGTTGGAGAGGGCTACAGCAGTATTTAGGAATAAAATTCAGTCCATGCACAGCCCTGGTTTCTAAGTTTCATGATGTATGTCATAAGAGTAGAGCAAGGATTTAAAGCTAAATGAGGATCGTGATAACTGTACCATTCTCATGCATTTCAGGTCTACTAAGAAAGGAAGCAAACCAACAACTTCAGTGAGTTTCAGAGAAGGCAAGCAATCATAAAATTCAGATTTTCTGCTAGAAATAATATGATGCGAAAAGGTTTGACAGAGTCCCTTTAAGCACTATAAAAGTGTTTACAGACTCTGTTGGTCAGAAACACATGCAAGTGTTGAGGTATTAAAAGAACACCATCATAGCTTTGAAAATGGAGAAAGGCATTACAGAAATACTGAGAGAAACATGTCACTTTTAGCAGAGCACAAATTACCTCCAAGAATGTGGCTCAAAGCCAGTGCAGATCCCTGCATCTCAAACAAGGCCCACCTTTTCCTGGTTGTTGGACTATGGACATCTGTAAAAGAGAAAAGGCATATTTTTCCAGATGGCACGGAATGAGATTCTTGAATTGTGTATCATTTTCTGGGAATCTTGGCAGAGCTGTAAGAGTGGTTTATACGATTCTGCAATTTAAAGACTAATAAATCATCACTCAACTGCCTACCAGTGCTTTAGCAGCACCAGATGTTAAAAACTTTTGATATGAAAGAGCACAAGAAATGCACTCCAGGAACAAGCAAGTCTTTAAATAAAACTGGAAGGTCCAGATTCGAAGGTCAGTTAGCAAATAAGTGGCTTTTATTAAAACAAACTGTATGGCGACTTAACTGTAATCCCAAACACAGGCGTGACTCTTCATCAGGGGGTCCCCAGGGACAGTAGGGTAGGGGCAAGGGAAGAGGTGAGGCACTAACCCCGCCTAGACATTAGGTCCTGGTATAGGATAGGGTAAAACAGGAAAGACTGGATGGGCAAAGGGCCTTTTCGCCAACATTTTCTATATTTCAGCCATCATCCACCCTGAAAAGTTGGGAGCACGTGGCATTTTATTGATTTATTTAGTCAATCATAGGAATTACAACCCTTTGAGTCATAGACTCATTTACAAAAGTCTCTGATCAGCATAGTCATACATTCAGAGACAGTACATTAGTGGGACTTCACATTTCAAGTAATTACATATAATAGCAAAGGTGACTGAAAGTCTATATGTAGTAGCTAGGGTATTGATATTATTACAGTGGAACAACTATAATACAAGTGCAGCCTCTGGGGCATTGTCGTATAGTAGTAACAGTGATCTATACAATAGTGAGACAACACAGTTTTAAGGAAGTATTTACAGATAGTAGCCTGGGTGGCTGTTGACCTATACATTTAGTAGTTAGGGTATTGGTATTATTATAGGAGGTATAGATACAGTGTTGGTGCAGCCTCTAGGGCATTGTCATATAAGCGGAGACAGAGATCACAGCAAAGATGTCCTATACAGTTAGTCCTATACAATTGGTGGCAATGTCAATGGGGAGCAGCCATAGTGCAGCTCTGTGCAGGTCAGTTAGGAGGATTAGCAGCTGCACTGGCATTGGCGCAAGGAGAGAATGTGCTTTTAGGATGGTCTTGAAGTGTCCTAGATTAGGAATGGAGGTTATGGCTGGGAGGAGCTCATTTGTATTTTGTGTTTTCCTTAAAACTTTTGACCAACTGTAAAGGGACTTTATAATGTTACCCTTGCCCTAACACACACACACACACACACACACACACAAACACACATATACACACACAAGAAGGTAGCATGATTTATGATTTACAGACCATTGGTAGGAAAAGATTATTTTTTGAAGTGGTAAACCAATGCACAGTTTTCCTTTTTTTTTTTAACTATTTTGTCCCCATTTTTTTGCCAGCTGCCAGGACCCTCCTTCCACCTACTCAAGCCCTTATATCCACCACAGGAGTCCTTTAGTGGTCCTACCTACCACCAGCCTTTGCTCAACAACCTGCCCCAGATATACCAACCATAACCCTTGGCTTATCCCTTGTGGGGAGACCTCCTGGTTCCCCAAGCCTGGAGGAGATACTTCACTTGGCTGTCTGGGCCCATTAGAAGTAGCCAGCGAGACATGGAAGGAGTTGAAGTGACCCTGTTGTGGCATGGGGGTGGCTTCACCCACCACTGCTGCTGGGGGTATTTATCCTCTTGTTAAGTCCACCCCTTATCCCATCCCAGGGCATGGTCCTGAGCGATGACCTGGCATTTGCCTATTAGTGCCATTGGAAGGATGGGTAATCCCCTCCCTACCTTTGGAACTCCTCTGTAGGTCCCACTCTGGGCAGGTGTGCCTCCAGCATCACTTGCCAGGTAAAATAGGCATGTGCCGATGTGAGGTCACCCAGAGGACCACTGTATTCCTTCCTGCTCAACACACCCTGGGTCACTCAGGGGGCAGTCATGCAACAGAAAGAGGTGTCCCCTGAGGCAGGCAGCATCCAAAGAATGCCCAGCCCTGCCTTGCCGGTCAGCACCAGACATCCCAACTCAGGAGCAAACCCGGGTGGTCTGGATGGCAAGCAGTAACCTGGACAAATACCCCTAACTGGCCAGGGCATCTAGAACATGGGCTATTGCTGCTTTTGAGGGGCTAAGCAATGTCTTTCCTGAATGCAGACAGCATGTCCAGTGATACCCTGGACTCCCAAGGAGCATGGAGTCAGTAATGCAAGAGAGCTTCAAAGTCAGGGTAACCCTCTGCCTACCACTTCTAACACCCACTTGTTCAAAGTAATGGGGGATCATTGTGGCCAGAAGTGATGTAGCTGACGGCCGACTGGGAGCTAGAACAGAGAGTTGGATAGGTGGGAGTATGGCACCAACCCATCACTGTACAGCTTTGAAAGAGGCTCTGGCCACAGGGTCCAGTGGAGCACCACCACCTCCACTTCTGCCTCCCTTGGGCCCCTAGTTGCTGAACTTGGGTTTTGGATGCCAGTGCTGATACTTCCTCTGCTGGGGTGACTGCTGAGGTTGCTGTGGCTTAAAGACCGGTAATATAAGGCCTTATTTTAGACTTCTGTGGCTGGGATGAGCCACAGAGTCCTAAGGTGACGATGAACTTTTCAATCATCGTGAGATGTCCCCCATGCCAGAGCTAAATAGGTCAGTGCTCAAGAAGGGAACCTTGGCCAGTTTGTGCCTGGTATCTGCCATGAAGGTGAAAAACCACAGCCAGGCCTTGCGACACATAGAGATGGCTGTTGCTATGGCATGTGTGCAGGGTTGCCCATGTCCACAGCTGGCACTAGCTGGTGTTTAGCCAGCAATTGACTCTGGTCTCTAACTTCACCAGCAGCTACTTGTCAGCAGGAAAATTAGAGAGGATCTCATCCACGACTCCCAGCAGGGAGTGACCAATTTAGCCATCATTACAGCATAGCTGGTCTAGAGAGACCCACAGACACATATGCATAGATTTTTGTTGTTTGGTCAATTGTTTTGCACTCCTTAACTAGAGGTTTGTCCATGTCATCTTCACAACCAGATTTCCAGAAGGCAGAGTCCATTACCAGCCCTTCAGCTAAGAATGGTCAGAGAACCCTGGGACCCAGTAGGGACTGCATACTTGTGGACCATGCAGGTGGAAGGTGCTGGGCAGGACACCAGATGCTGCCAAATCCCAGAGCGATCAAAATGGCCTCAGCCATGGGAAAGGCAACCACGGGATTCATCCATGTTTAGGATGTCAGTGAAGGGGTAGTTAGCCAATTTTTGATCTGGTTCCAAGGTACATTCATGAATTCCGACACAAGTCGAATAATGCCCCAAATGACACTGGCCCATGGTCGGGTGGTCAGCTCTTCGACTGACCCACAATCAAATGTGTGAGTCCTAAAGGAAACCATGGATGATTCCTCAGAGTCATCCAATGACTCTTCAAAAATGGCCCTTGACTGTTTACTACCATGGCCCAACCTAGTGTCTTCAGATTGGGTGATCTCCAGTGATAACCAGCTATCAAGCCAGCTGCAGCATAAGACTCCTTATTAGGTGCATCTACCAAAGACTGTGGTGGAGGCGACTCCACCTGGAGGGATGGAGAGGTAGATGTCAATGTCATCTGTGTGGTGTAGACTGGCATGGATGCCAGAGGCATATGCCAAGGGCTACAGATCCAGGAGGCAGAGCTCTGCCTCACCCAGCAATAGTTCACTGCTGCTGGAGCTCCTCATAGTGCCAATGCATTTTGTATCAATGCTTCCTCGATGAGGATGAAGAGGTCAAGGAGCATTGATGTGGACCCTCCCAAGCACCTTAACCGTGACCATCGATACTGAAGGTTTACAACCAGAAGGATCCTTTAGTGGGTCATGGTAAATCACATGCCTTGCAATGATAGGCAGGAGAGGCTTCAGAGGCATGACTAGTGGTTGAGGCCGCTCCTGAGGTGTCCCACTTGGGGACACTGACTGGGTGTCATCCTCCTGAATGAGGACCAGGAGCACGGGATCTCGGAGACTGACTCCTCATCGATCTCCTCCGACAGCTGGTTGACAGGTTCAAGAAAAATCTCTATTGCCTGCTTGACCGGAGTCAAGGTCAACAAGCCCAACAGGGGTACTGAGGAGCCTCTACATTCCCTCGACCAAAAGGCAACTTGACCAGGGTCAAGCAGTTGGGGAGTTGAGGAGTGGGAGTAATATTTTCTCCCAGTCCCATGACCTGCACCGCAGCACTTGTGTTTCTTGCCGCAGTGAGATGGGCTCTCCCTAAGGTCTGAGGCCCATACATATTTCTCTGAAATCATCCAAGAAGGGCCTTCCAACCCTGGCACCAATCAGGAGCAGTTCCAAGACTGTGTAGAACTCACCACAGCAACCACCGTCTCTCCTCCATGGCTGCAAGCTGGGAGCTGACCTGGCAAATGTCAAGGCCTTTTGCAATGTTTTAGTCGATCACATTCGGATTGTCGACTGAGGAAAGCCAGCCTTCAGTTTTTGATGGTCGAGGTCAGCAACCTGACATGTCATTCTCGTGCCAAGCCAATATAGGCATGTGTTGTGCGGGTCCATAGTCAAGCATCTTCGGCACCAGGTGCAAAATTTGTACCCGGTTTTTTCTTTCATCATTGACTGCATTTAAGGGTACCAGATTTTGGGATGTCAAAAAGAGGATACTTAGTCCCTCCCTGATGAGCCCTTGTGCCAGATCACAAGTAAATACTGTAGGTTTAAAGTCCCACCACCTTCACAGCTCATTTACAAGGAGGTCCTCAATAGAGAGAGTGAAAAATTATAAAATAAAAATAATAATAATAATACAACCGGACAGAGAAGGTACATGCAGAATATTTGGCAGCTGGAAAGAGGACATGTCCTCATAAAGAGGACAACTGGTAACCCTAATTGCATTGCAAAGTCAGAGTCAGAAGGTGTACTATTTAGAACTGAGACTTGAACAGCTGAAGAAATTGCCAAAAAGGCACTTGAAAATTCAGTCCTTCTACAAATGCAGAGTTGCTCAGCAGAAACAAAGAAAGATCTGATGTCACAGGGTGGAGTTGGAGGATATACTCCATGTGTGGTGTGAGGAGCTTAGCTTGAACAAGTCCAATGGATTGGCCTGTTCCAGGAGACTGACAGAGCAGATGGTGAACTGTATTCAGATCCACAAGTTTATATTCTGGACTCTATACCTGATTTCAGTTGAACAGCCTGTGTCTGCCCTCTGGTTTGTAAAGCTAATTCCATATCAACAGATCGGATCAGCCCCTGGTCTCTATAGTTGATTCCAGATGAACAACCATTATCTGCCTTCTGATCTCTATAACCGATTCCAGATGAACAGGCCTCATCTGCCCTCTGTCCACTATAACTGATTCCCATGAACATGCCACAACTGCCCCTGATCTCTATAGCTGATCCCAGATGAACACGCCATATCTGCCTTCTGGTCTCTATAGCTAACTTCAGATGAAAGAACACCTGTCCTCCAGTCTGTATATCTAACTTCAGATGAACAGGCTACATCTACCCTTAACCTCTATAGCTGATTCCAGATGAATAGGCTGCTTCTGCACTCCTGTTTCTATAGCTGATTCAAGATGAACAGGCTGGCCTGTTCATTTAAAATCAGACAAATGGGCCTCATCTGCCTTCTAGTCTAGCAGATTCCAGATGAAAAGCCTGAATATGCCCTCTGGTCTCTATAGCTGATTCCAGATGAACAGGACACATCTGCTGTCTGGGGTGGGAACCAGATGATCAGATGGATAGGCAATTGGCTCCAGGACCGGACCCAGAGGGTTGTAGTTGGCGGATAGTCTCATCCCCAAGGAGGCTCATTAGTGGGGTCCCACAGGGATCAGTTCTTGGGCCCCTCCTGTTCAACACCTACGTCTCTGACATAAGGACAGGAATCAGGAGTGAGATGAGTCTTCATGGATGACTGAAACTGGGGGGTGGTGGATGGGGAGGAGGGGAGGGTGGTCTCCAGAGGGGACCTGGAGGCTCTGGAAAGATGGTCTAGAAAGTGGAAGCTGAGGTTCAATGCAGGGAAATGCAAGGTACCTCCACCTGGGGCCAGAAACCCGGGCCAGTGTACACCCTGGGGGTGCTACAAGTCTCGATGGCTGAGAGGGACCTGGGGGTGGTGGTGGATGTCAAGATGAACAACTCTGAGACTTGTAGGAGGGCAGCAGCCAAGGCCAACAGGATGCTGGGATGCATCGCTGGGGATCACCTCCAGAAGGAGGAAGTGATACTCCTCTGTATAACTACTTGGTGAGGCCGCACCTTGAGTACTAGTGCAGTTTTGGAGGCCACACTTAAAGAGGGACATTAACCTCCTGAGAGGGTCCAGAGGAGGGCAACCAAATGATTTGGGGCTTGGGGACAGGACCTATGAGGAGGCTCAAGAGTTAAATATGTACACATTGGAAGAGAGCAGGGACCGGGGGACATGATAGAGGTCTTCAGGTACATGAAGAGGGTAAATAGGGAGGAACAGTCAGGGTGCTTGAAGGAAGGAGGAGGGGCCACTAGAGGGCATGGGTGGAAGCTGGAGGGGAAGATTCAGGGAGAAAGGAGAAGGTGCTACTTCACTGGAGGGTGGAGCCATGGAACGCGCTGCCTAGGGGCTGGTGGAGGCAGAGACAGTGGAGGGGTTCAAGAGGGTGGGACAGGTACAGGGAAGGGTTCTGGAAGCAAAATCCAATGCAGCAAGAATATCCGAACTGGGAAGGAGAAGCCAGAGAAGGCGTAGGGGCAGCAAGGTCAGCACCCAGGGTGGGGTTGACTAAACGAAGGGTGACACGAAGACCGTTAGGCCTATTCTGCTGGCATTTTAGTATGTTAGTATGTCTGGTCTTTATAAGCAATTCCATATGAACAGGCAACATCTGCCCTTTGGACTCTATAACTGATTCCAGATAAACAGGCAACATCTGCCCTTTGGTCTATATAACTGATTCCAGATGAACTGGCTGCACCTGCCCTGGTCTCTTCAGTTGATTCCACATGAACAGGCCACATCTAACCTATGGTCTCCATAGCTGATTCCGTTAAACAGTCCACATCTGCCCTCTGGTCTCTGGTCTCTGGTCTCTAAAGGTAATTAGATGAACAGGACACATCTACCCTCTGATCTCTATAGCTAATTCCAGATGAACAGGCCGCATCTGCCTCTGGTCTCTATAGCATACATATTTTGTGGGGTAGGAAGAAATAGGCTGTTGGTTAAATAGGATCTGCAGCTTATCCTGTAGGTAGGAAATGGGCAGACTAGGTGGGCTAAGCGGTCCTTATCTGCTGTCAAAGTCTATGTTTCTATGTTCTACTCCAGTTGAAAAGGCTGCATCTGCCCTCTGGTCTCTATAGCTGATTTCAGATGAACAGGCTGTATCTGCCCTCTGGTATATATAGCTGACTCCAGATGAGCAGGCTGCATCTTTCCCCAGTCTCTGTAGCGATTCCTGATGAACAGGCCACATCTGCACTCTGGTCTCTAAAGCTAATTCCAGATGAACTGGCTGCATCTGCCTCTGGTTTCTATAGCATACATATTTTGTGGGGGTAGGAAGAAATAGGTTGTTGGTTAAATAAGATCTGCAGCTTGTCCTGTAGGTAGGAAATGGGCAGACTAGGTGGGCCAAGCGGCCCTTATCTGCTGTCAAAGTCTATGTTTCTATGTTCTCCCAGTTGAAAAGGCTGCATCTGCCCTCTGGTCTCTATAGCTGATTTCAGATGAACAGCCTGTATCTGCCCTCTGGTATATATAGCTGACTCAGATGAGCAGGCTGCATCTTCCCCAGTCTCTGTAGCTGATTCCTGATGAACAGGCCACATCTGCACTGTGGTCTCTAAAGCTAATTCCAGATGAACTGGCTGCATCTGCCCTCTGGTTTCTAAAGCAGACTTCAGCTGAATAGTCTGCATCTGCCCTGCTGGTCTCCATAGCTAACTCCAGATGAACAGGCCGCATCTGCCCTTTGGTTTCTATAACTGATTCCAATTGAACAGGCCACATCTACCCTATGGTCTTTGTAGCAGATTCCAGATGAACAGGCCACATCTGCCCTCTGGTCTCTATAGCAGATTCCAGTTGAACAGTCCGTAGCTGCCTCCGGTTTCCATAGCTGACTTCAGATGAACAGGCTGCATCTGTCCTCTGGTCTCTGTAGCTGATTTCAGATGAACAGGCTGCATCTACCTCTGGTCTCTTTAGCTGATTTCAGATGAACAGGCTGCATCTGCTCCCGGTCTCTGTAGCTGATTCCTGATGAAAAGGTTGCATCTGCCCTCTCGTCTCTTTAGCTGATTCCATATAAACTGGCTGCATCTGCCCTGGTCTCTATAGCCGATTCTGGATTAACAGTCCACCTCTCCCTTTGGTTTCTAAAGCTAATTTTATTTGTTTATTTATTTTAATTTTTGACTAGTAAACCTAAAGAGAAGATAGAAAACAAGCAACCCACTCACCCAGAGTATGTATAATAAATTTATTCATATATCTCTCAGAAAAGAAATGGCCAGTGTGTTAGTCACAGCTAACAAATGTCAATGTTTCAAAGAAACCTCCTTCTCAGGATAACACTGGTATTCTATTTGAAATACATAAATGCAGTATGATTGATATTAATTCAAAATTGGATAAATACTGTAGGTAAGAACATGTCTGAAATTCTATATTCTCACTTCAGATTTATAGAAATCAACTTCAAACTTCAGTTCCTTACTCTATTTGGCACCTAATGGTTAATCATCATAATTAATATTTCTTTTTTTTTTTCATTCTTTATTTGGTGGATCCTACTGTCAACCTTCAGCCTGGTCACAGTCCTGGGACACAACCACCATCTTTAGCCATCCTCCGCAGTTACTGCGCTTACTCCCTGGAGGGTGGGGGCTGCATCGGACTTCCGGTATCTGAGCCACAGAACTACTGACTGGTCGGGGAGTGATGTAGATGAGCAAGCAATTGAAGCCCAGGGAGGGCTTCATCTAGACAGGTGGACCCACCTGCCTCACCTCTTTTTCTGGTTTTCTGTTTCCGGAGGCGGGAGTGCAATGACACCAGCGTCCGCCCTGCCTCCTTACATTTCAGCGCCGGTAGCTTGAGTGACTCTAGCCTCTGCCAGGGTCTCCTTGCGCCAGACACCACCCCACCCTCCCCTGGAGAAGGAGAGCCATCCATGGAATGCTCCATCCTTCTCCCATGGCAGGCCCTTGCCATCCGGTCCATTCCCAAATCCGCTGCCGCGTCCATGCGGAACTCCATCCGCCAAGCCAGGCCGATAATTAATATTTCTAACCATGATCATAATATTATATTATATCCAAATTAAATAAAGAGTACTACTTTATGTTTCAGGTGCAGAATCATTTAAATAGTGTTTTCTGTTCTTATTTAAGATTCTACACTAAAGTATTCAAGAGAAAAGCCATGTTTATAGCCACCTGTTAACGTAATTTTTACCTATAAATGTGTTTTATGCTATATTTTCAGACTACCTTAAATTACTTTTCTTACTCAAATCTTACAACATTATTACTTTTATGTATTAATACCAAGATCAGGATTCACTAAAATGCAAAGTGCTATGCAAGCGTTTGCGCTGCACCCCACCATTGCGCTTGTGGGCAATCCTGCTATTTACAGTTGGATAGTGCACTGTGCTATCCGATGTGAATTAGGGCAGGCAGGGCAGTGCTAACCCAGGCAAAATGCCAGGAATCCCAGAAGCACTGCCCCACAGCCATCCAGGAGAATGGTCGCAACAGTAGCACACACGAGCCAAGCCCCTATTCACTAAGGTAGCTTCTTGCAAATGAGCCCATTGGGCATGCATAGCACTATTGGCCATTAGCATGCCCATTATGGGACCATTTGTATGGCCTGTGTGTGGCTTAGCACAGCCTCTCCCACCAGCCCATGCCCCACGCAGCCGCATTCCATGGTGGTCTAGTGCCCTCCCCATCCTCTGATCAGCATCCCCAAATAAATGATGTGCTTTCCTGGTAGCCAGGAAACCCTCCCACTTCCCCGATTGCTGACTCATAAAAATGAATGTTTCTATATTGCAGTGGCCTCATCGATCTCTGATCGCTGACCCTATATGCAGGATTAAGTTTCTATAGTGTAGAGGTGCCCTCCCAGCCCCCGATTGCCGATCTGATATGCTCAAACAACTTTCCAAAGTGCAGGTCCCTCCTCAGTTCCATATCACGACCTTATGAGTAGTAATAATTTGTCATAGTGAGCAGTCCCTCCCAGTCCCCATCACATCACCCATGAGCAGTAAAAATTTGTCATAGTGTAGCAGGCCCTCCCAGTCCCTGATCACTGACCCCATGAGTAGTAATAATTTGACATTGTGTAGCAGTCCCCCGGTCCCCGATCACCAACCCCATGAGTAGTAATAATTTGCCATAGTGTAGCAGTCCCTCCCTGGTCCCTGATCACTGACCCTATGAGTAGTAATAATTTGCCATAGTGTAGCAGTCCTCCTGTCCCTGATCACTGACCCTATGAGTAGTAATAATTTGCCATGGTGCAGTGGTCCCTCCCTAGTCCCTGATCACTGACCTTATGAGTCATAATACTTTGTCACAGAGTAGCGGTCCCTCCTGGTCCTCGATCACTGACCCTATGAGTAGTAATAATTTGACATAGTGTAGTAGTCCCTCCCTGGTCCCCGATAGCTGACCCTATGAGGAGTAATAATTTGTCATAGTGTAGTGGTCCTCTGTCGGTCCCCAATCACTGACCCTATGAGTAGTAATAATTTGGCATAGTGTAGTGGTCCTTTCCCAGTCCTCGATTGCCGACCCTATGAGTAGTAATAATTTGACATAGTGTAGTAGTCCCTCCTGGTCCTCAATCACTGACTCTATGAGAGTAATAATTTGACATTGTAAGTGGTCCCTCCTAGTCCCCAATCGTTGACCCTATGAGTAGTAATAATTTGACATAGTGCATCGCTGTATGTAGTAGTTAACATCACCTTTCCCTCGTTAACACCTCTTCTATGTGCCCTTGTAACAAAATTTTCTCAAACCTTTCTATCATATCTTTTGCTGCACCTTGAAATTTAAATCTATAGAACAGTTCCTCTTTGCTGTCAGGAACTGGCCATATGGATTGATTCAATTAATCTCTTTGGATGAAAACTATCCGCCCTTAAGATGACATTGCGATCAGTTGGTTTCCTGTATAATTTAGTTACAAAGTGTCCATTTTCTTTATAAATCAGGAGGTCTGAATGGGCTCTGTGTTTCACTAACATTCTTTACAAAATAATTTTAAATAAATTAATTACTTAATTAAAGAAGCAATCAATAAGGTAGCTGAACAAGCAAAACATGCGAGATGCATAGTGAACCATACACTAAGTCCAATGGGGTATTGCCTTACAAAGGTTCATGTCCAGAATAATATCATTTTGTCAGGAGTGAGGAGAAATAATAGGGAGAGAGCCAAACCAGAACTTATTTATTTATTTAAAATTCAGTGACCGGGATAGGTACACTGAGCCAGGGCTCATACATGTGTGCCCTGGGGAGGGAGATACAGCAGGGAGTGAAGCAGCAATACCAAAGAGACACCAACAGGTTAATGTACGTGATATGGTATGTTCTTATAAGATATTGACTCACTATGGTTAAATTCTCTTATTTTACTCTGTACTGTAATGGACAGTATTTATTGTAATAGTGCCTTCCCTTAACCATCAGTCCCCCACCTACCTCATGGCTGGTCACACCTAGAAATGAGCCCTGGCTAATTAAAGTGCCTACCTGGGCAACTGTGTACATAAACGAATAAATAAATAAATAAATAATGAATTCAGAGGGAAAAAAAATGTTGAAAGTGTACAAAGTACATTGGTCATTTCAGTAGCCAGGACGAGAGGAGAACTAAGAGAATATGCCACCAATGTATGGCACTATACCTGTAACAGAATTATGGTGGTGTAACATTTAAATAACAGAGTACACGGAGTTTGAGTGCTAATTTGAATGTATATAGATTCAAGATGTACTGTATATATATGCCCACAGTACTGTATGGGTTAAATTCTTCAGTACTGTAACAGGCAAATGGGTAAAACAGTAGGGGAGGGGGCAGAATAGAGCATGGATTGTTGCATGTTGTTGATAGTGTAGTGGACAGAAGAGGAAGAAGGCTAGCTATATATGCATACTTTGAGAAGTGTTCCTACAGGAGTGGTCTGAGAGGCAGAGGAGAATAGACAGATGAGAAGAGGGAGTTTGTTCCACAGTGCTGGAAGACAGACCGCCTGTTACAGACTTACTGTGAGGAATATGAAAGGAATGAGCAATGAATGATCAGGGGAGTAAGAGGATAGAAGACAGGGTACCAAAGGAAGAGAGGAGAGGTAAGTGGAACAGTGGCAAGGTAGTATCTGGCCAGAACAGAGGGACAGTGCAAGACAGCTTTGCATTAAATGAGTAGCGATGAGTGAGAGAATGAGCCCTAAGGCAAAGCGACAGAAGGAATGAACAAGCATTTGTCAATGCCGAATGTTTGCTTGCATGTTGTGTCAGATAGGTTTTGGTAGTGTTGTAGAGAATGATGAAGGCAGAGTAGCATTGTAGTAAGAGTTTGCAGTCGAGCCAGAAAGTAGTAATGTGTCCTTATGCATTTTCATTTCTGAAGCGAGATAATGGATTTTGAAGGTATTAAAAGTTCTCAGTCTCATGCCATGGGCTACGTAAAAATGAAAAATATTGGTACAGTGCCATGGTATGTACCATTACAGATATATAATAACATCATCCTACTACATCCAGAGTATGAATCTAGCATGTACGTTGAATAGGTAAGCTCAAGGGAAGACACTTTTAGTAATTGAGAGTGGTGGTCATGTTTAATAACATGAGTAACTAATTACAAAAGTAGGCTATGACACGCATGGCAACCCCTTGTGAGGGAAGGCTCCTGGCCCATCACAAGGTGTCACCAACATGACAGAATAGCGTGCAATGCTTTTCCAGGCTCGGAGCAGTGATGTGCGGCAGTGCTGGCCCCCATCCTTGTGCTGCCCAGCTGGCTCCTCAAGCTTGTCTCCGAAACCCGAGCCACCGGCATCGAACACAACACACTACCCACTGGGCCAATGGCTAGCCCAGTACACAACAGTTTTCAAACTTTTGTTTGACATTTTGACCTCAACTTTTAACATGGTAGTTTTATGACCCCCCTTCTGAACATGACAGGTGTTGTTTATAAAATACTGACTGAAATGTAATTTTGTGCCACAAGTGCGAAACAAGTTCTAGGCAGGATTTGAAAAATGACACCTGTCACATTCATGAGGTGGTGTGAAAAATGGCTATGTTGAGCATGTGGGTCATAATACTGAAATTACTAAAGCGTGAGAGAACACTGAAAAATGTCAACGTACCTTCATAACTTTGGTATTTTGTTTAAGATTTTGACCCCAATTTTCAACCCAGCCTTGTTATGACCACACCTCACGAACCTGGTAGGTGAAAATGTTCAAATCCTACCTGAAAGTAGTGGTGGCAGTGAGTCAAAATTTACTCTGCAAAGTGATTCACAGAATAATGCGGAATCAGCGAATCGGCAACGCAAGCCTACTCTGATCATAATGAGGAACGCTAAGTCCATTGAAAACAATGACTTTGCATTATTCTCCTTCCCCAAACCACTTCTCCACCACTGATTTCAATGCTTTGCATCACTTTGCCTTGTAATTGAGCTCCAAGGCGAATTCTGCAGTGATTCCTGGGATTGCAGGTCACATGGGCTCTAGATTGTTCTGCACAACCTCAGTTCTGTGTGTGTAGTGTAGTGGTAGCTGGAGACAGTTTGCTCTCAGAGCTCTGCATTCAAAACCTCTAAAGCTGTTAAAAAGCCTTTTGAGCCTTTTCTTTTGCTCAAAATTTAGTACATCGATTGTAGGAAACCTCCTGTGTTCATATCATCGAGTGCTTATTGTTTGTGTGTGGATTTTGAATGTTAATTTAGAACATTCAGTTTGTGTACTGTGAAGTGTGCTTTGGGGAGGGCATATTTGTGGTGTAGGTAGATTAACTGGAGAAAAGGCAGTCTTTCTGTTCTGGTTATATTTTTCTTGTATAACTGTGTTAATGTACACACAGTAATACTTTCAGTAATTCTTGACTTTTTGCTGATTGTTGTGGTGCAGCAGTGCATAATTTCAGTTTGTTTAAAACATTTGGTTATATTACTAAAGGTTTTCAATTTGCATCGCATTACTTGTAGTGTGAGTGTGAGTGAGTGTGTAGTATGCATGCTATCAAATCAGACACCTTTATTGTGCCACAGAGTAATTGCAACAGTGTGAACCTACTATCCACCGCACCTGCATGAATTGTTTTGTACTGCTTTGTGATACCTTTACTGGTATTGGACTCTTACTGCCTTACACTACCCCAACCAGCAAAAGTTATTCTTTTCCAGATTTGGATTTGTCACTTTGAGCACTGGTTAGGTGTTGTGCCTTTGTGTCTGCATCTCTTGAGTGTGCAGCAATCTTAATCTGTCTGTGAATTTGCAGTGCACCATTATGGAAAACTTTGCACTTCTTGTTACGCTCTCATTTCACTTCGCAGCACTGGGGAATTATCTGGACAAAAGACAGTAGCATTTTGGGATGCACATTAATTCTGATGACTGTGTAAGCACTGCGTGCATGACCGAGTACACCATTAATTCTGTGAGACTTTGCATTTCTTGTTACGCTCTCATTTCACTTCATCAGCACTGGGCAATTATCTGGACAAAGACAGTAGCATTTTGGGATGCACATTAATTCTGGTGACTGTGTGTGACCACTGCAAGCATGACTGAGTGTGCCATTAATTCTGGGAGACTTTGCATTCTTGTTACGCTTTCATTTCCTTCGTCAGCACTGGGAATTTTCTGGACAAAAGACAGTAGCATTTTAGGATGCACATTAATTCTGGTGATTGTGTATGACCACTGCATGCATGACTCAGTGCGCCATTAAGTCTGGGAGACTGCATTTCTTGTTGTGCTCTCATTTCACTTCCTCAGCAATAGGGAATTTTCTGGATAAAAGACAGTAGCATTTGGGAATGTACATTAATTCTGGTGACTGTGTGTGGGGGCTGTCAATATTGTTGTCTCTTCACCTTACTTTGCATTAAAGTGGAATG
This sequence comes from Neoceratodus forsteri, assembly GCA_016271365.2. NCBI lineage: Eukaryota > Metazoa > Chordata > Ceratodontiformes > Ceratodontidae > Neoceratodus > Neoceratodus forsteri. Next base: position 55,447,567 of record CM028129.1, read on the forward strand.
ACAACGCAAAGTAATATTACAAGGCGTAATGGGCATTTCATATTGGCCACACCGTAGTGGAATGACAATACTAAGTGCCCAGTTTTGACGGCACTTCACCAGCTAAATTTAAATTTGCTGCATCTCTACTCAAAACGTGATTTTGCAGAGCTTATAAAATCACCTTTGGACCAGATTTGAACAATTCACCTACCGTGTTCATGAGGTTCGGTCCTAAAAGGCCATGTTGAGAGTTTTGTGGAAAAATATTGCAAACTAATGAAGTTATGAGTGAACACTGATACATTTAAACATCCACTCATAACGCTAATTTTATCATATTTTCACAAATTTTCAACATTGTCATCTTATGACCACATCTTATGAACCGGATACAACAGGTGACAATTTTCAAATCCACTTAAAAGGTGATTTTGCAGAGAGACTCAAAATCACCTTTTGGGCTGGATTTGAAAAATTCACCTACCTTGTTCATGAGGTGGGGTCCAGAAAAGCTATGTTGAAAATCTGGTGAAAAATACTAATAAATGACAAAGTTGTGAATAAAAGTTAAAACACTTTAAAAGCTACAATATTACCAATCTTACTTTGTTTTCACTCATTTATGGTCAGCATTTGAAGAAATGGGATGTGTGGTGGAAGCAGCAGGATGTACCAGTGGACGGGACATATATGTGAGGGGTGGGGTGCTGGGTGCTGAGGAGGGGATTAGGGGCTTGGGGGCAAGTGAAGTTGTTGCTGGATGGTTTTGGTGGTTTACAGGTATGGGGCACCAGGGAAATGACTGGGAGGTGGGTGGAAATTTATTTTACAAACGGGTATATGGAAGGATTGGGAGCTAGGCTGGATAATTAGCTGTGGGTAGGATTTTTTTTTTTTTACAAACGAGACAGGGAGGCAATCAGGAGGTGGGCAGGATAATTGACAGTGGATGGATTTTTTTTACAAATGGAGCACAGGGAAGCGACTGGGAGGTGGATGGGATACTTGGCAGTGGGGAGTTTATTTTACAAATGAGGCACAGGGAAGCAGTCGGGAGGTAGGCAGGACATCTGACAAGGGGGACTTTATTTTTACAAATGGAGCATGGGAAAATATTTGGAAGGTGGGCGGTATATTTGACAATGGGTGGGAGTTCATTTTTACAAACAGGACACAGGAGAAGTGATCGGAAGGTGGGTGGGACACTTGGTAGTTGGTGGGAGATTATTTTACAAACAGGGCATGGGGAAGCAATCAGGAGGTGGATGGGATACCTGAAAGTAGGTGGGAGATTATTTTACAAATGGGACTTGAGGGAACCATCCGAGGATGGAATAATTGACAGTGAGTGAGTTTATTTTACAGAAAGACACCGGGAAGCGATTGGGTGGTGGGTGGGCTAAACTGCAGATGCTGGCATTGTTTTACAGAGGGAGCACTGGGGAAGCCATTGGGTTTGAGAGGAGGAGGATGAGCAGCAGGGAGGACAAACAGCAGGCTGGTTGTGAGGTGCGCAGCCGCCTGCTGGGTGTTTGTTGTAGATAAAGCATGCAGCCACTCTCTGATAGGTGCGGCTGCCTGCTTTCAACTACATGAAGTTTACCATCACCCACAGAAGAGCACCAAAATCAGCCTCACTGATCATTGGCCTGTCACTGTCGAGCCTCCTGTAGCCTGAGCTGCATTGGATATGACAGTGACTCACCTCTAAAGCCCGTCATTGTAACAATATGTTTGCTGCTCATGTTCAGGCAAACATATAATGGGGTCCAGCCTAAACTTAGAGATGAAGGGCTGGATTTTTAAAGAACTGCGACCTGATTTTCCACTAAACTGCACTACTTGCGATATGATTGTCAGACCACATGAAACATGGTCTAACTTTATGCGCAAGGAAATATAAGGAAACACAGAAGGTGCAGGACAGAGATCTTTATCAGTTAAAGTAGAAGGAGGCAGGAAGGCAGTCAGAATAGCAAAGGCACAAACTGAGGAAAAGATAGCCAACTCTGTTAAGAAGGGGATAAAACCTTTTATAGGTACATTAGGAGCGAAGAAAGACCAAGGGAGGGATACAGGGACTTAGTAAAGGGAAGGAACGTGGTCAGAGGGTGACAGTGAAAAGCAGGATACTGAACAAATATTTCTGCTCAGTATTCACAATGGAAGAGGAGGGGAGGTACCTAAACCAAACAAGAAAAACACTGACTGGGGGTCGATACCAGTCCATTCACAGAAGAAAGGGTTTTGAAAGAACTCTTGAAACTGAGGGTAGACAAAACAATGGGCCTGATGGGATTCAACCAAGAATTCTAAAAGAACTAAGGTAGAACTAGTAACACCATTGACTACCTCTTTAACAAATCATGGGAGGATGGGTGGTACCTGAGGACTGAAGGAGGGCAAATGTGGTTCCACTTCACAAAAGTGGGAGCAGGGCAGAGGCAGGAAACTACAGACCAGTTATTTTGACCTCAGTGGTAGGAAGATGATGGAATCACTTCTGAAGGAAAGAACTGTTGAGTACCTAGAGGCCAGTGGGGTACAGGACCCAAGGCAGCACGGTTTGACAGCAGGAAGGTCATGTCAGACGAACCTAATAGATTTCTTTGACTGGGTAACCAAAGTAGTAGACCAGGGAGGGGCTGTGGATATGGCCTACCTAGATTTTGGCAAGGCATTTGACACAGTCTCACACAAAGATTAATATACAAGTTAGCCAGCCTTGGAGTGGGTCCCAAGGTGGTAGCCTGGATAAAAACTGGCTGGACAACAGGATGAAAGGGTAATAGTAAACAGAATCCACAGTGAAGAAAGGAGAGTAACTAGTGGGGTACTGCAGGGTTCGATACTGGGACCGGTCCTCTTAATGTCTTTATAAGTGACATTGGAGAGCACCTGGAAGGAAGAGTATGTCTCTTTGCAAATGACACAAAGATCTGCAACAGGGTTGATACAAGGTGGGGTGGAAAGGATGAAAAGGGACTTGGCAAGGTTGGAGGAATGGTCAAATATATGGCAGCTCAGATTCAATGCAAAGAAGTGCAAGGTAATGCATCTGGGAAACAAAACCCAGGGAAGAGTACACAATGGGGGAGAGTTAATAACAACAACAAAAATTGAAAGAGACCTAGGAGTAAATATATCAGATGACCTAAAGGTGGGCAAGCAGTGTGAGAAGGCAGGAAGGAGTGCTGAGGGGATACTGGGATGCATAGGAAGAGGCATCAACAGTAGAAAACAGGAAATTTTATCCCTTTGTACAGACAGTTGGTGAGACCCAATCTGGAGTACTGCGTGCAATTCTGGAGACCCCATCTCCGCAAAGACATAAACAGAGTGGAGGCTGTTCAGAGGAGGGCAACCAAAATCATGCAGGGTCTGCACCAGAAGACATACGAGGAGGCTAAAGCAGCTTAATATGCATACCCTTGAGGAAAGGAGAGAGAGGGGACATGATAGAAACTTTCAAGTATCTCAAGGGAATTAATAAAGTACAAGAGGGTAGCATCTTTCAGAAGAAGAGATGTGCAAGAACAAGGGGCACAATTTGAAGATAGAGGGGACGCTCAGAGGTAATGTTAGAAAGTATTTTTCACAGAGAGGGTTGTGGATGCATGGAACAGCCTTCCTGAGGAGGTTGTGAGTCAGGAACAGTGGGAGAATTCAAGAATGCATGGGACAGACATAGGCAATTCTCGTGGGGGTAGGAGGAAGCAAGCTGTTGATTAAATAGAATCTGCAGCTTATCCATCAGGTAGGAAATGGGCAGACTAGGTGGGCCAGCGATCCTTATCTGCCGTCAAATTCTATGTTTCTAAGTGAAGCATATGCGCATCAAAATTGGCTCGTGTCAAAAAACTGGTGCATGTGTCATTTTTCACCGTAAAGTGAGCAAAGTGTCGCAAATGCATCAAAATAGATTTAAAATTGCACACAAGTTTCTGGTACATTTGCAGTGATGCAGCTTATGGCAGATCAATTGCAGCAAGTCCTGCATCCGAAGCTTTTGAAAATCCAGGTGGAAGGCTGTGCAATGCAAGTGGTGCCTGCCTTTCCAGGAATGGAAAGAAATGCTGGTGTACTGGGAGCAGTGGTGAGTGCTGGGGTATTGGGAGCAGTGGTGAGTGCTGGTATATAGGGAGCAGTGGTGAGTGCTGGGGTATAGGGAGCAGTGGTGAGTGCTGGTGTATGGGGAGCAGTGGTGAGTGCTCGTATATAAGGAGCAGTAGTGAGTGCTGGTATATAAGGAGCAGTGGTGAGTGCTGGTGTATAGGGAGCAGTGGTGAGTGCTGGGGTATAGGGAGCAGTGGTGAGTACTGGGGTATAGGGAGCAGTGGTGAGTGCTGGTATATAGGGAGCAGTGGTGAGTGCTGGTGTATAGGGAGCAGTGGTGAGTGCTGGGGTATAGGGAGCAGTGGTGGTGCTGGGGTATAGGAGTAGTGGTGAGTGCTGGGGTATAGGGAGCAGTGGTGAGTGCTGGTGTATAGGGAGCAGTGGCTAGTGCTAGTGTATAGGGAGCAGTGGTGAATACTGGGGTATAGGGAGCAGTGGTGAGTGCTGGTATATAGGGAGCAGTGGTGAGTGCTGGGGTATAGGGAGCAGTGGTGAGTGCTGGTATATAGGGAGCAGTGGTGAGTGCTGGGGTATAGGAAGTGTGGTGAGTGCTGGGGTATAGGGAGCAGTGGTGAGTGCTGGTGTATGGAGCAGTGGTGGTGCTGGTCTATAGGGAGCAGTGGTGAGTGCTGGGGTATAGGGAGCAGTGGTGGTGCTGGTATATAGGGGCAGTGGTGAGTGCTGGTATATAGGGAGCAGTGGTGAGTGCTGGGGTATAGGAAGTAGTGGTGAGTGCTGGGGTATAGGGAGCAATGGTGAGTGCTGGTGTACAGGGAGCAGTGGCTAGTGCTAGTGTATAGGGAGCAGTGGTGAGTGCTGGGGTATAGGGAGCAGTGGTGAGTGCTGGGGTATAGGGAGCAGTGGTGAGTGCTGGTATATAGGGGGCAGTGGTGAGTGCTGGGGTATAGGGAGCAGTGGTGAGTGCTGGTGTATAGGGAGCAGTGGCTAGTGCTAGTCTATAGGGAGCAGTGGTGAGTGCTGGGGTATAGGGCAGTGGTGAGTGCTGGGGTATAGGGGCAGTGGTGAGTGCTGGTGTATAGGAGCAGTGGTGAGTACTGGCGTATAGGGAGCAGTGGTGAGTGCTGGTATATGGGGGCAGTGGTGAGTGCTGGGGTATAGGGAGCAGTGGTGAGTGCTGGGGTATAGGGAGCAGTGGTGAGTGCTGGTATATAGGGAGCAGTGGTAGTGCTGGTGTATAGGGAGCAGTGGTGAGTGCTGGTATATAGGGAGCAGTGGTGGGTGCTGGGGTATAGGGAGCAGTGGTGGTGCTGGTGGTATAGGGGAGCAGTGGTGAGTGCTGGGGTATAGGGAGCAGTGGTGGGTGCTGGTATATAGGGAGCAGTGGTGAGTGCTGGGGTATAGGGAGCAGTGGTGAGTGCTGGTGTATAGGGAGCAGTGGTGGTGCTGGTATATAGGGAGCAGTGTTGGGTGCTGGGGTATAGGGAGCAGTGGTGAGTGCTGGGGTATAGGGAGCAGTGGTGAGTGCTGGTGTATAGGGAGCAGTGGTGAGTGCTGGTATATGAGGAGCAGTGGTGGGTGCTGGGGTATAGGGAGCAGTGGTGAGGTGCTGGTATATAGGGAGCAGTGGTGAGTGCTGGTATATAGGGAGCAGTGGTGAGTGCTGGTGTATAGGGAGCAGTGATGAGTGCTGGTATATAGGGAGCAGTGGTGAGTGCTGGTGTATAGGGAGCAGTGGTGAGTGCTGGTTATAGGGAGCAGTGGTGAGTGCTGGGGTATAGGGAGCAGTGGTGGGTGCTGGTATATAGGGAGCAGTGGTGAGTGCTGGGTATAGAGAGCAGTGGTGGTGAGTGCTGGGGTATAGGGAGCAGTGGTGAGTGCTGGTGTATAGGGAGCAGTGGTGAGTGCTGGTATATAGGGAGCAGTGGTGAGTGCTGGGGTATAGGGAGCAGTGGTGGTGCTGGTATATGGGGAGCAGTGGTGAGTGCTGGTATATAGGACAGTGGTGAGTGCTGGTGTATAGGGAGCAGTGGTGGTGCTGGTGTATAGGGAGCAGTGGTGAGTGCTGGGGTATAGGGAGCAGTGGTGAGTGCTGGTATTAGGGAGCAGTGGTGAGTGCTGGTGTATAGGGAGCAGTGGTGAGTGCTGGTATAGGGAGCAGTGGTGAGTGCTGGTATATAGGGAGCAGTGGTGAGTGCTGGGGTATGAGGGAGCAGTGGTGAGTGCTGGGGTATAGGGGCAGTGGTGAGTGCTGGTATATAGGAAGCAGTGGTGAGTGCTGGTATATAGGGAGCAGTGGTGAGTGCTGGGGTATAGGGGAGCAGTGGTGAGGTGCTGGTATATAGGGAGCAGTGGTGAGTGCTGGTGTATAGGGAGCAGTGGTGAGTGCTGGGTATATAGGGAGCAGTGGTGAGTGCTGGGGTATAGGGAGCAGTGGTGAGTGGTGGTATATGGGGAGCAGTGGTGAGTGCTGGGGTATAGGGAGCAGTGGTGGGTGCTGGTTATAGGGAGCAGTGGTGAGTGCTGGGGTATAGGGAGCAGTGGTGAGTGCTGGTGTATAGGGAGCAGTGGTGAGTGCTGGTATATAGGGAGCCAGTGTTGGGTGCTGGGGTATAGGGAGCAGTGGTGAGTGCTGGGGTATAGGGAGCAGTGGTGAGTGCTGGTGTATAGGGAGCAGTGGTGAGTGCTGTTATATAGGGAGCAGTGTTGGGTGCTGGGGTATAGGGAGCAGTGGTGAGTGCTGGTATATAGGGAGCAGTGGTGAGTGCTGGTATATAGGGAGCAGTGGTGAGTGCTGGGGTATAGGGAGCAGTGGTGGTGCTGGTATATAGGGAGCAGTGGTGGTGCTGGGGTATAGGGAGCAGTGGTGAGTGCTGGTATATAGGGGAGCAGTGGAGGTGCTGGGGTATAGGGAGCAGTGGTGGGTGCTGGTATATAGGGAGCAGTGGTGAGTGCTGGTATATAGGGAGCAGTGGTGAGTGCTGGGTATAGGGGAGCAGTGGTGAGTGCTGGTGTAGGGAGCAGTGGTGAATGCTGGTATATAGGGAGCAGTGGTGAGTGCTGGGGTATAGGGAGCAGTGGTGGATGCTGTGGTATATAGGGAGCAGTGGTGAGTGCTGGTATATAGGGAGCAGTGGTGAGTGCTGGGTATAGGGAGCAGTGGTGAGTGCTGGTGTATAGGGAGCAGTGGTGAGTGCTGGTATATAGGGAGCAGTGTTGGGTGCTGGGGTATAGGGAGCAGTGGTGAGTGCTGGTATAGGGAGCATTGGTGAGTGCTGGGGATGGGAGCAGTTCTAGGGAAAGAACAAACTCTTGTGCAAAGAGCTCATATGCAGAATCATTTACCAACAACTTGTCATACGAACATATGAACATACGAAATTTGCCAGCAGATAAAGGCCTGAGAGTCTATCAAGTCTGCTCGAATGTGCAGCTAGCACCCCTTATTCTGCAGCTGCCCCTCCTTCCACCCTTCCCTTCATTAACCCTCCCCTTGTCCTGTCCCATCCTCGTTTGAAGCAGTCCACTGTTCTACTGCATACCACTTCTGCAGGTAACGCATTCCACGCAGCCACCACCCTCTCTGTAAAAAGTGTCTCCTCATCTCCCTCCTGAACCTTCCTCGCCCAGTCTCATATCATGGCCCCTGGTGGCCCTCCCCTCCTTACTTTAAACAGCCCCTCTGTACCTGTCTTGTTTATTCCTTTCATGTATTTAAAGGTTTCAATCATGTCCCCCTGTCTCTCCTCTCCTCCAGTGAGTACATGTTCAACTCCTTCAACCTCCTCTCGTATGATAAGTCCCCAGACCCTTGATCATCTTTGTCGCCCTGCGCTGCACTCCCTCCAGTAACTTAATGTCCCTCTTCAGATCGGACGCCAGTACTGCACGCAGTACTCCAGGTGTGGTCTAACTAATGACCATACAGTGGCAGAATCACCTCCTCCTCCTCGAGATAAACCTCTTGCAATACAACCCAGCATTTTGTTGGCCTTTGCAGCTGCCTTCCCTACACTGTGCTGAGTTGTTCATTGACCCTGTGATGAGCACACCCAGATCCTTCTCCTCATCTGTCTGGGCTAGCTGCACTCCCCTAGCTGGTAAGTCCTCCTTGGGTTCTTCATCCCAAAATGCATCACCTTGCACTTTTGGCATTAAAGCCAGTTGTCAGGTGTCTGACCAGGTTTCAAGCTTTCAGATCATCCTGCAACCCCTGCCATCCCCTAGGTCATCCACCACCGCCCAACCTTGGTATCATCAGCAAACAGACTGCTCTTTGCTCTTGATGTCCCATGATATGTCTGCAATGAATATCCCAAACAACACTGGTCCCAACACCGAGCCCTGTGGGACACACGCGTCACTGCCCTTGGGTGTGAGATCCCCACCCACCACCCTCTGTTGCCTTCCTGCAGCCAGTTTCCTACCCATCTCACCAGCATTGCACCTGCCCCTGTGCCTACTAACTTCCTTCCCAGCCTTCCATGTGGCACTGAGTCGAATGCCTTACTGAAGTCCAGATACAGGACATCCACTGCATGTCCCTGTCCAGTTGCCTAGTTACCCAGTCATAGAACTCGACCAGGTTGGTTTGGCAGGATTGGCCACGTATGAAGCCATGCTGTCTGCTGTCCTGTAGTCCTTGGCCTCTAGGAGGGCCACCAGCCTCTCCTTCAGGATAGTCTCCATTAGCTTACCCACTGTGGATGTGAGGCTCACTGGTCTGTAGTTTCCCGGTTCATCCTTGGGCCACTCTTGTGGAGGGGCACACATGAGCCATCCTCCAGTCCTGAGGTACACACTCAATGTAGTGAGGCATTAAATAGGTCTGCCAAATGTCCTGCAAGGACCTCTGCCAGCTCCTTCAGTACCCTGGGGTGGATGCCATCTGGGCCTGGTGCCTTGTCCACCCTCAGTGCCTTCAAACCTCTCGAACTCTGCCCTCCATGATTTCCCATCTGTCACCACTTCCCCCTCGTCTGCTATTTCTCCCATCTTGGTGTCACCCCTCTTCTCTTTAAGTAAATACTGAGCAGAAGTACTCATTTAGTGCTTCCACCTATCGCACTCTGCTTCCACCCAACCCCTCCTTCCTAATCCTTACTATGTGGTCCTTACAGCTCCTTTTCTCCTGATGTACTTAAAGAAGTCCTTCTCCCCTTCTTAATGCCTTGTGCCAGCCTGAGTTCCGTAGATGCTTTGGCTCCCTTACTGCCCTTGTCACCTCCTTCGATTCTGTCAAGTACTCCTCTCTGTCCTCCCCTCCCTGTTTTCTTGTACTTCCTAAAGGCAGCTCTTTCCTCCTTACCTTTCCATGACCTCCTTGCTCAACCAGCTCGGTTTCTTAGCCCTAGCCTTCTTGCTCTGGGCTTTGCAGCAGGTTTTGGTTGCCTCCACTATCCCCAGCTTTATGAGCTCCCATCTCTGGTTAGTATCCATACTAGATTGAATTCTGGCCAGGTACCCTTTGCCACTTCCCCATCCTCCCAAAGTCGGCCTCCTGAAGTCCAGCACTCTTGTGCCAGATTCCACCTTCCTTGCCCATATCCAATGTGAGCCATACTGAGTGGTGGTCACTCCTGACAGCGGTTCCTCCACTGTAGTTCTCTCACAAAGTCCCCATTTGCCAGCAAAAGGTCAAGGGTATTCCCTAACCTGGTTGGTTCACTGACCATTTGCAGCAGGAAGCTGTCCTGGAAGGCATCCAGCAGTACCTGCTCCTTCTGTTCCTGGTTGTTGGGGTGCTCCAGTCCACTCCTGGCATGTTGAAGTCCCCACAATCACCACACTACCCTTCTCGAGGTCCTCCTGATCTGTCCCGCTAGTTCCCTGTCTAATCCTCCATCTAAGATGGTGGCCTGTACACCACTCCCATTCTAAGAATCCTATTCTTGGAATCCTGGATTTGCACCCAAAGTGACTCTGTACTACCCTCCTCCCTTCCTCCCTTACACACTTCAGTCCTTCCTTCACATATAGTGCCACCCCTCCTTTCCCAGTCACCCTGTCCCTACGAAATAACCTGTACCCTGGTACAGACAGGTCCCAGTCATTATATTGGGTGGCCCATGTTTCCGTGATGGCTGCAATGTCCACCTCTCCCTCTGCCATGAGAACCTGCAACTCTGCAGTTTTCCTCCCAAGGCTCCTAGCATTAAGGGTAACCACCTTCCACCCTTTCCCCTCCTCCCATCCTGCCCTTCTTTCCTAGCATCACCAATAGTACTTGCCATTTGTCCTTTGTCACTGTTATGGGGGTAAGCTCATATGATTTCCCAACCTGTGGTCTCTGCATATCTCTTCCCCAACTGCCACCCCCACTCCTAGTTTAAACTCCAACTTCCTCCATATATTCTTCCATCCTCTGTTTCTACACATTCTTTCTCTCCTCACTCAAATGTAGTCTGTCCTTGGCATAGAGACTACTGTCCTCCCAGGTCCCTCCCCACCCCTCAACAGCCCATACCCTTTAGCACAACACCAGGTTCTTAGCCATCTAATAAATTCCTCTATTCTCAGCTTTCTTGTTGTGCTTGCCTTTGGCACCAGAAGTATCTCGAAAATGTTACTGATCTTTCTGCCCCTCACATAATTGTGCTAGTTCCTCAAACCTCCTCTGGACTATATCCACTGTCTTGTCAGCCAGGTCGTTTGTCCCAAGATGTATAATTAAATGAGGCTTGTCCCTACCCTTCTAGCATATTTCAGAACAGACTGTCCCACCTTTCCGCTGTCATTCTGGCATGGCCTCCACCCAAATGCGACTATGCCTCTCCGCCTTGTTACCCCACCTAACTCCTCTTAGTATTGAGTCCCCAGCACTAAGATTCCACCCTCTTACTCCCTGCTTCCTTTCATCTCCTCTCATTTCCAGCTCCTCTTCTTCCTCCTCCTGCACATTATTACGTCCCTTACCCTGTTGCAGTTCTTCCAGCAGAACTTCCCCGCCCAGTTTGGTCCAGGCATTTATCAATTACCTCTAATTTCATCATTTCCTCCACCTTCTTCCTCTCTAGCAGTGCAAACTATTTTCTGAAGGCCCTTCACAAATGCCCGCTCCTCTCTCTTCATAGTAACCTGTTCTCCTTTCCACTCCATGACTTTGCCACTTCTTCGCCTCCTCACAAGTCCCTATCTCCTCCTTCCATTTGTCTTTTGTCTCCTGACCTGGTTTCCCCAGCAATTGTTCTTCCTGGTCTGGGCCCTTTGTCTCTGCTTCCTTCTTCTGACCCTTTCCTCACCACTGTTGGCTTAAATCACCTCCTCATCTCCTTCTTCCTCCCTCCAGTATTGGGCTAAACCCACCCCAATCTGCCTTGCCTGTCTTAATTCCTCCTGCAGACCCTCAATCTCCTTTCTAAGTTTTCTATGTGGTTGCACACTAAACATCCTCCCACTCTCCAGGCAATGTTTAGAAAGATTGGTGCACCATGATTGTTGCAGCTTCTACCCTACCCATTGCTGTCGTTGCCCACCAGAGACCCCCCACCCTTCCAGATGCAGGATACCAAACACTCCCCAAGTCCCCACTCTCCCCTCTATCAGTGCAAAACATTCTTATTTCCCTTACCTCCTTTGTTGCACACGTTTAGATATGTTGAGCAACTGCTTTTTATATTCTATCCACACTCAAAATACTTTAAGTAGCCATTGCACAACCTTCTTCAACTCCTACTCCTCCTTTACCCAATGCAATAACAATGTGAAGTAGTAATAATGAAAGCGCCTAGATTTGCATTTACTTCCCTTCCACTGAGAGAGCAGTCACCTCTTCACTTGCTGCAGTTCCTTTCCTGGATGTCTGCTTCTGTTATGACAGGTGTAAATCCTTTTCCTGTTTGAGAAGTGATGTCAGAACCCCTAGTATAAAGGGAATAATTGACCAGGGGTGGGTGGGGTGAGGGGTTTGGGTGGTATTGTAGGAGATCTTTGTTTAACATACAAAGCTTTTATTGATCAGGAGCTCTGGGGTGTGTTGGTTTAAAAAAATGATAGGGTGGTTGCAAGAAGTTCCAGGCTCCATAATATGCAACTTAAAAGAGAAATTGTAAAAAACAAAAAAAAGATGACTGGATCAACCAACGAGTCCTTCATCGCCTGGAATTCACTTCCATCCTATGTCGCCTTCTGTGAAATAATGGATGGTTTTAGGAAAGCACTTGATACCTACCTGGGAAAAACTGTTACTATGAAATTCCTCTGATATGTGGCAAGTCACTGGCTAAAGCTAACAGACTCGTAATCCCATCTATGAACTCTATGACATCTTGAGTGTCTGAGACACTTTACAAAGCGTCTCGGCTGGTCTGTTATATTATACAACTTTCAGTGTTTTTCTGTGCACATTCATTTTACAACCAAGCCAGCTACGGTTCCTCAATTTGCTTTAAACTATTTTGTAAGCATATTTCTGTACAGATGTCTATGCCTAAAATCTATCATTTCTATGGTTCTTCAAATGAGCAGTCATCTTCAGTCATCAAACCCTAGGCTTAAATGCAATCAGTTAAGCGTGTTGCAATGGTTTCTGTGCTGGCACTGCTGGAATACATCTGTGCAGCACTTCACCCTTGCACACAGTGTTGTGTGAAATTGAGAAATTTTATACACAAATATTTCATGAAATTCACGCATTTCATGAAATATTTTGCAGGTATGCAATGCAAAATTTTGCCCTAAGTGCAAAATTCCACCTGAAAATTGTGAAATTTTGACTGTAAACTTTAAATTTCACTGCAAAATGCGAATGTTGCAATTTTCTGGTGAAATTTTGCACTTTTGTCTAAAGTTCACAATTTTTCAGGTGAAATTTCGCACCCATTAAATATTTCATGAACTGCACAATTCCAAAAATATTGCATGCAATTTCACTGGTGAAATTTTATTTCGCAACACCTCTACTCACACTATTTCAGACAGTTTATCATTTCATTTGTCAAGTCAAAGTGATAATAGGGTCTTTACTTAACAACAGACAGAGTTCTAGAAATGGTGCCATGGGTTCTTCCTGGCCTTTAGTGCATCCCTGTACAATACACAGTTTATGGTACCAAACCAAATTAAATGATTGTAATGATATTTTAATTATCCAGGCAGTATCAGTGCCTCAGTAACTGGTAGCTTCACTATAGGACAGGATAAGATGATTGTGTGTTCAAGTCCCCATCAGGCACTTGGACTAATACCCAGCAGTGACACTGCTGTGTGCTACACAGGATGCTTCACATGAGATGTTGAGCAAGGCCCTTTCTGCCTCCCCAATGGGTCCCGTGGCACTTGTTGACAGGGTAGGGAATTATCCAAGGAATCCTGGTCAGCATTTCATTCTCTCAATAAGACCAGTTCTATGCAACATGGCTGTGTGTGTACAGGTGCAATGACCTGCTGCTGGGTATACCACATACAAGTCCTGCAGTACTAGCATCTAACTCACTGCTTCCATTGTGCACATTGGGATACTGTGTGTGTATGAAATTTGCTACAGTTGTGGCCAGCAGTGTGCTGTTTTCCACCATGTGCCGCCATGGCTCGCTCACGGAACGGTGAGGCAGGACACAATTTAAAGAACAAAGGACCTTTTGCTTCTTTTTGTTCTATTAATTAGCTGACACATTGCCAGATGTGATTCGCCGATTGGCCTCATAGTGGAAAACACTCACTGGCCACAACTCTATATATAAAACATACTCCATTCTGTTCCAGCCCTACTAAAGCAATGCGTCCTGATGGTGAGTGATACAGGCAAGCAGATCCCTCCAAAGCCAGCGCCAAGTTCCACATCTGAACTGCCTATGGAGGGTGCTGTTTCACAGTATGTGTGCTGGGCCCACCTCCTAGAGTGCAAACATATCATTACCACCAGTACAACCACTCTCTGCCATCCCAAAGAGTGAGACACCTGATGTTGTTCCCTAATCTGCTACTCCAGCAATGCAGTGGAAAATGCAACCACCAAGCCATTGGTCCAGCGTAAGACAATTTTCTGAAAGTGAAATATGAAATGGTCTTCAAGTATATGATAATTAATATTAGCTGAGCATTTACCTTCCTATGAAAGGAAAGTAAAATCCTTGACAAACCTTGGGGACGGAGTAAGCAGCAGTGCATGTTCGGTGAAAATATTGGTACTGTTTCATTTTATTTTCCATCACCGTTTTCTGGTAAGATGCCCTTTTCCCCATTTTAGTTCTGCTATAGCCTTTGCTTTCAGATGTGAAATATTTAAAATATATACTCCTTTTAATATGGTTATCCTGTGTTCGCATTAGTACCTCATCTGTTTTTGAACACCCACAAGTAGCTAGCATGCCACAGACAAAAGAAATAGATTTGATGTATTTATTGGTAACAGAGTGAGGCCCACTAGGCACAGATGCCTGTTTTCAATGGTGACCCAGGAGCACTAGTGAGGTTAAGTGACTTGCTCAGAGTCACACAGTATGCAAGAGGAGGGAGGCTAGGAATCAAACCCAGGTTTGCTGGATGTACTAAGCTCATTCACAGCTCATTACTCCAACCTCTGAAAAGAATGATGACCACAAAAAAGCTAGGTATAAATAAACGTGAGCCACTTGTAACTGTTCAGCCATTCTAAGTCTCCTAGTTTCTGGAGCAAATTCATTGTGTCGGAGATAGTTCAGTGAAGAAATCACAATGTCTTTTAAGAAGAAATCCTCATACCTGGCTATCTTTTCAGTTACCGAACATATATTTTTCTGTATTTTTTTTTCTGTGACATGGCTATCTCCACTGTTTGCACTGTAACTCTCCGGTTATACCTGAAAATAGGTGTTATAATTGTCTTGTGTGCTTACCTGGTCAATACAAACTAATAATAATAATATCCCCACAACAGTGGGATGGCCAGCAGGAGCAATTGTTTACATTTTTATTTATAAATTTGTTAACTGGGTAGGAACACTGGACAAAGCCCTTCTTCAAGTCCGACCCGACTTTAAGAGCTGTCTGCTTGCAGACATAATTAGTTTGTATGGGGACTGTGTGTTTTCCTGCTTGAGTCCCGCTCGAGTTACTGCCAAATCACTCCGCTTTCTGCCATCGCTAATGGGCAGAAGGAGCACTCTTCAAAGATGTAATTGTTTGCTTGTAACCTGTTAGAATAATAATGAAAATGCAGTTTGATTTAACCTGCTTTCTTGTAGCAAGGACAATGCAAAGTAGCTCCCTCATGTTGGTTCTGAACTGCTGAACTGGACCAATCATGGTGGGGATCCTTTAAAATGGAGTCTGCTCTGGGCGAATCAGAACTTGGACTCTCCTCTGGAGCCTGCTGTAAAGGATTGTAAGGGCAGTGTCTCTGGGAAATGCAGTTTTGACTTTGGTGCCTTTTCACTCTTTACTGGATTGGGCTCTGACCTCCCACCCCCACAGGATCCTAGCGCTGGCCTATTACCCGATTCCATAGTGATCATCCATGATTTACTTGATCAGGAAAGTGCATGGCCCCACTGCCCTCCCAAAACTCTATATACTAGGTCCTACAACTCCCTCAACCTAGCATCTCTTGCTGGACCTAGGACGCAAAAACTGGTCCTTTATCTCAAAAGCATCCTCCATTGACACTGCTTTTGAGGTTTTCAAATCCAGCTTCCTAAAAGTCTGGGACAAACATGCCCCTACGCAAGAAAAGAGTTAGAGGCACACACCTCCCATGGATCTCGGCAGATATAATCAAGTTATGCCACACAAGGAACCACGCCTGGAAATCTTTCATGAAGCTGGGCACTCAGCAGCACCTCACCACTTACAGATCCTCGCAATACCTGCACAAACTCCATCCGCCAAGCCAAAAACTACTTCCTCTCGGCTTTAGCAAAACATAAATCATCCAAATGACTTCTGGAAATCACTAAAATCCCTTATATCCCCCACTCAACCCCACCCCCACACTATCTGTCCAGGGCCCCTCATCTCCGATCCCATTGACGTAGCTGAAACTTTAAACTCCCACTTCTCCAGTTGCGCAGAAAACTCCTGTCCTCCCTCCGCGCATACTCTCCCCACCCCCCCCTTCGCCTCATGCCCCCTAAACCTGCCCACCCTGTCCTGCCGTTCTCTTTCCATCCAGTAACCGAAGCAGAACTCTTCCAAGCTTTATGGGCTTTGAACCCTAACAAAGGCAAATGCCCGACATCCATGGACGCTAAGATGCTCTTCCTATCCGCTCCAGTCACAGCTGCTCGATAGCCGCCTTTAACCTCTTTCTCTCTAGGCAAGCTCCCTACTGCCTGGATGCAGGCCACCATTATCCCACTGCCAAAGGGGCAATCCTTCCTCCCAGGAAATTACAGACCTATCTTCCTACTCCCTATACTGGCCAAATTACAGGAACGCTTGGTCCTGTCCCAACTCACTCCTTACCTGGAAGGATCCCTTTCTTCACTCCATTCCAATTGGGCTTACATAAATCCCACTCCACCATCACATCCCTGTTACGTGTCACGGCGACATTCTCATGGGTATGAACAAAGGACACATCACCACGGCATCTTTATCGACTAGCAAAGGCTTTGATACTGTCTCCACTCCCTACTCCTCTCCAAACTCACAGACGTAGGGCTTTCTAAACCAGCCACAAAATGGTTCCAAGACTACCTAGTGAGCAGGACCCAAACCGTCAAACTCGCCCACACACCTCGAACCCACTACCAGTGAAAGGGAAAGTAAAATCCTTGACAAACCTTGGGGATGGAGTAAAGCAGCAGTGCATGTTATGGTGAAAATATTGGTACTGTTTCATTCTATTTGCCATCACCGCTTTCTGGTAAGATACCCTTTTTCTCCATTTTAGTTCTGCTATAGCCTTTGCTTTTCAGATGTGAAATATTTAAAGATATACCCTTTTAATATGGTTATCCTGTGTTCACATTAGTACTCTCATCTGTTTTTTGAACACCGACAAGTAGATAGCATGCCACAGACAAAATAAATAGATTTTATTTATTGGTAACAGAGTAGGCCCACTAGGCACAAATGCCTGTTTTCAGGGGTGACCCAGGAGCACTAGGGAGGTTAAGTGACTTGCCCAGAGTCACACAGTATGCAAGTGAAGGGAGGCTGTGGGAATCAAACCCAGGTTTGCTTATCTTTTGCTGTAATGCTATGAATGATGCTGTATTACCTTGTTTATTTTCGTGTATACTTTGTATTGACCTCTGACTTGGTAAATGATTAAGTTTATTACCATGTATAACATATATCCCATTGAAATTGTTAATGACCTTGTCCTACCCAGGTCCGCTTTGTAAATGAGCTCTGCTCAATGATGTTCGCCTGATAAAAATTTTGATTGACTGATTGATTGAACTGCATTGAATGTATTTAGTTAAGTTATAGTTATATAAGGCTCTATACATGAAGAGGTGAATTGCCTGTGCACCACGGATCTGCAGCACATAGGCAACTCCATATTGGAATGCCATAGCCCCCCTCAGCGGTATTTACGGAAGAAGCATGCATCTTTTGTTACTTGATCCCACCCACACACACTGATCATGCAGCTATGCACAGCCAGACTGGGAGTGTGTCTGGAGATGTTTTGCAATCCACACCATTCATGAAGGGTACAGTTACAGCAAGGGGGAGCAAAGGATCCGCAGGGGCCTGTGCCGTATGTATTGTCACCCACCCAATTTCACCCGCTGACTATGATGAGATAGAGTATCTCACACATGCTGCCCCAACCTAGTGGGCTGACAGGAAGGGCTGTGGCAGCCATTCGGCATGTGCCCATATATCAAAGATGTGCGACTCCAGCCTTCCCAGAATCCACTTCTTGTGCAGAGCAGGGCTAACACTTTGGGATCCAGGATGGACATGTGAATGGATGCCTGTCTGAGTCTCTTGATGTCCCTATGCCGCTGTGCACTGACAGGTGGTGGGGCTGCAGACAAGTGCACTGCAGAGGTGTGTGCAGTGCATACCACACACTGTGCTCCTGTCCACCCTCAATAATACATAGCTCCTGTAGTGAGGGATCAAGGTTGGAAGGGTGGTCAGATGCCACCCCAGGGCCTCAGCAAGGAGGAATATATATGAGCAGAATTGAATGGAATGTTAAGGGGTAAGACAGAGGAGGGTTTAGATGTCATTGCCCACCTGGTGACAACAGATCTGGCCATTGGTTCTTTGGGACAGATTCTGGGAGCTGGGAATGAGACTTAAACTAGCTGAGACCTCAGTAACTTCTTCTGCAGTCCTACCAGTGTGGTTCAAAGCCAAGGTTAGGCATCTCCTGATCAGTCACTTTAACCAGTGGTTAAAGGATTGCTGCAGTGGTGAGGGATTTGGTCGTGGACAATTGGGACAGTTCTGGAGAGATAGGAAGTAATTCAAGCAGGACAGCCTCACCCTTACAGCAGAGGGAGCAAGGCTTGCTCCAAGGTTTGATGCTTATACTGCTGGTCATTTAAACTGAGGGGGAGGTTGGTAGGGTGGATGCAATAACCAGGGTATCATACTAACCAATGGTAACTAACCAGGCACTGCCTTTTAGTGTAAACACACAGGGTACTGTAGGTGACAAGGTAAAAGGGAACAAGGGGCTGAAGTGAGGAAATGTCAGTTGGGTAAAAGGTGGACAGGTGGGAAGGAACACCAACAGTTTCTTTAGGACACTGGGTAACTTGAACATAAGTGATGGGGTCTATGAAAGGAGTCGAGCAGCATGGAGGAGGGAAGAGTAAAAGAGTGACAGTGAAGGAGGGAGGAGAAGCATGCAAGGATGGATACAAAGGCAAGAACTCAAGATGGAGATAACAGTTTAGGGAGGAAAGGGGTCACAGTATATGCAAGAGGAAGTTTACAAGACACAAAAAGGCATGGGCAAAAAAAAGCACAAAGGGAGGGGCATGCAGAAGCACTGAGTGTGCTACATAAATGCCAAGAGCTATGGAAATAAGCTCTGTGACCTGCAGTAATAATGACAAAGATCAAGGTAGACTTGGTAGCTGTTAAAGAAGCATGGGTCAACAGTATCAGGAATGGAAACTATCAGTGCCTGACTATTCACTATACAGAAACAGAAGGGACAGGAAGCTGAGGAGAGGAGAGGAGGAAGAGTGGTTTTGTAGGTGACGGATAACATAAAGGCCACAGAGGTCAGGGATATGGGGAGGTACATAGGAGAAAACGGTGGGTCCAGGTAGTCACGGAAGGGAAAAGATCATGAAGATCAGGGGTGTGTGGACTACAAGCTGTCTTCTTTAATGGAGGTGACAGGCAAGAGGATGATGAGAGAAATCAGGAAGGCAAAAAGGTGAGGTGCTGCTAATGAGTGACTTCAACGTGCCTGATGTGTACAGGAGTGTTCCAGTAGCAGTCAGTGTAAGAAAGCAGATGGTAAGAAAGGCCCTGCAGGAGGCTTGGAGGTTTTTCTGGTACAGAAGATAGAGGAGTCGACACAAGAGGGAACCATTCTAGACTTGATCCTCACGAACAGGGACAGCGTTAGGGAGGTCACAGATCCTATGATGACCAGACAGTGGTTTGAAATAGCCCTGGAGGTATAAAGCAGGCACTCACATACAGAAATATTAAACTTTAGGAGGGCTGATTTGGGCAGGAGGAGGAGGAAGGTTTTTTTTTTTTAGTTGTTTAATCAGGAGTAGCACACTAAGCTGAAAGCTTTCTACAGGCATGACCTGGGAGCACAGGGAGGTTAAGTGACTTGCTCCAGAGTCACACAGCATGTAAGTGGAAGCTGTGGGATTCAAACCCAGGTCTGGTCTGCAGGATGTCACCAAATTTGCAGCTCAGAGCCTTAAACCACTGCACTATACTGCCTCCCAGAGGTAGGGAGGGGAGTGGCATGCAGTGGGGTTAGATGGCAAATGGGGTACAGTTAAGCAGAAGTTGTTTGAAGCTACAAGTTTCTGTTTCAGGTTCACAGCTAAAAGCTGAAGGAATAGGAGATCAATGTGGTACACAACAGAGATGGGGAGGCAGAGAGGGAGAATAGAAAGGCCTTTAAAACTATAAGGGACAGACAGAGAAACAGGAAGGGTTATTAAACAGGATGAAGGAGCCAATAGGAAGGTAAGACAGGTTAAGTCAGATGCAGAGTTGAGGATAGCAGAGGGTTAGGAAACAAGGCATTCTTCCACTGCATTTGGGTACATCGCAAATCCAAGGAGGGGTAGTTAGATTAAAGAAGGGATAGAGACAAAAGGAGGGCAAAATGGCAAGGCAGACCTACCAAATCAGAATTTCTGCTCAGTATTTACAGCAGAGGGACAAAGACCACTACCAGAATAAAGACTCAAGGCCAGGTGTGGGGACGGATCAGCACAGAACCAATCAAAGAGGAAAGGGTGCTGAGACTAAAAGCTCTAAAGGTTGACAAATCCATGGGGCCAGATGGGCTGCACCCCAGAATACTACAGGAAATGGGACAGTAGCTGGATGTACCCTTGGTAGAGCCCTTCAACCAGTCACTGGAGCCAGGGTTAGTGCCACAGGATTGGAGAACTGCATAAGAGTGGGAAAACATGAATCAGGTTGCTACAGACCAGAGGGTCTGGAGTCCATTGTTTGAAAGACGCTAAAGGCCATTATTAAGGAATGGTTGGTGGACTTCCTGGAGACATTATAGATTGAAAGAGCACTCCCAACCAATCAGAGCACTTTTTTTTTGTGCGTGAGACACTCTTATTCTTTCAAGGTATCTTGTGCGTAGCTGCCTGGAAATGGGTATTTTGGGTAAAGTTTTTTTACTTTTATTCAATGGCCTACGCAACTGAGTATGATGCTGTATGCTTGTGCAGCTTGAAGGTCTTTGGCTGTTCGCCCCTCTGTCCATGGGATACCACCATGTAGGGTAGGACAGTGAGGAACCCTAGAGGAGGGTTCCACCCCTAGAGGTGCTGCAGGAATGATTCCTATGGCCAAAGGTACTTTAGGAAGGAGACCAAAAGAGTCTAGAGCAGAGCAAGCAAGGTGACGAACACTTATCTGTATTGAGGACCTGAGTGAGGTCAAAGGTGTAGCATAGTCAGGAGCTTGAGGTAGAGTAGCGTGAGATGTTGGTTGAATAGTGACCTAGTCCGAGGTCTGAATGAAAGACACGGAGGCATAACTTCCAAGGGAGAGAGGAAAAGCTACAGGGGCCACCATCTGTCTCCATCCAGCAGTGGAACCTATCTCCATGGCCTAGAAATTACTAAACCTATCTAAGTATTATGACCATTGGCATGGAGAAGAGGAAAAACCCTTTGAGGAGGAAACCTCTGGGGATCTGAGGCCTAGGTCACCTTCCTTTCAGGCTTCAGGATATTTTGAGTAGACAGCAGACAATACTACAGACGGGACAAGACTGACAAGACAAAACAAACCCTGAAAGGGACAGAGTACAGGAACGAGGTAGGAAGGAGCCATAGCCTGCCACGGTGACATACAGATGTGCCGTTTCCATCACAGCCACAGACAGACATGCCAACAACACTATGGTGACACACGGACATGCCGTAATCTACTACGGCTACACACAGATGCACCATAACCCACTATGATGACATAGATGTGCTGTAACCCGCTACAGCTATATACAGATGCACCATAACCCACTATGGCTACACAAAGATGCACTATAACCCGCTATGGCTATACACAGAAGTGCCATAACCTGATAAGGCTACACACAGAAGTGCCGAACCTGCTATGACAACACGTGTATGTGCTGTATCCCACAACGGCTACACAAAAATGAGCCATAACCCATCTATGTTACACATACATGCCATACCCACTGCAGCTATACACAGATGCACCATAACCGCTATGGCTACACACACATGCCATAACCCACTACGGCTACACACAGACATGTCATAATCTGCTATGGCCTACGCATACACACACTTAACCCACTACGGCTACACACAGATGCACCATAACCTCTGAAGGCTACACATAGACACGCAATAACCTACTATGGCTACACATACTCGTGCCATAGCGGCCATGGTGATCAAGGTATAGAGCCTAGAGGTAATGGTCGTGGGCATGGTCCCCAGTGGAGAGAGAATGGGGAGGGAATGCAGGAGAATGACCTCCATGGGTCAGATACAGTATGTCAAGTATGAGACACGCCATAGCCCACTATGGCAACACACATATGTGTCGCAACCCACTACAACAACACACAGATGCACCATGGCCCACTATGGTGACACACACATATGCCATAACCCACTACAGCTACACACAAATGTGCCATAACCTACTATGGCGACACATAATGTGCTATAACCTGCTACAGCTTTACACAGAAGTGCCATAACTGCATAGGACACACAGAAGTGCCGCAACCCACCACGGCAACACGTATACGTGCTATATCCAACCACAGCTTCATATTGATGTGCCATAACCTGCTATGGCTACACATATGTGCCATAAATGCTATGGCTATACACAGACACACCATAACCTGCTATGGCTATACACAGACACACCATAACCTGCTACGGCTATACACAGACACACCATAACCTGCTATGCTACACACAGTCACGCTTGTAACCTACTACAGCTGCACATAGGCATGCCATAGCCCGCCATGGTGATCCAGGTATTATGAGATTAAAGTTAATGGTCGACAGGCATGTCCCCAGTTGAGAGAGAACAGGGAGTAGGGAGTGCAGGAGGATGACCATCCATGGGTCAAGTACAGCATGTCAAATATGACTGACGAACACTGAGGTGGACAGTTGGGAGTAGGGACTCACATGGGTCCAAAAGAGGGGAGGCAGTAGGTGTGAGACCCCTGGAAGAATGCCAACTGATCCCAGTAAAGTCAATTGGGAATTAATTTGATTTACAGCTGTGAGGTGAGTAGATAGTAGACAGCCAGGTGAAACCAGCAGTTTGGAGCCACAATGCCCATAGAACATCGCAGTCCCCTGCCGTGGGAAAAACAGTGAAGCCATGGGCCATGCACCATGAGACCAGAATACTGACTGAACTAGAAAGATAAAATAAACTGATTACAGCTGACTCCAGTAGACTGGACTACCATACTCAATGAAAGTCATAGCTAGAAAGTTAGTTGCATAGGGTCCTGAATGTAGGAGCAGGATAAGAAACATATCAGTAGTGAAATGGATTGGGAAGGTAGGAACTCCCAAGAAAGCAGAGCCAAAGAGCGAAGGTGGGCCCAGAGTGCCAGGCGAGTGAACTGCAAACATGGGAAGGACAAGAGAGAGCCACGGAGCCAGTGACTGCAAAGGTACAGCACAGGAAAAGAGACGATGACCACCCCAAGGCAAACTGCGAGTGAGAAAATAGGGGTAGAAGGCAGAGAAGAAACACAGGACAGGGGGCAAGCATGATAAGCATCCCGAGCAAGGAAGAGGACAGAGGCAAACAAGCAGAGAACCGGAGGGACAGCAGAAGGACAAACCTGGATAAGGGAGGCAAAAGAGGTGAGAGCAAAAAGAAAACAAGAAAGAAACAGGGAAGGAGTGAGCAGACCCAAAAGGCAGATGAGAAGAAGGGACAAGGGGAGGAGAGGGACAGGGACAGAAGCCACTTAGCAGCAACAGAACAAACGGGTAGGGATAAAGATGAGCAACAGCAAATGGCAGATGTGGAGACCACAAAGAGAAAATACTGGGAAGCAACAGGCAGTGGCAAATAACAGAGACAGATGGGTGAGAAAAGTATGAAGCAGAGGGGCAGAGGCAGCAAAACATGGACAAGGAGGAGGAGGCAAGACAAACAGAAGAAACCAACAGAAGGCAAGCAGAGAGGCAGTGTCTCCAGCCACAATGAGAAAATGCTGGAGGAAACACTTGGAAGGTGCGGCCTTTTATGGTTCCAGCGGGGTAGAAATAAGTTGATCCACTCCATCAAACTTCAGGCACTGGCTTCCTAAATATATTATTGATCAAGATCAATCAGCAAATAAATATATCCGACAAAACCACTCTTACGGTTGTGAGGAAGTCGCCTCATTCAAAGGGTATCAGAACTGTTCACCTTGGTTCTCGGTTCTCATACCCTAGGGATGTGCACAAGACAACTCTTACAACCATTTTGTCAACTGTATTAAAAATACAGACGGATTCCATGACAAATGGCAGCATGGGTTCATCAGAGGGAGGTCTTGTTAAATTAATCTGATAGACTTCTTTGACTGGTTCGTCAAGGCACCTGATGAGGACCATTTCATTTATTTTCTATTTTGTAGGCTTGATGAGCAAATTGCCTAAATGCAATATAACAATATGCAATAAATCATGAAGTACAAAATAGACAAAAATCACATTACAAAAGTACAAACAGAATAAATAGACATTACTTAACACTAACAAACAAACAGTAAAGAAGACCTCATTTCTTACAATCACAAAGCTGTAGATCTTTTAAAACAGCATCAAACCCTTTTGAAATTGATAACTGATCTAAGATTCAAAAGTTCACCAGGTAATGTATTAAAGAATTTAGAGACCTCTATATAATATAGATCTTTGATCTATTATCTTACGAAAACAGTGGCAGCTTAAAGGTATATCTACACTGGGATATAGTGCCACCACCATTTATAGATCTAGAAAAAGACTAGAAATAGAATTTGGAAGATTACCTAAGAAGACTTTAAACATAAAATGCCTATTTTATACTGAATGCTATTATCCAAAGACAAGCTGTTTGACTGTTGAAAAATGGAACAGTGGTGCATACAAAGGGAGCATTTAACGTGAACCTAAGAATAGTAATATAAGTGACCTGAAGACGATCTAACAGATTATTACTAGCAGCAGAATAAACAATCATTCCGTGAATCTAACACACTAAATAAAAAGCTATGGGTGCGTAAAACCCTAGATTCCAGGTTAAACAGGATCTCACTTGTGCAAAGCACCCAACCTTGATTAATTGTTTTCCTCACATTATTTATATGAATTTCAAAAGACAAATCGGAGTCTAATGACAACCCCAAATACTTAAAATGGTTAACCAACTCAATCATGTTCCTATTTAAGTTAGCAATGGGGATACAATCCTCACTGTTTCATTTGTTTGAAAATACCATAACTTTGTTTTTTTTTGTTTGTTTTTAATTCAAAACCATTTTGAAAGGCAACAAAATCACCCTGAACCTTCTCAACGGCATCATTAGGTTTCGGATTAATTCCAAATAAAACTTCATCGCTCATGACACAATCATCAAGTCTGTGAACAAACATTGGGAGCAGAATTCATATAGGGAAAATATTAGGCCCAGGATGGAACACTGGGGCACACCACAAACCATTGATTTTGTTGTAAGAATTTATCTGCAATTGACCATGCAATGGATCTAGTGTGCCTGGACTTTAGTAAAGCCTTTGACTGGGTCCCATATAAAATGACAGCTAAACAACGAAGGATTTTGAGGGTGACAAAAATCACACAGTGAGACAGAAACTGGTTGAGGGAGATCACAAGGGTCATCTTGAATGGGGAATTCTCACAGGTAAGTGAGGTTCGTGGGGTTCCCCAGAGAGTTGTCTTAGGTCCAGTCCTATTTAAAATCTTTATCTGCAATTGAAAAATTCCAGTTGTACACCTATGTAGCTTGCTGATTGTACCTGCCCATTCCTCTAGAATTCATGCAGAAACTGTTTCTATGTAATTGTACTGTCTGGACGTAGACAGACGTTGAATCTTTGTAAATAAGCACCTGTCCTCAAAAGGTATTTCCGAACAATGTATGAATAGATAAATATGTGACATTGGGGGAGGATTCAGGAAAGGTCTGCCTCTTTGCAGATGAAACAAAGTCTGTGGAAGGGTAGACAGTGAGGAAGGTGTACAGGCTGTGAGTATCTGGGACAGTTGGTGAAGCGGTCAAAGGTCTGGCAGATGTAATCTAATGAAAAAGGTGCAGAGTCATGCTCATAGGCCAGCAACCTGCAGATGGAGTACTGTAAGGATGTCTGTGTGTTTGGGGTGGTACTAGAAAGCACTTTAGAGGAGAAATAACTGGGGGTGATAATCGCAGACATCACTAAGCAATCAGTGCAGTGAATGGCAGTGGGAGGGCAAATAGAAAGCTGGGATGCATAGCTAAGTGCATCAGAAGCAGTAGAAAGGAGACAAGTCTGCCTCAATACAGATCCCTGATGTGACTGCACTTGGAATGCTGTGCGGAATTCTGGAGTCAGCACTGGAGGAAGGGCAGAGATAGGGTGCAGGCAGTGCAGAGGAGGTTTACTGACAGCAAGGAAGCTATCTAAGAAAAACCTGAGGACCTCAACATGTACACACTGGAGGCCAGATGGAGAGGGAGACATAATAAAAAACAAATGCATTTCTACACAGAATTTACAGAGTGGACAGCAGGTGACTATCTCACAATGAAGCAAACACGCACAATGGGAAACAACCACTGGTGGAGGAAGATTCAGAAAGGCCATCAGGAAGTATTCTTTATAGAGGGGGTGGTGGAAAACTGCAATAAATTGCCAAGGAGATGGTCTGAAAACTAAATAAGTGTAGGATTTCTACACAAGTAGGATAGGCATAGGGACTAGGGGTAAGTGTGGAGGGTGAGGATGGTTTGAGGGTAGGGAGTGAGTAACCATTGATGTCTCACAAAATACCATAGGTACAGTTTGTTGGGCAAACTAGATGGGCTCTAAGACCTCTTATTTTGCCATCCATGTCTGTCACTATGTTTCTGTTAAATACCTTGCTTGTGTGGATGAACCTACTTCCTTTTGACTGTGAGTCTGAAGGCTTTCTTCACCCCAGACAACAGTGCCTCTGATCCAGAGGTAGTGTGTTCTGTTTTGTAATCACATGCAACAGACACCTTCACATCTTATTGGACCACATGTGTTCAAAAACAGCTTATAATTACAGAGTAGAACCTGAGCATAACCATATTACAAGGAGCATGCCTCTAATTAACAAATAAATAAATAATTATTTCAAATGTGAAAAAGAGCTTACAGATCTAAATGAAGTATAAAATCTTACATGACGAGAAGACAGCAATGTGAAATAGAACAAAAAAGGTACAGGTACAGGATGTTAACAGTAACAGTTTCTTGTTGAAAATAAAAAAAGTATAATTTATTTATTTATTTGAAAAGTTTTAACAGGAAAGGCATACTGAGCTGGTAAGAGCTTGTTTCCAAATGTATCGGGGTGGGGATGGGGAACATTGCAATGTGATGATAAAATAAATAGAATAAATATACACTCTGTGGCATATCATACTTAAAGCAGCAGTGCAACAAAAAAAGTTATTCCACAAGCCTAATTTTCAGCTATAGTTATGACAAATATTGGCAGAACTGTTGATTTGGGTTTCTGGATGCTTCCTGTCCTGTGTACGGTACATTTGCATTTTGTTTGGATTCTTACCCTCCCCATGTCCTCAATATTATTTATATGCAAAAATGAGGCTGACATCTTTTTACTTGAGAAATCATTTAAAATGTTCATAAAATTCTTAAATGATAATAAAACTGAAAATGTTACTACCATACACTGGAAGACATCTGGCATCAATTAGGAAGAAAAAGGTGGTGTCAAATTTTAGCCCATGCATTTATGTTGCACTGCTGCATAAAACAGTGGCCAAGTAATAAAATACAGCAATTAATGACAATCAGTGGAGAACAAAGCAAACAGAAATAAAACAATGCTACAGCGTATGGCATTTGAACAACGGTAGAAGAGAAATCGCCATAAAGAACAAAATAAGAAAACAGAATGGGAGGAGCAGCAGTGCAGAATGCAAAGCTGACTGCAGGGAGCCTTCAGCCGGTAGTGTGCTGCAACATATGAATTATTTGTAGAATTGGGTGACCCTATACATAATTAAGGATATCAAAGTTGAGCTGTGTTAAAGAGACCCTGACACCACTCAGAAAACTTTGTAAAATGTAAGATTTAGACATTATTCAGTTTATAATTCATACAGTCTCTGTAATTCCTTCTCCTTTTGCTTTATTACTGTGGACAGTTGCATGAAAGCATGATCTCTGTCCCAGAAGTTTTTCTGCTCTGGCTGCGACTCTACACACCTGACATCATCGCTCTGTTTATGACATCATAATTATCACCAAGCAACAGATTATGACGTATAAACAGAAATGTGACCTCAAGGTAGACAAGCAGCGGGAGCAGATGGGAAAGAGTCTCTGTTTTCATACAAATGTCCTTGGTATTAATTAATTATGGGTGAGGGAGTTACAGAAAAAAATAGGAAATACAGCTGATTGGTGTCTAAATATTATATTTTTCAAAGCTGTCCCACGGCATCAGGGGCTCTTTAAGGAGACTTATAGAGGAAAAGATACCAGGAGGAGTAGTTGCAGGCATGGGTCATGATGTCATACAGGATGATTTTTTAAAGCTGAGGAAGAGACAGAACACATAGCACATAGCAGGGGACAACTGGGCTAGAGTCAAGATTAAATCTGAGGAGAAAGCAAGTGAGAAGGGTGAGGGTCAGAGTTGTGAAGGGAGTAAGTGAGGGAAGGGGCAGGTGAGAAAGGAGCTAAGATAAGGGAGTGTTCCAACTAAAATTTCAAGGCACAGTGGATGAGGGCACCTAACTTCAAGAGAGGTGAGAGGGAGGTGCAGTGGAACAGTAGTCAATGCAAGGGGGCAGTCAAGGCAGAACAACAGAAAGAGGAAAAAGGGGTTCGGTCTGGCAAGGGTGGATTTGAGTGCTGCACTATACACACATCATCTGTAGTCAAAACTGTAAGGATCATCTTAATGATGCTATCTCTATTGGTGCGGAGTAGGATACTGGCTTTCTTCATAGTCCAGTGCACCACGCTTAGGGTGAACGCTTGATGGACGGTGGTCCACATGGCAGGAGAAGTCGAGACTATGGTTCAGCCAAACTCTGAGGTCCTTAAGAAAGCAACCTCATCAATTTTGGTGCCATCCACTTGAAAACAGTGGGACTGGGTTCCAGCCAGATGCTTCCTAGTGCCAAAAGTCATTGAGACAGTTTTCTTGGCATTTAGTTTAGCTAACTGAAGCGGAAGCAGAGTTTGATGTTATTAAAATCCAGTTGGAGCAGAACAGCCAGATCAGAGGCAGAGGGCCAGAGACAAAAGCACTGTGCCATCTGCATACATGTGTATGTTGAGAGACACCTTTCCGGGGTTGTCATTGAGGAACATGGAAAGCAGGACAAAACCAAGGACAGCCTTAGGGTACACCTGAACATATTGGGAATTGGGGAGAGGGTTTCACGGTCTGAACTACTAAAGGTAGGAACTGAGTTGTTAGCATTCTAAGTGTGTGCAGGAGAATAAAATGGGTGATATGTTGAAGGCTTTGCCAGGGTCGACAAAGATGGCGAAGGTGATCAGGCCTAATCCATCCCTTTCAGAATGGAGTAATTGAGCTGCAGGAGGTGGTGACTGGAGGCTTTCTAACCCAAGACTGGAACAAGGTTATGGAAGGAAGAAGTCTAGAAAGGATGAGCGTTGGGAGAGAGACAAGTGTTCCTGGACTTTTATCAAGGCTGCCAGAAGAGAGTGTGGTAGTTCCCAAGGATAGAGGCTCATCCCCTTTAAAGAGGGGAATTGCAGTAGCCCTCTTCCATGCCTCAGGAAAAGAACTGTGGAGGAAAGGAAAATGAAAATGTCAGAGATGGGGTTTCTAAACCAGGGGCAGATAAACAAGCTTGGGTAGAATCCCATTGGGCTGTGCCTTTGCGAGAATAAGAGCTAAAGAGGTGCTTTCAATGTGCTTACACAACTGGATAAGATATGAATAATGCTTGAAAGTAGCAGTACTTTTGTAACTTTCGCCTCTCTATCCATGGATCTACCACCCTGTAGGGGGTATGTTCGAGGAACCCTGAGGAGGTTCCCCCCACAGGTGCCAGAAATGAATAATGTGTCGGTAAAGGGTGGGTTAGGAAGAAGCCCAAAAAGAATACCCAATGTCGAATCTCTCAAGAGAATAGATGATGTCTTAATTATGTGAAGAGAAGGGCTAACTTCTTAAGGAGAGGGAAAGCTGAGCCACCATCTACTTCCATCCAACAGTGGAACCTAACTAACTAACGAGAAAAATCACTAACTCTAACTAATATTATGACCATTGGCACGGAGGAGAGAAACCTCTGAGGAGGGAAATCAAGGCCTAGGCTGCCTTCCTCCAGGTTGACAACGCTTGATTTGGAGGATGTGTGTTAGTAGAGAGAGGAGTTCATAGATGAGGGATAAGTAAGAAGAATGGCGATAGGATAAGAAAGACTCATGAAAGCATAGACAAAATGAGTAACACACTGTAGCAGGGACAATGAGGAGGATACGCTTAGAGTGGTCGATAAGAGACAGTAGATCAGAGGAGAAAAGGCTGGGATGGAGTAAATCCATGATGAGACAGAGGAGCAGGGATATCCAGATGTGCTCATAGGAGATTCAGATGTGCTGATAAGGAGACTGATGATAAAGCAGACAGCTTTGATTGAGTGATGCAAGCGGCATACATTGAGATTGAAAGGCATGTTTGATTAGCGATTAGACTCTGAACGATTCGACCTTGAGGTTATAGTCGATGAGGTAGTATAGAATTCAATGATAGCAATATTCGAGTAAATGATGTAAAGATAAAGGCCTTGAGGTAATACTGAATGAATGATGACTGGATTTGTAGACTTGATATAACAGGAGTTCTGAACTGAGTGCGTGGCAGGATGGCCAGCGGTTGATAGATGGCATAGGAGATATGGTAGGTACCCCAAAAGAGTATCATAGCAGCTCATGAGAGGAGGAATCCTGGGTGGCTGGTATGGAATTAGAAGAGAGATAAGAATGAACTGGAAAATTAACTTGTGTGGGGAAGAAATGAAGTAGGCTCTCGAAGGAGGTAGACTCGAGGCCAGGAAGGAGATCAGGAACCAGAGGCAAATCAAGGATCAAAACTGAATGAGAAATGATGAGGAGTGAGCAAAATTGAACATTGAATGATGAGGAGTGAGCTAAGAGCGGAGTGAAACCATGATGTTGGTGCTAGAAAAGGTACCAGGACAAGGAAGGTAAAATTAGGAAACAAATGAGATATGAGAGGATCAAAGCCATGGGGCTGGTACAGGAGGGGATGCATGGAAGGACGGAGGGAGGTCAAGGGTAACATGGGACCCAGCCCGATGCAGGAAATAACGACAGTAAGACAAGCAGGATGACGGCGAATGAGATGACAGTGTGGATGAACTTAAGCTTAGGGGTTGGCAGAGGCGGGAACCCTAATAATAATGAGAGCAGACCAGATTGAGTCTGCTGAGGTATACTGATTGGTCATGTGAGGCAGATGAATTGAGTGAACAGCATCTGGTAGGATAGGGAAACCCCAAAGAGGCAGCACCTGTCATGGCTAGGCGAGGAGGCATACCAGTAGAGAAGAAATATTGAATGACGAGCCAGAGGGAAGCGAGGCAAGTGAAGTACTAACAGCAAAGCCCCCAGGAGACAGCTCATGTATTCATTATATTTACATTTTTAGGAAAGAAAATGCCCAACGATGCATGAGCTCAACGGAAAACCAGATGAATATGAAGCTCCAAAGGAATTGAAATGTGACAGAGACGCTGTTCAGCATGAAGTGCCAAAAAAAAAAAATTATGATTGTAAAGATGAACTGTCAGAGCCCTGGTGGAAGAACGAATACCTGAGAGGAAAATTAGAGAGGTGCCAAGGTGGGAATTCTAGCGGTTCACAGCTATCAGGGCGAGAGGAGCTGGTAGCAAGATCCAGGAATGACGGCAATGACCCTTAGGCAACCAGCAGATGAAGGCACTCAGCAGGGTCACACTGAAGCAATATGCCGGACAGAGGCGGGAGGAGGAAACAATGGACCAGTGGGTGGTTTTGAGGGGAGAGGATGGACAGGGAGGAGGCAGGACCGAATAGGGAATGGTATAGGAATTCGGCAGCTATGAAACGGAGCAGAACAAGCAACCTGAAGCATGCCAAATTGAGTGCTCTGAAAGGAGAGGAAGCACCAAGGTAGAACTGGCGGGCAAATGCAGCCGATGGCGAGAGTATCCAGGTGAAGGAGGGCTCAGGAGGAGGAGCCAATGAGTCCTAAGCGTGGGTTGTAGTCGGTGAGTGATGCTGAGTGTGGCAGAATGAGCCAGAATGCAGAAATGAGTGGATAACAGGTCGATGGCAGGAGAAGACTGATGGCGAGAATGACTGCAGAAGGCCATATCGGAAGTATGACAATGAATGAGGTAAGACCGGGTGTAGTAGAGCAATGAGGAAAGGCGAGTGCCCCGATGTCCCAGGAGTGCAGACTACAATAGGGCAAAGGCAAGGCAAGTTTATTTAAAGACGCCCAATCCCAAGGGCTCTGGGCACCGCACAAACTTTACAACATTTCATACCGCATAAATATATAGATTAAAACTTTATACATACAAATCAACATTACACCTCAAAAGCTTGCAAAAATAGGAAAGTCTTCAGGTGAGCCTTAAAGGCAGTTATAGTAGGGCCTCCTAATTAGAGTTGGTAAGGAGTTCCAAAGAGGCGAGCGACAACACTAAAGGCTCGGTCGCCTGCAGATTTTAATCTCAGCTCTTGGAACAGTTAGGAGGCCATCATTAGAAGAGCAGAGATTACGGGTGGAGGAATAAGGTACCAGGAGAACTGACGGTAACCAGGGCCCTGCCATTAGGGCCTTATAGGTGAGAAAACCCACCTTGAAGAGTATTCTCCATCTGACAGGCAGCCAGTGCAATCTGTGCAATACAGGTATAATATGACAAAATTTACTTTGCTCGGTCAAAAGCTGGGCAGCAGCATTTGCACTAGCTGCAGTCTGCTAAGAGAACCCCCAGAGACCCGAGATAGAGGGCATTACAGTAGTCAAGCCTAGAAGGACTAAGGCATGTATCAGAGTAGGGAGGTCCAGAGACGGAACAAGGGCTTAATCCTGGCATTGTTTCTAAGATGGAAAAACAGAACGAACCACGGAAGATATCTGAGCTCCATGGACAGGTTCCTGTCAAGAATCACACCAAGATTTCGCAGCCCAAGGGAGGCCATCAATGATGCAGCTCCTAGCACAAGTCCAGTTGCAGAGTCAGAGAGCCATCCCATCATGAACTCTGTTTGACTCCACTACCAATACCTTAGTCTTGTCAGGGTTCAGTCATAGCCAGCTGGAGGCCATCCAGTCGCTAATCTCAGCCAGACAGATATTTAACACATCCACTGCGCTTGATGTTCCTGGGGCAAAGGATAAGTATAGCTGAGTGTCATCAGCATAGCAATGAAAATTCAGACCATACTTCCTATGATCTCCCAGGGCAGCATATATCTGCAAACAACATTGGGGCCAATACCGAACCCTGAGGGACTCCATACAAAGGAGGCAGGTGTAGATGAGAAATTTCCCATCACAGCTCTTGCCTCCTATTGGTGAGAAAGGACTCAAACCACTTGATGACAATACCGTGAGTCCACATACACTCTCAGGCGGAGAAGCAACACACAATGGTCCACAGTATCAAATGCTGAGGAGAGATTGAGGAGAACAAGAATTGTCCTGTCCCTCAGTCTCTAGCCCTGAGGAGGTCATTCTGCACCGAACTAATGCAGTTTCAGTTATGTCTGGCCCGAAAAGCCACTGGAAGGGATTATACAACCTGTGAGTCATGAGATGTTCCTCCAACTGAAGCGATACCACCTTCTCAACAATCTTCCTAAAAATGGGAGATGGAGATGGGACGGTAATTTGCCCTGATCTCCGGGTCCAAAGAAGATTTTTAAAGGGGTCTCACCAGAGCCTCCTTCAAGGCATCTGGAAAGACACCTGACTCAAGGAGCACCAGACAATCAGGGCAAACACCGGGCCTACAGAGTCAATGCATCTCATTAAGAAACGCTGGCACTGGGTCCAGTTCACAAAGGTATGCTTCAGATTGACTGCCACCTCAATAACCTCCTCACGGATCTCCACTGGCCTAAACTCTCCCCAACTAGGCGGAGTGCACTCAGAACACAACTGGCGACCACTGTCAGTAAGCTGGAATTGTTGGCTGAAGAAACCTCCTGCCAGATCAAAGACACCTGTCTGAGAAAACTGAGCAAAATCCTCACAATCCTTCATTTAGGAAACTCTCCCGGCTGAGACAGACAGGATGGAGAAGTCATCAACAGTCCAGAAGAGTGAGGCTGGTGGTTTTCTCCGGCAGCAATCTCCCGAGACAAAAATACTGTCTTCTTTCAGTTGATTGCCTCCTGATATGTGCAATCAATGCGCACGAGGACCAGTTTGTCCATCTCCAGACGGGACTTCCTCCAGCAGCTCTAATCTCGACCCATCTTCTTCATTTCCCTAAGATCTCCATCATACCAAGGAGACCTCAGGATGCAGTTCTGGGTCATACACGGATAGGTGCAAAGGAGTCGATGGTGTCCAGATAACACTTATTATAGGTGTCACCCGACATCAACAGCTCGATGCATGCATCACCATACTGGATAAATCAACTGCTGCCATAAAACCCTCAGGGGTAAGATCGCGTAGCGGCAGCGAATCATCTCAGCAGGGGAAAACTTACAGCAGGAGCCCCAAGCGTGAACTTCACCGTGCAATGATCAGACCAAAATACCTGATCAATCACAAGATCTACAATCTGAGTCCCAGTGAGAACACCAGGTCCAGTGTGTGGCTATCCCGATGAGTAGGTGCATCAACAAACTGCATCAGCCCTATCAGCGACATACTCTGCAAAATTCGCTGGTGCACTTTTGAATTTTATCATAGCGCCCAAACATTGAAATCCCCAGAAAAACACATATGGAATCCAATGTTTGCGAGCAACAAACTCGGCCAAATTCCTGCAGGAAGCCCCCATCGGGCCAGAAGGGCAATAGATGAGGAGGATCCTGCAGCCAATATAAGTCCTCCACGAATAGCCACCACTCAAATAAACCTGGGTTTCCCACGGGTACGGTGAAGGTCAGGCTAGATCTAAAACAAATGGCTACACCGCCACCCCTGCACGATTTCTCTGGGGCAGTGCACACGGTATACCTGGGGGGGGACTGCAGCCTCAAAAACAGAGACCAGCATCATCTCCCAGGTCTCCGTATGTAAAGCCAGGTGGAGCCAATGAAATCAAGGCCAATAATTGCCGTCTTGTTTCTGATCGACCTGGCATTGCACAGCACTGCCGCCAGAGATGTGGAGGTGGTGCAGCCCTCGGGTTTCCTGACCACTTGGTCTGGTGGTCTCCTGAAATGGGCATCAACCACGTCCTGGCTTCTCCTAGATACCCAAATAATCCGAGGTCTCCTGGACCTAACCACCTCTATCCTTCCATCAACCCGCTCCTGGTCATCCCACAGCCCACAGGCAGAGCAATCCCTTACAATCCCCACTTCCCTGCAATGCCTGATAATAGTATCAGACACAGGAGAGGGACAAAGGGACGTAGAGCATGCAGCTGCGAGTTCCCATAGATGATCCTAGCCCTACAGGTCGCCCTACAGACCCCCTACACATTTCAAACTAAATAAACTAACAGATAACAAATTAACTAATACAAAACTCAAAACAATTTAAAACATTCCTATCTTAAACAACCTAACTAACATAATTAAAACCTCTATAACTAGCCCACTTCCCTCCTCTCGTCCCAAACAGGGAATTCCAGCAACAAGTGGCGCTCACTCACAATGCTCGGCATGCTGCACACTTGTTATGAAAAACCTCCCACCCCTCCACAGCAGCGATTACTCCCCACTCACTCCTCCAGCTCCAGCTGAAATGATCGAATCCAACACGGCCTCTCACGCCGTGTGCACCAGCCAGTTCGGAGGCGAGTGAGCAAACAGCCCACAGAGAGGGTAGCAGGCACCAGAAGGAAAGAGGCAAGTCCAGGTTCAAACTCCGGACACTGTTCCAGCCTGCTAACGAGTGAAGCAAAGCCCTGGAGGTGGCAGGTGGCCATGGAGAAGAGAAGCCGCTGGGCTGAGGAGGTAGAACAAAGGAGAGCAGGCCATGCTGAGGAACAAACAGCATCCCCCAACCGCACAGCATTCAAATGAGAGTAAGAGCCCACAAAACAGAGCAAGGTTCCAGAATGTGTAGCACAGCCTGAGAGGTCCCAGTGCATGCCTCTTATCAACCCCACAGTTTCAGTCTTCCAGAAAG
Organism: Neoceratodus forsteri; assembly: GCA_016271365.2. Classification (NCBI taxonomy): domain Eukaryota; kingdom Metazoa; phylum Chordata; order Ceratodontiformes; family Ceratodontidae; genus Neoceratodus; species Neoceratodus forsteri. The sequence continues at coordinate 55,483,780 of CM028129.1, forward strand.
CCTGTGGACAAGACCTGAAAGCACTTGCTAAGCAGGGTCTAAGATCATATTTTGTCAATATGAAAAGGCAGACTCTGAAGCCCTGGAGGATGTAAGTAAAACCACTGCAATGATAACGATGAAACCTGCTAACTGGTGGGGGAGGGGCAGTGTTGTGGTCTTGGTCATTTGTGCAGAGGAGGCAGATATCCTGCACAGCTGAGCAATGATAAATTTACTATGAAGTTGTGCAATGACCAAACACAAGTCGGCAAGAAGAAATTAACAGGTAAAGACAGGGTGCTCATCGACATGGCAGTACTGAGAAAACTATGAGGCAGTTCTTGATTGCTCAGGTAGCTGCTAAGGCAGGTACAGTCAGCGACAGCCACACAAGGCATACAGGGCGCAGGAAGGGGAAGCGAACACTGAATCAAATGAATAAGGTAATGAGGAGCAGAGGGAGATGCCTGAGGCGTCGTCAGAGAAAAAGAATGCAGTCAGGGCACAGCACTATTGAAGTAGAACCTGGTGAACCGCGGCAGAAAGTTGCACTCACGTGGAAGCTGACAATCAGACTCTTGAGTAACACAGAGGCAAGTTCAGGGCCAAAAAGCAAAACAGGGCAACAAAATGAACAGGGAAAATGCGAGTGTCACTCACCAGATATCCTGGGTCCAAGAAGCAGGGATGGCGCCAGGTGGGAAGGAGGGCCAAGTAGCCATGAAGCTGACAACGGTGGTAGGGTGTGACAGGGAGAAGAGAACTGGACATGTGAACAAGCTGAAGCAATAAATCAGAGAAAAGCCGACCAGGAGATGCAGGCAGAAAGCCCCAGTCCAGAAACGTGGGAGGAACAAATGGCAAGGTCCGGGCTGGCTGGGCAAAAGATAAGTCTGGGTGGATGAAAGGCAAAAGAGCTAGGTAGGCGGGGAGGGAGCAAGGAGAAGGTAAGGATTAGCTGGCTGGGAACAAAAAGGAAACAGGCGTGCCGTAGGCAAGGTGCAGGAGAGCAAAGTCATGCAGAGGAAGGTGAGAGGCGTGGACACTTGCAAGCACCAGCAGCAGGATTAGGCGTGCCATGAAGCCAAAAAAGAAATTATGGAGGGGAACACGGCATGGTAACAAAAAATGAATCCTGAGTGTGTCCAGGATGAGTGACATTTTTAAGGTCGATGGGGAGTGACGTTGTTGCTCCACCTATTGAACTCGGGCTAAAAGCCTCCCATTAGGGAAGCAGTTGAGAGGTAAGGGCAAAGGAGAGGAGGGGCAAGAGCAGGGCAATGGGTGTAAGGAGGAACAGAAAGAGACAAGTAAATGGGTGCAAGCAGTGAAAAAGCCTATTAAAGAGGAGGACTTCTGTCAGATCAAGGACAGTTGAACTCCCTAGAATAAGGACTGTGGCAGAGGGCTGAGGAGGGTAAAAGGGCATGGATGAGTTTCTAGAACTTAGTGAGGGTCATCATATTGTTCTGGATGGTGGAAGAAAAGAACTCTAATTTGGCAAGTCTGGTAGCTTTGGTGCAGGCATTGTGCAAGACCAGGTATTCTGAAGGTCTCCAAGAGAGCCGGAGGCCTTGTGGATGCACTAGTCCGAGTCCCTTGCCTTAAGACAAGCGAGGACATTTTCTACACTTGTAATTGTGTTGCCTTTGATTTATTAAGAGCTTTCCTAAGTTCAAAGCACTGTACACTAAACATCATCTAACAGAAAAAACATGCTACAACAGGTGAGAAGTAAAGAACACAACAGAAATGTCGTATCCATGCATGCTGTACCACATTGCTGGAAGAACAGGACTATAAGTTTGGGACTTTGAATGTTTTCTCATATGAGTAACCAATGATTCAGGAGATATCCATGTGCATAGTTCGCAGAAGGTTTTGCATGGTTTCAGGGTTCAAAATTGTTGCCGCCACCCAATGCAGTTGGATTTCAGGTCAGGAAGGTAAATGTGCACTTGGAGAGCACCCACCAGATGCATTGTCTAAGCCAGGATCCTTCTCAGTTTTACAGCCTAATTGCTGCAGTTCCTAGCACTGCCACTAGGGAGTGGCCGCAGAGAGACTGCCATAGTGAGCTCTGGATGCTTCCGAGACCACCAGACCACCGGGAAAGTGAGAGGAGGAACCAACAATAATGGAAAACTGGGCAGGGGCATACCACTGAGCACAGTGACGGAGCATGGGTTGCCAGCTAGTCACGCATCGAGGAGGAAACACTGTGGACTTTGACACGCTGTAGGAGTGATCCTTCCATTTGGGAGTGGCACCACGATCCAGGAGTCGAGAAAAAAAGTGGAGAAACCAAGGCCTGCCTGCCAGTAAGGCTACTCACAGCATTAAAACTAGAGTCTGTGATCGGAGAAACTTTAATTCAATTGCATCTTTCCATACTGGTCTCTTGTTAGTCCTTGTAAAACAAAAACAGCTTCCCAATTCAGTCAAATTGATGACCTGGCAAAGCCTCACAATCACATGAGCACCATAATACTGCCTGAGTGATCACAGTATGCAGTCAATTTCAGGTCCCAGACACATTATTAGGGGAAGAGAATTTAGTGCCCCCATACAAATTACTAGGAGTGAAGAGAATTTAGTGCCCCAAAACAAATTATTAGAAGTGAATTTAGTGCCCCCATACAAATTATTAGAAGTGAATTTAGTGCCTCCCATACAAATTATTAGGAGTGAAGAGAATTTAGTGCCCCATACAAATTATTAGGAGTGAAGAGAATTTAGTGCCCCAATACAGATTATTAGAGTGTAGAGAATTTAGTGCCCCAATTCAAATTATTAGGAGTGAAGAGAATTTAGTGCCCCAATACAAATTATTAGGAGTGAAGAGAATTTAGTGCCCCCATACAAATTATTAGGAGTGAAGAGAATTTAGTGCCCCCATACAAATTACTAGGAGTGAAGAGAATTTAGTGCCCCATATAAATTATTAGGAGTGAAGAGAATTTAGTGCCCTCATACAAATTATTAGGAGAAGAGAATTTAGTGCCCCCAATATAAATTATTAGAGTGAAGAGAATTTAGTGCCCCCAATACAAATTATTAGGAGTAAAGACAATTTAGTGCCCCCATACAAATTATTAGGCGTGAAGAGAATTTAGTGTCCCCAAACAAATTATTAGAGTGAAGAGAATTTAGTGCCCCTCCCAAAGAGCTCTACATATTTTTGATTTAATCCTGATGTTCTTTTCTCTATAAGTAAGGATTTAGAGCAGGGGTGGCATTAAATTCTTCTTCATTCTAAAAATTTGTGTAAGACTTGAAAGTCTGCACAATGTGATTATTCAGGCATTGTGCAGTACACAGAGTCTCACAATTATTAGTGAATAATTTAGTGCCCCCCTCAATAGATTTAATTAGCATCACAGCGCACCAGAAAATCAATGTCCTTTTCTCTGTACCACATCCAGACTGGGGGCAAAATTCTCTTCACTGAACTAAAATCTGCACACCTTGAGTACTCAGTCATTATGCAGAACACGTATGTTAAAGTGGTATCACTGCTTTAGTTGGTACTTCCCGTATTGTGCAAAAAGAACTGCTCCCTTTAGAATGCTGGTATTACAGATATTACAGGTTCCCACAAGGCAAACAGCTTCTGACACTGTAGTTAGTACACAGGAGTTAGTACTGTTTGCACAATACTAAAGCATCTTAAAATACTGTATAGCAGATAATATTTGCGGTCTGTTTAATTTAGCAATATTAGCTGAAACCAAAAACACGAATATAAACTGACCGCTAATATTATCTGATATCTAAAGTTCTTCCCGCACATTAGTGGGTCATTTGAATGCTTAACATCCATTTAACACACATTTAGCGGCAAACAGCAGCAAATTAAACTGATGACGGTGATTACAGTGTTGTGTGTTTAAAAACAAGTAATTTATTTAACTTGAAACATTCAGCTTCTCTTCTGCTTCACATCAATGAAACGTTTCCAACACCTCCAAGTCTCCTCCAGATTTCAGAAGATTATCTGTCTTCTGAATTTTCAGTTAACAATTCGAAACCTGCTCTGCCCATTCTCCCTCTAACAGGATCTAATACCTATCCGCCACCGCTGTAGAACATCCACACCAGGCCAAGAGCTGCAGAATTGCTCCTGATACCTTCTGCAGAGCAGCAAACAAATTCAGTCACTGTTGGATATTCATTATGTTTTTTCTGTGCTTAAATTAGCACCTACTCTCTATCTCTGGTGATTGCTGAAGATGGTATTAGTGGTGCGGTGTGTGTGTGTGGGGAGTAGCTGTTTTAGCTTGTGTTGAACACTTATGCAGATGATGGTCAAACTCAGTGAAGACGCGTAGCTGGTACCATTGTCTCCAATTGTGAGGTGAGCTAGAAGTTTAGAAAGGACTCTGACTCCTCAGTCTCCTCCGGTCTGCCCTGTCCCTCTTGTTCGCGTACTTCTTCACAGCTTTGGGCAAGCTTGCCTGTCCGATGCCATATTACCAGGGGAGGGGACGTCAACTTTATTAAACAAAAAAGGGCAACATTTTTTTAAATGAGTAACATTATACATTTATTGGGGGGTATGCCTCTGTGCCCTATGGGCATGATGTCTCTGTTTAAACTGTCTTAGCTGCTGCCACTCATTGAAGCGGTCTGCCAATTTACTAGCGCTCCTCACTCCCTCTCTAAGTACTGTAATTATGGGAACACTGAGAGCTAAATATATCGGCGCTAATATGTTGGACTAGAGGTGTTCCGCTAAATATATCAGGTGCTAATATGATTTGCTATACAGTAGTAATCGATGTTAACATACATGTGTCTTGTCCATTTGCAGCAATGTACAAAAGTCGGTGGGCTGGGTGCAGTGGACTTTGTGTTATAGTATCTATTGTAATTGCAATAAAACTGAAAAAAAACTGAATGTTCAGTGAATTTTGTGCTGACCAAGTGAAATCCTGTTGGGTCAGTGCATTTTCCACTAACTAGCACTGCTGGCTAGTGGCAGAAAAAGTTCATTTCAGCCCCGTGGTTTTGTACATTTCTCATCTTTGTAGAGCTCTTCAGGTAATTTATGTTGCACCTGTTTATGTTGTATACCTCCTGAATGCCACCTTTTTCCCCTCACCACTAGTCACATGGCTGTTCATTATTTTCTGATAACCTCATCTAAACTACATATACTTTTTAACAAATAAAGCTGATTTTCTAAGAGGGATAACACACTCTAAGGTGTATGGTCATAAAGGAAAAATGCACAACTTGGGTGGTTGTGGTACATGGTTGCACTTGTGCCTAAAACCACCTGAGCATGCATTATTCTCTGTTAGAAAATGGGCTTTTTATTTCTTGCATCTGATTGGCTGGTACCCTTCCAGCGGGTACATTAACTTACAATAGATATCCAGGAATAAAAAGTACCAGCTCCAGTGCCCCTTCACCCACAGAGGTATCTTTATGCCCAGCCTGCTTTCTCATTGGCTAAAAGCATCAAACTGAATTTCAAATTGCGCCATTTTGTCCCTCTTGTTAGTGAGAGAAAATAACCCTCATAGCTCCATAGTTTAGTGCCAACTGCCTGATTAAACCTCACACAACTTCCTCGAGCTCATTTCTAGCTACACGTGTGTTTTGTTTTTTTATTTTCCATAAGATAGTCTTCTCCTGACAGGTAACTCCATAATAGCTCCACTCTCACAGAGCTGACTGCACTCTAGCTCCATCAGCCAGTGGCCCTCGCTCCCAAAAATGAAGCTGTTTCAGATTTGTACACATATATTTTTTCACCCTCATGCTAGTGACCACACACCCCTCCCAACCGTATCCCTGTAGCCATATTTTTTATTTTTTTCCCTGATTGTGCATATGCTTTCCCTCTCCACTCTGTCTCTCACAGGGCATTTTTTTCATGTGACAGTTGTTCCCAATAGCGTCTTCTGTTGTCCCTCTCTCTTGCAGCATGCACATACATCCCTCCCAAAGCGCAGTCCAGTACTGCACTTGCAGTCTCCACTTACTAATATCATAAATGCCACCTTTGTTTTTAATTAAAATAAAAGATCTCACTGACTGTTCGCTTTCAAATGTTACTCCCAGCACGGCAGCGAGCTCTCCACAGACTCCGTGCTCGACGGTCAGCTTCAAGGCAGTGTCTCGCTTCTCGCTCCTGGTGACTTTGCACTCACCACTGACACTGCGCTTCAATGATCTACATTTACTCCCTTGAACCCCCAGCTTCAGCCTCTTCTTATAAATGAAGTACCCCAAAACATACACACAGTAGTGAGGAAGGAGAGTGGTGAACTTCCGACTGCTTCTGTGCCAAAACTCATCGTGATTTTGTAGGCGCAGTAGGGAAGGGGGATTGCACTTCACACAGTGACAGCATCTGAGATGGAAAAAGGAAGCATAAAAACAGAAATACAAAATAAATATAAGCTTTTAACGAACAAAGTAATAGGGCTTTAACAGTTAAGAGAGAGATGTGTGTGTGTGTGTGTGTGTGTGTGTGTGTGTGTGTGTGTGTGTGTGTGTGTGTGTGTGTGTGTGTGTGTGTGCATGTGTGCACAGGTAACCATAACAACCAGCAAAAACTATGGATGTTATAGTAGGACAGGTGGAGGAACTATTTTATAAAAAAAAAAAAAAAGTTTTAACATTTAAACTAAACATATTTTTACCAATATCAAATATGGTTGCCCATTTTCTAAGTGCAATAATACCCTCCAGGTTGGGTGGTATTGGCAATACCAGACCTTCAGGGGCTATAAGGCCCCTCATATGTGTGCATCGGGCCTCATTACATTCCTGAGGCAGTCCTGTGTGTACCACCTTGTCGGGTATTATTGCTTGCTTAACCACACCCCTAGTCATGTGTTATCTCTTACTCAGGTTGTATCTGAGATTTGCTGATACTTTCATTTGTTGCTGTGCTGTTTTGCAGTACCTTGACAGTGACAGAGGATGTGACTGTCAAGGGCTTTGGGTGTGAATAACTATTAAAATCTTACCGTTCCAGTTGATTCGATGGATATGAACTAATTCCAGTTATTATTCTTTTCACCTGGCTCTCTCTGTGCCGTCCACCCTCCCTCCCTCCACCACAATGATGGAGGTTAGGACAACACACCCCTTCCGCCGCTTGGGGTGGGTGAGTGGCTTATGAGCCGCTGGTATAGCCGCCACTGTTTGTGGAACTGGCAAGGGGTATACCAGTGACAGCTGGCGCATGCTCTCTCCAGTGGAGCTGAGCACCTCTTCTTTATAATGCACATCGCTCTCAAGTGGCTACAGCAAGGGAGCCAGCCCAGGTTTGATTTTTATTTGGCCTCAGGAAGTTCAATAAGCAGCAATAATTGATAGTCATCATGTCGCTGTTTTGAACAATAATGTTTTCTGAAAAAACATCAAACCCATTTTTTCTGTGTTTTCATTCCTGAACTAAGATGCAGAATTTTGACATCTTTACTAGTTCCGCACCTGTGCCAAGCTTCCATGAAAAATTTAAATATCTTGGCTCGGTGCTGTGCTGTCTGCCATCAGACACATGTGGCAGCCCATCCTAACATGACCACAGTATGACTCTAGTATGCACCTTCAAAACATAACCTCAGCAGAAGAGATTATGAAACAATTATGAGTGGTGGCTATCTTCAATGACTTGAGTCATAAATTACAAAATTAGCTATAAAACTCCTTTTTCTTTTTTTTTTTTAGTTAGTGATATTTATGCGACCCCAGATTGGCTCCATCATCAGGGACTGACCCCCAGCCCCATATGGATACAGTGTCCAGCTCCTAGTTCTCCAATGGCTTCTACGTCATGGCGAGGCGGACCCCTTAGCTGCAAAATGGATCCTCAGACAGAAGGCGAGAGCATGGAGTGGGATGGAGCCTGTGAAGGGTCGATCCTATCATGCTGGCCAGCCATGTTTTCTTCTCCTGTTACGCTCCCGGGGAGGCGGACATGCAATGCTACCTAGATGTGCCCACGTGCACTCCTGCATGCAAGACATTGGCATCCCCTGCACCTCCCACCCTAGATTGCTGCCCTTGGGTGCCCAACCCTGTCCGCCGCTAGGCATCAGTAATACACTGGGTGGCAGCCTCCCTCCTCCCTACAGGAGGAGAGCAGTCTATGGACACTTGCTCCTCCTCCCCTGGCGGCCTCCAACAACTTTAGCCTCTCCCAAACCGGTTATAAGCACTGAAAGCCTCTGTACCAGTGGGTCGGCCAAAGCTGTTTTAAAAATATCCAAAAATTAAAATGCACTGGACGATGAATGGAAGAAAGTCAGAAACACATAACTGCTGAAAACTATATAATTAAATTTTTTCTGACTAACACATACTAACAAATACTGCAATGCTAAAGAGCTTTAGTGCTTATTTTATGTTTGCTTGCACGCATGTGCAAGAAACATAGTGCCATCATCTGAGTTTTCAGAGGTGTGCAGCATCTTCCAATTCAGTCAGTGTGTTTGCAGGCATGGTCACAGTTCTCCAATCACTGCTGAAGCTGTCTATGACAGCAGCTGGAAATGCAGTGGCATACAGTTGAAAGAGGGAGCTCACGCTTCAGTGAGCAGCCCCTCTCCACACACACACACAGAGATCAACTGTGGAACTGTGGAAACTGTGGTGTATTTCCTGTGGTGCAGTGGACAAAGCATGATGCTGAGAAATTTAAGAGTGGTAGGTTCAAACCCAGCTTTCAGAGAAGGTTCAGAGGAGGGCAACAAAGATTGTGCATGGGTTGCATCACAAGTCCTATGAAGACAGGTTGAAGGAACTGAATGTACTCCCTGGAGGAGAGGAGGGAGAGAGGGATATGATAGAGACATACAAGTATCTTACAGGGAGGAACAGGGTGCAGGAAAACACTATTTTAAGCCGAAAAGATGTTTCAGGACTAGAGGGCATGGGATGAAGTTGGAGGAGGACGATTCAGAGGAAACATGAGAAAGAATTTCTTCACAGAACGGGTGGTGGACAAGTGGAACACCCTGCCGGAGGAAGTGGTGGGAGCTGAAACAATCACGGGATTTAAGAATGCATGGGATAGACATAAAGGAATTCTAGAGGTCAGGGGTAAGGGAAGACTTCTAGGAAAACAAACTGAACTTACAAGCTCAAATGGGAGACTAGGTGGGCCATAGTCCTTATCTGCCGACACTGTCTATGTATCTATGTGTCTGTTGCCTGATAGGATGGTGCAGTCTTGTCTAGCTTAGAGAGACAAGCCACACATCATTACTTTAATAAACTGTTCCTGCCAAAGCAGGACCACCAAAATGTGTGGGTGCCTAACAAAATCCTTACACACGCCAGCTCTCCAAAGCACACCTTCATGGACTCCATGGGTTCTAATCCTCCAGAAAAAAATCCTCAGCATTTGATGTGAAAACTCAGACTTTGTTGTATGTATAATTCCAGCGTTTTCTCTTACTAGACTCTGTCAATGTGAACTCCCCTGCCATAAACCTATGCAAACGAACTTGAGCGCATTGTACTACCTGCAGCTGGCCAAAGAACTGCCAGAATGCATAAAGGAGAACATACTGCTATGCATTTCCAGCAGCAGCCAGTGGGGAGGTTTTCATGACTGAAGCACTTTAATGCGCTTTTTAGTGCTGTCATATACACACCCCTGTGTGGTAATTCACTAAACTGCACACACAGTCTGGTAATGCAGCTTCAAAATATTTTTTTTCTCTGAATTGCCATGAGCTGGCATTTAAATAGAATCACACAGCTCTTTCTCAAATCAGATGCTCAATGAAGTCACATCACCTTGTGACCCTAAACATCTTAGGGTTGGACATGTGCCCTAGCAAAATAGCGAAAACTAGGTATAGAAAAAAACACAAATTCAACCGTAGTTCACAATTGAATCCACCCTTTTCTCCGGTGAATCTGAAGCCGCCTAACAGCCCACCCTGGGTGCTCATGCACTCCTCCACCTGCACAACATATGGCCGACGGGGTGCTGTTGCATTTTATTTCATAATTTCCGATCCTGTTACTGCCATACATGCTGATACAGTAATACTTTTTATGGCTCAAAACTGCTTGACATTAGCTGAATTATAAATGGCATCCCTGTTTGACGCTGTGTGCGGAATATGGTGGTGCTCAAATTTTAAGCAGTATTACATGCAGATATGTTGTTATTGACTCATGTCACTTACCATTTTATACATCTATTGATTTTTTCAATTCACTTTTGCTGACAAATGTTGATCGTGAGGATTCTGGTGTCACAATTGAGTTCAGCGACGTGTAGCATCTTAGTGCAGATGCTAAGTAACTGTTTTAAATGCTGAAAAGTTAACAGCGATGAAAGTGCATGTACTTTTTCTTCCGTGTCTGGAGCTGTAGTGGTGTTTTTGCAAGTGTACGTCCCTTGCTCCAGATCTATCAGTGAGATGTCTATTCTGTGCAATGGACAGTGGCTGAATGTTTTCAGCTGACAGTTTTCATTTCATTAACAACAGATAAATATTCAGGGCTTTGCAATGCAGCTTTGCTGGTAGCACAGTTTCATGCCCCAGGTGTCTCATCAGTTAGTGGTTATATCTTAACTGATGATCACAAAAGTATCAAAAGATTTGTCACTGAGTAATGTAAATGCCAATCCACCTAAGCACCTTTTAGGCTGCAAACAGAATTTGAACGATAGGGATTCTGGACCAGTGTAATACCCGTGGCACAGCAATGGTTAATAAGTTTGCACATTCTCAGGACATTGTTTCACTTGCCCCTCTCCCCACTACGATCCTGGTCACCTGAAATAAACCTGACATTTTAGTATCTGTTTTACATCTTGGCTCAGTTAGGCAATCAGCGCTGTAAGAACATAAATGGACATATAAATGGGGACTATAAGAACATGCCGTGGGTGCTTGTGCCTTAGTCCAGCTGTGCAACATCAGCCTGAAGCTCAGGTAGGGCTTACTGTCTATCACTTTGTTCACCCTCCCATGTATCTGTACCATTTCATATCCTCCCTTGCCTTAGTCCAGCTGTGCTACATCAGCCTGAAGCTCTGGTAGGGCTTACTGTCTACCACTTTGTTCACCCCCCATGTATCGCTGTGCTACATCAGCCTGAGCTCTGGTAGGGCTTACTGTCTACCACTTTGTTCACACCCCATGTACCTGCACCATTTCACATCCTACTTGATCTACAGTGAGTGGATCCTTCATTCATACTCGCACATATGCACATACAAAAAAAAAGGTCTTCAAAAATTAAGATACATATTATGTTTGTTATGTTTGCTTGCACGCATGTGCAAGAAACATAGTGCCATCATCCGAGATTTCGGAGGTGTGTCACCCGCCTTCCAGTTCAATCAGTGTGTTGGCAGGCGCGGCCTGTAACCCATTGCATGATGGAGCTGTCTATGACAAGCTCCAAAATGCAGTGGCACATCTGATTCAAAGAGGCTACGCTTCAGTGAGCAGTGATAAGATATCACTTGCCCTGCAGCTCCCCACACGTACTGACACGCAGGCGTGTGCGACCCCCGCACACACGCACACACTGTATAGCCGACGGTGTGCTGCACTCCTCCCCCAAAGCCTTCCAAATGCCACACTGGATGCCCACCCCAGCGTAGCAACTCATGATATAGCCAGGGGTGCCCAACCGCCGGCGCTCCACTCATCCTCCCCAGAGTACTCGGGTGCCACGCCAGAGCCCACCCCAGCGTGGCAATCGATGTTTTGTGGGGTGCCCAATCCCCATCTGCTGAATGCCCTCCACCGTCCTTGTGCCACACTGAGCCCACCCAGCGTGGCAAACGCCCCACTCATCATTGGAAACAAAAGAACACCTGTAAAGGAAAAACGGTCCCACATAGTCTCCCTGGCCCCTCCCACAACCCGCACCACCCACCCACTGCGCACCTGCCTCCCCACACCCCTCCTCACCACATGCTTACCTCCGGACCTCGGCCTTGACGATCTTGATGGACCCGGGGAATTTCGTCTGCACTCTTCAGAGCTGACCAGCGGACTGAGGAAATGCCGGTAAGCTGTATAATGGGCTAGATAGGGGTTTTCAACTTTGTTGCATATCTCAGGCATTTTGGAATTTTGAACCAAATTTTCAAAATGGGGTTTTGGGACGCTTCTGTGAATGATGTCACTGTCATGGCGTTATTCGGGCGGAGGTGATTTCACAGTCACTGCGCAAATCACCTTTTGGGACCAATTAACAAAATGACACTACTAGTGTTCATAAGGTAGGCTCAAGAAGTTTATTTTGAAAATTCAGGAAAAATTTCAACCATTTACTGTTTTACAGGTATGCATGCTGGCGCAGTTCCTATGCACGTCAGAAGTTCAAGAATTTTCAATATTTTCACTCCAGATTTTCAACATTGCCATTTTACCACACCTTCTTATAAGTAGCACAGCTGTCATTTTCACATCTCACCCAAAGTGTTTCTACGCCCATGTAGCACACAATGGCAGTCGGTGTGCTAAATCAATGCTGGGACAAATTAAGAAAATCACAGTGACACTGTTCATGAGCAGAGGGTCTTACAATGGCTATGTTGAAAATTTAATTAAAAAAATCAAAAAATGACTGTTTACAAGCGTCGTTGTACGGATTCCTAAATATGCTCGTAAGTTACATGAATTTTCAATATTTACACTCCAGATTTTCAACATTGCCATTTTACCACACCTTCTTATGAGCAGTACAGTGGTCATTTTCACATATTGCCCAAAATGTGTTTCCCTACATAGTGCACAATGGCTCAGTCGATGTCAAATCAATGTATGGGACACATTAAGAAAATCACAGTGACACTGTTCATGAGCAGAGGTCTTAAAATGGCTATGTTGAAAACTTGGAAAACATTCCTAAAAATTTAAAAACAAAGACAAGGCGCTGCATCAGCATGTGGTCTAAAAGCAAAACAAAATGGTTATATTAAATGCACGCTGAAAATAGAAAATAGAGTTAAAAATCTACGTTTAGACCTTAGGTCTTCTTCAAGAAATATCTAAAAGAGAAAAATAAGAAGTTAGTGTAGAGGAGAGGTAAAATGAGAGAGATATATATGTGGAGAAAGAAGAAGGGGAGGCTAAGGGAGAAGAAGTGATAAAAGGTAAGATTAAGAGAGAATCTGTGAAACAAAAAGGTGATGATGGGAAAGATAAAGCATAATGGAGAGAAAGAGCTGGGAAGTTCCCAGGTAGAGACTGATTAACAGGGCCTTGTAAGAAGGCTGAAAGGTGACAAATGTGTGAGAAGGAGACAGAAATGGAGACATATGGTGAAAATGAAAATAAATGAGTACAAAACAAATTGACTTTTAGGAAAAAAGGGAGGCTGAAGATGTTAGTGGAAAATAAGTCTAACATTTAAACCAGAGGCTGCTGAGCCAAGGATGATCAGCTTGGCTTCCATGTTTTTTCTATGGTCAGGATCCCAGAAGCCCTGCTGAAGGACACAAACAGAAAGGTCATTGACATTGTGGTCCCTGGAGATAAAGTGGGATACAATGGGTTTAGCAGTTTCACCATTCCTGACTGCTCTGTAATGTTCCCTGAAACGGTCAGCAAGACGCCTACCAGTTTCTCCGATGTAAATAGCTGAACACCTCCTGCAATAATACAGTACACCACATTAGTGGAGGTGCATGAGAACTCCTTGGTGATGTGAAAACAACTGTAGGCCCCGAATCTCAGTTACACTGGAAATAAATTTGCAGGTGTAGCACGAGCCCTGTTGCAAGGTTTGGTACCTGGGGGAGGAACTGTTAGGAGTGGGTAGCTGCTTTTTACACCAGGAGATTGAGCAGGTTAGGTGGCGGCGGTAGGAGGCAATAGGTGGTTCTGTAAAGGAAGCACCAATGTTAGGGTCAGTTTGCAAAATGGGAAAGTTACTAGTGATGATCCTGTGAAGAGAAGGTGTGTTGTGATGGAAAGGAAGAACTAGTGGAATTTGCCGTTGTTCTTGTGTGATAGTATCCCTCCTGTGGGGTCAAGGTTACGGGACATGTTACTGACCGGAGAGTGTTCTGTCCACTGTGCTTTTAGGGTATCCCTGTTGATAAAAACTCCTAAAATTCCTAAAATGACTGTTTTGACGTGCGCTATGCGCAGTTCCTATGCATGCTCATAAGTTTGCAAATTTAATATTTTCACTCCAGATTTTCAACATTGCCATTTTATTATACTTCCTTATGAACAGTACAGCTGCCATTTTTATATGCTGCCCAAAATGTGTTTTCAAACATGTAGCATAATGGTGCTGTTAGTGTGTGAAAGCAATGTTTGGGACAGATTAAGAAAATCACAGTTACACTGTTCATGAGCAGAGGTCTTAAAATGGCTATGTTGAAAATTTGGTGACAAAGTCCATAAAATGACTGTGTTATGAGTGAGCATTGCACAGTTCCCATGCACCTTCATGAAGTTCATGACTTTGTAATATTTTAAGTCCAGATTTTCACCAGTGGCATTTTTCACACTGCCTCATTTACAGTACAGCTGTCATTTTCACAACATGGCCAAGTGTGTTTTCAAACTTTCAGCGAGAGATGCGTGTAGCTGTGGGAAATCATTGTTCGGGACAGATGAAGAAAATCACAGTGACACTGTTTACTGATCGGAGGCACCAAAATGCCTGAATTGACAATCTGCTGTAAAAAATCCCAACCTAATTATATTACGGTGTACGTTGCAGAGTTTCTATGTACGCTCATGACTTCACCATTTTTTAAATATTTTTACTGCAGATTTACAACATTGCCATTTTTACACCTCCCCATGAACAGTACAGCTGTCATTTTTACATCTTGTTCGAATGTTTTGCACCTGTGGTGCTAAATGCCGAAGTCACTGTGCATAAGCAGCTTCGTCTAACAAACTGATATTCCCCTGTTCATGAGGTGGGGTCACAAAACCATGTTGAACATTTGGAGTGACAATACCAACGAATGCCTGAGGTATTAGGGTTTCCAACCATAACGCCCAACCCTGTAGAGAATGACAGGCATCAGGGGTGTGACTTGGGATTCTTGCCTGTAATGTTCATACCATTCCACACCCTGCAGCCAGTGAGAAGCATTGAGGTATGCCTTGGATTCTTCGCCCCAAAGTTCACCCCATTCTCCTATATCGCACCCATCCCACTGTATTTCTAATGGAATGGGGTGCATAAGGACCAAAGACCCCAAGGAACACTGTGACACTTGCCAGAGTCTGCAGGGTGGGGTGTACTGAAATAGCGTGGCCGCTATGCCTGACGACTCAAAGGCACACCCCAATGCCTGTCACTCTGCAGTGTGGTGGTGGGTTACTTCAGTTCAATACTTCACTGCCATTCCTATTACGCAGCTCTGTAACTTACACTACCACTGTCAATGCCAGCAAGCAAACATTCGGCATTGACAAATGCTTGTTTTTTCACCATTTAGCAGGAGTGTCTCCTAGCAAAATGTTCAAGTTCAAGTTTATTGAAGGAAGTAATGTACACCATGTAATAAGTTTACCATGCCCCACTGTATTATTCATTTCTACTGGAAACATACAGATAACATTTAAGCAATGTTTTAGAGAATTCCAATCACAGCAGTAGCAGTTTGCTGTACAATATGCTTTTTGTTCTTTCCTTTGTTACTTCACCTTTCCAATCAAACACATCCTTGTTCAGTCACGGTCGGCGGTGTTAGATGCAATATTATCACCAACCACAACATATTTTTGCTGCTGTCTCTTTACTTGTGGTTTTATGTAGCTCAAACATTAAACCATGTATATGCTTTGAAGTAACATTGCTAAATTAAACACAGGATGCAACAACTGATTTGATGATGTCTAGGTCAGAGATTTCATTGTTCAGTCACTACAGAACAGGTAACTTTGTTTGACAAGAATGAGCTAAATTGGACAGTTTAAACAAAGTCAAGCTCCTTTGAATTCCACCCCACTGGTGCACTAATGACTCTGAGTCACGGCTGCAGTTTACAAATACAAAAACATGCTACAGCACTCATTCCCGAAAGATATTCACTTTGCCAAGCTCATAAAAGGACATAGTATCAGGGAATGTATTTAGTTTATGTACTTCAAAATGTAAAACACGCTCATGCATGAATTTACTCATGGCTCGCACCGAGAATAAAGTGGACCTTTAGAAGCATTGGTGGTCAGCCTTCAGGACAGGTCATTACAATTTATTTTAGCCAAATAATTATTGGGGAAAGATCGTGTCAATCAAATCTGATAGATTTCTTTGACTGTGCCACTGCGACAGTAGACAGGGGCCAAGCGGTAGACATCCTCTATTTTGATTTCAGCAAGGTGTTTGACTCTGTGTCCCAAAAAGGTTGATCAGGAAGTAGGTGGATCTTGGGATTGGGGAAAGATGGCCAGATGGGTGGAAAACTGGCTGAAGGACAGAACCCGGAGGGTGGTTGTGGGGGAGAGTTATCTGACACCAGACAGGTAACCAGTGGGGTACTGCAGGGCTCGGTGCTGGGACTGGTGTTGTTCAGTGTCTTCATCAATAACACTGGAGATGGCATTAAGGGCAAATGTGCCTATTCGTGAATGACACCAAACTGTGTGGTAGAGTGGACACAGCTGAAGGATACAGGACCCACAGGAAGATCTGGAAAAGCTGGGGAGGTGGTCCAGGGTCTGGCAGCTTGGCTTCAATGCCAAGAAATGCAAAGTTATGCATATTGGAGCCAAGAATCCTAGGACAGAGTACTACCTGGGTGGAGTCCAAATATCTGCATCAGAGGAGGAGAAGGACCTGGGAGTGACGATCACTAGTGACCTGAAGCATGCCATGCAGTGCAAGAAAGCAGCAACAACGGCAAACAAGATGCTGGGAATGCATATCTAGGGGGATCAGTAGTAGGAGAGAAGAGGATATACTGCCTTGTACAGGTCACTGGTAAGGCCGCATCTAGAGCATGGAGTTTAGTACTGGTGCCCACACTCAAAAGGACATTAACCTGCTGGAGAAGGTCCAGAGGAGGGCTACAAAGATGATAGCTGGTCATCAGGGTAAGGCATATGAGGAGAGGTTGAGGGTGCTGAACATGTACTCCTGGAAGACTAGAGAGAGAGGGGCATGATTGGGACCTTCAAGTACCAGAGATAAATAAGGATTATAAGGAGAGTCTCTTTAAGCTGAGTGGCAACCATAACATGAGGGGCACAGTCTTAAGATGGAGGGTGGGAGGTTTGGAGAGAGGTCAGGAAGCACTTCTTCACAGGGAGGGCGGTGGACACTTGGAATGCACTGCCAGAAGAGGTAATCTCGTTGAAGACAGTGGGCAGCTTTAAGAGGCTAGGAAAGCCATAGGGGGGGGTAAAGGTCATGGGTAGGGAGGATGGTAGGAGTGGGGAGGGAGGGAGGGCAGGGACATTAGCTCAAGCAATGGACCCTGACCAGTAAGCAGATTTGATAGACCAAATGGCCTTCTTCTACTGGCTTCTTCATATGTTCATATCTAAATAAATAAAAAAGGCATTGTCATGCAAATTGTCTGTAATTTATGTAGTGTGTGTTCATAGAAATGGCAGGTAGAAAACTAATAATATGAGCTTTGAAAAGCGCAAAGCTCACAGTGTCCCTTTAAGAGGAAAACCAGGAAGTGTTTTTTCATGGAAAGAGTGGTGGACGGTGGAATACGCTGCTGAAAAAAGTGGTATGTGCAAAACAGTCTGTGGGTTTGTGTGGGTGTGTGGGTGGGGATTCTCCTTTTCCTACAGGTTAAGTGATTTTACTGTACATTGTATATATTAAATTGTTGTAAACTCTCATTCTATGTCATTGTACTGTTGTTCATGTTTTTCTTGTCTATGTAAAAATACTTGTACTCTAATTTGTATGACCACTCAGGTCCATCTTGTAAATGAGCTACGCTCAATGATGTTCGCCTGACTAAATAAAGATTTTGATTGATTGATTGATTGATTCAAAAATGGGTGGGACAGATATATGGGCTTGGTGAAAGGGGAACAGCAGCACAGAGGGCCCTCGCGACTCAAGGGTGGACTGGTCCCGATGCAAAACGTTCTAGTTCATTTACTGTTTACTGTAGTATAGTAGAGTGTATCAAACTAATTTTCCTTAGTTCTAGGCTGACCTCTTCTGTTATTACAAATCCCAGAATCCCTTGCAACTGGTATCAGAGCAGTAGGCAACACTGGGAGATTCAAAAGCCTGCAGTGCATGTTACAACTTTATAATCTCAATAATTTTATAATTTCCAGGTCTGCTGTTCTCAAGGGCTAGTACAGTTCTCTGTGACTGCACATAGCTCAGGGAGGACAGCAGGACCAACAAACAATAAGTAAACCAAAATGTTTTGTACACAAAGTGTACACTGGGACCAACCCCACAGGCGTGCGTGATGTGGACAAGTGAAACTGAGTCACTCATTATGACTGAGCGACTTAGTTTGACCACCCGTAGGAAAGCGAGGTAGACGATGTAGCAAGGAGTCAAGTATAGCAAATATAGCAGAGTGCTACACCCATTATAAGAGGCTATGGGCTGTGTTCAGCCAAGCACTGCAGAGCTGGCCATATGGTGTAGTGACTTGAGTCACCGCCACTGGAGCTGGTGGACCTGGATTGTGGTCCAGCTGCAGGAGCAATTTTTATTTTTATTTTGTGTTTTTCTTCTTTCCTCTATGTTCGCTCCTCCTGGAATTGATTATTTTAGACTGGGGGTGCGGGGGGCTTGTCAAAATTGTTGATTCATTTACCATCATTGCAGAAGTAAGCAGCCGTTGCTGTTTGTGATGGTCGGTGTAATGTTGATTGCCCTTTTACTTGAGCTTTTGTGTTTACTCTGTGTGATCAGCACAGTTCAAAATGCACTGTTATCACATAATGTGGGGCCTTTGGTGGTGCCTGTTTCCTTTAATACAGTATCAATAGAAGAGAGTTCGAAGAGATATGGAGAGCCATTAGGGCTCTTACATTTCATATAGAGCTGTTGCGAATACGATGGGCCAAGCTGCCTTTTTCTGCCAGCAAATTTTCTCTCTCTCTTTTGACAGTATCCTGCCTGGTAATGCCCTTAATGCATCCAGTTTCTCTTGAGCCCTGATATTGCCTCTGCATCCGAACCTTGTTTGAAAGTTTGTTCTGCCCCTCCATCACCTCTTTCATGAATGGAACATTTCTGATCTTTGGAAATTCCTTCTTACAATCTCCTGCTTCTCTGTTGGACTATAGCCTGAAGGACTTCTCTACCGAAAAAAAGCTGCTGTTGATGACTGAATATCCAACCTGTAATGCCTCACAATGATCTGTACTGAAGTCCACATTACAGCCCTGCAGATATCTGATGGGAGTCGCCATAACGCTCTCTGCCCAGCAGGTGGCTGTCAATCTGGCTGAATGTCTTTTTAACCCCTCAAGTGCTGGCTTACCTGCTTTGCCATCGGTGCAGGCAGACATGCTCACTGTACACAACTGTACACAGTTTTTGGTACCAGTCGCAAACATATGCCTTTTTGTTACCACTGTCATTCTTATCTGGAGTACTTGAGTTAGGGTACACCATTGAGTAGTTTCCGCCTCTCTTTAACCGTCTGTTGTTTAGGATATAGATATGCACAGCCTGTTTATAGAGATGAGTGATGTGAGAACAGTCTGATTTGTCTTGGACTGGGACAGTTGCTGGAGAGTGTGTGTACTTTCCTTTTTAATAGGGGCAGCAATTGGATAGAGGGTAAAACACATTTCTGGCTGCACCACTGTTTGCCACATGCCAGCAAAAGCAAATCAAAGCTTCCTCCTGACTAATGAACCCTCTGGTACCTCTACTACTTCCTGTCTCCCACCCAAACTCACTCCCCCTTTTTCCTGTCCCTCTCACTTACTCTCCCGCTCACCACCTTTCCCTCCTCTCTAGCCTCCTTTTGGCGCCTAATGATCACCCTCTCCTGGAAGTTTCCTAACCTCAAAATTGTCTACTCGCTTGAACCTGTTATAGTTGTTTTTCATGAAACTTAAAAGCGTTATGCCTTAAACTGTTGATAGCAAATTTATGATGTAACTTTCCTGTCTGGTTTTACCTGTAATGTGTATCGTGCTTTGTTAAATGTTCTTTGTGACGTGGAACCTTTGTAAAAGAGCCCTGGCTCAAAAGTTTTAATTCCTAGACTAATAAACTAAACTAAACTAAAGCTCTGTGCACGCCGCCACGAGGGTATGACATTTCCTCCAGGGGATGCTTAGAGTTGGAACTGAAAAAGAGAGAATCAGTTCTGGACTATTATAAAAGAACAAGTTCACCTTGGACATGAAACCCCAAACTGTCTGCAGCGCCACTTTGAGAAAAATCTGCAGTATGCTTTCTTTTAGATGGAGAGGCTCTGTCTTTAATTTTTAATACGCTGTACTATAGGTCATGATGGTCAGCAACTAAAACTCGAACTGCTGCTTCTCCATGGCCATCCTGCCCTCCTACATTGCTAGTGCTTTTAACATGACTTTAGCACAGCCCAACAAGCAGCTAAATGGTGCTTCCATCCCAAACTTCTGTTACATTCCTGGCATTTATGTTACAGAATGTGCCCTTAGTACTGCTACCGGACATAGACCTGAACAATGCATGGTAAAGTGCAACCTCAGCACAAAACTCACACAGCAAATAATTCTGAGACGTGTGAGAAATCACACCAGCATCTAAAGGCCTGCTAGAATCATTACAGTTATTCACATTACTGTGCCATGTTTCAGGGTTAGGGCCAAGAGGAGTTTGATTTTCTAAGAGACTGCAGGCCTGTTTTATGTAAAGATGTACAAAGTAACCTCCCACCTCCCCACCCCACCCCACTCTAGACAGTTCACAGATCATATCAATAAGCTATTTCTATCTGATCTGTGTACAAAATGTCAGATCAGAGTTTTGGAGCTCGGCCATTTGATGTCTCCGCCTATGGGTTCATGTGGGCAAGGTTAGTGTTGGACTTACAGGGGGCTTGCCAGGGTTCACCCCCAGCTCTGAAGTGAGCCCCAGTAGTTCACACATCACTGCCATTGACTTACAATGGGAAGGGGGCTCAATTTAAGAAAGGACCCTAATGGACCCCTAGCTCCCAAAATGTAATTTCAACATTGGGCAAGGTGTTTGGTACAATCAACATGGAATAAGTTGGAAAACTTTTAAGCAAGCATTTGTCAATGCCAAATGTGCTTGCATTGCTGTTGTACTGAGTCTTGCGTTTACATATTTGTATTCTATATTTACCCAGGATAGCCCAGATGACATGTAATATTTTTTAGTTTACTATACTTTTTCCAGCAGGTTCTCCGATGGCCTGGACTCCACCACCATCAACTACCGGCATTCTCCCGGTTACCCCAGGCTTGCCCCAGAGGACAGGGCCATGACACAGGTTCTCACTAATCCCAGCACCAAGGAACCAGTATCTAGTTGGGAGAGCCGCGACAGTGGCAAATTGAAGCCCAGGAGGGCTTAATGAAGACGGAGGACCCACCCATTTTTTGTTTCTTTCTGGGGAGGCGGGGATGTGCAATGACGCTAGTGTCTGCCCCACCTCCAGTGCATGCTAGCTGGTAGCTGCATGACTCCAGCCCTCTGCCAGGGGTCCACTGCATGCGGGCACTTCCCACCCTCCCCGCCAGCCCTCCAGCAACCGGGTCCATTCCCGAACCCAGGTCACCGGGTCGTGGCGGAAATCCAACTGCTGCGCCGACAGGCCTGCCAGATGAGATGTAAAATGTCATTTGCAGTAGAGTCCTGATTTTACACAGTTTTATACTGCATTTACCCAGGACAGTAGAGGTGAGATGTGATGCCTCGTGTTTAGTATTCTCCTGCCTTTATAATATATTTTCTAGGACAGATAATCTTGATGCAACATCTCCTTTCTCAGTGGGGTTCCTTTGTAGGATACTGTTTTAAACAGTTTTGCAATGTATTAATCCAGGATAACCCAGCTGAGATGCATTATCTCATTTTCAATGGCATCCTCCTTTGAAAGACTTTTGTACTGTATTTACCCAGGACAGCACAGCTCAGATGAAATCTTGTTTTCAGTGGGATCCTGCCTTTCCCAATGTTTACTCTGTATTTACCCAGTACAGCACAGCCGAGATGCAATATCTCATTTTCAACAGGGTCCTTCTTTTACCCATTGTTATAATGAATTTACCCAAGATAGCCCAGATGCAAGGCAAGTTACTTTTTCAGTGGGGTCCAGCTTTTACAATGTATTCTTCCTTGGATAGAACAGCATAGATGCACAGTTCAGTGGGGTTCTGCTGTACTGGGTCCTCTTTACACATTTTGCTAAATATTTGCCCAGGATAGACCACGGACGCAATATCTCACCATCAGTAGTACCCTGCATGTACACATTTTAGACTGCATTTTACCTAGGACAGGCTAGCTAAGAGGCAATATCTAATTTTCAGTGGGCTCCTACATTTTGACCCCAAATTCCCAGCAGTCTTTTTATGACCTGATATTATGACCAAGACAGTTGGAATTTGTGAAATCCCATCCAAAGGTGATTTTGCGGTGTCACTGTAAAAGCATGTTTCAGAGGGGATTTTAAAACTGACACCTGTCTTGTTCAGGAGGTGGGGTAACTTAAGGGGCTTGAGGGTTGAGCATTAGGGGCCAAAATCTCCAAAACCAAAGATATGAGTAAACGTCGGAACAATTCAATGTTGCTTCACAGCTTAGTTGTTTTTCTTATTTTGGCCCCAAATTTCCAACATAATCTTTATGACCACTCCTTCTGAACATGACAGGTGTCATTTTGGAAGAGCTAATAGCCGTGTTCAATGTGGAAAATAGCCCCTCCCGATGCCCCATAACTAGCCCTCCTTTTAGGTCCGCTTGGATCATTAGAACTCACCGTCCTGCTTGCTGAAGGCTCTGTCTGCAGTTCTCTGTTTCCAGCACCTGATGCTGTCCTTCTTCGGATTGTCTGTTCCCTCACTTTCTCTGCCTTGTGTGCAGTACTTCTTGCTCCAGCTACTTGCAGACCAAGTCAAGTTGGACTGTTGTTTTGTCCCATTCTGGTTCTTTCACTTGCTTTGCCTGATGTTGAACTTATATTTGACACGGTGCTCTGATATATGTGTGTGCCTTGATTACCTGCAATCTGTGCCTGGGGCATCTTGCTGTGTTGTTTCTTGGGGACATTTGTCCCACTGTCTACCAACTTTGCCTGCTTGTTTTATTTTCTGCCATTTTCAGTGACTTCACCTGCTGTTTCTCTGCTGCCTCTGCCAGCGCTTCTGGGGTGTGCTGTCACCTGCTGTTGCTGCTCTGGTGGACCGGAGACACCCTGTCGTTGCCCTCCGATCTTGCCTTTCAGTGCGCTTTCCTTCTTGCATTGCACTGGACGTTCTGGGCGCCTCTGGCTTTTGTCGGGATGGCACTTGCTTCCCTCATTGCTCAATGTCCTCTGCTGCAGCCTGCATTGCCGCTCACTTCACCAGCTGCTCCTCCCCATCCCCTGAAGCGCCTACAGCAGCTCCCTTCATGGTTGCCTTTTTCAACGTATCCCTGCCCTGCATTGCCTTTCCCAGATCATTCTGTTCAATTCTACATCTTCTTAGGAGTGACTTTTCCGATTACAATGCCATGAATCTGATCTATCCCCCACCGTATTGAAGCGTGATATACTGTAATTGGGTGTACAGCGTTACCTCATAAAACAAACTGGTGTTTCATGCGGTGCCTTATCAATATTTTCCTGGGCCAAAAGGACCTCACGGTTGCTATGGACTGGTTTTCCCTGTACTTGTAGCAGTCTTCTGTATTTCCTGGGTCAGCCTGTGCAGAGCATTTCCCACCTGGCAGGAGGTACTCGACTCCGACTTGTACATTGTCATTAACAGAGCAATCCTTTACAGTGGTAGCCCTTTCCTCAATTATTTATGGGCATTCTCAGAGACACCTCTTTGACTTCAGTTCTACACCACGTTGCGTACAATTTATCTTTGCGATGATGAACAGGCGGCTCCATGCACCAGTTATTCAGGGATGTATCTGACCAACACAGCTCTGTTAGATTAGCAATACCCATATTGCCATCTTGTGTAGTACCTCCTGAACTAGACGATGGACTGTGCCTGGGGATTTTGTCACTCACTTCGCAATGGCTTGCTGTCCGTTTTGAACTGTGCATGCCCTTCACAGTTGGATTTTCATGTTTGTTCCATCACACTAGCATTTGGCTTTCTCCAGCCTGAATCTTCTGGCATGTTGTTTCTTGTTGTTTTGTCGAGGATGCTGGAGTGTTGCAGCTACCATCTGCTGTTTCCTTTACAGCTAGACATTTCCCAGGATGGCACACTTTGTTCTGTCCGATCACGCATGCCACGCGTCTTCGTGACTTCACTGACAGTCTCAGTCCTAGCTCTGCCTTGGTTACTGAGCACAGGTGGACTTGTCTCTTCACTGGGGATAGGAGCCTGTTCCTTACCTCTGGTTTGTACCACCATGCATCTTATTGAGGTCTCCATCCCTAGCTCTACCTAGCGGTGTCGGGCAAGGTGGGCTTGTCCTGTCATGTCTGCCAGGGTTGGGAGTCCTGCTGTTCTGTTTTACCATCACCTCTTCTAATCATAGTTTGTCCGTCATTACCTTTTTGTTCACCATCAACCTGCAGCTCCGTCCCTAGCTCTACCTAGCTGTATCCAGCAAAGATGGGCTTGTCCTGTCTGCCAGGGCTGGGAGTACTGCTCCTCCATTTCCATCATCATTCCTTCTCATTATGGTTTGTTCACCGTTATCCTGCAGCTCCATCTCTAGCACTGCCAAGGGGCATCGAATGAAGGTCAGCTTTCTCTGCCTGCCATTATTGCAAGCCCTGGACATAATTTAATGCCAACCTATCTTCTATCACCTGAATATTCCCTTGACTTGGATTTCTCCACCAGTTTCGGGATTGTCCTTCACGTCATTGATGACTCAGATGTCAGGTCCTCACCGTTTTGTTCATTCCGTTCTGTACTTTGTTCTGTGGATATTTCTTGCCCGTTGATTAGAATATCATCAGATTCCTCAGAGTGCTCCATAGTGACATTATTTACCTTGACCCATCTCCTTCCCCACCTTCAGACTGGCTCGGATTGCTCCCTGGATATCCTGCCTTTATATTCCTTTGGAGCCTTCACGTGCACCACCATCTAGTGCTCATCCATCCATTGATTTCATTCCTGGATCCATCCTCGTTTTAGACTTCCAGTAATTGAATACCACAACAGAACTTCCACAGTTCAAATCTATCTCATCACACGTATACCTTTAAGACCTCAATACCAACTACCTCAAAGAAATCCTGGACATCGTTCACACCACCTATCTTCCTTCCTCTGGATATCATCCAACTTGGATTCTACTTCAGTTTCCAGAATCAGCCTTCCTACCCTTACCAGCAAGGATTCAGTGGATCGACTCTTTGACTTTACCAGAACCAAAACTCAGTCCACCTCATTTAGGATTATCTCCTCATAGATTGAGCAGAGGACAGGCAGGTCAGTAGCCATGGGTCCTCAGTGGTTTCCTCAAATGTTTTTTTCCTCTTTTGTGTGCTATAGTCACACTCCTCGTGAGCTGGAGGAGGTAATGTAAACCGTTAACAATCTTTGGGGCCTTCTATTCCTTGCACCTACCCAGCATTCCTACCAAGGGTGGGAATAGAGAGGCCAGACTCAAGTTCATAAACTGCAAGTTCATACATATACACAAGCACCACGCTATGACACCACATTGAATGGAATGGCTAATAGCCCGTGGTTCAATGTGGGGAAGTAGCTCCTCCCACATCCCCCACTTAGCGAGGTCACTTCTGTTAGCTCTGCTTGGATCATTTCAAATCACCCACCATCCTCCCTGCCTCCTCCTCCCTCCTCCTCCGCACTCTTCTCACCCTTGATGCTGGGCCTCTATTCCCTACACCTACCCAGAATTCCTACCAAGGCTGTGCACAGAGAAAGGCCAAACTCCAAGTTCATAAACTTCAAGTTCATAAGTACACAAGCACTCGCTGTGCATCAAGCGGTGAAATAAAATACTGGCTGAAACATCATTTTGCACCCCAAGTGCAAAAACACATTTAGTAAAGATTTGAAACATGACATCTGTATCACATTCATGAGGTGGTGTAAAAAATGGCTACATTGAAAATTTTGGGTCAAAAATTGAAAATTATTGAAGTTATGAGTGTGCATTGAAAATGTTCAACATCACGCTCACAATTTTATTTCATTTTAATATTTTACCCCAAATTTTCAACGTAGCTTTCTTGACCCACCTCATGAACATGGTTAGAGCATTTCAAATCCTGAACAAAGGTGATTTCAAGCAGCAACCGTTAAATCACCTTTCGGACAGATTTCACCACCCTTGTGGTCCCAAAAGGCCACGCTGAAAGTTTTCAGAAAAATATTTAAAATAACCAAGTTTTGAGGACAAGTTCAAAACACATTGCAATACATTGGGTCACGTGTTGAAGAGTGAATGTGTGTGTCTGGTCCAGAGAGGATTATGGCATTGGACCCCCTGTAGGTAGGTAGGTAGGTATGTAGGTAGGTGCGGGTTGGGTGTATGGGGTGGTGTGAGTGGGAGTGTCAGTGGGGAGGGTAATGGTGGGGTGGGCCAGTGGCAGCGGGCATCGCTGGGTGTTTTCTTTTTACAGGGTGTATAAAAATTAAAAAAAAAGATCACGAGGACAGTTTTCTTTATTTCCAGATACCAGCACTGGGGATTGGGCACCCCAGTGGGGGTATTATGCTTAGTGGCACCAGGGTGGGCTCCTGGTGTCACATATAGTGAAAAACCAGCAGGGTGGGAGGTATTTAGAGCAACCTAAAAATAACAAGCATTTGTCAATGCCAAATGTTCGTTGTGTGCACTGGTGTCATGGGGGAGGGGTTGAAAATTGCTTCAGTGAAGGAATCAGTGTATTAACATTCAGAAATGCAAAGTAGAAGTGATGATGTTGGGCAGTGTAAGTGTCTAGTTTGGTAATATGTGTGCCTCATATTTTTAACATATCCTTCTTATGACCCACGTCATGAACAAGTGCAGAGAAAATGTTCAGCTCCTGGTCAAAGATGATTTCATGTAGCGACTACAGAATCACCATTGGGATGCATAAGCACATTCTGGCCAGGATCTGAAAAATTACAGCTGTCATATTCATGAGGTGCTGTAAAGAAATGGCAATGTTGAAAATTTGGGGTCAAAATATTAAAATTAGCAAAGCTATGGGACTGCGTTCAAATTTCAACACAGGCTCATATCGTCATTGTTTTAATTTTTTACACCAAATTTTCAGCAAAACCTTCTTATGACCCCACCTCATAAATAATGGCAGAGAAAATGTCAACTCCTGCCGAAGGTGATTTTGCAGTCGGGATGCAAAAAAAAACATTTTGGCCAAGATCTGAAATGTGCAGCTGTCACATTCATGAGGTGCTGTGAAGAAATGGCTATATTGAAAAGTTGGGGTCAAAATAGTAGAAAATTACTAAAAGTTACAAGCCGCGTTTACAAATTTCAACATGGGTTCATGACTTAGTTATTTTTAATATTTTTACAACAGATTTTCAACATAGTCTTCTATTACCCATCAACAAAGTCAGAGAACAATTTCAACTCCTGCCTAAAGGTGATTTCATGCCACGGCTGCAAAATTACCTTTCGGATTCAAAAACATTTTGGTCAGGATCTGAAAATGGCAGCTGCCACATTCATGAGATGCTGTGTAGAAATGACTATGTTGAAAATTTGGAGTCAAAATATTGAAAATTATCAAAGTTACGAGCCTGCATTTCGCAAATTTCAGCGTAGGCTCATAACTTTGTTGTTTTTAATATTTTCACACCAAATTTTCAATGTAGCATTCTTAAGACCCCAACACATGAACAAAAGTGGAGAACATGTTTGACTCCTGTCCAAAAGGTGATTTTGTGCAGTGACTGTGACATCATCTTTTGGGATGCAAAAGCACATTTTGCCAGGCCCTGAAAAATGATAGCTATCATGTTCATTGGGTACTGTGAAGAAATGGCTATAGTGAAAATTTAGGGGTCAAAATATTGAAAATTGCCAATGTTATGAGCCTACATTCATAAATGTCAATGCAGGCTCATAACTGTGTTTTTTAAATATTTTTACATCAAATTTTCAACATAACCTTGACCCCACCTCATGAACAATGGTGAGAAAATTTTCAACTCCTGCCTGAAAGGTGATTTTGCAGTGACATCGCAAAATCACCTTTCAGGACAGATTTCCTAACATCACTTGCATTGTTCATGAGGTAGAGTCCCAAAAAACATATACAGTATTGAAAATTTTGGGCAAAAATATTTAAAAATGGCCAAGATATGCCACTAAGTTGAAAACCCCATTGAAACATACTGATGCGAAAAACCATTGAAATACATTAGGCGTTTACTTCAGTTCGCAGTTGGGCTTGAAGGTGGGTACCTGCACTCCAGGAAAATTCACGATGACGGACCTCTGGTGGGTAAGTATGGGGTAGGGTGTGTGGGTGGTGGATCCTGGGTGGGAGGGTGAGGGTTAGAGTAGCAGTGCAGCACGGACAAGGATGGATGGTTTTCTTTTTACAGGAAAAAAAAAATGAGGGCAGTTTTCTTTTTCAGGGACAGTTGCTGAACAGATGAGGACACTGTGGGATTAGGAACTTCCTAATGTCTGTATACTGTTTGGAGGGGGTTACATAGCAGACAATGATGGATGGTTTCTTTTTCAAGATAAAAATGATGAGGACAGGTTTCTTTCTTTCTTTCAGGGAGTTTGCAGAACATTTTGAGGACACTGGGGGATTGGGCACCCCAATGTCACTATGGTATGTTTGGGGTGTAGGGTGGTGGGTGTTTAGAGGGAGGGTTGGGTGGGGAATAACAGTGCTTGTCATCCTGACTTGGAAGGATGACAAGAAGGAAAGAAACATATTCAATTCAGTGCTTCAGAGTAACTGGTAACTGGTATTTTCTTTTAAACTTAGATTGTAGGCTTGTAGTGACACTATACTTTCTTTCTGTGTTGTCTTTACTTATAATTGTTTTGGGCTGTTGAAAATTTAAAAATAGTGGTGGTGTAATTCTGTGCTGTCTTTAATTGCTGCAAATTTTATCTTGGCTTGTCTGACTGTCCTGTAGCTGGGTGAAGGGTGTTAATTGTCTGGCCTCTGACCTCAGCTACGTGATAACTGGAGGTGGGGCTTGTCACAGTTAAAGCAGCAAACAGAAGTTCATCTTCTCAGAAGAAGCCAGAAGGTGAAGGAAGGAAACATATTCAATTCAGTGCTTCAGAGTAACTGGTAACTGGTATTTTCTTTTAAACTTAGATTGTAGGCTTGTAGTGACACTATACTTTCTTTCTGTGTTGTCTTTACTTATAATTGTTTTGGGCTGTTGAAAATTTAAAAATAGTGGTGGTGTAATTCTGTGCTGTCTTTAATTGCTGCAAATTTTATCTTGGCTTTTCTGACTTCCTGTAGCTGGGTGAAGGTGTTAATTGTCTGACCTCTGACCTCAGCTACGTGATAACTGGAGGTGGGGCTTAGTCACAGTTAAAGCAGCAAACAGAAGTTCATCTTCTCAGAAAGAAGCCAGAAGGTGAAGGAAGAAACATATTCAATTCAGTGCTTCAGAGTAACTGGTAACTGGTATTTTTCTTTTAAACTTAGATTGTAGGCTTGTAGTGACACTATACTTTCTTTCTGTGTTGTCTTTACTTATAATTGTTTTTGGGCTGTTGAAAATTTAAAAATAGTGGTGGTGTAATTCTGTGCTGTCTTTAATTGCTGCAAATTTTATCTTGGCTTGTCTGACTGTCCTGTAGCTGGGTGAAGGGTGTTAATTGTTTGGCCTCTGACCTCAGCTGCTGATAACTGGAGGTGGGGCTTAGTCACAGTTAAAGCAGCAAACAGAAGTTCATCTTCTCAGAAGAACCAGAAGGTGAAGGAAGGAAACATATTCAATTCAGTGCTTCAGAGTAACTGGTAACTGGTATGCCTGATAAATCTGATTGACAGGAGCTAAACACAGGGTATAGTAAGAGGTGTGAAGTAGGAGGGGCATAAGGGAGAAGACCACCCTCAGCACAACAAGTTTTTGACTCATTTATTTATTTATTGGTTTCTTTTTCCTTAAAAAATATATATCTGAGGATCAGTTACAGGATTTTAGTACTGTAAATAAATAAAAAGAGAACTAAGAGAGCTTCAGTAGCAGATAAGTAGTGGAATTGCAGTATAATGTGGGGAGTGGTGCAATGCAGTGGCTGTGGGCAGCCATATTCAGAACGAACCTTCTGGACACTGAGGTGCTGCCCTATCTGCATGCATTTCTGGGGACTGCGGGATGAGGTAGCCAGACTCAGGCGGGTAAACTGGGTCAGGAGTACCATCACCCTGTCCAGGAACCACCCAGTCCAATGCAGCTGCCTCAAAGGATGCCGAGCGAGGAGCACTTGGATGACAGTGGGCTCAAGGAGGTTAGAGCAGTCAGGCAGAGGCACATCCCAGATCCTACTCCTCTCAAGAACTCATATGCCACACTGACAAATGAGGACAACCAAATAGAGGTACCCAGGGAAGTGGAAGGAAAGGATGTGGAGGTTAGGCAAGGAGGGTGACCTCAGTGGGGAAACAGTGGACCCCAGAGGAGGAGGAAGCGAATCCTGGTGGGGACTCCATCATAAGAGGGATCCAGCTAGGAACACAGGAGGGGAGGACAGGGAGGTGAGGTGCCAGGTGCACGGCATGGAGGGATGGAAGGAAGATACTGGGGATCACTGGGAAGGCAAGACAGGAGGGTGAGCTGGATGTCATTATCCACCTAGGTACTAATGACTTGGCAAATGTGGGAGCCAAAGGAAGTTCAGGAAGAGTTTAGGAAACTGGGGAGGGTCTCAAGCAAGTAGCTACTTCTGTCACTTTCTCAGAAGTACTACCTGTGAGAGGCAAGGGAGCATAGGAGTGCATGCACCAGAACTTTAACTCATGGTTGAAGAACTGGTGCTGTGAGGAAGGGTTTAGATTCATTGGTGACTGGGGACCCATCTGGAGGGATGGAGGTTTGTTCAAGCCTGACGCCTGCATCCATCCTGGAGGGAATCAAGCACTCAATGATAAGTTTAAATGCTACATTGACAAGCATTTAAACTAGCAAAGGGGTGGAGGCCAGCAAGGATGATACCACTTGCTCACCCCCTCAGCTAGTAATGGAACCAGTGAACCAGAGGAGGCTATCTCTGCAAAGCAGTGTGCAAAAGATGGAGATTAGTGTCCAAAAGGTGGATAAGCAGAAAAGGGGCAAAATTCAGCAGAAGGGCAGACAGCAAGGAGAAACCAGGGATAAATGACAACCAAGGAAGGGGCTGGAGTAGAACAGTGAAGCAGTCTAGGAGGTCAAATCATGGAAAGCCATGTGTGCAAATGCCAGGAGCCTTAGCAACAAGATGGAAGATCTGGAGGCTGTCATGGTACAGTCAGACCTGGACATTGTGACCATCACTGAAACCTGGTGTAATGATAACCATGACTGGGAGATGGCCATACCTGGCTACAACATATTCAGAAGAGACAGAGCAGGCAGGAAGGGAGGAGTGGGCACTGTATGTGAAAAATGACATAAGGGCCACACAGATCCAGGAGGAACAAATGGGAGAGATACTGTGGGTTAAGCTGGAAAGGAAAATGGCCAGCCCATCCGCACAGGTGTGGTCTATAGACCACCAGCCCAGGAGGAAGAAACAGATGAGGGGTTGATGCTAGTCATCCAAAGGATGGCAGACAAAGTGGGTGAGGTAGTACTGGTTGGAGACTTCATATACCAGGCGTGAATGGAGCATCCCAGCAGCAGCATCAACTAGGAGCAGATTTATCCTGGACTCCCTTCAGGTGCCTTCCTCAAGCAACTGGTCATGGAACCAACTCGGCAGAAGGCAATACTGGACCTTGTGCTCCAAACAGGGACAGTGTGATGGGGGGTAACAGTGGGAGCACCTGGGTAACAGTGACCACCAGTCATTGTGGTTTGAAATCACAGAAAAGACAGAACCAAACCACACAAAACATGTATCCTGGATTTGGGGGAGACTTTTGGGAAAATGGGGAGATGCTTGAAAGAGGCATTAAGGGAATGGGACAGGAATCAGGGATTGAGAACAGTGGGCAGTATTTAAAATGGGGATTATAAGAACAACAGAATTATGCATTAAGCAGGTTAGCAAGAGGAAAAAGAAGAGGAGACCATTATGGTTTTCCAAAGAGGTAGCAAAGAAAGTGAAAGCCAAAAGATTGCATTCAGGCAATACAAAAAGACACAGGCAGAAGGGGATAGGGAGAAGTACCAGGAGAAACAAAGGGAGGCAGGGAAGTCAGTAAGGAAGCCAAAGCTCAGACAGAAGAACACATTGCAAAATCAGTGGTTAAAGGGGACAAAACCTTTACAGGTACATAAGTGAAAAAGAAGGACAAAGGAGGGATAGTGAGACTGAAGGGGAGGATGGGAGCCGCGTGGAGGATGACAACAGTAAAGCTGATATTGAACAGGTATTTCTGCTCAGTCTTTACTAAGGAAGAGGGGTAATGGGTCTGAAGGGAGTACAAGGGTGAGAATGGTGCAGAAATGGACACAAGTCCCTTTGCACGAGAAAGGGTCCTGAAGGAACTGGAAGTAATAAGAGCTGATAAAGCAATGGGGCCAGATGGGGTGCACCCAGGGTCCTTAAAGAACTAAGAGAGGTGGTGGCTGAACCTCTGGCTATCCTGTTCAGCCAATCACTGGAAACAGAGGTACCCAAAGACTGGAGGACAGCAGATGTAGTCCCCTTATACAAAAGTGGGAACAAAGAGGAAGCAGGAACTACAGACCAGTCAGCCTCACCTCGGTAGTGGGAAAGATCATGGAAGCACTACTGAAGGAGAGATTGGTGGAACATCTGGTTGTCAATGGACTACAGGACCCAAGGCAGCATGGTTTCACCAGGGAGGTCATGTCAGACCAACCTCATTGAATTTTTTGACTGGGTGACTAGGGAGGTGGATCAGGGGAGGGCAGTGGACATGGCCTATCTGGACTTCAGCAGGCCTTTGACACTGTGCCACATAGAGACTATTACACAAACTGGGGAATATGGGTGTGGGCAGGACAGTAGTGTGGTGGGTAGGTAACTGGCTGGGTGGCAGGACACAGAGGGTGGTGGTAAATGGCTGTCACTCCACAGAGGAAGAGTGACCAGTGGGGTGCCACAGGGATCAGTGCTGGGACCGGTCCTATTCAACATCTTCATCAGTGACATTGCACGGAGTATAGAAGGCAGAATTTCACTGTTCATTGATGACACAAAGCTCTGTAACAGAGTAGAGACACCAGAGGTGTAGACAGAATGAGAAGGGACCTGCAGAAACTTGAAGAATGGTCAAGGGTTTGGCAGTTGAAATTCAATGCAAAGAAGTGCAAGATAATGCATATGGGGCACAAAACCCTGGCACAATATATCGGTTGGGGGTGAGGATATAGCATGCACCAAGCAGGAAAGGGATCTTGGGTTGTCATCTCTGATGACCTCAAGGTAGGGAAACAGTGTGACAAGGCATCAGGTAAAGCAAATAGGATGCTGGGATGTATGGCAGGGCATCACCAGCAGGAAAAGGGAGGTCATAATTCTGCTATACAAGACACTAGTGAGGCCCCACCTGAGTGCAGTGTACAGTTCTGGAGACCATACCTACGTAGGACATAGACAGGGTAGAAGGTTCAGAGGAGGGCAACAAAGATGGTGCATGGGTTGCATCACAAGTCCTATGAAGACAGGTTGAAGGAACTGAACATGTACTCCTGGAGGAAGGAGGAGAGAGAGGAATGATGAGACATACAAGTATCTTACAGGGAGGAACAGGGTGCAGGAAAACACTATTTTTAAGCGAAAAAGATGTTTCAGGACTAGAGGCATGGGATGAAGTTGGAGGAGGACGATTCAGAGGAAACATGAGAAGAATTTCTTCACAGAGCGGGTGGTGGACAAGTGGAACACCCTGCCAGAGGAAGTGGTGGGGCTGAAACAATCACCGAGTTTAGAATGCATGGGATAGACATAAAGAATTCTAGAGGTCAGGGGTAAGGGAAATAGACTTCTAGGAAAAACAAACTGAACTTACAAGCTCAAATGGGCAGACTGGGTGGGCCATAGGCCCTTGTCTGCCGACACTATCTATGTATCTATCTATGACTTGCACTTCAAAGGACTGAGCTGTCGCTATTACTGCATCGGCTCTGTCCTTTGAAGTCGCCACTGATTCAGACCGGCTCCCTCAGAAAACCAGTGCCATCAGGACACTTCCTGCTGATTCATCTGCCACAGACCAGCCCCTAGAGCACCACGTTCCATTGGACTCACCCCCTCACACCCTCTCTACTTAGCTCTCATACCAACATGTTAAGCTTAGCGTCTTGTATACATCAAATTAAAAAGATCTTCATGTTTGATAATGTTCTTACATTTTTATGAGGCTAGTGTTCCTCACTGCCCCACAGCCTGACTGACAGCATTCCACATTTCAGAGTTGTAATCCCCTGCAAATGGGGGTTCCCAAAGACTTCCAGGAGCTTGCTTGAATGCTCCAAGCCTGAATGGTGTTTGGCGTTTAAGCCATTTATCAGTGAGTGTTTTAGAGCCTCTGGTACTGTCTCTTTAAGAGCTGTCTGCTTGCAGACATAATTATTTATATGGGGGACTGTGTGTTTCTCTACTTGAGTACCACTTGAACTGCTTCAATTCACTCCATTTTTGCAGTCACTAGGAGTGCAAAGGAACCTATCTGAAAGATGTAACTGTTTGCCAGAAATCATTTAGAGTAATAATGAAAATACAGTTTGTCTAACCTGCTTTCTTTGCAGTCAGAACTGTGTCTGCCTAGTTCCCCATTCTGGTTTTGAACTGCTGAACTGGACCAATCAGTGTGGGTAAGCTAGCTCTAAAATGGTGCCTTGGGCCGAATCAGAACTTGGACTCATAATCTGAGCCAGCCACAAGAGGATTGTATGGGCAGTGACTCTGGGAGATGTAGTTTAGACTTGAGCCTTTTGGACCAACAAGAGCAGTCTATTGTGGTGACAGCCAATCCAGTCAAGAACTGGGAGAACTCAAAGGAAGTGCCAGTTTTGTCTGTTGGAGTTTTTCAGTTGAGCTCTGGCAGTGAAGAAGGAAGGAGCCTTGTGCTTTTTCAGTGTGCAGTTTTAGTCGGGAAAGCGTGTGTAAGGCCCTGAGTTCCAGTCTGCAGCTTGTGTAACTGCTTGTTAGGACTGAATCCGTCCTGTGAAGAGAATCAAAGGATATCTGAAGAGTAGAAACCAGGCTCACCCTGTAGAAGACTGGAGAAGTGCTAAATTGCACTCGATCTGTCAGGAACTGAATCTGCTGTATTCTCCTGGGTATTGTGCAGTAATTGCGATCGGGATGAGAAGTAGCCTGCCTGGTATAGTACTTTTCTTTTACCATATAAATGTGTGAGGAGGCTTGTGTACCTCAAGTGAATCCTGCTGCCATTAAGTGACTTTGCCTGTGACTGTTTACCATATAAATGTGTGAGAGTCTCTTGGAGCTCAAGAGTAGCCCTGCTGGCGTTGAAGGACCCTATCTTGTTTGGAGGTCGTGAGTACTAATTCAGGGTTGCTCCTGTTGAATTGCCATTAAATCCAAATGGAATCACTGTACTGCTGAGTGCTGACTGTTTAAACTAATTTTTCTTTTCTCTGTGGGAAAGGGCCCTACCAGCTGCCACGGTTTGGACTAGCCACTAGGGCTTGGGTGCCCAGGGACAGTAACTGGTAGGGATGAAGCCTATGCTACAGAGCCATGAGTAGATAGTAAGTGATAAGCTAATTAACCTGATTTCCCCTGTCCTTATTATATCCCCTAAATAAATCAGAGCTGCTTGTTTCAGAAAAGTTATACTGCCTGAGGTATTTGTCTATGTTAAAAGTATTGTACTGTGATTGTTGCACTGTATCTTATTTACAGGAGGTCCCAGTGCCTGAACCAGCCCTGGGGGGTAAGTGTATACTGTGAAGGTAATTCTGATATATTGTGTGGGCCACTAGTGGGAAGAAAGGGGGGGTTACAGTGTCCCAGAGGGCTGTGACCAAGTAAGTTTACTATTGCAAACCCTGACCTCTGGGTGGAGGCACCCGCCATTGGATCCAGGCCCCTCAACCTGTTGGTGACAAATCAGGCAGGGGTAGTAGACCCTGGGATAGCGCCATCTAGAGGGTTACATCTTGGAGCTCACACGCTGGGATTGTGTGTCCTCTAGTGGCCATGATTTACAAACCACTGTTAAGGAAAAAAACAAAAAAATAAATGGGTACCCGACAGAAGTGGTTGTGCACGGCTGGTGGAGTGGTGTACTGGGAGGAGATCGACCACCAAAATACTATGCTTATCCTGGACATCCCCTGGGTATCAATACGGACACTGTGCAGGAGTACTTTCCAAGGTGGAAGGTTTACAAAACCCTGTGGTGGTGGTCGGCATGCTAATCTGCTCACCACTTTTCTGGCCTTAGTGAGAGTTTAAGGATCCCATAGATAGCTCCAAAGTGCCACAGACCATTACCCAAGAGGGCCCTCACTGCTTGGAGAGTGATAACTAAGGACAGTAAGACCTGGGGAAATGAGGCCCCACCACTATCTGAAACTTTTGAGGAGAAATTTGCTAAATGGTTTGCTGGGGAAGGGAAAACTGTGGAGACTTGAAGAAACTATTCTTGCCACCTGGGGTGTTCTCCCCAACACCCTCTCCGCTCAGTACCCGTAATGGTGGCTGAACCAATGCAGACTCCTATTTCTGCACCTGCCATTAGTCACGACTCTTACCGAAGGTTGAGGATCTTTCTGGCACCCTCCCCACCCCCAAGGGAGGATGACTGGGAGACCTGGATGAACTATGTTGCCCCCAAGTGCTAGAATGGCAGTACTCGGGAGGAAGCCGAAAGAGGGTTAGTGAGGAGCCTCCGAGGTCCTGCCCTGGCTACCATTCCGTGCTAAGCGGGCCAGTAACCCTGAAGTGACTGCACAGGCCTATCTTGAGGCCCTGGAGAATGTGTATGGGAGCCCAGATTCTGATGAGGACCTATGGTGGAGAGTAAAGATGCACAACAGTACCAAGGAGTTATTGTCTGTGTATGTATCTCGGCTGGAAAAATTGTTGCAAGAATGCCTCAGAAAGGTAGTTTGCCAGTGATTGAACTGGACCGAACCAGGCTGGACAGGATCCTTAAGTCCCCCTTCTCAGAACTGCTGTTGCTTCAGTTACGCCCTGGCAGATCGACTGGAATCCCCACCCTCCTAGGATGAGTTAATGAGAGAAGTCGAGGAGTTGAGAAAAGGCGACCTCGGGAGGACCTGCACCAATAGCTGCGGCTTCGACCAGTGACTGAGGGTGACCCATCAAGTGAAGTTCAGGGGCAGAGGTTGGCAGTAAATGGAGTGCTCTGGCAAGGAAAAGATATGCCACAATGGGGCGAACTGTTGAGAGAGATCCGGGAATTCAAAAACAGTCCCTTTAGCAAAGGCCACGCCTGCAATCACAGGCCTGACCTATATCCGACTGCATCTGCTATGGGGTGGGGTACCCACCCATGTATCTCCTGCTGATAACAGCTCCAAACTCAATTCCTTGACCACGGAGTGGAAAGCTCATGAGATGTCTCCAAATGCTTATCACGTACAGACAGAGATGGCACCCAGGTTTCCAGTTAGTAATCCCAGCCCTGGCTCCCAGTGTGGCGCCGCCAGCTCAAACTCCAGAAAGTATGTTTTGCTATAATTGTGGGAAAGATGGGCACATGAAAAGGAATGCCAGTCCCCAAAGACACTGACAAAGTTGCATATAGGCTACAAGAGAGCTTGGAGAACAAATCAGTGGTTAAGAGGTGCCGACATGATCCCAGTGAGGGCACCAAAATGCTAATTCACGTCCTTTGTGGCAAGGTCAGTGCCCAGCCCCCACTACCGCCTCTCAGACTGGTCCCAGAATAGTGGGTCCCTCCATGGAGACCACTGTAAAGGTGAATGGAGTGTCTACAAGAGCTGTATTAGACAGTGGCTCCCAAGTGACAATTATGTTCCAAGATTGGTATCAGAAGCATTTGTCAGGCGATCCCTTACAACCATTAGAAGGACTGCATGTATGGGGGTTAAGTGAGGAAGGCTACCCCTATTCCGGGTATATCCGAATTTGGCTGTCTTTCCCACCTCCGTTGCTGGAGTGGCGAACAAGTAGAGACCCTAGCCTTAGTGTGTCCCCCACTGGACTGTATGATGGTGTCCTTTGTTGACTGGAACAAATGCTCATATGTTCGAGAGGCTGGCACAGTTGTGTTATGAAAACAGGGGTCAAAGACTAGTAGACTTTAAGAGTTCCGGCTTTAATTAAGAAGGCCTATGAGGCACAGAGAGATGCTGAAAAATAGAACCAGAGGAACGGTGGAATTGTATGGAAGAAGGATCCTAAACTCTCTGATCCTGGCGCCAAATGCCCAGTGTACCTTACACGAGAGGTCCATATCAGAAAGGATGTTAGAATAAAATATTAATGTTGGATGCACCAGGCGATGGAAAATTGCCAGAGGACTGCTAGTCAAGCCTAGTATTTTGCCCGCTAGAGCCCATGCTTATGCCAGAAGGGTAATGGTCCAAGTTCATAATGTGTCTGAAAGAGACATTCGAGTAAATAGAGGTTGCATCCTGGCTAATGTGCATTGTGCAGACACTGCAGTGCTACCCAGCACAGAGTTCAAGGAAGAATGACAGATAACGCCTGACTTGTTTGATTTAAGCTCCCGTTGCCAGCTGAATGGAAAGTGAGGATCAGTGAGAGCTTGCCCAGAGAGACCAGTGTTTTCTTTAAAGGAATGGGATAGGACGTGCAAGGGCTGAGCACAATATCTGGCTGCATGACGAAGACCATTTGTGAGAGGTCTCGGCGCTGGCACCTGCTGATATAGATGATGTGAGGCAGCATCTGCAAAGATGTTAGCTGCTGGTGTAATACAAGAATCCAGAAGCCCTTATGCTTCCCCACTGTGGTAGTGAGGAAAAAGAATGGGGCAGTAAGGATGTGCGTGGATTGTACTGTAAACGCGGACTATCCTGATCAGTACACAATGCCCACATTCAGGATGCTTTGGACTGCCTAAACGGGGCAAGTGGTTCTCTGTGCTGGATCTCCGCGATGGGTACTACCAGATCGATGGCTTCAGAGGACCGTGAGAAGACAGCTTTATCTGTCACGTGATTCTATGAATTCATGAGGATGCCTCAAGGGATTTCAGGTGCCCAGCCACTTTTCAGCGATTGATGGAGCGTGCAGTGGGGACATGAACTTACTAGAGTGCCTGGTATACCTAGATGATGTTATTGTGTTTGGCAGCTCACTGGAGGAACATGAGAGCAGATTATTTAAGGTATTGGACCGACTGGAGGACTTTGGCCTTAAACTGTCCATTGATAAGTGTCAATTCTTTCAAACATCAGTAAAGTATGTGGGACACATAGTATCCACCGAGGAATAGAGACGACCCAAGTAAAGTTGAGGCCTTGACCACCTGCCACAGCCAAAAATCTAAAAGAACTGCAAAGATTCCTGGGATTCTGTGGTTATTATCAGCGTTTCATCAAGGACTATTCAAGGTGATCCAGCCCTTTACTTAACCTTACTCAAGGGTATCCCCAACCCACAAAAATACCAAAAGTCACGTCCCTCAAGACTGAAAGAGTGTACTTTCGTCCGAGTGAAGTATTTGGGGCCGCTGGACTCCTGATTTGAGACTGCTTTCATGAGATCATTTATCAACTTACCCATGCTCCAGTGCTGGCCTATGCCGATCCAAGAAAACCTTATGTCCTGCACACTGATGCTAGCTTGCAAGGGTTGGGGGCTGTGTTGTACCAAAAAGCACGAGAATGGCCTGAGACCAGTGGCCTTTGCCAGTAGAAGCCTGACCCCATCCGAAAAGAACTATCCTGTACATAAGTTAGAGTTCCTAGCTTTGAAGTGGGCTATTGTTGACCAATTCCATGAGTACTTGTATGGAGCTAAAATACTAGTAAAGCTGACAATAATCCTTTGACCTATGTGCAGACCTCAGCTAAGTTGGATGCCACTGGCCATAGTGACTTTCTGCATTATCTACATCGACTATGCTCTCAAATACCGAGCAGGTCTGAACCACATAGATGCTGATGCTCTCTCCGGGCCTGTTCCCCAGAATGATTGGGTCCGATTGGCAGAACCTGACATTCGGAGACTCTGCTCGGAAGTTTGACAGGGAGGAACAAATTTCCACGGACACAGTGGACTGCATGAGTGGATTGCTTGGGACCCTCTGAGAATTGCATACCTGCTGCTTATTGCCACTTTTCTGCAATAGACATTGGTGCACTGCCTCAGCTGGACAATGACAGTATTCAGCAGGCTCAATCCCGCGATCCATGATCAAAGCAGCTTAGAAGCCCTCTATGCAGGAAAAGATGTGTCCAAATTCACTCCACTGATTTGAGAACTGCACTGTTATACAAAGAAGGTCCTAAGTTGAAACTGATCAATAAACTGTTATACAGAGAAACAGTAGACAGAGGGGACAAGTAGACAAACAACAACTAGTGCTGCCCACTGCCTTCGAGACTCAGTACTGATGTCCTTGCACAACCACATGGGGCACCTTGGTATAGACAGAACACTTGACTTGGTGAGATCCAGATTCTATTGGCCTAAGATGGGGCTGATGTGGAGCAACACATTCAAACTGTAGTCGCGCTTAAGGAGGAAAGCTTTGCCCAGAGGGCTGCCCCCTGTTAACATAACCACCAGTGCACCCATGGAGCTGGTCTGTATTGATTTTCTTAGTTTGGAGTCAGATCAAAGAAATATCAGTAATGTGCTGGTGGTCACTGACCATTTCACGAGATATGCCCAAGCTTTCCCATCAAAGACCAGAAAGCATCCACTGTAGCCAAAGTACTTGTAGAAAACTTTTTGTTCACTATGGGGCTCCACAAAGAATCCATTCTGATCAAGGGAGAGACTTTGAGAGTCGTCTGATCAAGAGATGCTTTCTCTGTGGGGAGTGCGAAAGTCCAGAACCACTCCTTACCACCCCAGGGGGACCCACAGCCTGAGCGTTTCAACCGCACTTTGCTAGATATGCTAGGCACCCTGCACCCAAAGGACAAGCCTAGATGGAGCCAACAAATTAGCACCCTGGTACATGCTCATAACTGCACCAAAAGTGATGCCACTGGTTCTCCCCTCCCGCCTGATGTTTGGAAGAGAAGCTCGACTACCAGTAGATGTGTGTTTTGGGGTCTCTCCTGATGGGGTTCAAGCTGACAACTATTTACAGTATGTGCAAAGTTAAAGGCCCAGCTAACTCATCGTACCAACTGGCTCAAACCATGGCTGCCAAAAGAAATCTGGCCAACAAAGAAAGGTATGATAAAAGGTGAAAGCACAGGAACTCCAGGAGGGAGATCGGGTATTGCTAAGAAATCTGGGACTGCATGGAAACACAAGATTGCTGACAGATAGCACCATCTCCCTCACATTGTAGTGGGCAAACTAGATGATCTGCCAGTGTACAAAGTAAGGCCTGAGAATAATTCAAAAGATGTAAAAACAATGCATAGAAATCATTTACTGCCCATTGGACAAATCTTGATTGAGTCTGAGCCCCAGAAGATGCCCCTTCTGGACCAGTGACTAGAGCTGCTGCTAGAAAAGATCAAGAAAGTCTGCACCTACAGAAGCAGAGTTAAAGTGTTCCCTCCACGAGTCCCAGTTGAGCATGACTGTCAGTCCATATCAGAAGAAAGTGAGAGTGACTTTGAATACTATCCTTCTTACGAACTGAGTCAATTGTTTGGGGCAATCCCTAGTCAATACTGGAGACGAAGCTGGGCCTTCTGGACTGTCTAAGCCCCTAACTTTGTCCCTGGAGCCAATGCTCCCAGAAAGTGAAGTGGAAAGCATCAGATCAGATGAAATGGAATCATTGTGCATGGTTGAACTGTTTGAGCTTTCAGGAGGAAAATGATGGATTAGGGCAGACTGGTGATACACCAGAACAAGAAGAGTATTTTGAGTGCCCTGACAGTCCACTGCCAAGTGTCCAAAGCTCTCCATGCAGGCCAAATGTTGTGGACTCCAGAAACTGTAACTCCTGGAGCTGAAAGTGCCCCAAGTTCTAGCCTCTCTACCCCATGGAGACTCCTGACAAGTGAGGACAATGCTGAAAATGAGGCTCAGAGTGCAGAGACTGTAACAGTTCCCCTAGAAAGACTGGTCGAGCTGTAAAGCCTGTGGTGCACCTCAGTTATGATTTTCTTGGGAGGCCTGTGGACTTGCCTCTCAATGTTGTCCATAAAGGAGTGTATGTGCCCGAGCTCATTGCCCAAACTGGCGTCAGTGCTAACCTCGAGTTACTTGTGTTCTCTCTAGTATGGTGCCCTTGCCCCATCCAGCCCCCAAGGTAACTGATAGGAAGGGCCCTCTCTTCAGGTTTCATGTACAAGAGGTAATAACTTGAGTTATGGTACAATGTGTGTGTAATATTATGTAAAGTGACGACTGCAATGTTTCAGAAATGTGTTCTTGGTAAAATGATATACTGACTGACGATTACATGTGTGAGCCTAATGCAAATGTATATGGTTGCAGTTAAAACTTATGGTACTTACTTGACGCTGGACGCAAGCTTTCCCAAGCCAGGAAGGGGTAACCCCTGCAAATGGGGGTTCCCAAAAGACTTCAGGAGCTTGCTTGAATGCTCCAAGCCTGAATGGTGTTTGGCGCTTAAGCCATTTATCAGTGAGTGTTTTTAGAGCCTCTGGTACTGTCTCTTTAAGAGCTGTCTGCTTGCAGACATAATTAGTTTGTATGGGGGACTGTGTGTTTCTTTACTTGAGTACCACTTGAACTGCTTCCAATTCACTCCATTTTGCAGTCACTAGGAGTGCAAGGAACCTATCTGAAAGATGTAACTGTTTGCCAGAAATCATTTAGAGTAATAATGAAAATACAGTTTGTCTAACCTGCTTTCTTTGCAGTCAGAACTGTGTCTGCCTAGTTCCCCATTCTGGTTTTGAACTGCTGAACTGGACCAATCAGTGTGGGGTAAGCTAGCTCTAAAATGGTGCCTTGGACGATCAGAACTTGGACTCATAATCTGAGCCAGCCACAAGAGGATTGTATGGGCAGTGACTCTGGGAGATGTAGTTTTAGACTTGGTAGCCTTTTTGGACCAACAAGAGCAGTCTATTGTGAGTGACAGCCAATCCAGTCAAGAACTGGGAGGAACTCAAAGGAAGTGCCCGGTTTTGTCTGTTGGAGTTTTCAGTTGAGCTCTGGCAGTGAAGAAGGAAGGAGCCTTGTGCTTTTCAGTGTGCAGTTTTAGTCGGGAAACGTGTGTAAGGCCCTGAGTTCCAGTCTGCAGCTTGTGTAACTGCTTGTTAGGACTGAACTGGCCCTGTGAAGAGAATCAAAGGATATCTGAAGAGTAGAAACCAGGCTCACCCTGTAGAAGACTGGAGAAATTGCTAAATTGCACTCGATCTGTCAGGAACTGAATCTGCTGTGTATTCTCCTGGTATTGTGCAGTAATTGTCGATGGGATAGAAGGCAGCCTGCCTGGTATAGTACTTTTCTTTTTACCATATAAATGTGTGAGGAGACTTGTGTACCTCAAGTGAATCCTGCTGCCATTAAGTGACTTTTGCCTGTGACTGTTTACCATATAAATGTGTGAGGAGTCTCTTGGAGCTCAAGAGTAGCCTGCTGACGTTGAAGGACCCTATCTTGTTTGGAGGTCGTGAGTACTAATTCAGGGTCGCTCCTGTTGAATTGCCACATTAAATCCAAATGGAATCACTGTACTGCTGAGTGCTGACTGTTTAAACTAATTTTCTTTC
The DNA here is from genome assembly GCA_016271365.2 of Neoceratodus forsteri. Lineage (NCBI taxonomy): Eukaryota > Metazoa > Chordata > Ceratodontiformes > Ceratodontidae > Neoceratodus > Neoceratodus forsteri. The sequence continues at coordinate 55,527,735 of CM028129.1, forward strand.
TCTGTGGAAAGGCCCCTACCAGCTGCCACGGTTTGGACTAGCCACTAGGGCTTGGGTACCCAGGGACAGTAACTGTGTAGGATAGGCCTGCACAGAGCCATAAGGTAGATAGTAAAGTGATAAGCTAATTAACTTGATTTCCCCTGTCCTTGTTATATCCCTCAAATAAATCAGAGCTGCTTGTTTCAGCAAAGTTATACTGCCTGAGGTATTTGTCTATGTTAAAGTATTGTACTGTGATTGTTGCACTGTATCTTATTTTAGGAGGGGTCCAGTGCCTGAACCAGACCTGGGGTAAGTGTATACTGTGAAGGTAATTCTGATATATTGTGTGGGCCACTAGTGGGAAGAAAGGGGTTGCAGTGTCCCAGAGGGCTGTGACCAAGTAAGTTTAACTATTGCAAACCCTGACCTCTGGGTGGAGGCACCCGCCATTGGATCCAGGCCCCTCAACCTGTTAGTGACAAATCAGGCAGGGTAGTAGCCCCTGGGATAGCGCCATCTAGGGGTTACAGAGTCATATCTGGTTACAAGGTGTGGAAGGAAGCAACTGGGTCCTGTTACTTCATATTTTCAAAATGATAACAAATCTGCAGCTGAGATACAAGGGAACTGGGTGATTCTGCTGTTGTTACTGTCATCCATGATTTGAAGAGTCTGATACTGCTCTGCACACAAAAGCAGATCAGACACATGATCCTTTACCATATGCAGTGGCAAGCAGCTTAGACTTTCATTGAAAAACTGCATCAGATGATGTTTCTACTGGATATCAACCAGCGTGCAGTTCCTCCTGTGTAACAACAAACTGCTGTCACCTTCGTGAAATGGACCCCTTCCAAGAAACATGGTGTTTACTTTCCCAGTAGATAGAGACAGTAACTCATTCAATAAGCAGCACTTGGACATGCTGTTACTGAGGGAGAGACTCAGTGCCTGCAAATCACATGGGCTAGGGGTTGAATTTGTTCAGGAGTTTCTGCACAGAAAACCTGACACACAGTAGTTTTCTCAGCTTGCCACCCATAGCCAGCCATGCTTCAGTGGTAGAAAACTTCAGTTAGTGCTGTTACATGCAACAAGACACAGCACTGAGACAGAAGCACAACTTCAGGGATGAAAGGCTATACACACTGTACTGTATGCAAAGTGTCTGCATGGTCTAGTAACTTGAGTCCAAGTTTGGCAACTAGGGAGATGCAGGTTCACATCCCACCTCCAGAATCCTACACTCGACATGTGATCCTGAGCAAGTCACTAAAACCTCTCAGTGCTTCACTCAACCCAGCTCTAAAAACTGGATAAAACCAGGACACTGCTGAAAATAAGATACTGCATCTCTACTTGGCTAGCTTTAGTAAATTGTAAAAAAAAAAAAAAGGCAAAAAGAAGAATTATTACTTAAAAATAACCTGGGATGAGCAGCTGCAGCACAGATTCTGGATGTAAAAACGTGTTTGTGTTCCTGGTTTGTGTTTTGCTTTCAATAAAGACATGAAAGTGAAACATTTGAGCAGACAGGGTATGTGTAGGAGGAAGTTTGTAGCTGAAACTGATGTGCTGGGTCATGGACTGAGGTACTGACAAAGGGTAAAGCCAGAGAGATGAGTGGATTGACAGTGTGATATTGGGCATGGGAAACAAAACACAGAGTGAGAGAGAGAGACAGGGAGAGCTCAACAGTACTGGCAGAGGGTAGGAGGATTTATTTTTTATTTATTGAGATATTACAATTACAATCCTTGAGTCAAAGACTCTTGCCCGACTCTTCGTCAGTAACATGGAATACAAACAATAACACAAGGAGATAAATAAGGAGCACCACTATCAATTGAACAACAGAGCAGTATTACATGCATGGGGCGAGAGACAGCCCAGAGCATAAAACAGAAAATACAGATGAAACAAAAACTAAGCAGGCACTCAACAATGTAGACACTATTACAATGCAGAGTAGTACAATAGTTGAGACAGCAGTAATAAGATACTTAGTAACATATTACAAATTATACGTATACTAGGAGTTGGGGAAGTGGAGGGAGAAAGGATAGCAGGGCTGCAATTAGAGAACTATACTAGGGACAGTCACAAGTGTCGTTCTGAGCAAAAAAATCTTTGAGAGAAATTTTGAAGATACCTATCTTAGTTCCTCAAGTATGGGCAGAAGGTAGGCCATTTAGCCAGTGTGTGTGTGTGTGTGTGTGGGGGCTCTGTAATAAAGGCTGCCTGACCCAGTGAAGTCCTGCAGCAGGGGACCATAAAGGGGGCACTGGAGGAACTCCTGGAGACTCTCTGGGGAGGAGGTGGGCTGGACGAGACAATGCAGGTTAGGAGGGAGAGTTTCCACAAATTTTAATGGCGGGAGGCAAGTGTAGTATTTAAAGTGGCAGTCAAAGTTTAGCCAGTTTGAGACTGTAAAAATCACTGCGTGTGAGTCATTCTATCACATCCTGTCACCAGGTGACAGGCTTTGTTTTGAGTTGTACTTATGACAGAGAACAGAGTTATCTGCTGAGCCATAGAACACAATTCTGTAGTCCAGCACTGAGAGGACCAAAGAAGACACAGCAAGGTGGGGCGCCTAGGGAGAGACAGTGTTGAGCCAATAAAAGAATCAATTCTAGAGTTGATGGTGGAATAAAGGAGGTGGATATATGCATGATAGGAGGGAGGAGTCAAGGATGATGCAGGTATTAAAAAGAGTAGACTTGCTGAAGCAGCAGCCTAGGAGGTGTGGACAAGTAATGAGGTGCTGTTGTAGGGGTTTTGGCAGTGGCCAAAAATCATTGTTTTATGTAACCCCTAGGTGGCGCTATCCCGGGCTACTACCCCTGCCTGCTTGGCTAGTAACAGGTTAAGGGGTCTGAGTTCTGAAACGGGTGCCACCACCAGAGGTCAGGGGTCTGGGTAGTGGTCAAGCTAACCTGGCAACAGCCCTCCGGGATACTGTAACCCTCCCTCTTTGCCTCTAGTGGCCTGAACACTATACAATAATCACTTTCACACACTCTGGTACACCACACAAGTACCCACACTGTTTGCACTTACCACCAGGGCTGGTTCCTCTGGCTCAACCCTGGGGACCCCTGTAAAACAAGGTTAAGACAGCAAATAGCAACAGTACAGTACTTTGAGCACAAACTGGAACCACAGTCAGATTATATGCAGAAAAGTTAGATCTGATTTATTCAGGGACTTGAACAAGGGAGGGGCAAAATCAGGTTAATTAGCTTAAGGTTAGATTAATCAAGCAGTTATGCATGTGCTTTGAGTCCCCACACAGTCCACCTCTGGGTACCCAGGTGGAGAAGAGATGGGCTAGCCAGGACAGTTGCAGGGTTGCAGCTGGTTGGGACCCTGTGATGGAAAACACAACATGCACAGTACACAATTTGTAATCCGGAGCCAGAGGGCTCAGTCTCAGAAGGAAACAAAACAAGACAATCAGATGACACACTCAGATTAAGTTGCTGGTGCAGGGAGCTACCCCTCACGATACCCAAGACTGGGCACAGGCTAAACGAAAATCGAGACCGCAGGTGGTTGACCTGGAATGCCAGTAGAAGCAGGGCCCTTAAGTCACAGAGGCGTTGTTCCTGTTCAAGTGTGGAGCAGGGGGCTGATTCCCAGGCAGGTCTCTCGTCGATGGCTTCTCTGTGCAGTGGATAGTCTGGCCGGGCCAGTCTGGCAAAGCCTGACCACATGGAGGCAAGTTCGGATGCAGTCCATTGTGGGCTGGATACAGCTTCAAGCAAGCAAACACAGTTCACACAGTGGGGAACTAACTCACAACCCACTAGCAGCCTATAGCACATTTGCATGTATGGGAATTCTACTGTACCAGGCAAAGTGCTCCCCAGTCACAGTCGCAAAGTCTCTGCATACACCGGGAGCTTAGGAGTAGCTGAACTCCAGACAGGCCGACTGCAGTCAGCAAAATATTCAGTCTTCTTCAGGTTGAGCCTGGCCCACTTCAGTAGCTTACTTCAGTCACACAAACTTGGATTTAGTCCAAAATAATTTCTTCTCTCCATCTCATGGAGCAGCAACAGACATGCAGCCAAAAACTCAGCCTTTTCACAGTTTTCCCATGTGAATCCACTCAGGATTTCTGCCCAAAATTACTTCAACTCCTTCTTCTTGAGCTTCCAGCTCAGAACTAAACTGAAAACTGCAAGCAGCCGGGACTTCCCAAGATCCAAAAGATTTGGTTGGCTGATTTGGCTGTCAGTCAAAGCAAGAGCTCCCCTTCAGTTGCAAAAGGCAAAAACTCAAACCACAGTTCCTATAGATTTTGACTCCAGACAGCTCCTGTAGTCCTGCTACATTTTAGGGTCCCACCACGAACTGATTGGTCCAATTTGCAGTCCAGGACCAAGACAGTGGAGACAAACAAAACGGTCCTTACTACAAAGAAAGCAGGTTAAACAAACTACATTATCAGTTATCATTATCATTCTGGTTTTCAGCAAATAGTTACATATTTCAATAGAGCTCCATCTCAGATTACTTATGCTGCAATCAAGCAGCTCTTAAAGAGACAGTACACAGAGGCTACACAAGCTCTGGTAATCACATTTAAACTGCCAAAACGGAGGACACCAGCCTGGCAGTGAGCATTTAGCAGCTCAAGGAAGATTTTTGGGAACCCCCATTTGTAGGGGGTTACATTTAATTTTTATGGTTTAGTGCAAGCCTCTTCTCAGTAAACCAGGCTTCCGCTTCAGAGAAGGATTTCTGAGGGCAACCTGCAATGATAGAGGCCGAGGGCTACTCCAGAAAATGACAACATCATTAGCATAAAGAAGCAAATGACCAGCACAGGTCCTGGGCAAGGAGTTTAGAAAGAGGCTAAACAGAAGAGGGCCCAAGTTGGAGCCTTGAGGGACCCCAGAGCAGACTGGGAGGCAGGAGGAGACTGTAGAGTCAATTTTGATCTGCTGTGTTCTGTTGGTTAGATAGCTCTCTAACCAGGTCATGGTATCAGTGCTCAGCCCAGTGGAGGTCAGTGAATCAAGGAGAAGGGCATGATGGACAGTATCAAATACCTTAGTTAGGTTGATGTAAACCAACCCAACTAAGTGTCCCTGATCAAGGACTTTGTGGATATAGGTGATATATTCAAGTAGGACTGTGGTAGGCATGGCCCCTGCAGGACCCATGCTGCTTCAGGATACAGGAGGTCATATTTTGATAGGTGTTTAGTCAGCTGATCAGCTACTATTTTTCAAGGGCCTTGAGAGAGGGGGAAAATGAAGATGGGCCGGTAGTTGGTAGAGGAGGTGCCTTAAGAAGCGGGGATGACAGCCCACTTCCAGAGGGTACGGAACTCCCCAGAGATAGAGAGTGGATAAGGATTTTGGTGAGGGAACTAGGACAGCATCAAGGGAGAGAAGGAGAAGTTTTAAATCCAGGGAGTCTCCACTGTGGCGGCTGTTTCCCAGAGCACTAGAGATTTAAGTCATGGCCTCATGGAGTGATATAACTCAAAACCTGAGAGACGGGGAACTGGGCAGGGGGCAGACAAGGGGAGGGACAAGTAGGGATGGGGATCAAAAAGTTTGGGGAGGACACTGCAGAGGTCAGAGAATGAGGAATTTAAGGTATTGGCAATTTGCAGTGGGTCCTGGGTAATGGTCCCGTCAACTAAGAGCTGGGTGAGTGGAGGGGACAAGGATTTACCATTTAGTTCTTTGATAGTATCCCAGAATATTTCCCAAACCCTGGCAGAGGTAAGGGTATTCTGATAAGTGGCCTTAGCTTTTGCAGGGCACTGGTACATTTGTTCCTTGTTTCTCTGTACCATTGTTTATCAAGGGTAGCCCATAAGCTTGTGGGCACCGTGTCAGAGACTACTTCAGGCTGGGCGACGAGGCCTAGAAGTGATTGAGATAACTAGGAGTAACATGTTTCTTTTACCACCTGATTCAAAACTGGGGCAAAAAGGTCACAGAAGAGTTGAAGAAGGTTAGAAATAGGCAAGGGCACTATCTGTGCACCCTGCAGTATCTATGGGTGACCAGTCACAGTTTAAGCAAGGTTTTTAAGATGGATTGTTTTATGTTGGTGAGGTGGAGGACCAAAGCAAGCTGATCATGACACTCATCAGCTCAGCTTGTAGGGCAGCGTTATGCGTCCAAAGGAAAGAGACGCCTACAAATTGGGTGCCTCCTCTTTAATTGAAGTACACAGAGTTTCTGCCCAGTAGATCCCGGAGCCACTGTCAGCCACTGAAATCGTGGATTGCAATTCAAGGCAGGTGCACTACTGTAGCTGCAATAGCCCTGAGTTGCAACTATAATTGAGTGGAGTCATACTTTTGTGAAGTCGATGGATGCCATTGTAACTTGGCTGCCTAGCTGGCTCACCTAATAGTCTGCTCCTCTGTTCCCCGCACATGTAGACACATTTTTGTGAGTCGAGCAAGCCCAGCCCCAACCTTCACTTACTGGCCACAGCCCTCCTTCCACATTCTCCTTCCAATGCTAAGTGGCCGTTGCTGCAGGCATTTTATTTTGTTTTCTTAAATTTGTGTGGTTGTGTGGATGGACAGCCTTAGCCACCAACCAAATTTGTGCCTCTGCTTTGATTCGCCAGTCCTCCTTCAAGTCCTCCAATAGTATATGAGAGAGAGAGGGAGGAGCCAGGAGATGCAGTGCTGTGCATGAGCTGTCAGGTGGCAGAATGTGTAGACAAAGCAGCGGGCAGCTCAATTAGATGAACCGATGGTGATGCTGGAGTGTGTCCAGATTTGTTTGCTGCACATTCGAGGTAGTCAGTAAGTAAGTAAATATTTATTTATATAAGGCTCTTCCAAAGCTCAGGCACCTTTTACAATATCCTTCATACAATATTAAAACCAAAATTATAAACAATATTTAAATTCAAAACACAATCCAACACAATTCAAGACAATAAGGAGGCAGTATAGCGCAGTGGACTAAGGCTCTGAGCTGCAAATCTGGTGACATCAGCAGCTAGCCCTGGGTTTGAATCCCACAGCTTCCACTTGCATACTGTATGACCCTGAGCAAGTCACTTAACCTCCTTGTGCTCCCAGGTCGCTCCTGTAAAAAGCTTCCAGCTTAGTGTGCTATACCTGGTTAAACAACTAAATAAAAAAAAAAAGTCACTAAAATGCTTGGTTAAAAAGGAAGGTTTTAAAGCTTTTTAAAGCTCTCCACAGTCAGGCTATTGTGTATCTGGTAAGGTAGAGAATTCCATAGGGTAAGGGCCATAAAGGCAAATGTTCTTCCACCAGATGTTTTTAAGGTTACCCTAGGAATCTCCATCAATCCTCACCAGAGGATCGGAGGGAGCGGGAAGGACAGTAAGAAATCAGGAGTTCTTTCAGGTGGCGAGGTCCCAAACCGTGTAGGGCTTTATAGGTCATCAACGTGACCTTGAAAGTGATCCACCACTGTACAGGCAGCCAGTGCAGTTCGCAGCACAGGTGTTATATGGTTGGACCTCGGGCTTCCAGTCAACAACCTAGCTGCCGCGTTTTGCACCAGCTGTAAGCAGCGGATATCCACTCGGCAGCCCTAGATAAAGGGGCATTGCAATAATCAAGACGACTGGCAACAAGGCGTGGACCAGGGTAGGAACATCCTCTGATGGAATCAAGTGTTTCCTTGTGCTATATTCCTTAGGCGAAAAGGATGATTTGACTGTGGCTGACACCTGCGCCCAGGATCAATCACTCGTCAAATATAACACCAAGGTTACGCACCTGACCAGATGCCATGAGGGATTCCTCCCAGAAATAAACCTGAGGGTTTTCCCGCCCATGGACTTGATATCCTCCCCCAGTTCCACCACCAATACCTCTGTTTTTCCGGTTCAACCTCAGCCAATTGATACTCATCCAGTTCTTTATCTCAGGAGGCAGTTGTTAAACAATGCACTTGAGTCAGACTCTGCTCAGGCACAAAAGACATATAGAGTTCAGAATCATCAGCATAGCAATGAAAACTCAAACCATAATGTCTTATAATGTCCCCTAGTGGAAGCATGTACACCTAAATAACATGGGGGACAACACGAACCCTGTGTCACTCCACAGTGTAGGCAGTGAGAGGTCGAGAATAAATCCCGACACTACCTTTGAGTCCTACCCCGCAGAAAAGATCGAAGCCAACTGTGGACCACCCCTAGTCCACAAAGAAACCACATGCTCGAGCAGCACCCCATGATCCACAAATGCTGCTGAAAGATCAAGGAGAACCAAGATAGAATGAGTTCTCTGATCTCTTGCCATCAGGAGATCATTCAGTACCCAAACAAGATCCGTCTCAGTACTATGCCGTTTCCTGAAGCCAGACTGAGAGGTCGTGATATTGTGGATGTTTAAATGATCTTCCAGCTGCAAGATGACCACCTTTTCGATAATCTTTCCCAAAAGGAAGATTCGAGATCGGTCTGTAGTTTCCTGGGCAGTCAGGATCAAGGGAGGGCTTTTCAGGAGGGACGATTATTGCCTCCTTCAAAGGATCAGGAAAGATCCCTCTCCAATGATGCCACTACTATCCCAGTGAGGATCGGGCCTATAACCTCTACACACCCACAAGCAGTGAGTAGGGCCCAGATCCAAACCACAGCAAGTTGGACGCAAAGTCTGGATGATTCTCACTCTATCCATGACTACTGGTTGACTGAACGTGAACCAGGTCAAATGGGTATTTGTGTCCCTCCATTGATCACGGCAAGACCCAATGGGAGGCCCTGGCTGATCTCATCTCTGATAGCAGACACCTTATCAGCAAAGAATGTGAAACTCCTCACACTGTAACTGTGACATGCTCGACCGCATGAAGACAGACTGGATTGCACAGTCTGTCCACAGTCCGGAAGAGCTGGGCCGGTCTATTCTCTTTGCTGTAGCAATCTCCTGACAGGAGCTCTGCCTTCTTATGGGAGATTGTTAACTGATAGATTTTATAATGATCTAGCAGTCTAAGCCTGTCAACCTCCAGGTGAGTCTTCCACCAACGTCTTCCATCTTTCGACCCTGTCTCTTCAACTCACGGATCTCCATGGTAAACCACGGGCCCCAAGGTGAAGAGTACAGAGGCGAACACAGAAAGGAGCAATCACATTCAGGGCCCCTCAACTGCCCTATTATAGGCCAGCACTAAAGACCTTGGATCCATGATATCCATTGGAAATCCTGAGAAGTCAAGTCCGCTCATTAGGCCTTCTGAGGTAACTCCTCTCAAAGGATGGAACTGTACCATCTCCCTAGGCAGGCCTCTTTCAGGGGGCCGCAAAACTGAACCACAGGGCATGATGGTCAGACCAACTGATGGGCTCCACCTCCACATCAGAGACTTCCATCCCAGATGGAATAGCAAGTCCAATGAATGTCCCCCTGGTGGAATTGCAGTGGTAACCAACCCATGTCAGGCCATGACTCAGTCAGTTGGAGAGGTTTTGTCAAAAAGCACAAGAACTCATAAATCGACCCAGGTATTGAAATCCCTCAGAATTAACCATCGGGGATTCCAAAACCTTTCGGCGATGAAACTCGCCTCCCTCAGGAATTCTCTCCCATCACCTGGTGGATGATAAATGAGAAGTATCCTGAATCCTGCACCTGCACCCACAATACATTCAGAGGAGTTGGTATACCCAACTGGCACCTCCCTGAGGTTCAGTTCTTGTATAAAACAGACTGCAACTCCCCGCTTCTGGTGTTCCATTCTCGAAGGGTAACTCACCGGTGAACCTGTCCGGGAACTGCTGACCCCTAAAATGGGGCCCGATTTTCATCAAGCCAGGTCTCAGTGATGCAAGCTAAGTCCACAGATGCAACAAGATCTGCCACTGAGGCAGTCTTGTTTCGAGTAGACCGTGATTGCTTAACACCCACCAAAAGGGACGAGACCTAAGGGTGTGACTCACTCCCTGTCTGATCAAATCAGTGCCCTGGGTATGGACGCAAGATATGATGGACCTTGCTCCTGCATCCATTCTCACCCCAGGGTGCCTCCTGGTTCTAACTGTTCCTATCCACCCACTCTTTTTCCATCCCCAAGAGTTCCAGGATCTCCTAATCCCACCACTCCTACGCCTCACAATGCCGAGTATTCGACATTTCCTATACACTTCTGAAGGAAGTGCAGAACATTCAAAAGGTTAGAGATCCTTCAGTCTTGAGGGGGAGTACCACCTGACTGTACTTTCACCAACCCAATACATTAAAACCTATTAATATTACTAAAATAACACTTTAATAGTACACCCACTAATCAACTATTACCAAAAACAAACAAAACAAACAAAAAAAACTCTCTGATGGAAACTCCACCACTTTCTCTCACAAAGTAGGGGAAAGGAGAGGAAAATTTACAAATCCCACCCACTGTCTCTCACACAGAGGGGGGATTAATAATATAAATTTGAAACTTAATACTTGTTTAAACTAAAATATTCAATCAACAAAGTCACTTAATCTTAGTCAGTCTACCAACTTTATCACTTCAGAAAAGGCTCATATCTCAAGGAGCCATGAATATAAATTGGTCCATCCTGTGGGCTCTCACTTCCACGGAAAACCAAAAGTAGTCATGTATCCATGAAGTTATGCAAATTCAAATATCAAATCTCCAGGTTCAACGTTCTCATAATTCCATAATCTCTTCAATCCAGCCTGAGTCGAGTTAACATTATTTTGGCAACACCTCCCAGCCTCAACCCAGCCCCAAAACCCTTCGCCAGACCTGTTCAGCTCGAACAGCAGCTCACCAGCTACCGCCTGATGAACAGAAGCACCACAGCACCGACCACCCTACGGCAGCAAGCCTGCAGCACACCACTGAGTCAGGCCAGGGCCAGGAAAAGACTCCCAGGAGGAACCGCCAAAACTTGCCATCCAACAAGAAGCTGTTCAACTCCAGCTGTCTCCTTCATGAAGCCAGAACACAACAATCCAACCTTTAACTCAGTCAGGGCTCAAGTGTCACAAAATCAGGGTTCCTGTACGCAAAATACCTTCAGTGCAGTCCCCTTGAAACCAGACAGACTTAAGTTTAATACACACTGGAGAAACAATTTGCAGAAAAGTATCTTATAAATCATAAGTGGCCTCTTCCAAAATGGTTTCATACAGGATCATACAAACCAATCTAATCCATAAATTTCAAATAGAGGGAAGGATCCATTGTAAACTCCCTAAAGTCCAAGCCGCAAACCGACACATACACTGGCAGTAAATACTTCATGTCACAAAATCCTGAATAGTCCAGGAAATCACTGATGACTCAAAACAAGTTGCTTGGACATACAATCACCGCACAGTCCCCTGACAGCAGAATATGTAGAGTTACAGAATATCAATAGTCATGTCCACTTGAAGGAGAACTGGTTGAGGGAGAAGGGAAGAAGTTGTACTCGGAAATGGGAGATGCCCGAGAAGAAGGGAAGTCCAGAGAGAGAGAGAAGAAGCCTGTGGCAGCACTGTTTGTTGGTGTGACAAGCAGGTCAGAGCAGGACCAATGGGTGGCAAGTGGTTGGGCCAGGATAAGTCACCAAACACACCAGCAAGCAGCCTATTAGGAGGGAGAAGGACAGAAGAGAAGTGGAAGGGACTCGGAGGACTAAGTGAAGCAGAAGGAGGCAGCAGGCTATACCATACTCCTGGTTGCCCTGCCATACTGTAGGTGGAGGGCTGTGGCAGGCAGGACAGGGCGAGCATCCAGTTACTGGGCCAGAAGGGTGGCAGGAAAAGAAAAATGGGGCCAGAAGGAAGCCAAACATGAGCACTGGGCTGGGCATGGGGCAGCACTGGTAAAAGAGAAGTCATTGGTCAGACTGAAGTAGGGACAGGCTGCACTGCAGACCATTCAGCAAGGAAGCCGGGGAGCCAACCAAAGAAAACCACAGCAAAAGTACCCGTGGGGAGCAAGGCCCAGGTAAAAGGAATGAGTAAAAGGTTGAGGACCCAATAGGTAAGTTAAAAGTTCCAGTCTGGATTTTGCTTTATGAAAGTTAGTTTGCTTTTATTAATGTGCTCTGATGTTGTGGAGTGGTCAGAAGGACATAAATAAAAGCCCCCAGTCCATACTGTCTTATGTGGATTGTGGAAAATGCAAAAGTGCCTTCATTTGGGACAGCTTAGAGGAAATGGTGTGAAATGAATTCAAAGTCAAAGTGATAAAATGGGGTCTAAAGAAACAAATGTTTTGTGCTGTAAAGAACAGAATCCAAAACTCCCACCCCTCATTACTGACCTCTAGTTAGTTTTGCCTTTTCAAATCTCCATGGTTATACAGTAAGAGACAATAGGTGCTGTTTTAAGCAGCTGTACTGGACTGGCAGGCCACATACTGTACATAGCCAGGGTACTGAGTCTAAATTCATGAGTGTTCTAGCTGCCAGTGCCTCTAGTCTAAGAGGTCACTTATTCCTCCTCACAATAAACTTTCAGACTGGCTTGCTGATTCTGAAACGTACCACAACATGACAGATGCACAACAGTAGAGGTGTTACAAGATAAACCCCCAATGGAGGAGATATTGGTGGTGGTTTTGGCGCTAAAAAATGTGTTTTTACAATATGGTAGCCAAACTAACAAGTTAATTTATGGCAATGCATCCTCCTGACCCATATATTTTGTATTTATTTATTTATTTATTTAAACCTCAGATTACAAATACCTTTGAGCTTGAGGCAACTCATTTACAAAGATTCCACGCCAAAGGAAAAGGTTACAATATGTTAGGAGGTACAGACAGCATTCTTGGTATCAACAGAGCACACCAAGTCAACTGGTAAATATCCCCATTCACAAAAAGAGCGATGTCAAACTCATGTCCAACTACCGTCCCATCTCTCTCCTACCCACTCTAAGTAAACTTTGAAAAATTAGTCCACCACCAGCTCACTGAACACCTTGCCAAGTTTAAACTCCAAACCCACTGCCAACATGGTTTTAGGCCTTGTCACAGCACCACTACAGCCCTGACACAACTAACCAGCGACATCAAAAGTAACATGGACCGGGCCTACTCACTGGTGCTGTCTTCATAGACCTGTCCAAAGCTTTTGACATGGTTCATCACCCTCTCATGCTTAATAAGCTCCAATCCGTAGGAGCATCTGACTCAACTCTATCTTGGTTCTGCAGTTATCTGAAAATCGCACTCCAGGCGGTAGCTTTTCACAAGGCCCTTTCCTCCCCATAAAGATCTCCTGGGTAGTCCCACATGGGTCCACTCTCAGACCTCTCCTTTCTCCCTCTCCCTAAATGATATTCCCGGCTTCTCCCCGACACAGCTGCACTCTAATGTACGCTGATGACCTTGTCCTCTACTCAGGGTCTAAATCAATAGAGGACATCAACTCCACCCTCTCAAATGATTTCCATGTCCTTCAACTCTGGCTCTCGAACAGCAATCAAAACCTTAACTAGGACAAAACACGTGACATGCTGTTTGGTTCCTCAAAAACTACCCTCCACTGCCCCCAGGCTCTTGGTTCACTGCCTAGATGGTACCCCATCACTAACACAATGTCCTTTAAATATCTGGGGTCACTCTTGATCCATCCCTTGACCTGTCATTACATGTCAACACGGTTTGTCGTGCTGTCAATGCAAAAATTGGTGGCGCTTCATCGAGTCCGCCACTCCCTCACACCTTCTGCCAGATTATCAGTAGCTAGGGAATCCTTTTACCCCAGCTGCAATATGCTCTTCTACGCTGCCAACTCTTCTGTACTTAGCAAATAGGACACCGTCTATAACAACATCTGCAGATTCACCTTTAACTGCCCTCGCCTTACTCATCACTGTCTCTCTACTCTGGTCTAAATTGGCTGTCACCTAAGGATCTACAGGCCTACCTCCTGGGGTGCTTTATTGGCTCACTGTCCAGACCCCCTGAACCATCTGGCTAACCTGCTGACTCCTGCCACCCAAACCCGTACCCTCCACGTCCACCTCTGTCCCAATGCTCTCTACCAGACCTTGTGCAACTAAAATGGGCGAACAGGCATTCTCTCACTTCGGTTCTAAGTTCTGGAACTCACTCCCCTTCAGGTTAAAAATTCTGCCTCACACAGGAATTTAAAAACTTTGCTTTTCTCTCACCTTCACACCCTTGGTCATTGCAAATGCTAATCTGCTTCACCCTACTGCTGGCCTGTGGCAGTACCCTAGTCTATTTTGTTACTATATGTCTTTTATGCACTGTATCTGACGTTGATGCTCTAATCACCTTATGTTGTTAATTGCTCTTGCTGTCATTGTTTACCCTGATTGTTATTATGTTCTACTGTAATAAGTTATTATGTACTACTGTACTGTGTACACCAATGTCCTGTGCTCTCCTGGGTCGTGCCTGAAAATAGGCAGGATTGTTGTTTAGTGCACTTACCGGTTACCAAAAAGCTAATAAATAAAATAAATATGTGGAACAGTGCTGCACACTCAAGATTACAAGCAAGCATAGAAAACCATAAGGTACATTTGAAGCAACATTGCTAATCAGGAGGGTTGGGGAAGTGGGAGAGAAGGGAGGGTAGGGAGATGAGTAGACAGGGTCCAGATAGAGAAGGAAAAGAAATTATGGCAGCTAGAGGCCTTGTCGTAGGGTGAGAGAGAGGGGAGGCTAAGGTGGGAGAAGGGGAAAAAGGGGAAAAGGAGGGCGGATGAAGGGAAAAGAAGATAAGAGAGAGTGGGGACTAGAGGGCCTGGCAGGTCCAGGAAGAGGGGGGATCAGTGGGATAAGAGCAAGGAGGGGTGTGGTAAGGCAGGAGGTGGCAGGGGAAGGGAAATTGTTCTGTCAGGAGAGGTGAACAAACAGGAAGCCAAGTAAGTGCATCGGAGAGTGAAAAAGTGGTATAAGGATGTCCGCAGAGGTGGGAAACTAGGTGTAACAATCACAAGTGCTTTTGGTTAGAGATGCTGATGAAGCATAAGTTTATATTGGGACAGACTAGAAAGAATGCTCAGTTGGTTGCTTAGATTATAAAACCACAGAGGGGTCTGTATTGAAAGGATCACTGGTATTGAGCAGTCCGACAGTGGGGTACTAGAAGGAGGTCAGAAACTGAGGTACATGTGTGTTGGGTCTTAGGGGATTTGTTTAGCTGGCAACCAATGCTCGTGGTAGTAATCCAAGTAGATCTTTTGGACAGGAGGCAGGTTTCATATTTGATCCTGTTACTTGGAGCCAAACAGATTGAGCATATAACTCATAAGTATGAGTGAGGCATCCAGCACCCATAATTAACCTACAGGCTTTGTTGTTCAGGGCAACTGTGAGCCGTTTAAGAGATGTGGAGGTTGCAGCACAGTATATGATTAGACCATAATCAACGATGGAGAGAACCGAGCTGTGAACTACAACCTTCAGGGCTTCTTGGATAAGACTTTGTCTGTGTTCGAAGAGGAGCCCAATTCTGGTCTTAACATCTCTGGCAACATTTTCAATGTGAGGCACAAAGGTAAGGTGACTATCCAGGGTTAGACCTAGGCATTTGAAAAGCTAACTTTTTCAAGAGCCGCCTCAGTGGTTGTTGATGATATTGAGTTGGTGGGCTTTAAACTTACTCCAAGATGACGAAAAACAGCTGGACTTTAGTTTTTGTAGTTTAGCACTAGTTTGTGATTATTAAACCATCTCTCTGCTTCTGTGAAGCCTTGTTGAAGATTGTTTTCAAGAGCATTGGGATCCAAGTGGCTAGTAAAGATGACCACGCTATCTGGCGTAGAGGAGAGTATGCTGGTTGCAGACAGCTGGAAGGTCATTCAGGATAATACTGAACAATAAGGGACCTAGGATTGAGCCTTGAGGTACCCCTGATCAGACAGCTTTCTGCTCCAAACTACATTTGATATCCTCACCCTCTGCAGTCTATCACCGAGGTAGCTTGCTAACCATTTCAGGGTTTTGAGGTAGCACCAGTTTTAGAGAGTTGGCCAAGCAATGGTGTGTGATTCACTGTGTCAAAGGCTTTTGTTAGGTCAACAAAGGCTGCACCCACAGTCTTGCCTTGACCGATGGCCTGTTGTATGAAGCTTGTGAATTCTAATAACGCTGTGGTAGTACTATGCCCCTTTCTAAAGCCATAATAACCTGACTATATTGCTTTTCATGGTTAGCAGCACTGGAGCGTAACTATCAAGTGCAGGAGCTTTTCCCCATGCAGCAGCAAGCATGAGGAATAATCTGTGTAGCTTGTGTTGGACTGGAATCTTATTGATTGCTTGTATGTCTCAGCACACTTAGGGTTTGGTTCTTTGCCTGGCAAGCTTCCTCTCTCTTGATCAGTGGCATAGACTGATATGGGATGCTTTTCATCTAGTGGTGACTTGTTTTGTGTGGTGGTGTGGTGGCACAGATTTATTTAGTGATTTTTGAGGCTGCAAATGACACTTGCCTGTAAATGGGGCATTCTGATGATTTTATGCTTGACTGACACTGGTGTATGTACTGGCTTTCAGAAACTCAGGGGTCCCTGTCTGTTTGGGAAATGGAGCAGCAACATTGTTCCTAGACACTTGTTAAACTGGCTATTACAGAAAAATCCTGAATAATCACATTCAAAGGAAAGAATGTAAGCAATATACAGTAAAAGTGCCCTGAGCTACTGGAAATGACCTAGCTGCATCTACGAGCCCTGCTTTGTACACTTTTGACTCATAAATTGCTTGCAGCCATTTGTCTATGATGTGTATATTATGAATTTTGGCATTGGCATTTGGGCTTAATAGATACTGTCGGCAGATATGGGTCTATGGCCCACCCAGTCTGCTCACTTAGTTTGTAGACCTTCTTGGAAAACCATAATGCCTCCTCTTCCTTTTCCCTTGCTAACCTGCTTAACACATAATTCTGTTGTTCTTGTAATCCCGATTTAAATATTGCTCACTGTTCCTCCACCCCTGATTCCTGCCCCATTCCCATTAGTGCCTCTTTATCAAGCATGTCCCCATTTTCCAAAGTCTGCCCTCACAGAATCCAGGATACTGTACTTGTTTTGTGGGGTTTGGTTTAGCTCCTTCTGTGATTTCAAACCACAGTCATCAGTGGTCACTGTTCCCCAGGTGCTCCCCCACTGACATCCCTATCACAATGTCCCCTTGTGATCACAAGGCAGCATTGCCTTCTGCCAAGTTGGTTCCATGACAGTTGCTTAAGGGAAGGCACTTTGAAGGGAGTCAAAGATAAGTCTGCTCCTGGTTGATGCTGTTTCTGGAAGGCTGTAGTCCACATGTGGAATACTGAAGTCTCCAACCAGCACTACCTCCCTCGCCCACCATCCTTTGTATGGTTAGCATTAACTCCCTATCTGTCTCTTCTTCCTGGGCTGGAGGTCTGTAGAACACCTTCTATGCGGATAGCTGATCCTGTTTTCCTTTCCAGTTTAACCCGCTGTATCCCTCCCCCATTTTGTTCCTCCTGGACCTCTGTGTCCTTTATGCCATCTGTCATATAAAGGGCTGCTCATCTTCCTTCCAGTCTGCCCTGTGTCTTATAGTTGTGTTGTAGCTGGTACTGCCATCCCCAGTTGTGGTTATCATTACACCAGGTCTCTGTGATGGCTTGAGTAAACACTAGGTAAATGAATGTGCTGCAACGTTTTCCACTGACTGCACTCAAAAGTACCACTTGCAAGTACATAAATAAAATTCCACGATGGCGAAAGTTGAAAAATTGGTTGGAATTTCTTTAGTGAGTTGCAGTCATAAATTTTAAACCGTTGAAAAATCAGTCCTAATGTTTGTAAGTCAGTCATAATTGGTTATTCAACTGACTCCGGGTCTACCGCCCAGCAAGACCAGGACAGTGTCATGAACAGTCTGGCTGACGATTATCTGTCACTGTCGAACCGACAGTGACACACCTCTCAAAACCTACTATCACACCAACGTATTCACTTGGCACAAGCATAAGGGTGAACATAAAAAGTAAAAGTTGGAAACAACCTCTGAATGTGTTTTGGGGAACTGAAGTAACTACCAACACCGTTTCAGTCTGCCGTTGGTGCTGGATGAAAACCTTTGGAAAAGGTTTGGGGAGTTGACATAAATATAACAGGACCCACTTAATCTGCTACACTTCAAGTAATTCAGTGCATACCATCAACTGAAATTGTATGGTACTGATTCCTTCTGTTTCCACTTTCAGCTAGGCTGATGTTAACATTCCATGCTGTCCTTACAGCACAATGGTTAAAAACAACACACAGGAACATAAGAAACAGAAACACGGAATTTGATGACATACTGTAGAAAGACAATTTGTCCCACCTGGTTTTGCCATTTTCCCCTACATACACTGTCACTACAGATACCACCCCTTTCCTTTCCACTAAGCTTCCTTTATGCCTATCCATGCATTCATGAACCGCATCTACTCTTTTCGCTTCTCACCACCTCTGCTAGAACATTGTTCCAGGCATCCATCACTCTTTCTGTGAAGTGCTTCTCACATCTCTCCAGAATCTGCCCCTTTTGTTTCATTGAATGTCTCCTTGTTGTTCACCTCTTCTTTTCTGAAAAATACTTCCCTCCTGTACCTTATTTACTCCTGTGAGGTATTTAAAGGTCTCCATCATACCCCTCCTCTCCTTTCTCTTTTCAGGGTGTACATATTGAGGTCCTTTAAGCCCCTGTTACACAGTTGCACTTGCACAGGAGCAGGGTGAGTGCGTGTGCTGTCCTGATGCAAAGGCTGCCCTGAAAACACTTATTGGATCATGACAGGTAGCTGAGTATGCCACTTTGGGATCCACACGTATCCTGGGGATACTGACCAGAGTGAGCAGCTCAGCAGCCACGTGGTCAGGCTGTGCCTTCGCTTTAAGGTAAAGTCAAGCAGCCAGCGAGCTTCCCTAGGTCATGGCCCCTCACCAGTGCATCTTGCATCAGTGCAGAGGGGCTGTGTAAACCCACATCAGCATAGCGGAAACTTGAAGCAGCACAGGAGTAGTGATGCAAGGTAACTGGGTGGCTGTGAAACACAGCTTCAGTCTCCCTCATAGGCTTTTAGTGAAGACCCCAACATTTTAGTTGCCCTCCCCTGGCAGCCTCCATTCTGTCTATGTCCTTCTGGAGATGTGGTCTCCAGAACTGGACACAGTACTCTAGGTGGGGTTTTACCAGTCATCTTTACAGAGGCAACACCACCTCCTCTTTCTGCTGGTGATACCCTCACTAATCATCCCAGCATCCCATTAACCCTCCCAACTGCTTTGCACTACCTGGCCACCTTTAAGTTATCAGCTATGATTACCCTCAGGTCTCTTTCCTGGTTGGTGGTTGTCACTATCTCGCCACTCATTTTGTACTCCAGCCTGGGTTTCTATGCCCTAAGTGCATGATTTGGCATGTTTTTGCATTGAACCCAGCTGCATACCTTGGCCACTCCTGAATTTTCTCAGGTCTCTGTTCATTCTTTCACCCCCACCGAGTGTCCACCCTCTTGCAGATTTTGACGCCATCCACAAACAGGCAGACTTTCTCTTTCCAGCTCCTCTGCAATGTCTCTTAAAAAGACATTAAAGAGGACCGGTTCCAGCACTGATCCCTGAGGCACCCCATTGGTCACCCTCCCATCTCCAGAGTGAACTCCATTTACCACCACCCTCATTTGCCTATCCCTAACCAGTTTCTTACCCAGTTTACCACCTTCGAGCTGTCCAACTTCCCTATGAGCCTCCTATGGAATGGTGTTGAAAGCCTTACTGAAATCTAGGTAGGTCACGCCACCGCCTCCAACTGCTCCACCCTGATCTAGTTCCCTGAGCACCCAGTCAATGCAATCCAAGATTTGTCTGACATGCTCAGAATCCAAGTTTTTAGGTCTCGCAACCCATTGGTTTCAAGATATTCCACAACTTTTCCTTCAGTAGGGATTCCATTAACTATCCCACCACTGATATCAGGCTGACTGGTCTACAGCTGCCAGCCTCCACCCTGTTACTTCTATGAAGTGGACTACATCTGCCCTTCTCCAGTCCTCTGAAAACACTCCTGTTTCAAGTGAGTTATTAAATAGGACTGTCAAAGGTGCAGCCAGTACCTCCCCAAGCTTCCTCAATACCCTTGGATGCACCCCATCTGACTCCCATCGCTTGTCCATTTTCAGATTTGCGAGTCCCTTGAGGACACCCTCCTCTGAAAAGGACGAGTGTCCACCTCCTCCCTCCTAAGGTCCTATTACTTTTTCGTGGCCCTCCTCTCCCTTCTTCATGAAATACTGAAGATCCATCATGTAAGAGATAACATATAACTGGATGAGCAGTTATAGAGGAATAAATTATGCTCAGGTGGTTGCTAGGCCCAAGGCATAGCTGAGTAACACCTGAGAAGTAACATTTTTTCCTTATGACTGCATACCCTGGAGTGTGGTATCCCACTTTTAAAATGCACTTTCATTTGCTGAAAATTATCTAGTTTCCAGCCCAGTGGCATGGAGGCATTGGATCCTTACCTCCTGCCACACTGGTGACCTGGGTTCTGGAACAGAGCAGGGTCACTCCAGAGCTGGCCGGGGACAAGAGGATTGAGTGTCCTAAGGACTACTGTCCTCTTTGGGGAGCAGGTTTGGCACTTGCTGCACCATCACCACCCAGCGGAGGCTGGGGTGTGTGACAGAGTGCCATGGGAAGAGGAACTGACACAGATGCCTGTAATGTGTGGATAAGTCAGCATGCACATCACTGCACACGACTGGCCCTAGGGAAACAAAATATTCCCAGCAGCTGCAGGATGATTCATCCTCACAACCCTCAGAGCCCAGAGGGAATCTGGACTGTGCTTTGGGGAGGGGAGAACAGCCTCCTCCTCTGATTCCCCAGAGGGGTATATCCATGAGGAACCTCCCACCTGGTAAGTCACTAGGACAGTAGATGATGGGGGTGGGGTGACTGGGGAGGAAGAGGAGGAGGAAGCTATGCGAGACAGGAGAAAACACTTAATTTAAAAAAAATGATCTAGCTCAGGTGAGGTGTGCGGTTGTCAAAAATAATCAACGGTAATGTGGTGTGTTTGAAACAATGAGGTGACAGGATTTTCCTGGACCATTTCATGATGTCCATCTGCCACCCTGGTGGCTACAGCATTCCATCTCATGTAAAACAGCTGTAGCCACTGATTACTGGAAAGGTCGACTAGTACATTTTATGGACTTTGGCACACTGGAGAGCGAAACCACTAGTGGGAGAATGTTTGGGAATCCAAGGCCCAAGGGATCTTAATTACAGTACTTCCATCACGTAAAAAAAAATCCTACTAATGCCATCTAGAAATTTCAGTTTCAAAATTGAAAACCTCAATTCTCTGATTCACAAAAATAAAATAAAAATGACAGACTTTCTTCCAGTTATCTTTGAGTTGTTCACAGGTACTACCATGCATCAATTTCTGGAACCAGCAGATGAAATAACTGGAAAACAAAACTATTAACTCCAAAATCATAACTATTTCTTCTATTCTTTATGTTTCTGTACTATCCTAAACCCATTTTATAAGTCCAAAAGACACAGCAGGTTGTTGTTAGTAGTGCCCTGAATGTACTTCCAGGGACTAAAAGCACTCGGTCTACAGCCTTGGATGCCCGTTACACCCATAGGTTGGCATTCATGGCACTAATACCTCATTTTGTGTCTACTTTAGCATTTTGCTTTGATTTAAAATAGTTAAGGGTATAGTTTAAATGGCTACCCCCGAGAGAGTTTTATTCAGTGTTTTCAGCTGTTTTCAACATCCACTGCCCCAGAAGGTTGGGAAGCTTTGTATGTTGCAAGCTAGTTCACTTAAGTCACACGGAAAGTGATGATAAACAAAGGGAATTCAAAAACAGCTGAAAATACTGATGGAAACACCGGGTAAGCTATATTAAAAGGAATCTCCTATAAATATTTCACCTCCACAAAAGTTAAAGCAGACTCCAAAATGGGAAAAGGACACTCTATTATTAAATGCAAGTGTAGGTAAAGAGTTGCCCAAACACCCAGTGGGTAGCTCTTGCTGGCCCAATGCTGGTGACCCAGGTTCAAAGACATACCCACGAGCCAGCCGGGTGACCCCAAGGGCAGGGGTAGGTGCTGCGTGACAGTGCTCCCAACCCAGGAGGCATGCCATCAGGTCCTGCCACTCTAGATACCCCTGCAGTGGGCCAGGGAACTTGCCTCTCCACAGGGTCATGCTAGAGCCTCAGGGCTAGGCCTGACATCTGGAAGTAGGTAGGGTCATAAAAGTGGAAATATCCACACTAGCTGCAGGATGATTCCCCGCCGACTGCAGCCCCTGCACCATCAGCCCATAGTGGGCATGCAAATGGCCCTAATGCCTTGCATGCCCAATGGGCTCATGCATGGTGCAGCTGAATATTGCACCATGGCTACCGATGTTATCCAGTCCTGGGGTGCCATTCCCTGTGGACTGCATGCAGCCCAGTTCCATATTGGGGCAGTGCACAGTTACTAAGCCGCTGCACCGACATGAGACGATATTCAGTTGGATAGTGCCGCCCACTATCAGACTAAATACTGCAGCCTCTGGGTCGGCCACTGGTGCAAGTGCAGCACAAACCTTTGCACCCTGATTTTACCCATTTTCAATATCTGGCCTCTGATGTTTTGTTTGCTGTTCCTGCTGGGAGAACTGTACTTGGCCCTGGCAGAACAGCAGGAGCAGCAAACAACTGATCTGAGGCTTAAAAAGCTCTAACATGCACTGCACAAACAATGAATGCACAACCCACACTGAGGATTCCAAACGGGCGGGGGTCTCTAGTTGGTTATTTTCAGCCTATTGTGGATCAGATATACAGTGTCAGTGGCTCATTAGTTAGCACACTCGCCCTAGGGCTGAAAGATCGGATGGTCGGGTTCTAGTCCCACACCAGGCACTTGGGGAATTCCATAACTGACACTGTACTGCAGTGCAAGGGGTGCTGCACTGGTGAGGTGCCGTCCTTCAGATGAGATGTTAAATCAAGGTCCCTGCTGCCCATCTCTGGTCCCTGTCCACATGGAAGTAAAGATCCCATGGCACTTATTGAAGAAGAGCTGAGGAGTTCTCCTGGTGTCATGGCAAACATTCCCCAAGAGATCCATGCAACCTCCACTGAGAACGCACCTGGAAACATGCTATATTAGCTTATTGCGCCTTCCTGGGTCAGAACTTACAAATCAACTACGTGAAATAAATAAGCCTGTTTAACAGGTGATACGTCCTGATCTGGTGAAGCCTTGTCAGACTGAACTGCACAAGGAATCTGCATACCCACGATGCTTTGCTTTAGGATTGCAGCCTTAGAGTATGGGTGTGAGGCTGAGACGGATGCACATAAACAAACACATACGCCAACAAGATGGACAGCCAGGATCTTACCACAGGGGACCAACGCTAACTTAGCAGAGATGCCAGTGAACGTTGGGCTGGGTTTAGAGAAAAACTCTTAAACTGTTGGTTTCCGCCCAGACTTTCATGGTGTGAAAAAACACTGATTAGCATCATAACTCACATACACTGAGCATAACTTTGTCAGAACACAAGGTCACCTAATTTTTTAAACAGTATATTTTATTGAAGTTTTTCCAAAACAATGTACAACATATAATTTAGACATGTTAACAAGTACACACAGACATATATAGTGCTCACCCCGCTACAGGAATTTCATCTCAAATGTCATGCTGACAGTATCCATGCATCCGAATCTCCTCCCTAGTCCCAAGTGCATTAAAATGAACTTGGACCAAATCTTCTGCAGCCCAAGGTCACCCACTAGTTATATTTATTAGCGCACTACAGAGGATCCCATCTGTGTTACTTTCTGTGTCTGAAGGAGGCTATCTTATGCTCCGTTATAACAGTCTGTAACACTGCCAACCAAACATATGTAGACAATACCCCACATCTACCATCTGCCTGGGAGAGATGGGGGGGACTCAGTATCTAGTGGTAAACTAATGTTAGCTTATCACAAGGAGCCACCCCTGCCTGTTCTGGGTCGGGTTGCTTCATACCTTATAGATGTGACCACGGAGCACCACATAATACAGTCTCTGCACCACTGGGGGGCGCCTGCTGTGGGTGGCCATGCTTCACTGTGCCCCAAGTGGGAGACCACCTACTATCCTCCTTGTCTGCTCAGTCTCCACCATTTTGCCTTGATACCTACTGGATGCCACTCATCCACATGCTTCATCTCATTAAGGATGGTAAGTGTCACCATTGTAACCCCCTACAAATGGGGTTCCCAAAAGTCTTCTTGGCTTGTATAAATGGCCACTGCCAGGCCGCGCTATGTCTCCCAATAATTTAAAAGTGTTTGCATGTGAGTACCCTGTTAGCCTCCTGACTGTCTCTTTAAGAGCTGCCTATTTTATGGTGTATAATTGATCTGGGTAGGGAAGAGTAGTTTCAGACTCGAGTCTCACCCGCTGCAGTGTTATTGCTCCATTCTGCCATCGCTATTTGCACAGCGGAACCCTACTAGAATCTGTGACAGTTTACTGTTTATCTGCTTCAACAGTAAAGATGTTGTAGTTTTGTCTGGCAGACTGGATGGGCCCTATGGTCCTTATCCGTCAACTTCTATGTTTCTATGTCTAACCTGCCTTCATTTGCAGCATGGACATTTCTGTTAATCACCACCATCTTGGTCCTGGACTGCCTAGTTTGGACCAGTTAGTACTTTTGGGGACCCTAAAATGGAGCCTGTCCCAGGGGCCTTGTGGGGTGAATTTCTTAGGAATTGTAGTTTTCACAGTTTGGCACCTAAATGGATCTGGAGGGGAGCTCTAGCTGTGACACACAGATGAATCACGAATCCAACCTTTTGGATCTCTGGGAAAGTCCCAAGCTGCCTGCAGCAGAGAGTCAGTCTGAATTTGAGCTGGAAGAGTGAACAGCTCAAGACATTCAAGCAGCTGCTCCTGAATAATAGCTCGGAAACTGGTGGAAGGCTGTGTTTGGCCTGCCTGCCCCATCTTCACTGTGAGGGAGTTTTCAGCATAACAGAGACACCAGACTCTATCCGAATTTGCTGTGATTGTGACCAGAATCCTGAATTGTGACAAAGGAAATTTGCCTGGTGT
Organism: Neoceratodus forsteri; assembly: GCA_016271365.2. Taxonomy (NCBI): domain Eukaryota; kingdom Metazoa; phylum Chordata; order Ceratodontiformes; family Ceratodontidae; genus Neoceratodus; species Neoceratodus forsteri. Next base: position 55,552,794 of record CM028129.1, read on the forward strand.
GGACCGAAGATTTGCCTCAGTGCGATCAGTGTGTCAGGACTTGAGACTGCCACAGAACGTCACGGTTTGCTCAGAAAACCCTGTATATTGCAACTGGACTGTCATCTGAATTGTGGTATTTCTTTATCTTTACTATAAGTTTGTTGAATGCTGTTAGTGGGTCACAGTTTGGTTCCCCACTGCATGACTGTGTCACGCTTGCTGGAAGCTGCATCCAGCAACTACTGGACTTTTCTCCAAACTGTTCACCCGGTCTGGGCTTGCCACCTCGGCCCAGACAGCCCTCATGCCACAGAGAAGCAACCGATGAGAGACCCACCTGGGATTTGGCCCTGCTCAACACCAATGAACAGGATCAGCACCATGGTGCTTCGTGGAGCCCTGCTTCTCCTGGCAATCCAGCACTTCATCCTGAGGTTTCCATTTCATCCACCCTGCATCCTGTACTGGGCAGCGTGAGTAAACACTAGGAATCTCCTGCAACAAAGCTCAAATCAAAGTGTGTCAACTGATTTAATTGTTGTTGCATTTTAGGACTGAGCCATCCAGCTCCAGATTACAAATTGTGGGTTAAAGTGCATGCATGTTTTCTTTCCATCACAGGGCCCCAACCAGCTGCAATTCTGGCTTACCCTGGGCAATGCTTCAGGCTAGCCGTAGTTCCAACTGGGTACCCACTGTGTGTGTGACTGTGTTACAGGGACCTTTAGTGCATGCCCTATAGCCTGAATTATTCAGATCTTGAATCAACCACCAGATTATGCCTCCTTCCTTATTAATGGCCCTTAAAGAAGTCAGATCTAAATCTTTTGCATTGAAACTGGTTGTGGTGTACATTTATACAAACAGCACTGAAATATTATTGGTTGTTGTGCTAAATCTTATATTACAGGGGTCTCCAGAGCTAAGCCAGTTGAACCAGCCCTGGTGATAAGTGCAACAAGTGTGGGGTTGAAACTGTTGTCAGGGGCAAATTGCATTGTGTATTCTGTGAATCATTTAAGCCACTAGAGGGAAAAGAGGAGGGGAACAGTGTCCTGGACAGCTGTACCCAGGTCAGCTACGCTACCACCAACACTGTCCTCCAGGTGGAGGCACCCATTTTCAGTACTCCAGGCTCCTCAACCTGCACTTGGTCTTGCAGGCAGAGGTAGTATCCCTTGGGGTAGCGCCATCTAGGGGTTACCTCTTGGAGGCACCGCTGGGATTTGCACCTTCTAGTGGTCACAAGTGGGTACTGCAACCCCACACTTAAAAACTGTAGCAAAATGGAGGCGCTTGCTACACCTAGTCTAAGATTGCCCCCCATAAGCTGTTAGTGTACTGTATGATGGGGTGAGAGCGAGACCGAGGGGTAGACCCCCAGCAGGCCATTTTGTTAATGGAAATCAATCAGGGACCACCAATGCAACTATTATAGAGACTGTTGAACAAGTTAAGTGTTTGGGGAAGGTTGCGGTAGGGAGGGACTCGAATCTGTTTGATCAAACCACGGTGGCCCTCCTCTCTTGTAGCCTCCCATAGATCCTGAGAGAGCTCCCCTGTTATTTTGATTGAAGGGTCCCAGAGAAGGTGGTGGGTCATTCATTTGCATAGTGACCCGCTGCTCCGGGATCCCCAAGTGTAGAGGAGTTTAAAGACAAATTGTTTAGACTGCTAGCTACTGAGGGAGACCTGCCAAAGAGTTAGTACAGATGTTAGATCTTTCTGAAGACACCACTCCCTTGCAGTCCCTATAGCATCTCCTGCCACCCTTATAGCTTCCCTGTGGTAACCTCCCTATTGTGATACCCTCAGTACACCTGGCCTCTACCGCAGACTGAGACTCTTCTCGGCATGGTCCTGGTGCCCGTGGGGAGGAGGACCTGGAAACATGGATGGACTATGCCATCCCCGGTCCAGGAGGCAGTGCTCTAAGGGAGAGAAAGGAAAAGACTAATGGAAAGCTTGAGGGCCCTGTACTGGAGGCCATCTGCTTTCTTCATTCCACCAGCCCAGAGGCCTCTGCTGCTCAGTACCTCTCTGCCCTAGAGGGGTCTTTGGTAGCACTGAGTTGGGGACGACCTGATGTGGAAATTAAGTCTTCCAAACAATGGAAGAACGAGAAGTTATCCATGTTTGTTACCAGAATTGAGCAGGTTCTGCAGAGGGCCCACAGAAAAGGGAGAGTGCCTGCAAATGAATAGAATCGAGTTTGATTAGAGCATATTTTGAAGTCCACCAGGTACTCTAGTGTAATGATATTGAAACTGAAGTTGCAAGATAGGGGGCAACCTCCTGAATATTGCTACCTTATGAAAGAGATTTGCAAAGCGGAGAATGCTAAAGAGAGGTGGGAGCCCTATGCTGGGGTTGTATGTACCAGTCAGACCCTTGATCAAAGTGATGAGTCAGAACTACAACAGATGAGGGAACTAATTAAAGAACTGAAAGAGATGAGGGCTAGTCAACAAGCTGCCAAGGCAGCGAAAGATGCAAACCCTTGTCAAGCACCTATTGAGCAAAGAGTAAGATCCCACCGGAGGGTGGGAACATGTCATTTCTATGAAACCCGGACAGAGAGTAATCTGTTGGATGAAGTGCAAGTGTTGACAGCCCTGGTAGGAGACCTCATTATGGCCACCCAAGTAGCTGACTCCTGAGAGGCTCTGAAAATAAGCAAAGTGAACCCTGGATCAGAGATGGACCCTGGAACTTGCCTGCCATGCCCAAACAGGGAGTAATCCCCTCCCCTAGAAACTCTAAATAACCCATCTTTGTTACCACTGTGGGGAGATGGGCATACCAGGCCCAACTGTAGCCTGCCTGAGATTCTGAGAAAGGTTACTACAAGGCTACTGGCTTTAATGTGTTGAAGAAATATAAGGCCTCAGACTGCACCTGTGAGAAAGACTTATTCCTCTAAGACTGCCAGAAAACAGAAGACTAAGTCCACTTTACCTGATTGGTCAGAGGTGGTCGGCTCAATGGAGACCATTGTAACAATGAATGGCGATCTGCAAGGGCGTTTCTGACAGCGGATCACAAGTGACCATAGTGTTTCAAGACTGGTACAGAAAATACCTGTCTGATGTGCCCTTGCAGTCCCTGGAGGGCTGCATGTGTGTGGGGTTAAGTGAAAAGTCCTACCCATACTTGGGACATATTCGGACCTGGCTGTCTTTCCCTACTGTGGTGGCGGAGTAGATGAACAAGTAGAGATGCTAGCTCTGGTGTGTCCTCCCACGAGATTGTATGATGGGGTTCCTTTGCTCACTGGAACCAACACCCACATGTTTGGAAGACTAGCGCAGCTGTGTCAAGAGAAACAAGATCAACGAACAGGGTGGGCCCTGAGAATCCCAGCCTTGATAAAGAGAGCCTATGACCTGCAGAAACAGACTACGAAGTGGACAGAGATGAGCCGGTGAGGATAGTGTGGAAGAAAGATCCTGATTCTCTGGTACTACCACCCAATGCTCAGTGCACCATTCACGGAGAAATTTGCCTTAGAAAGGATGTGAAAAATAAAATACTGATGCTAGATGCCCCTGGTGAAGAGAAGTTGCCAGAGGGTTATCGGTTAAACCCGTATCTTACCTGCCTCTGCCCATGCACGGCGCAGCGATGTCCAAATCCAATACATGTCTGATTGAGAAATTGAGGAACAGGGGTGTACGTTAGCTATGGTACACTCAGCGGACACTGCAGTGCTGCCCAGCAATAAATATTCCAGTAAAAGGAGGAGGGACCCGGGACCTATTCGACTTTGGTGATTCCCCACTGTCTGCTGAATGGAAGGCCCGAGTTAGTCAGAAGCTTGCTCAGAGGGACCAAGTATTTTCCTGAAGGAATGGGATGTGGGTTTGTCCATTGTGCTGGAGCATATGATCAGACTTCACAATGACAGGCCCTTCAGGGCACAGTCCTCAGCTTTGCCCTAGCTGACATCGATGATGTTTGGTGGCATCTACAGGAGATGCTAGCTGCTGGCATTACTCAAGAGTCATAGAAGCCCCAAGCCGCCTCCCATCATAGTCGTAAGCGCAAGAAGAATGGGTCTGTGAGGATGTGCGTAGATTATCGGACCATAAACCGACGGACTGTACCAGATCAATACACCATGCCCTGCATACAGGATGCCCTGGACTGCCTGAATGGAAATCAGGGATTTTCAGTACTTGATCTACGGCGGTATTATCAAATCCTGATGGCTCCAGAGGACTATGAGAAAACAGCATTCATCTGTCCACTGGGGTGTCAGCATGGCTCAGTTGGTAGCACATCCACCTCTGGACCAGAAGGTCGTGGGTTCTTGTCCCACACCGGGATGGACTTGCACCTAAAATTGCTGGCATCCGAGTGCAGTATTGGGAGTGCTGTACTGCTGGGGTGTGCCGTCCTTCGGATGAGACGTTAAACCGAGGTCCTTCTGCCCATCCTGGTGGGTGTCCAGGTGGAAGTAAAGAACCCAGGGTACTCTCCAGAAGAGCAGGGAATATTCCCTTGTCCTGGCCAACATTCCCTTCCCATGCAATTATCCAGGCTGTGTGTGGTGATGATGTGCGATATGGCCATCACGACATTCAGTCAACTTCACTACCAGTCTAGCATTGCTTGTAAAGCGCTTGGGGATAACCGTGTATGAAAAGCGCCATATAAATGCTACTTCTTCTTCTTCTTCTACGAATTTCTGAGAATGCCTCAGGGATTTCGGTGCCCCACAACTTTCCAGAGGTTGATGGAATGTGCAGTAGGAGATATGAATCTTTTAGAATGTCTAGTATACTTGGATGATGTCATCATCTTCGGACGCACCCTAGAAGAACATGAGATCAGGTTATTCAAAGTTCTTGACCGTCTGGAACAATTCAGCCTCAAATTATCTATAGGCAAGTGTCAGTTTTTCCAAACATCTGTAAATATGTGGGACATATAGTGTCAGCCAAGGGAATACAGACAGACCCCAGTAAAGTAGAGTCTCTGACCACCTGGCCCCATCCAACTAACTTAAAAGAACTGCAGCCTTTCTTGGGTTCTGTGGCTATTATCAGTGTTCATTAAAGACTATTCAAAGGTAATCTGGCCACTTCTCAATCTCACTCAAGGTTATCCTCCTACCAACTACAGGTACAAAAGGGATCCTCAAGGAAGAAGAAAAGTGTATTTCTGAACAGGCGAACCATTTGGAGCCTGTTGGACCCCTGAGTGCGAGGCAGCATTCTTCAGCATTCTTTGAGATCATATATCAGCTTACTCATGCCCCAGTACTTGCCTATGCTGACCCTACTAAGACATATGTCCTGCATACGGATGCCAGCCTGAAAGGACTCAGGGCCGTGTTGTATCAAGATTATGAAGATGGCCCGAGACCTGTGGCCTTTGCTAGCAGAAACCTGACACCATCTGAACGAAATTATCACGCTCACAAGTTGGAGTTTCTCGCCTAAAGTGGTCCATAGTCAACCAATTTCACGAGTACTTCTATAGGGCCAAAATATTGGTAAAAATGATAACAACCCCCAATGTATGTACAGACCTCAGCAAAGTTGGATGCCACAGGCCACCGGTGGCTTTCTGCTCTGTCGACTTATGATTATGCAGTTGAATACCACCCTGACTGAACTATATTGATGCTGACGCTCTTTCATGGTGGCCAAGTTCCCAAGACAACTGGGTGAGGCTGTCAGAACACTCTATTAAAGCATTGTGCCAAAAATTTGACAAAGACGAGCAGCCATCTGCAGATACAGTGGATTGTCTGGTGGACTGTTTAGGCTCCTGATACTTCGTATACCTGCAGCCTATTGTTATTTTTTCTGCATTGGACCTCGTGTCTTACCTCAGTTTGATCATGACAGTATTCAGTGGGCCCAATCCCAAGATCCCATGATTCAGCCTGCACTTGATGCACTTGAGCAGGGAAAGATGTGTCTAAACTACATTCTACCAACTTACTAACTGCCTTATTATTCAAGGAAGGCCCCAACTAAAGTGGCAAGATCAGTTACTCTATCTAGAGACAGTAGATCATCGGGTCAGTTGGACAAACAGCAATTGGTAGTCTCCACATCTTTCAAGCAGCTAGTACTGAGGTCCCTGCATAACCACATGGGACACTCGGTATTGACCAGACCGTCAACTTGGTGCGGTCTAGATTCTATTGGCCCAAAATGGGGCTGATGTTGAAAACAATGTCAAAACCTGCAATTGGTGCCTTCAGAGAAAAGCTTTACCTCAGAAAGCCGTCCTCTTGTTAACATTTCAACCAGTGCCCCAATGGAACTGGTTTGCATAGACTTTCTGTGTCTGGAACTTGATCAAAAGAACATTGGCAATGTACTGGTAGTCACTGATCACTTTACCCAATATGCACAAGCTTTCCGACTAAGGATCAGAAGGCCTCTACGGTGGCCAAGGTGCTAGTAGAAAAGTTCTTTGTCCATTATGGTGCACCCCAATGTATCCATTGTGATCAAGGAAGGGACTTTGAAATCAGATTGATTAAGGAGATGCTCTCCCTGTGGGGAGTGCGAAAGTCTCAGAATCACTCCTTACCACCCCAAGGAGACCCCCAGCCTGAGCGCTTTAACAGAACTCTCCTGGACATGTTGGTCACTCTTCATCTAAAGACAAGCCTAAGTGGAGCCAGCAGATTAGCACCTTGGTACACGCTTACAATTGCACCAAAAGTAGCGCAACTGGGTTCTCTCCTGTCGCCTCATGTTCGGGAGGAAGCCCAGTTGCCCATAGATGTCTGCTTTGGAGTCTCCCTGGATGGGGTCAGAGCTGAGAACTATTTACAATATGTGCTGCTGCTAAAAGAGACAGAGTCAACCTGCCCCAGTTGTTCCAGACCCAAGGCCTTCCCTGGCAGGCCCAGAATGACAGTGACTGTCAGTCCATCTCTGATGATAGTGAGTGACAATTTTATTACTCATCTTATGAACTGAGTCAATTGTTTCGAGGTAACCCTATGTATAATCATGGGGATGAAGCTGGGCCTTCAGGACTGCCTAACCCTCAGCTTCTTCCCTGGAGCCAATGCCCTCTGAAAGTGAGGTGCAGAGTATTACATCTGAAATAGCAGATTCCGTGTGTCTAGTAGAACTATTTGAACTACCCAAGGAGAAATCTGACATAGTGAGTCTCTCTGGTGATATACCAGCCTTTGAAGAATCCTATGAAAGTGTTGACAGCACCCTCCAATGCCACAAAATCCAATTGTATCAGAGTATCCGCAGGATGAGCAACCTGGGCCCTCTTCAGAAGATAATAAATAATGAGCAAAGTATTGTGGAAACAGAATCTACAGAGCAAGGAGCTGACAGTGGTCCCCATCTGGACACTTCAACCAGTGCAGAGGCATCCCTCACTACAGGAGAAGAAACTAATGCCAGTGTTGACCGCCCAGAACCTGTGTCTGTTCTCCTCAGAAAATCTGGATGAGCTGTTGAGCCAGTGATGTGCCTTAGCTATGACTCCTGGGAGGCCTGTGGATCTGCCTCTCAGTGTTGTTCACAAGGGCGCTTACATTTCCAAGAGCTCACTGCTCAAACTGAGCCTGTCTGCCACTTCAAAGCTAATTGTTCTTCCTCAGAACATGGTGCCCTACCCCATCTAGCCCTAAGTTAGCTGATAGGAATGGGTCCCCATCTGTAGTGTTCAATGCAAGAAACTATTATGTGACTAGGTATAGTAATGTTATTGTGTATGTAACCCCTAGGTGGCACTATCCCAAGGGCTACTACCCCTGCCTGCTTGGCTAGTAGCAGGTTAAGGGGCCTGAGTTCTGAAATGGGTGCCTCCACCCAGAGATTAGGGTTGGTAGTGGTCAAGCTAACCTGGGCACAGTCCTCCCAGGACACTGTAACCCCGTCTTTCCCCTCTAGTGGCCTGAACACTGTACAATAATCACTTTCACAATACTCCTGGTACACCACACAAGTACCCACACTGTTTGCACTTACCACCAGGGCTGGTTCCTCTGGCTCGACCCTGGGGACCCCTGTAAAACAAGGTTAAGCACAGCAAATAGCAACAGTACAGTACTTTGAGCACCAACTGGAACCACAGTCAGATTACATGCAGAAAAAGTTAGATCTGATTTATTCAGGGACGGAACAAGGGAGGGGCAAAATCAGGTTAATTAGCTTAAAATTTATATCAATCAAGCAGTTACACATGCGGTTTGAGTCCCCACACAGTCACACCTTTGGGTACCCAGGTGGAGAAGAGATGGGCTAGCTAGGACTGTTGCCCGGGGTTGGCCTGCATCGCAGCTGGTTGAGACCCCTGTGATGGAAAACAAAACATGCACAGTACACAATATTTGTAATCCGGAGCCAGAGGTCTCAGTTCAGTAAGGAAACGAAACAAGACAATCAGATGACACACTCAGATTAAGCTGTTGTTACAGGGAGCTACCCTGGTATTTACTCATGATACCCAAGACTGGACACAGGCTGGACGAAAATCGAGACTGCAGGTAGTTGATCTGGAATGCCAGGGAGAAGCAGGGCCCATACGAGTCGCAGAGGTGTCGCTCCTGTTCAGGCGTGAGCAGGGGCTGATCCCCAGGCAAGTCTCTTGCTGATGGCTTCTCTGTACAGTGGGTAGTCTGGCTGGGCCAGTCTGGCAAGGCCCAGACCGCATGGAGACAAATCCGGATGCAGTCCGCTTTGGCTGGATACAGCTTCCAGCAAGCAGAACACAGTTCACACAGTGGGGAACTAACTCACAACCCACTAGCAGCTCATAGCACATTTACATGTACGGGAATTCTACTGTACCAGGCAAAGTGCTCCCGTCACAATCCCAAAGTCTCTGCACACACCAGGAGCATAGGGTAGCTGGAACTCCTGACAGGCCGATCGCATTCAGCAAAATCTTGGACTGCTTCAGGTTGAGCCTTGTCCACTTCAGTAGCTTACTATAGTCACACAAACTTGGATTTAGTCCACAATAATTCTCTTCTGTCCCTCTCAGGACAGCTGGCAGACATGCAAGCCAAAAACGTAGTCCTTTCACAGTTTTCCCATGCAATCCACTCAGGATTACTGCCCAAAAATGCACCTGAGCTCTTCTCATTTCACTTCCAGCTCAGAACTAACTGAAAACTGCCAGCAGCCCGGACTTCCCAAGATCCAAAAGATTCAGTTGGCTGATTTGGCTGTCAGTCAAAGCAAGAGCTCCCTCAGATTACTTAGGCTGCAGTCAGGGCAGCTCTTAAAGAGACAGTACACAGAGGCTTATACAGGCTCTGGTAATCACATTTAAACTGCTAAAACGCAGGACACCATCCTGGCAGTGAGCATTTAGGCAAGCTCAAGGAAGACTTTTGGGAACCCCATTTGTGGGGGGTTACATGTAGTTCATAGTAAAATCAGTATTGAAATGTATGAAAAATGCAAAGCTGTTGTCATTATGAATACAGTATATGTATAGAGAATACTGAATGAGTAGAGTAATGTGACAGGTTTACGCCTAACTGATGCATCAGTCATTATCTTGTCTTGTATAGTAATGTCACGTATATAACATATAGCATATTGTCTTTTTCCATGCTATTGTGGTACAGACTTGACGTGGACGCCAAGTTCTTTCCAGGCGGGAAGGGTGTAATCCCCACAAATGGGGGTTCCCAAAAGTCTTCCTTGGCTTGCATAAATGCCCACTGCTAGGCTGGTGTTCTGTGTCCCAATAATTTAAGTGTTTGCATGTGAGTGCCCTGTTAGCCTCCATGCCTGTCTCTTTAAGAGCTGCCTATTCTGTGGTGTATAATTGATCTGGGTAGGGGCAGAGTAGTTTCATGCTCAAGTCCCACCCGGCTGCAGTGTTATTGTTCCATTCTGCCATCGCTACTTTGCAGAGGGGCCCTACTAGACTCTGTGATACTGTTTACTGTTTATCTGCTTTATTAGTAAAGATATTGTAGTTTGTCTAACCTGCCTTCATTTGCAGCATGGACATTTCTGTTAATCACCACCATCTTGGTTCTGAACTGCCTAGTTTGGACCAATCAGTACCTTTGGGGACCCTAAAATGGAGTCTGTCCCCAGGGTCTTGTGGGAGTGAATTCTGTAGGAATTGTAGCTTTTGCACTTTGATGCCTAAATGGACCTGGAGGGGAGCTCTAGCTGTGACAGACAGATGAATCGACTAATCGAACCTTTTGGATCTCTGGGAAAGTCCCAATGCTGCCTGCAGCAGAGTCAGTCTGAGTTTGGAGTTGGAAGAGTGAACAGCTCGAGACATTCAAGCAGCTGCTCCTGTGTAGTAGCATGGAAACTGGTGGGAAGGCTGTGTTTGGCCTGCCTGCCCCATCTTCCTGTGAGGAGTTTTCAGCATAACAGAAACACCAACTCTATCCGAATTTGCTGTGATTGTGACCAGAATCCTGAATTGTGACAAAGTGAAATTTGCCTGGTGTGGACCGAAGATTTGCCTCGAGTGCGATCAGTGTGTCAGGACTTGAGACTGCCACAGAGCGTGCTGGTTTTGTCAGAAAACCCTGTATATTGCAACTGGACTGTCATCCGAATTGTGGTATTTCTTTATCTTTACTATAAGTGTGCTGAATGCTGTTAGTGGGTTGTGATTTGGTTCCCACTGCATGATGTGTCACGCTTGCTGGAAGCTGCATCCAGCAACTACCGGACTTTTCTCTGAACTGTTCATCCGGTCTGGGCCTTGCCACCTCGGCCCAGACAGCTGCTCATGCTGCAGAGAAACATTCTGCTCAACACCAATGAACAGGATCTGCACCATGGTGCTTCTGTGGCCCTGCTTCTCCTGGCAATCCAGCACTTCAGCCTGAGGTCTCCATTTCGCCCATCCTGCATCCTGTACTGGGTAGCATGAGTAAACACCAGGGTAACTCCTGCAACAAAGCTCAAATCAAAGTGTGTCAACTGATTTAATTGTTGTGGCTAATCATTTTGGGACTGAGCCATCCGGCTCGGATTACAAATTGTGGGTTAAAATGCATGCTTCCATCACAGGGCCCCAACCAGCTGCAACGCCTGACTACCCCTGGCAACGCTTCAGGCTAGCCATAGTTCCAACTGGGTACCCAGAGTATGTGTGACTGTGTTACAGGGACCTTGAGTGCATGCCTTATAGCCTGAATTATTCAGATCTCGAATCAACCACCAGATTCTGCCCCCTTCCTTGTTACTGTCCCTTAAATAAATCAGATCTACATAGAAACATAGAAACATAGAAGTTGACGGCAGATAAGGACCGCAAGGCCCATCCAGTCTGCCCATTTCTTTTTCTACCTTATAAATGTGCCATCGGCCTTTGCTCTGTCAGTGACCTATCTATTCATAGTCATTTGTATTGCTCCTTATGCCTATCCCATGCCTGTTTGAAGCCCTGCACTGTATTCATAGCCACCACTTCTTGTGGTAAGCCATTCCATGCATCTACCACCCTTTCTGTGAAAAGAATTTCCTCACATTCCCCTTAATCGGCCTCCTCTAATCTCATGCTGTGTCCTCTTGTCCTGCTATTTTTCTTATATTTAAACATGTTAGACTCTTTCACCTTGTTTATGCCCTTAAGGTGTTTAAATGTCTCGATCATATCACCTCTCTCCTCCTTTGCTCAAGGGTATACATATTGAGCTCCGTTAATCTGTCCTCATATGTCTTCTGATGCAGTCCCTGCACCATTTTGGTTGCCCTTCTCTGGACTGCCTCAATTTGTTAATGTCCTTGTGAAGGTGTGGCTCTCCAATACTGCACGCAGTACTCCAGATGGGGCCTAACCAATGTCTTGTACAGAGGGATTATTACCTCCCTCACGACTTCAGATACCTCTACTAATACACCCTAACACCCCCTAGCCTTACCTACTGCTTTAGAGGTCTGCTTGATGATTTTAGGTCATCAGTGATGATGATGCCCAAGTCTCTTTCTTCCTTTAGACTGCTAGCAACTCCCTCCCAGCCTATAAGTGGCTTCAGGTTTCTCTTCCCTATGTGCATGATTTTGCACTTCTTTGCATTAAATCCAGTTGCCACTCTTCTGACCATTCTGCTAGTTTATCCAGATCTCTTCTCATTCTGCCCACCCCATCTGGATCATCTACTCTGTTGCAGATCTTGGTGTCATCTGCAAACAGACAAGCCTTACCTCTAGTCCATCTGCGAGGTCACTAATGAAGATGTTGAATAGGACTGGCCCCAGGACTGATCCCTGAGGTACCCACTTGTGACTTGCATCTCTTCTGACTGTATACCATTTACCACCACTCTCTGTTTTCTGCCAGTCAACCAGTTTGCCACCCAGTTGACCAACTTCGACCCACCCGAGCCTACCTAGCTTATTTATCAATCTTCTATGTGGAACAGTGTCAAAAGCTTTGCTGAAGTCAAGGTAGGCGACATCAACTGCTCCCCTTGGTCCACCACTCTGGTTACCAGTCAAAGAAATCTATGAGATTAGTTTGACAGGACCTTCCTTTTGTAAACCCATGCTGTCTTGGATCCTGTGCCCTATGGATTCAGGTGTTGCACTATCCTTTCCTTAAGGAATGCCTCCATAATCTTGCCCACTACTGAGGTAAGACTGACCGGTCTGTAGTTCCCGCCTCCTCCTGCTACCACTCTTGTGGAGTGGGATCACATGAGCCTTCTCCAGTCTTCTGGGACCTCTCCTGTGCTCAGAGACTCACTAAACAATTCTGCTAATGGCTCTGCTAGTTCTCCTTTAGCTCCTTAAGTACCCTGGGATGTATGCCATCAGGTCCCATTGCCTTATCCACCTAAGCTTAGCAAGCTCTTGTAGGACCCTTTCTTTGTGAAGGAGTAGTGCTCACCTCCCTCCCCTGTGTCCATGATGCTGAGCTGTGGGCCCTGCCCTACCTTCTCTTCAGTAAATACTGAGCAAAAGTATCTATTTAGGATAGATGCCTTTACAGGGTCCTCCTCTCACATGCTCCCTTTCTCCATTAAGCTTAGCAATACCCTCTGGACTTTCTCCTTTCACTAATGTATCTATAGAAAGTCTTGTCACCTTACTGTTAGGTGCTAGTGTTTCCTCAGTTTGGGACTTTGCCTGCCTTACTGCCTTACCTGCTTCCCTAGGGCAGTTTGGTATGCCTCCCTATCTTCATCCCGCTGTGTTCCCTTTATATTTTGAAGGCCAGCCTTTTGGCTCTGACCTTTCTGCTACTGTATTTGAGAACCAAAGTGGTTTCCTTCTTCTTTTGCACTTCCTTTTCTGTCTAACACAATGGGATGTTGCTTCAAGTATTGTATCCTTAATGCTTGCCCACTTTGCCTGTACCTCCTCACCTGTGCTTTTTTGCCAGGGCTAGCTTAACTCTGTTGGCCATCTTATCAAAGTCAGCTCCTCTGAAGTCCCATATTTTGCCTTGGAATGGATGATTTAGATGTAGTAGCCAAATTGAACCATACCATGTGATGGTCACTGGCCCCAAGGACCTTCTACCTGGAGATCTGTGATCCCTTCTTTGTTAGTCAGTACTAGATCTAGGATAGCCCTGTCTCTTGTGGGTTGCTGTACCAGTTGTTTGAGGCCCCCTGCAGGGAATCCACTATGAGTCTAGTTCTGGCAGATGTTCCTGCTGGTATTGACCAATCTGTATCTGGCATGTTGAAGTCTCCATTATCAGAACCTCCCTTTAGCTGTCATGTTTTGTATATCTTCTAACAGTAATGTGTCTCATCTCCTCCTCTGGTCTGGGGCCTGTAGACAACCCCAGTTCTTATGGCTGTCCCATTTCCTGTTTCCAGGGTGACCCACAGTTCTTCTGGCTCCTTATGTGTATTCTGAATTTCTGTAGCTTTGATATTTTCATTAACATACAGGGCCACTCTCCCCTTTTTGCACCTCGGTCTCTTCTGAACAATACATAGCCAGGTACTGAAGTCTCCCAAGTGTGGTTACTGGTAAACCACGCGTCTCTAATTGCTACTATGTCCAGTTTAGCCTCTGACATTATTGCCTGCAGGTCTGGGATCTTATTTCCCAGGCTGTGAGCATTTGTGTACATGATTTTCCATTGGCCAGATTTTGGTGTGTTAGTTGTTGGGTGAAGTTTGGCATTACCCTGTGCATCGTATGGGAGACAAACCTTTTTCTTACCTGGTGATGCAAATGAGCAGGCAAACACGCTGAATTCCTGTTTGACCACTAGCTGAGGGAAGGGGTGTTCTTCCCATTCGACATGTAGGTGCTGCACCCTCTCCCCATTTGCTAGTTTAAATATTCTGCAAAGACGTCAAACTTCTGCCCAATGCACTGACTCCTCTTTAGTCAGATGCAGTCCATCAAATTTAAAGAACTTTCGCTCCCAGAACTGTTGCCAGTTCCTACAAATCTGTGTCCTTTTTCCTGGCACCAGTCCTTGAGCCACGTGTTTAGCTCCCTATCTCCCCTTCTCTGACCTTCCGTCCATCTGCTCCCTTCTCCCAGACTGGCAGGATCTTAGAAGGAGATGCGAGATGAAATAGATGATGATTTGTCACCCAGCCTAGTCAGGTGTTCTTGGTCTCCACAACTGACCGGCTGGCGAGATCATTAGTCCCTATGTGTACTAGGACATCAATGTTTTCTCCTGCTTTGTGAATAATTTTAGCAATGCGGTCAGTGTCTCTCCATGCTGATGTACCTGGAGACATCTGACCATCACCCCTGGCTGGAGATGGGTATCAACTCCCGAATCATGGAGTCTCCTATGATCAGAAGTTTTTGGATTTCCTTTGTGCTTGTTTAGTTTTGGTTCCTGATTTGGGTGAGTATTGTTGTGCTAGCTCCTGTGCCGAGTGTCCTGCTCTGCAGTGTCTTCTGCCTCTTTATTTGATTTCAGAGATAGAGGCAGATACCTGTTTGTAGTGTTTATATGGTTTTGGAGGTAATGTGTTGGAGAGCAGAGAGTGATGGGGCACCTGATTTGCTCCTCCTAACCACCTGCCAACCTCTTGGACCAACTACTCTCTGCAGTCGAGGTTTTCTGTTGGATGCTGGGAAATGTGGGTGGTTCTTATAATGTATTTCCTCTTCAATATGAAATTTGAGGCGTGCAATCTCTGCCCATGCTGCCCGGAGCTGAGACCTAAGATCTCAAAGGCCCAACATGTAGGACAGTGTCCTAAATCCTGTAAGACTGTCCTTCTGAAATTGTTCCACAGTACCTGCAGTTAATGAAATCCATTCCATATAAGTTGCTGGGTTTGTAACCTAGTCAGAGTAATTAGAAGGAAAAAAATGCAAGTAATGGTTTAATTGTGCTTTGTTTAACTTGTTATAACAAGTTAAATTACTAGTACCCTGTAAATGAGATCACCTTGTGGAGCCCCACTGATCCGCCCCTTCCTGCTCTGCCACAGGAAATGTCACAACTGTGGTACCCTATAAAAGGAGTGTAGCGGGGTGGTTGGGGATGGGGTGGGTGGTTGGGCCCTTCCCTGCCTAAAAGAAGAACCACGGACGAAAGAACAAGGAGGTAAGAGCAGAAACAATCAGTCAACAACAAATGCAGTAACCCTGAAAGCTTATCCTAATGTTAGATAAAACTGTAAAACCTGTAAAGCACCACCTGTAATAATTTCAGAAGATATACCATGTAAAAACACTTTGCTCCACAGAAAAATAAAGCAGTAACAGAAGATATACCTTGCAAAGACAATTTGAATCAGAAGATTACAGCAGTAATCTGTTAGCACACCTGTAGGCACACCTTGTAATAATGCAGAAGAAGGTATACCAGCAACAATAATTTGAATCAGAGAAAAATAAAGCAATGAAATGTTAGCAACAAACAGTAGCAATCCCTGTGAGTAAAAAATAAAACACCACCACACAGTAAATCTGCTTAGCCAAACTAAGTCTTAATCCTTCTCCTTGCTCTGGTAAGTTTCTCTACTCTGCCTTTCAAGCAGTCTTAGAAGGAAAGAGCTCAAGGTGAAGCTAGGTGCCTTGGCCAGCAAACCAAGTCTTCTACCTAAATCTTTTGCATTGAAACTGGTTGTGGTGTACATTTATACAAACAGCACTGAAATATTATTGGTTGTTGTGCTAAATCTTATTTTATAGGGGTCTCCAGGGCCGAGTCAGTTGATCAGCCCTGGTGGTAAGTGCAACAAGTGTGGGGTTAAAACTGATGTCAGGGCTAATTGCAATTGTGTACTCTGTGAATCATTTAGGCCACTAGAGGAAAAGAGGGGTAACAGTGTCCCGGAGGCTGTACCCAGGTCAGCTACACTACCACAAACCCTGTCGGGTGGAGGCAGCCGTTTTCAGTACCCAGACCCCTCAACACGCCATTGGTCACGCCAGGCAGGGTAGTATCCCATGGGATGGCATGCCATCTAGAGGGTTACAATTACATTCTTTATTTCTTTAGAGGTTTCTGGGCCACCAGCACCTCGGCTCCTTGAGTCACCTTTAGTTGGTCAAAGAATAGATTGAATTTTTGATCACATGATGCACTGTTCCTAGTACGGCAGCTCAGGAAGATGATTTATTTAACATTAACCA
Source organism: Neoceratodus forsteri (assembly GCA_016271365.2). NCBI lineage: Eukaryota > Metazoa > Chordata > Ceratodontiformes > Ceratodontidae > Neoceratodus > Neoceratodus forsteri. The sequence goes on from CM028129.1 coordinate 55,569,284, forward strand.
ACAACTTACTAATTCAGCGCATCTCGGTCCATTTAATCTCTGTTCCCCCTTTCTGGATTTATAGCACTATGAAAGGGGCGGGAGAAGTCAACAAAGTGCTGGCGCTTTGCACAGATACTCTCTCCCAGCCCCAGGAGAGCTACCTCATGTCACAGCACCACCAGCCCCTGTAGAACAGTGTGAAGTAGTTCCATAGGGATTGAGATGGCATGAGGTGGCTCCCTGAGGATGTAACATGGGACTGAGATCAATGATAGACCTTGTGAAACAAGCCACACATGGTCCAGTGGGGCTAGGGAGAGGATTCCACTGGACACGTGGATGAAATAAACATATTAGAGCAGTCAGAGGGCATTAGACATCCCCCTTTTCAGTTCTTTCTGCCACTTTGCCCTGGACTCTTCTGTTGCACTCACCACTGCATTCTCTATCACTCTCTGTCCTTCCCTCACTTGCTAATAGGTGCCTCCCACTGCGCCAAATATTTCTCTAAAGGCTTGCTCCCTCATACTTATCCTCCACCTCTCTACCCCACCCCGCCAGCTCACTCCTTAAGATCCACTGACTCTCATACCTTGTGATCCTTCGCTGCTCTACTCTACTTAGGACAAGCTGCTTTTTCACCGCTTCCTAAAATTTGGAACGTCCTTCCCAGGAAATTAAGCCAGTCCTCTTCCTCTAACTCCTTCTCCCTGCCCTTCTAAACTTCCTTTCTCCTAACTGTACCTGTTTCCTCAATCTTAAGCCTCCCTAGTCTCTCTGTCTCTCTCTGTCTTGCACGCCACCCCTAGCAGGGTCAAAGTTCGATGGTAACTTGCTGCACCTATGGACATAGAAATTGCACTTTAACTGTTCTATTAATTTGTTAACCAGTTGTATTGCATATGCTGTATTCCTTCCATGTGTGTACTATGCATTGATGGAAGCACCAAGGGAGGTCGACAGTGAAAATAGCGACCTCCCCACAACAACGACACAATACCGATGCAGGTACTGTGCCGCCTGCTCAAGAAGTGTTTTCTGTGGGGGATGTGCCCCACACACCCCATGTGGGGTCAGGCCTGCACTTCTGGATTCTTAGATTCCAACTCCAGGTCAGAGTTGGTCAGGGAGGGCAGAACACTGGGGGAAGCGAAACATGGAAAAAGGACCATTACCGTGATTGTCACCATAATGGTCTTTTTACGTGTTTCGCCATCGGTTAGACCTGAAGGGTGCTCCGTGCATTGATTACCTGTATTCCTACCACTTGCTGTATTATGCATTGCATACTGTTGCGACTGTTATCTATTTTCATAGTATGCATTCTACCACTTCCCCTCCCAGACTGCATAGGGAGACAAGCAACTTGTTGTTCGTGTGCCTTCCTGGTGAAACATTTCTATATAGAGAATAATGTATGGGAACCATACACACAAGGCTGTATTTCCATCGCGGGGTTGAGATGACAGCATATGAACCTTGAGAGCGAAGCTCGAGGTCCATGCTGTCTTCTCAACTCTGAGATGGAAACACATGCCGAGTGTGTGTGGTTACCCATATTTTATTTTTATAGTATATGGTTTTACACTAGAGTGACAGACCCCACTGAAGAGAAAACAAAAATCTTGCCATTTCTTTGTTCTACTCATATCAAAATCAAATTTCAGATTTTGAAAGGTAAAAGGTATGACTTTGGGCACTGGGTGGTTAGTAAGTAGCTAGGTGTAGAATAAATGAGAAATGTAAAAGTGTATGACCTTTGAACTGTGCATAACAATTGTTTGGAATGCGCATAACAACACTTTAGAATGTGCATAATGGTTAAGAATATGCTTAACAAGGATTTTGAGCAGGCTGATTTTTATACATGACAAAGGGTAACCATATACTATAAAGAAATAAAATAAACAAAAGGGATAAAATAACCATGTTGGAGCAGTTGGGGAATTAGAGCCCAGGGATGAAATAACTACATTGGAGCAGTTGAGGGCTCCCAAGACCCACATTTAGCAATCTCAAAGGGCCTCAAAGTGCAGCCACTAGAACTTACTAGTGGCCTCACCTTATGTGTTTAGAAACATAGAATTTTGCCTCCACTACTTCCGCTGGACGTGCTAGAACTGTTGCTAGAGATGAGAGTAAGCACCCAGCTTAAACCTAGATGTATGTATATATATATTTTTCTCTCCACACTTTAAGTAGCAGTATAAGAGGGTAGATGGTGGAAAAAGATTTTTAGTTAGTGTTTGGGGCACTTTGAGACTTGTCTTTAAATTTGTAACAGGTAGTGTGGTGAACCTGGTTTAGAAATTAATCTTGGGGTGAGTAGATTAAAAAGCCCTTTGACTCAGGGTGGTGACTGGGAGGTGGAGCTGCCAAAGACTTACTGCCTTCCTGGTGCTAATCCTGCTACTACCTGGCATTGCTCCCTATAAGTACAGCACCTGTATCTTAATTTGCATTATACAGTGGCAAGAAACAATCCTGGACTCTGATTGGTCAGTCTTGGGCTGGACCCGTGATGTTATCCCAGTACAACATCACGGCTCTAGTCTCAGCCTTACTGTGAACCTGCAGATGAGGTTGAGCATCTTCAGCAGCTTGACTGTTTCATCTGCTCTTAAAAAACAAAAATATTTTTCCACACTAACAAAAACATCTTTAAAATGATTTGTTTTATTCTGTATAACAATGAGCCATTGTATAATAACAACCCTCCAGGGGTGTGTCGTTTAGGATACGTCATGCCTCAGTTGTTGGACGCACTCGGCCTGCAGCCTCATGCCCAGCCACCTGAAGCGACGCTATCCCTGCACAACACACACTCTGTCGGGCATTATTGCTTTTAATTATATTTCATCTTTATTTTTGTAGCCCTGAATATTTTGCCTGTAAATTATGACTTTGCACTGTTATTTATTTTATTGTGTGTTTTTACGGTTCTTATTTTTTATTACTGTGGCACCTTACCTTATGAATTTTCACTTGCACATCATGTACTGTACCTCCACACACACCCCCACAGGACACATCTGAAATGAGCTGTTACCAGCTCAGTATGTCTTTCCTGGTAAAACTTGAAAAAAAACAATTATAAACAGAGCACTACAAAGATTCCTTTGTTCAGCATGTCCAATCATGCACATGTCCCAGCGCACAAGTGGAACAGTGCTGGGGTGGGGAATCAGACTGAGGCTCTACAGGCATCTGCAGATAAACCACAGTCTGCAGGAAAATCTGCAGGGAACACCAGGCCAAGGTAGCAGATAGCACACTACTGTGTTCTGGTATACTGAAACAGTCATCTTCAGGGTAGTAGCTACATGTAGTGTGTTAACACCTAGTGTGTAAGGAGCAGTAGGCACCAGGATAAGGTAGGTACAGGTAGGAGGTCTGAAAGGGAAATTAGGAGACACCTCTCTAGGTTGGGTAATGAATAAGGTTCAGGCAAGGTGGGAAGAAGTAGTATACATCCAGAGTAAGTTAGACATATGTAGGCGGGTTGAAAAAAGGAAAACAGGGGATACCCTATGTAATGTAAGGTACCAAATAAATTTCAGCCAAGCACAGGGAGAGGTAGGAATTCAGGGAGCATAGAAATGGGACGTAAGGTATGACAAAGTTTCAACAGGCACTAATATAAAGAAGGACAGATCATGGGAGTGGTGCAGTGCAACGGGTGCAGGGCCACAGTCTTTCGGGACACTTTCTGGAGACTGAGGTGCTGCTCCATTTGTACTCACCTCTGGGTTGAGGGCAGAGGTTGCTGGACTCAGGCTGAATTGGCACATGTGCAGAGAACCTCTGCCCTCACCCAGGGGCCACTAAGTCTGCTGCTGCCCACCAATTACGCCAAGGACAGAGACAGCGGTTGGACATTGGTGGACTCTGGGAGGGTAGGAATGGCAGGAAGGGTACACACTCTTCAGCCTGTATGACTTCAAATTTCTTCACCGTAATGTGGTGGGATAGGGCAGCCAGGAGGAGTCACCAGTAGCAGTGGGAAGGAGGAAGTGGGGGGCCCTCAGAAGGGAGGCCCCAAGGAGGAATAGGTCCCAGCCTGAGGCCAGGGCAGCCTGGGAGTGGGACACAAGGCGTAAGCTGGGTTAGGAACTGGCTGAGTGATAGAAAACCGAGGGTAATGGTAAATGGTGTTCAATGTGAGGAAAGGAGGGTGACCAGTGGGTGCTACAGGATCAGTCCTGGGCCCAGAACTGTTTAATGTCTTCAAGTGACATGTTGAGGAGCTGGAGGGGAAGGTGTACCTCTTTGCAGATGGCAAAAGATCTGCAACAGGGTAGACACTCCAGGAGGGGTGGAAAAATGAGGAGGTACCTAGATAAACTGGAGGAATGGTCCAGAGTGTGACAGCTGAGATTTAATGTGAAAAGTGCAAAATCATGCATTTGGAGCGCAAGAACCCAGGGAGGATTACATGGTGGGGGTGAGAAACTGATGGTCACCAAACAGGAAAGGAATATGTGGGTAATCATATCTGATGACCTAAAGGTGGCTAAAACAATGTGCCAAGGCTGTGGGGAGAACCAGTGGGATGCTGGGGTGCTTAGGAGAGGTATCACCAGCAGAAGGAAGGAGGTGGTGATGCCACTCTACAGATCATTAGTGAGGCCTCATTTGGAACAAGGTGTCCAGTTCTGGAGGCCGGATCTCTGTAAGGACATAGACAGGGTGGAGGCCGATCTCTGTAATGACATAGACAAGGTGGAAGCAGTTCAAAGAAGGGCAGCAAAGATGATGCAGGGCCTCCACCAAAAGTCATATGAGGAGATACTGGAACACCTCAATATGTATACCCTGAAGAGAGAAGAGAAAGGAGAGATATGATAGAAGCCTCACAAATATCTAAAAGGCATAAATAGGGTACCAGAGGGTAACATCTTTCAGAAAGGTACTGTAGAAAGGTAGAAAAATGGGCAGACTGAATGGGCCTTATGCGGTCCTTATCTGCCTCAACTTCTATGTATCTATATTTCTATGTAAAAGGAGATGCACAGGAATGAGGGGCATGACATAAGGTTAGAAGGGGTAGACTAAGGGGTAGCGTGAGGAAGTATTTCTTCACAGAAAGGGTGGTGGATGCATGGAATAGACTCCCAGTAGGGTGGTGGGGCAAACACATGTGGGGATTCAAGCATACATGGGACAGGCATAGGGAACCCTAGCAATAGAAGCGAGGGAGGCAAAGCCGGAGATCAAGTAGGGTCTGTGGCTTTACAGTAGAGCAGGAAAATGGGCAGACTAGATAGGCCTAGCAGTCCTTATCTGCTGTCAATTTGGGGGACTCTATTATTAGGGGACTTATATTTGGGAACGGGGCGGGTGGAAGGAGAGGAAGGTGAAGTGCCTGAAAGGTGCTTCAGCTTGGTGGGATAGAGAGGATCCAGAAGATCGCTAGGGCTGCCTCTCAGGTACTGTGTACAGATTTGAGGCCCCATCTATGAAAGGACATAGATAGGTGGAGGCGTGCAAAGGAGGGCAACTAAAATGAGCAGGGCCTATGTCAGCCCTACTAAGAAAGGATTACGATTTAAATATGTACTCTAGAAGACAGGAGGGTATAGAGGGATATGATAGAGACCTCAGATACCTCACAGGAATAAACAAGGTAGAAAGGAGTATTTTGCAAAGGAAAAGATGTTCAAGGATAAGGGATCAAATTATGAAGCTGGGGGGCAAGAGGAAATGTGAGCAAGTACTTCTTCTGGTGAGGGTGGTGGATGCATGGAACAGCCTCCCAGAGGAAATGGTGGGAGCTAAAACGATCACATGATTTAAGAATGTCTGGGATAGATTCAAGGGAATTTATTTATTTAAGAGATTTTCCAGGAAAGGCATACTGAGCGGAGTACCCTCAATCCAGATGCGCCTGGGGAAAGGGGTACAATATTGCAGACTAAGACAAACAATGCATACATCTTAGAAGCAAGACAGGGGTGTAAGTCAGAGTCCAAGTAGGGTCTCCAGTGGCATTAGAGGCAGGAATTTAGGGCAGACTAGGTGGGCCAGTGGTTCTTATCTGCCGATAACTTCTATGGAGGGGAGCTAGGTGTCATTATTGACCTGGGACCAATGACCTGGCAAGGGATAGGTAGGGCAGAGAAATTTCAGGGAGCTGGAAGGGGCCTTGAGCAGGTGGCATGAACGGTGTTTTTGCTGAGGTGTTACTATATACAGCTGGGGAAAGGAAATGACAGTCCACTCCAGGTCTTTTAACAACTGGTTGAAGGCATGGTGTGGCAGGGCAGTTCAGCATACACTGAGTGAAGCAGGGGAGTGCTCAGCTCAGGATCATGTTACAATCCAAACCACAAAGCCAGTACTGCTGTCAAGTGACGGCTGAGGTGAGGGGCTAGGAGTATAAAGCACCTTTTCTGTAAAAGCCAAGAGTCTAAATGACTCAATGGAAGTAAGCCCAGAAAAGTAATCATGAAATGTACTGTGTCACTTCACCAACTTGGCATCAGTGAGCGCAATTATAAGGCACAAAATGCAATGAAGTTCTTAGTCACAGTTTTAATTCATGAGAGTCAGTGTTGTTCAGGTGTTGCACTCTAGGGTATTTATTGAGGTGGAAACTAGTGTTTTCTGCTCCTCCTGATGAAGCTCATTGGAGTGAAGTGTTGGGCTCACTTGGTAGCTGATCATTGGTTGTGTGGTGGGAGCTTAAGCTGTTGTATATACTCAGAAGTTTGCACTACCTTCGCTCACTTTCAAACTGCATGGCAATACTTGAATGACGCCCTCAGCTACCTTTTCTGGGTGAGTAACAACAGACCCCTCTCCTCCCGCTCCTGACTCCTAAGAACTGCTCTATTGGTTTGTTGTGTGTGGATTTGCCACACCAGCAGCCAACCTGTTTGGTTGCTAGCTTCACTAAAACCTCTGCCTAGTGAATCTCAACTGCCCCTAAAGTTTTTTTGTTCAATGTAGACTTGTAAATTACGCCTACAGGCTTGTATCTTAGGGAGCAGAGTGGCATCCATGGTAATTTTGAGGGTGGCTTCCGTCCAACAATTTTTGCTCTAAAGATAGCCTTTTGGCTATATCCTCTTCTTTTTCTGTGAGGCAAGCTTAATAATATCAACCATTTGGGAGGCCTTAATACCATGCCACCTGTCCCCTAAGGAGGTATCCCTCTAGGTTATGTAACTGATAGTCACCAATTTTGGTTTTGAGCATGGACATAAACTCAGGGGTATTTAAAAGGGAATTATTAAGACTCCAGGCACAGTTCCTTTGAAAAGATTCTATTGTTAGTCCCACCAAACTAGAAGTGTGGTCAGACAGGGCAATACTACTTATGAAAGTGTTCTGTATTGCGTGATAGCCATTCTTTGGACAAGAAAATCTTATCGACTCTGGAGTAGGAGTCCTGGGATGCAGACTAAAAGTAAAATCTAAGTCTCGAGGATGCTGTGTTCTCCAGGAATCCTCGAGGCCCATCTCGCGTTTCTGTCTGCAACCTGGGGTTTGTCACAAGTTACCCTACTATCCTCCTGAGCATTCTTAAACGTGTTGAAGTCATTCTCCCCAAAATATACCACTTCCCAGCATCTGGGGAAATCTCAACAGGATGTTTTGATAGAACACCACTGTCTCCTGAACTAAGAAGGCATATATTTTCAGTAAGGCAAATGGTGTAGCCCTATACAGGCCTTCTGTGTAGACATACTGACCCTTGTCTTTGTCCTCTATTCTATCCACCTGTAATGGGAGGCCCCGCGCACCAACACCACCACTGTCCACCTCTCGGGTGTTACTGGTAGGAGGAGGAATAACATTCACCTGCCCAGGTTTGTTTTAGTATTTTATGCACTGCTTGTGTTAGATGGGTCTCCAGTAGCAAAGCCAAGGGGCCTTCTTCTTCTGTAATTGCTGCAGCACCCGCTACATATCAATCTGTTAAAGGGGCACTGTCAGCTTTGACCATCGTTTTTGAGAAAATCTAATGAGTGTGCCTGTTGGCACACCCGATCATATCTGCACTGTGGAATGCCCCCATCGGTATAAAAAGAAGTAGTTGTACCCTGTTTTCGCGATTTTTTGCACCTGCGCATGCGCAGAATTTCGCCCCACTAAAAATATACATTATGCCCCTAAGTGCTCGGGTTTTAATTAGCAGGTACCACAAAAGGCTCAGAATTACAGCTTTTATCCACTGATCATCTCTTTTCAGTCAGCATGGGAAAAACTTACACCTCGCGAATGTGCTCTTGTCTGAGGTGCGTTCTGAAGATGGAGATGCTTCCGTGGTGGGTTACTAAGCTCGGCCCGACTGAATAAGGGATTTTGCTAAAATCATAAAAACAGGTACAACTACTTTTTATACTGATGGGGCATTCCACAGTGCAGATATGATTGGTGGTGCCAACAGGCACACTGATTAGATTTTCTCAAAACGAAGGGCAAAGCTGACAGTGGACCTTTAAGAATCTGCAAGGGTGCTAGATGTTGGTGGTCAGCCATGGAGGATGGTGGTGGGTGCTGGTCACCCATTTTGGGAAGCAGTACAGCGTGGTGGTTAAGAGTACTGAGCTGTAAACCAGGAGAACTGGTTTTGAATCCCACAGCAAAACTTGCATACTGTGTGACCAGGAGCAAGTCATTTAACTTCCTTGTGCTCCCAGGACACACCTGGAAACAAGTTCTCTGCTTAGTCGTCTTTCCTGGCCAAAAACTGTAAAATAATGAAAAAAAACACATATCACCAGATTTGCCAACCTTTCACACTGTAAGTTATAATGTTAAAGAGTAGGTGCTTACTTCTAATAGACAACTGCTATTTTGGTTATTGTACTTTGATATGTTAGTAATTACATTTTACCATTTATAATAAAGTATTTGTTAGTGCAGCGAAACAAGTGGGTTTTCACGTTTGCTTTTCACACATCTAGTAAAGAGAATTCAATAGAATTCTGGTATTGCGATGTCAGAAACTGCCAGCTGCTTATGAGCCCAGTGTAGTTCAATGAGAAACTAATAACATTTTCTGATATTTTTCAAAAGAAATAGATACTTCCTTCAATAGCACACTTTGCCTTTTATATGTCTGGACTACTACGGTGCATCTGTATAACTTCACAATTTTTACAATAGTAATTGGCTTCTGTTTTCTTCTCACTAAATAACATCTCATTATGAAGAAAATGCCTCCTGATAAATTATAACAAATATCATAGGTTATCAAAAATCCCATATTTCCATTGAATATATAATATTTTGGTGGTAGTGTTATTTTTCCATAAAATCTGAAAAAGTTTGCAGTTTCACATTGAAATGCACTGCCAGCCTTACAGCGTAAACCTTTCTGACATCATAATAAGAGAATTCTATTGCATTTTTGCTAGTAGTTAGCAAAATACAAATAAAATTGTGAAAAGGTAATTAAAAAAAAAATAAAAGCAAACCAAATTATTACAGAGGCATCAAAGGCCCAAAGCTTCATTCTTTAAGATATACATCCTTACTAAGCACTTGCTCTTTAAGCTCAGCTTGACCAGCCCTATCCAAAGTAGTGTAGACTGGAGGGTCACCCCAGAGTGCCGTACAAGCCCGGCCTACTTGATAGGGTAGACCTGCTCTCTGCTGTAGGCCAGATGACCCGTTAAACCAGTAATGTGTGTGACAGACATAACAAGAGGTAAAACAGTAAGCCAAGCAGTAAAACATATCAACAGTAACATCAAGGTGTAATCACTTTGGCTGTGTTGATGGAAAATGCACAGCTCTCATCAAAGCCTTGGATATAGACCCAGATGTGCCCTTATGAGACACCAACAGAATCGGGTCTCTTCCTCCCAGTAGCCGGTTCTGTAGTACGTCATCCATATTGTTACCCACTGAAAAACAGGACTCCAGACAAGGCACACATAACCAGGAACCCAAAACTGAGGTGAAAAAAAAAGAAACTTTATTGAAAAGTGCACAGTTAAAAAAGGCACTTACACCTCCAGCAAGGAGACAGAACCACACGGCCGTGATCAAAATCCCAGCATTTCACACAAATCTGAGGCTTCGACAGGGGTCAGTCGTTCACTTCAGTTTTTGGGTTCCTGGTCATATGTGCCTTATATAATTCCTATTTTGTTTCCTGCCATGGGGATTTTCTTTGCTTTTCCCTTTTAAGTGGCACTTATGCTCTGACGAGTGAGAGTATTGCTTGTGTTTTTGTTTTTTTTAACTAGGACTCCACCCTTCTCCTATCATACAGTTCAAACCAGCATGGTTCTAACACAGCAGGCTTCTGATGACACCAACTATGGCAGAACCCCCAACAAAGTCGAGCAGAGGCTCAATAAGGCTCCTCCTACTTAGCCCCTCATGTACAAGCAGGTGAGAAGCTATCACACTGTGAAAAAAATAATTTTAGAGCCAATGGATGACAACTCAGGACCCATTCACCCTTCATAAATATAGGGGTTGTTTGTAATTTGCCCAGTTTGGTCTGAGTGGCTGGCAGCAAATTTGGGAACGAGAACATGGCGCCACCCCCCACCACCACCCCAACCCCACCAACCCAACCACCACCACCACCACCAACACCCACCAGCCCAACCACCCCTCCCCACCCCACCACCTCACTCTCCCCCCACCACCACCACCACAGCCTGCAGTAGAGGTCAGATACATGTAATATGGAGGCCTAAATAGGCCCTGCCAGAAAGTAAGACAGAAAGAGGGCAGGAGATCCCTGTGCCATTAAAAAGTTAAGTTAGTAAGGGCTTTCTAGCCCAGCTGTTGGGGGATATACCAACCCTTTCCTGGTGTCGCAACCATCACCAGCTAGTATGTTATTACCATCTGAGAGGGTCCATGCCCACCCCCCACCTTGCCCAGGCAGTCATAAATTCAGATTTAACATGCAATCCCACAGTACAAACTGCATACTCAGTTTATACTCCCTACAGAATACCTGCAGAGGAAGGCCACCCAGAACCTACGTTCCTGCACCACCACACTTCAGTACAGATATCACACCATCATTTGCATTGTGCCATGAATTTCCCTTCAGTGCAGCAGTTTGAATGTAATGTAATCAAATGTACGTGACTAGCTTACCTCCCCCAAACCTTAGACCCCGACAGTCACAAGAAAAGCAGAGCAGTCCAAGTTCTCCCAAGGCTGTACATTAAGTTTACAAGTTCACTTGTCAGAGTTCTTTCCAAAAGCAGGCCAAACCTAATAAGTAGGTCTTCTATCAGGTTGCCCAGTCAGCCACCTGCAGTTATATGGGAAGTGACATATCACAGTATCTGATGATTACCCTTGTAACAAGACCTCATCCAAGCTGGTGTTATGGATGGGTGTACCAATTGTTGGTGTAGTTTGGGGCACTGGAATGCTCTACCTGAAAGTGCAGTGTTCTGCTGTTTGTGAGCTGTGCCAGTCTAAGTGTTGATACGCTGAGGATCCCAAGAAACTGAGACTTTGAGGCAAGAGTGTAAGTTGATTTGTGTCAAGAGGTTTTTGCGGCAGATGAAGTAGTAGAAGGAACAGAGGGGTGTTTTGAAAAGCACAGTTTATTTACCCAGGATAACCAAATCAAGATGCAACATAGCAGTTAGAGAAAAGAAAAAGTTAAAGGTGGAGCCTCTTGAGCAAGGCAAGTTTCACCACTCACATCTCTGTGTTTTATTAAAAGATACCTCCAAAAGTTTGCATCTGGACTTTTGTCACCCTCCCAACAAATCAGTTCACTGTGGCCATGCAGCTGGATGAGAGATGATCTGGAAAGTCTCAAGAACACATGCAAAGAAGAAAGCATTCAAGTGCTCCAGATAAGTCCCCATAAGAACTGACATCACTTAGAAGTCCTGACGTGTTCTGGAATCTTACGATGATCCCTGAGTGGAAATAAATGCTGATAATCATCAACGGAAAGAAATCCGCTTATCTGGCCATTCTTACTCTCAACCGTGTGTATGCATCTCACTTTCTATAGATATACATTTATACATATATGTATATATATATATAGATGTTTATTTAGATACATATCTATATAATATACTTCTTCAGTAGCACAAGTATAATTCGGACTGGCCAGGCTGGTTAATGTTAACCCCATATACGCTAATTCTAAACTTTGCTCCTCAATAACTTTGATGCAAATTTGGTGACACTGCCTGAATATTTGCATGTGTGATCTGTGTGGCAAGCTTTGAGACTTGCAAGTTGCATGATAGACGCTCATTTGGATTCTAAGATCCAGAATTAAAAAAACTTTAAAATGCACTTTGAGACTGAGTCACTCAAATCTGAGTCGCTAAATCTCAGTCTCCCGCTTAATGGTTTACCTACTCCTGGTGATCCCAGACCTATGGGGTCACCTCTGTAGAAGGGATATTTTCAACCCACAGACTTGTAGCCAGATATTACAAAACTGATTATTCTCATGCAAAGTAAATTTAATGCAAACAAATGCAATCATAATTGTGTACATTTATTTTTGTGCAAAGTCACAATCGCACATGCACTATAATGGAAAAGTGCTGCGCTATGCAAATTTAATTTCACGTAAATTGGTGCTCCAGCAAAATAGTGAAAATTATATTGACAGTGAAAATTTCCAAGTTCTACAGTATTTTGTGAGATTAATAACTAGGTATGTATAGCACCATAATTTGATGGCTATTAACATATACTGTACTGCAAAGTGTTTTCTGTGTCATGCGTGGATGAAATACCCTGACCTGCTGATAACTGGAACAGCAACCCCTCCAGCCTATTTTTTAAGCTATTCCGTATGCTGGCTGTGAATTATGGCTGTGAGTTACAATCTTGTATTGCATTATTTTAAATAATAAACTATAAATTCCAAAAAGGGCAATACTGTCTCCACACCCAAGGGCTATAAGTCTTATTCCTATTGCAGGTTTAAGTTGTACTGCAACCTTGAATACATTCTTCAGTTGATTTCAATCCTGGTATCAAAAGAAGAAATGGTAACTGACGCAGACTAATAGGGGCGTAGCTTAATTAAGAAAGGTTTCTCATGTCCCAAAGAAACTGGAATGCAGAAAGGCACTAGATAGGCAAACTATTTCGCTCTGACTGCCAAGTTCCAGCCTACAGTTTGACAGGAAAACTAATGGAAGTGGAGCCACTGCACATATTTAGCCCTTCTGAGAGCACATTCCTGGCAGCAGTCCGCTTTCCTTGCAACAATGTGTGAATTCACGATAAAACTGAGATGGGCTGACTGTTTTTGATAAGGTGATCAGATATTTCCACTAGCTCTCTTAATTTGTCCTTGCTTAACAATGAAATCAAAACAATGAAGGGCGGGCACTCAGGAATATTATATTCACCATCTCAGCAAGGCAGCTTATTTTCAAGGTTGTCCCAGACCCCCCACCATTTCCCAGAGGACAGTTTTTAAACTTTGTATTCTTTATGCTCCATCCATGCCTGACTGGCCCCCTTCTGCTGACACCACCCCAACTGCATCACCCACTGTCTCTGGGACTTATTACAGGGCTACCTGTTCCTTTGCTCCTTACAGCTTGCTCCCTGTGGCAGGGATGCTGGGGTGCCCAAGTCCTCTCCAGATGCCCGCTTGGTCAGGCAGGTCATGTGCCAATAGGTGGTGTGTGGTTCATGTTGGGGGGCACTGCAGGGTTATTGCCTACCTGTCTCATCCCTTTATATTCACATACAATTTCAGACAAGCACTTGCCAATCACCCAGATGTTACAGTAACTATGCCCTGTTACTAAGCTTCAATATCGGGTTAGCATTTTGCCAAGGTGTCTTACTAGTAGCAAAGTGGGGCACAATTTAAGCAATACTACTGTTTTGGTATTTAGTTTTAGTTGACTGGGAAAGAAGGGCTAGCTAGACAATACTTCCTATTTTCAGCCTTGTTGGCGGGAGGGGTACAGATGCAAACCAACTGAAATTAAACCAGATTAAGCTGTTGCTGGTATATTAGTACTAGCCAGTGCTAGCATAACTGTCTTCTGGTTAGTGACTAATTTAACTCATTAGCAGCCACAAGTATTGTGTTTTATTATAAAGCGATCAATAGCTGTAGCATGCAATATTTTGTCACTGGTGGGTAGCATTTTCTTTTTTTCCGTAAGTATTTTATACTTTTTCGTTTTTCTCCCCAGCCCCACTCCCGTGTTCCTGACATGACTCATTAATGTGGAAGCGTGCGTGTATCATGCCCTATGGGATGCTCCACCCTACCCGGTCGCTCGGTACTATCTGTGCCTATCACGGACCTCCATCTGGTGATGGTGGGACTATGGGTGGGTGACCCCCTTCCTGGGAGAAGAGCCACTGCTCCATGCCGCTTTCACCCTCCCCACCTGTGTCAGCACTCTGGTGACCCAAGGTTGTTCCAGACCTGGGTCACTGGCATAGCGCGAGATGGGCGTCCAGCGCCACAACCCTCAGTGCCACCGGGCCGCCCACTGGTAGAATATTCTAAGGTACTGTTTAAACTACTGGCTTTGGACTGAAATGGATTTTATGTACTGCCATTAACGAACAATTGCAAAGGTTTTAGAATGTCCACCATGAGAACAACCAGGACTTATTTAAAGGGACATTGTCACCTCTTATTTGAAATTTCAAATTGCATGTCTGTATGTAACCCTAGATGGCGCTATCCCAGGGGCTACTACCCTGCCTGATTTGCCACTAACAGGTTGAGGGGCCTGATCCAATGGCGGGTGCCTCCACCCAGAGGTCAGGGTTTGCAATAGTTAAACTAACTTGGTCACAGCCCTCTGGGACACTGCAACCCCTTCTTCCCACTAGTGGCCCCACAATATATCAGAATTACCTTCACAGTATACACTTACCCCCAGGTCTGGTTCCGTACTGGGACCTCTCAGAAATGAGATACAGTGCAACAATCACAGTACAGTACTTTAACATAGACAACACAGGCAGTATAACTTTGCTGAAACAAGCAGCTCTGATTTATTTAGGGGATATAACAAGGACAGGGGAAATCAGGTTAATTAGCTTATCACTTTAATAATCTACCTATGGCTCTGTGCACAGGCCTATCCCTATCAGTTACTGTCCCTGGGTACCCAAGCCCTAGTGGCTAGTCCAAACCGTGGCAGCTGGTAGGGGCCCTTTCACACAGAGAAAAAGAGAATTAAACAGTCAGCAGTACAGTAATTCCATTTGGATTTAATGTGGCAATTCAACAGGAGCGACCCTGAATTAGTACTCACGACCTCCAAATAAGATAGGGTCCTTCAATGTCAGCAGGGCTCACTTGAGGTGACAAACCTCTTCACACATCCATATAAAAGAAAGCACTATACCAGGCAGGCTGCATCTGTATCCCGATCGCAATTACTGCACAATACCCGGAGAACACACAGCAGATTCAGTTCCTGACAGACCGAGTGTAATTTTCAGCAATTCCTCCAGTCTTCTACAGGGTGAGCCTGGTTTCTACTCTTCAGAGATCCTTTGATTCTTTTCACAGGACAGATTCAGTCCTAACAAGCTGCAGACCGAACTCTGGGCCTTACATGTTTTTGACTAAAACTGCACACTGAAAAAGCACAGGGCTCCTTCTTCTTCCTGCCAAAGCTCAACTCAAACTCCAACCGACAAAACGGGCACTTCCTTTGGAGTTCCTCCCAGTTCTTGACTGGATTGGCTGTCACTCACAATAGACTGCTGCTGTTGGTCCAAAAAGGTGCTGAAGTCTAAACTACATCTCCCAAGTCACTGCCCATACAATCCTCTTGTGGCTGGCTCAGATTATGAGTCCAAGTTCTGATTCGTCCAAGGCACCATTTTAGAGCTAACCACCCCACACTGATTGGTCCAGTTCAGCAGTTCAAAACTAGAATGGGGAACTAGCAGACACAGTTCTGACTGCAAAGAAAGCAGGTTAGACAAACTGTAATTTCATTATTACTCTAAATAATTTCTGGCAAACAGTTACATCTGTCAGATAGGTTCCCTTTGCACTCCTAGTGACTGCAAAATGAAGTGAATTGGCAGCAGCTTGAGTGGTACTCAATCAAAGAAACACACAGTCCCCCATACAAACTAATTATGTCTGCAAGCAGACAGCTCTTAAAGAGACAGTACCAGAGGTTCTAAAACACTCACTGATAAATGGCTTAAATGCCAAACACCATTCAGGCTTGGAGCATTCAAGCAAGCTCCTGGAAGTCTTTTGGGAACCCCATTTGCGGGGGTTACACCCTTCCTGGCCTGGGAAAGCAGCGTCGCGTCAAGCAAGTACCCCATAAGTTTCAACTGCAACCATATACATTTGCATTAGGCTCGCATATGTAATCATCAGTCAATATATCATTTTACCAAGAACACATTTCTGAAACATTGCAGTACATCACTCTTTACACAGTATTACATACACATTGTACCATAACTCAAGTTATTACCTCTTGTACATGAAACCTGAAGAGGGGGCCTTCCTATCAGTTACCTTGGGGCTGGATGGGGCAGGGCACCATATGAGAGGCAACACAAGTAACTTGGAGTTAGCACTGATGCTCAGTTTGGGCAATGAGCTGGGGACACATACACTCCTTTATGGACAACATTGAGGGGCAAGTCCACAGGCCTCCCAAGTGAATCATAACTGAGGTGCACCACAGGCTTTTACAGCTCGACCAGTCTTTCTAGGGAACTGTTATAGTCTCTGCACTCTGAGCCTCATTTTCAGCATTGTCCTCACTTGTCAGGGAGTCTCCATGGGGGTAGAGAGGCTAGAACTTGGGGCACTTTCAGCTCCAGGAGTTACAGTTTCTGAGTCCACAACATTTGGCTGCATGGAGAGCTTTTGGACACTGGCAGTGGACTGTCAGGGCACTCAAAATACTCTTCTTGTTCGGGTGTATCACCAGTCTGCCCAATCTATCATTTTCCTCCTGAAAGCTCAAACAGTTCAACCATGCACAATGATTCCATTTCATCTGATCTGATGCTTTGCACTTCACTTTCTGGGAGCATTGGCTCAGGGATGAAGCTGGGGGCTTAGACAGTCCAGAAGGCCCAGCTTCATCTCCAGTATTGACTAGGGATTGCCCGAAACAATTGACTCAGTTCGTAAGAAGGATAGTATTCAAAGTCACTCTCACTTTCTTCCGATATGGACTGACAGTCATGCTCAACTGGGACTTGTGGAGGGAACACTTTAACTTTGCTTCTGTAGGTGCAGACTTTCTTGATCTTTCTTAGCAGCAGCTCTAGTCACTGGTCCAGAGGGGCATCTTCTAGGGCTCAGACTCAATTAAGATTTGTCCAATGGGCAGTAAATGATTTCTATGCATTGTTTTTACATCTTTTGAATTATTCTCAGGCCTTACTTTGTACACTGGCAGATCATCTAGTTTGCCCACTACAATGTGGGGAGATGGTGCCATCTGTCAGCAATCTTGTGCTTGCCATGCAGTCCCAGATTTCTTAGCAATACCCGATCTCCCTCCTGCAGTTCCTGTGCTTTCACCTTTTATCATACCTTTCTTTGTTGGCCAATTTCTTTTTTTGGCAGCCATGGTTTGAGCCAGTTAGTACGCATGAGTTAGCTGGGCCTTTAACTTTTGCACATACTGTAAATAGTTGTCAGCTTGAACCCCATCAGGAGACCCCAAAACACACATCTACTGGTAGTACGAGCTTCTCTTCCAAACATCAGGCGGTAGGGGAGAATCCAGTGGCATCACTTTTGGTGCAGTTATAAGCATGTACCAGGGTGCTAATTTGTTGGCTCCATCTAGGCTTGTCCTTTGGGTGCAGGGTGCCTAGCATATCTAGCAAAGTGCGGTTGAAGCGTTCAGGCTGTGGGTCCCCTGGGGTGGTAAGGAGTGGTTCTGGACTTTCGCACTCCCCACAGAGAAGCATCTCTTTGATCAGACGACTCTCAAAGTCTCTCCCTTGATCAGAATGGATTCTTTGTGGAGCCCATAGTGAACAAAAAGTTTTCTACAAGTACTTTGGCCACAGTGGATGCTTTCTGGTCTTTGGTGGGGAAAGCTTGGGCATATCTAGTGAAATGGTCAGTGACCACCAGCACATTACTGATATTTCTTTGATCTGACTCCAAACTCAGAAAATCAATACAGACCAGCTCCATGGGTGCACTGGTGGTGATGTTAACAAGGGGCAGCCCTCTGGGGCAACTTTCCTCTGTGAAGCGACTACAAGTTCGAATGTGTTGCTCCACATCAGCCCCATCTTAGGCCAATAGAATCTGGATCTCACCAAGTCAAGTGTTCTGTCTATACCAAGGTGCCCATGTGGTTGTGCAAGGACCTCAGTACTGAGTCTCGAAGGCAGTGGGCAGCACTAGTTGTTGTTTGTCTACTTGTCCCTCTGTCTACTGTTTCTCTGTATAACAGTTTATTGATCAGTTTCAACTTAGGACCTTCTTTGTATAACAGTGCAGTTCTCAAATCAGTGGAGCATAATTTGGACACATCTTTTCCTGCATAGAGGGCTTCTAAAGCTGCTTTGATCATGGGATAGAGGTTGAGCCCGCCCGAATACTGTCATTGTCCAGCTGGGCAGTGCACCAATGTCTATTGCAGAAAAGTGGCAATAAGCAGGGTATACAATTCTCAGAGGCTCCCAAGCAATCCACCATGCAGTCCACTGCGTCCGTGGACATTTGTTCCTCCCTGTCAAACTTCGACAGAGTGCCCGAATGTCAGGTTCTGTCAATCGGACCCAATCATTCTGAGAACAGACCTCCGGGAGAGAGCATCAGCATCTATGTGGTTCAGACCTGCTCGGTATACGAGCATAGTCATATGTAGGTAATGCAGAAAGCCACCTATGGCCAGTGGCATCCAACAGCTGAGGTCTGCACATAGGTCAAAGGATTATTGTCAGTTTTACTAGTATTTTAGCCCCATACAAGTACTCATGAAATTGGTCAACAATAGCCACTTCAAACTAGGAACTCTAACTTATGTACAGGATAGTTCTTTTCGGATGGGGTCAGGCTTCTACTGGCAAAGGCCACTGGTCTCAGGCCATTCGTGCTCTTGGTACAACACAGCCCCCAACCCTTGCGAAGCTAGCATCAGTGTGCAAGGCGTAAGGTTTTCTTGGATCGGCATAGGCCAGCACTGGAGCATGGGTAGTTGATATGTGATCTCATGAAAGCAGTCTCACAATCAGGAGTCCAGCGGGCCCCAAATACTTCACTTTCGGATGAAAATACACTCTTTCAGTCTGAGGGCCGCTGACTTTTAGTATTTTTGTGGGTTGGGGATACCCTTGAGTAAGGTTAAGTAAAGGCGGATCACTCTTGAATAGTCCTTGATGAGCGCCGATAATACCACAGAATCCCAGGAATCTTTGCAGTTCTTTTTAGATTTTTGAGCTGTGGCCAGGTGGTCAAGGCCTCAACTTTACTTGGTCAGGTCTCTATTCCTCGGTGGATACTATGTGTCCCACATACTTTACTGATGTTTGAAAGAATTGACACTTATCAATGGACAGTTTAAGGTCAAAGTCCTCCAGTCGGTCAATACCTTAAATAATCTGCTCTCATGTTCCTCCAGTGAGCTGCCAAACACAATAACATCATCTAGGTATACCAGGCACTCTAGTAAGTTCATGTCCCCCACTGCACGCTCCATCAATCGTTGAAAAGTGGCTGGGGCACCTGAAATCCCATGAGGCATCCTCATGAATTCACCAAAAGCCGCGGACAGAATAAAGGCCGTCTTCTCACGGTCCTCTGGGGCCATCGGGATCTGGTAGTACCCACTGCGGAGATCCGTACAGAGAACCACTTGCTCCCGTTTAGGCAGTCCAAGCATCCTGGAATGCGGGGCATTGTGTACTGATCAGGGATAGTCCGCGGTTTAAGTGCGATAATCCACACATCCTTACTGTTCCATTCTTTTCCTCACTACCACAATGGGGAAGCATAAGAGGCTTCTGGATTCTTGTATTACACCAGCAGCTAACATCTCTTGCAGATGCCGTCTCACATCATCTATGTCAGCAGGTGCCAGGCGTCGAGACCTCTCACGAAATGGTCTTTTGTCATGCAGCGGATATTGTGCTCAGCTCCTTGCATGCATCCTACATCCCATTCCTTTAAAAACAACACCTGGTCTCTGGGCAAGCTTCTCACTGATCCTCACTTTCCATTCAGCTGGCAGCGAGTCGCCAAATCAAACAAGTCAGGCGTTACTCTGTCATTCTTCTTGAACTCTTGCTGCTGGGTAGCACTGCAGTGTCTGCACAATGCTCATTAGCTGAGATGCAACCTCTGTTTACTCGAATGTCTCTTTCAGACACATTATGAACTTGGACCATTGCCCTTCTGGCATAAGCATGGGCTCTAGCGGGCAAAATACTGAAGCTTGATCAGCAGTCCCTCTGGCAATTTTCCATCGCTGGTGCATCCAACATTAATATTTTATTCTTAACATCCTTTCTGATACGGACCTCTCCTGTGGGTACACTGGGCATTTGGCGGCGGGATCAGAAAACTCAGGATCCTTCTTCCATACAATTCCGGCCGGTTCCTCTGGTTCTGTTTTTTTCAGCATCTCTCTGTCCTCATAGGCCTTCTTAATTAAAGCCGAACTCTTAAAGCTCTACTACTCTTTGACCCTGTTTTCACTAACACAACTGTGCCAGCCTTCCGAACATATGAGCATTTGTTCCAATCAACAAAGGGACACCATCATACAGTCCAGTGAGGGACACACTAAGGCTAGGGGTCTCTCTTGTTCGGCCACTCCAGCCACGGAGGTGGGGGAAAGACAGCCAATCTGGATATAACCGAATAGGGTAGGCCTTCTCATTAACCCCCATACATGCAGTCCTTCTAATAGTTTGTAAGGTACGTCTGACAAATGCTTCTGATACCAATCCTGGAACATAATTGTCACTTGGGAGCCACTGTCTAATACAGCTCTTGTAGAACACTCCATTCACCTACAGTGGTCTCCATGGAGGGACCCACTATTCTGGACCAGTCTGGAGGCGGTGTGGGGGCCTGGGCAACTGACCTTGCACAAAAGGGCGTGAATTAGCATTTTGGTGCCCTCACTGGGATCATATCGTGCACCTCTTAACCACTGATTTCTTCTCCAGAGCTCTCCTTGTAGCCTATATGCAACTTTGTCAGTGTCTTTTGGGGACTGGCATTCCCTTTTCATGTGCCCATCTTTCCCACAATTATAGCAAAACATACTTTCTGGAGTTTGAGCTGGCGGCCACACTGGGAGCCAGGCGGGGTATTACTAACTGGAAACCTGGGTGCCATCTCTGTCTCTGGCGTGATAAGCATTTGGAGACATCTCGTCAGTTTCTCCACTTCCATAGTCAAGGAGTGAGTTTGGAGCTGTTATCAGCAGGAGATACATGGGTGAGTACCCCCACCCCACTAGCAATGCAGTGGGATATAGGTCAGGGCCGTACTTGCAGGCATGGCCTTCATAAAGGACTGTTTTTGAATTCCGGATCTCTCAACAGTTAGCCCCATTGTGGCATATCTTTCCTTGTCAGAGCACTCATTGACTGTCAACCTCTGCCCTGAACTTCACTTGATGGGTCACCCTCAGTCCACGGGTCGTAGCCACAGCTGTTGGTGCAGGTACCTCCCGAGTCGCCTTTTCTCAACTCCTCGATTTCTCTCATTAACTCATCATGGGAGGGTGGGGATTCCAGTCGATTTGCCAGGCGTAACCTGAAGCAACAGCAGTTCTGAGAAGGGGCAGACTTAAGGATTCTGTCCAGTCTGGTTCGGTCCAGTTCAATCGCTGGCAAACACACCCTTTCTGAGGCATTCTTGCAACAATTTTTCAACCGAGGACATACACAGACAACAACTCCCTTGGTACTGTTGTGCATTTCTTACTCTCCACCATAGGTCCTCATCAGAATCTGGGCTCCCATACACATTCTCCAAGGCCTCAAGATAGGCCTGTGCAGTGCTTCAGGGTTACTGGCCCGTTTGTACGGATGGTAGCAAGGGGCAGGACCTCAGAGGCTCTCACTAACCCTCTTTAGCTTTTAGCCTTCCGAGCATTGCCATTCTAGCACTTGGGGCAACATAGTCTATCCAGGTCTCCCAGTCATCCTCTCCTTGGGGGGTGGGAGGGTGCCAGAAAGATCCTCAACCTTCGGTAAGAGTCGTGACTAATGGCAGGTGCAGAAATAGGAGTCTGCATTGGTTCAGCCACCATTACAGGCACTGGAGCAGGAGAGGTGTTGGGAGGAACACCGCCAGGTGGCAAGAATAGTTTCTTCAAGTCCTCCACAGTTTCCCTCTCCCAGCAACCATTCAGCAAATTTCTCCTCAAAAGTTTCAGATAGTGGTGGGGGCTGATTCCCCCGGTCTTTACTGTCCTTAGTTATCACTCTCCAAGCAGTGAGGGCTCCCTCTGGGGTAATGGTCTGTGGCACTTTGGAGCTATCTATGGGATCCTTAAACTCTACTAGGGCCAGGAAAGTGTGGGTGAGCAGATTAGCATGCCGACCCACCACCACAGGGTTTTGTAAACCTTCCACCTTGAAAGTACTCCCTGCACAGTGTCCGTGTTGATACCCAGGGGATGTCCAGGATAAGCATAGCATTTTGGGGGTCGATCTCCTCCCAGTACACCACTCCACCAGCCGGTGCACAGCCACTTCTGTCGGGTACCCATTTTTCTTAACAGTGGTTCGTAAATATGGCCACTAGAGGACACACAATCCCAGCGGTGAGCCTCAAGATGTAACCCCTAGATGGCGCTATCCCAGGGGCTACTACCCCTGCCTGATTTGCCACTAACAGGTTGAGGGGACTGGATCCAATGGCGGGTGCCTCCACCCAGAGGTCAGGGTTTGCAATAGTTAAACTAACTTGGTCACAGCCCTCTGGGACACTGCAACCCCTTTCTTCCCACTAGTGGCCCACACAATATATCAGAATTACCTTCACAGTATACACTTACCCCCAGGTCTGGTTCCGTACTGGGACCTCCTGTGAAATGAGATACAGTGCAACAATCACAGTACAGTACTTTAACATAGACAAATACCTCAGGCAGTATAACTTTGCTGAAACAAGCAGCTCTGATTTATTTGGGGATATAACAAGGACAGGGAAATCAGGTTAATTAGCTTATCACTTTAATAATCTACCTATGGCTCTGTGCACAGGCCTATCCCTATCAGTTACTGTCCCTGGTACCCAAGCCCTAGTGGCTAGTCCAAACCGTGGCAGCTGGTAGGGGCCCTTTCACACAGAGAAAAAGAGAATTAAACAGTCAGCAGTACAGTAATTCCATTTGGATTTAATGTGGCAATTCAACAGGAGCGACCTGAATTAGTACTCACGACCTCCAAATAAGATAGGGTCCTTCAATGTCAGCAGGGCTCACTTGAGGTGCACAAACCTCTTCACACATCCATATAAAAGAAAGCACTATACCAGGCAGGCTGCATCTGTATCCCGATCGCAATTACTGCACAATACCGGAGAACACACAGCAGATTCAGTTCCTGACAGACCGAGTGTAATTTTCAGCAATTCCTCCAGTCTTCTACAGGGTGAGCCTGGTTTCTACTCTTCAGAGATCCTTTGATTCTTTTCACAGGACGATTCAGTCCTAACAAGCTGCAGACCGGAACTCTGGGCCTTACACATTTTTTGACTAAAACTGCACACTGAAAAAGCACAGGGCTCCTTCCTTCTTCACTGCCAAAGCTCAACTCAAACTCCAACCGACAAAACCGGGCACTTCCTTTGAGTTCCTCCCAGTTCTTGACTGGATTGGCTGTCACTCACAATAGACTGCTGCTGTTGGTCCAAAAGGTGCTGAAGTCTAAACTACATCTCCCAGAGTCACTGCCCATACAATCCTCTTGTGGCTGGCTCAGATTATGAGTCCAAGTTCTGATTCGTCCAAGGCACCATTTTAGAGCTAGCTTACCCCACACTGATTGGTCCAGTTCAGCAGTTCAAAACTAGAATGGGAACTAGCAGACACAGTTCTGACTGCAAAGAAAGCAGGTTAGACAAACTGTAATTTCATTATTACTCTAAATAATTTCTGGCAAACAGTTACATCTGTCAGATAGGTTCCCTTTGCACTCCTAGTGACTGCAAAATGAAGTGAATTGGCAGCAGCTTGTGGTACTCAATCAAAAAACACACAGTCCCCCATACAAACTAATTATGTCTGCAAGCAGACAGCTCTTAAAGAGACAGTACCAGAGGTTCTAAAACACTCACTGATAAATGGCTTAAATGCCAAACACCATTCAGGCTTGGAGCATTCAAGCAAGCTCCTGGAAGTCTTTTGGGAACCCCCATTTGCAGGGGGTTACATGTAGTTATCCTGTTGGCATAAGAAGCACTAAGAAATGAATCAGTGCCACAGGATGTATATCATTTTGCTAATTTTTGATTTTTTGAGCTAAAATTCATTGTTAAGCAGTCCACCTTGAGACTGGCTGCTGATGGTCCCATCGTTCACAAGCACCAGACTGCATGAATCTATGGGTAAACTTCGTTTATGGGTGAGTTCTGAAATGTTTTCTGCCTATTCAGTAAACACACTGCTTGGTAGGATAGATGCTACTGAAGAGTTTAAAGTTAATCCAGTCTAAAACAAGCGCTCTAACCTTTTACAATCCGTGTTTAAAAGTTGAAGCCATGTTGTTGCTAATGCATATGTCCAGAACCATGGCTTAAACTTTCAGACATGGACTGTAACAGAGTTAAGAGCGCTTGTTTTAGATCAGATTAACTTTAAACTCCTCAGTAGTGTCCATAGTACCAAGCAGTGTGTTTATTGACCAGACAGAAAAAATTCAGAACTCTTTTCCAATCCTCATTTTGGATCAATAAGTTTTCTGAAAACCTATGAACTCTTTCTTCAAAATCTTGCTGTAAAGTAACAGAAAGGGTAGGAACAGACTTGTGCAGAAAGTAAACAGTAGAGTCATTTGCATAACTATAAACAGAACAGGGCGGCCCATCGGCGCAGCAGTTGGATTTCCGCTTGTGAAGCCAGTGACCAAGGTTTGGGAGCAGACTCAGGCACCAGAGGGCGGCCGGGGAGAGGATGTCTGAGCATCCGATGGACTGCTCAGCTCCTCCGGGGTACTCCTGCTCAGGGAGGCCTGACCTCTGGTGACTGCCAGAGGTATCATAGCCCAATGCCTGCACTAAGAGACAGCATGATGTATTCCGGCATTAGCCTTGGTGTAGTGGCATGTCACACTTTGGGAGGGTGTACTTGTAAAAAAAAATGCCTCTCCTGGCGCAACACCGATGTGAGTACCCAATAGTGGATCCTCACCTGCCATGGCCACGGTATCACCAGAGCTCTCCGATGATGATTTGATGCCTCTGAGGTGGGGGTTTGGAGCCACCTCCCCACTGTGTCCCCCACCTGGGGGAGTGGGTAAGCTAGGGATCTATGGGGAGCACTCGGCAGAAGAGTCAGCGTCAGGTAGGCAGCTGGGTGACAGTGTTGGGTTAGAACAGGGTAAAGAGAAAATAAAAAATAGAACAATTTCAAGAACAGAGAGCAAAGGGTTATAATACAATGGCAAAATAATCCCAAGAAGCTGATTGGCTGCCATGCCATAGAACCAGTGATGTTCCTCAGAGAGGAAAAATCCTTTTTCACGGGCGAATCTTAGTCCAAGCCTTACTGCTTACTAGCATACGAGATGTGCACATTCCAGTGGGGTGGGGTGGTGGGGATTACAGGAAAAGGCACAAATCATGTTGTTTGGTTCTCAACATGCTTTATCAAATCTGCATTCTCTCTTTTCTATTACCTTGAAAAAAAATAACCACTGGAAAAAGTGATGGAGTTTACACATTTAAGTTTGACTTTTGATTCTTGAATGATTCTCAAAATTCAAATTGAAAATATAGTTTTAAAATCCGCTCTTGTCTAGACCATTTAAAACATGCTCGCATAGCCTATCCAGTGAATAGGAAGCACATTGTGGTTCAGGCACTTCTTTCCACTGTGGACTACCGGGATGTAATTTATCAATAGACATCTGAGTTTTGCTTGGTTTCTTTTAATGTAGTCTTTTATTAGTTGTCATGTTTTTTTTCCAAAGGCAAAATGAAATGTACATAATTGTTGACTACCACTATCTCACAGGAGCAATCTTAACTGGTTGTCTTTGGTTTACAAAGCAGTAAACAACCAGATTGTCCCATACTTATCCAACCTCTTGCTGACTCCAGCCCGTAAGTATGGCTTACACAATGTTTCGCATTGGCGGTTATCAACTGCCAAAATATGACTGAAATATACCTTGCCAGAGCAACGTTGGAAGCAACTTTTATGCATGGAATGATCTTGGAACTTCATCTCAGAAATTGTGCTAGGATAGAGGATTTTCTGAATGCTGTAAAGCGAATATGTTAATTGCTGAGTCTTGTTGGAAATGTTTTAATACTTGAGTATAACTATTTATTTATTTATTTCAAAAGGTTCACCAGGAAAGACATACTGAGCTGCTAACATCTCATTTCCAGAAATGTCCTGGGGGTATAGAGGAGGGCAATGAATAACAATCAGAACAATAAATTACATGGCAGGTAAAAACAAACAAAAAGAATTATTAAATTCTGATTGAAAGCCAGTTTATGCAGTTTATGCAAGGATAAGGCAGAGAATGCAATCCAGTGGGTATCAAGAAAATACAATTAGAGTGCAAAGTGCAATTTATGTAAGGAAAGAGGCAAAGAATGCTATTCAGTGGGTATCAAGGAAAATACAGTTCAAAGTGCAGAGCTAACGGGGATAACAGTAGGAGCTGGGACTAGTTGCTAGAGAGGGAGAAAAAGGGGTGTAATCAAATGTAGATGAGGAGGAGTAGAGAGGATGGGGTAAAAGATCGTGAGTAGTGGAACAGGGACAGGTATTGGGTACAATTTCAGGGTGAGAAGTGAAATCGTGGAGAGAAGAGAAGAAAGAAGGGAGGAGAGGAGAGAGAGTGAGCATTGGAAAAGGCACAGCGGATGGGTAGGGGAGAGAATGCCATCGCTTGGGGAAGTGGCAAGAGAAAGCAGCCTGGCCAGTTAAGGATTTCCTTGAAGGGAGTGCAAGGGAATGACAGCCAGGGTTGCGAAGGGTGTAAGAGGAAGGTGTTGGGTGGGGAGAGAGAGTTAGGTAAGAGGAGAGCCGAGACAGTATGTAGAGATAAAGGAAGTACAATCAGTGAGGCATCTGGCTTCAAGGGAGGGAAGGAGAGTAGGAATATAGGAAGCAATCGTGTGTGCAGGGTGGACAGTCCAAGGCAAAACAACAGAAGGAGTGGAGGAGTCCAATCTGGCTAGGGTGGTCTTGGGAGCAGCACTGTAGGCAATGTCGCGTAGTAGTAAAATGGGGAGAATCATTTTCAGGACAATGGCTTAGCGAGCCGGAAGAGAACAGAACCTCTATTCATGTTTAGAAAATGGGCTTTTATTTCCTGGCATCTGATTGGCAAGTATCCTTGCCGGGGGGTAAGTGGGTACATTAACTTTCAATAGATGCCCAGGAAATAAAAGGACCATAGGACTATAGTACCCTGGCACAGGGTCATAATGTCTGAAGACATTATGCTGCAGCAATATACCACACTGCCAATACAGTGCGGTTATTGCTGTAACCTCAACTCTGTTTTCAGGGGGCTCTGCCCAACCCCCAACTAAAATAACAAACTCCAGGGTGGGGGTTAACACTTAAATTTACACAAAGTGCAAAAATAAGAGAAAATTCCATGCACCTTGGACTGGAAATCGAAGCGTGATCCACAGACGCACTGCCTCCTTGCTGCCTGTGGCTCATCTTATTGAGCCACCGCAACTGCTTGTTGGCCCTGTCTCAGCAGAGGTCTTGTCCTCTGCCCTGGGAAGGGTGAGAGGGTACTACGCACTCACCCTTTTGCAGTTTTGAACCTCGCTCTCTTCCCTACCAGGCTGTTCCTGTTGTGCGGTTTTGACATGTGCTGTAGAGCGACGAGATAGTGACCAGTAGGGCTGCCCTTTCACTCACTAAAGAATCCTACCCACCCCACTTTCTAATTGGCTAAACTTTCTAATTTAAATATGAAGATGCCACCATTTGTTTTATCTCGCTTAGCGAGATATTAACCCCTCCCAAGTAGAGTTGTTCAATGCGGCGGTGAAACCACACACAAGCTCCTCGTTGACTCATTTCTCCCTTTTTGTATTTCTTTTTTATTTACAGTGCCCTTTTGTCCCATGCCTAATGATTGTACATAGCGGGACTCTTGACACCTGACAGCTCTCGCTCATCCCTCCTCCAACCGGCCACCTACTCACTCCCGAAAATGAACCTGCCTGTGATTTGTAGTGGCAGCACAGATTGCCCTGACATGAAGTCGCTTCACCTCTCCTTACTGTCACACACCACTCCCGAGAGGAAAATGCCAAGATCGAGTCATCCCCAGCACAAACACTCCGACAAACACACCAGGCGACGCACTCCCTCTCAAGCTTCATTGCATCTCCCAACAGTCCGATCCATGATGCTTATTGATCCACCATGGCACCGCCAGACAGCCGATGCTGCAACCGGCGAAGTTACTGTCCCTTTTCAAGTGTGTGCAGGTAAATTCTGAATTTACTATTCAGCAAGTCAACATTCATGTGAAGTGGCTCCTTTCAATTGTGCAAGTCTGGCAGAGCTGTTTGTGCTCTTGTGCCCTTCCTCCACTTAGTCACCTGCTCACAGTCAACCCCACAGTCTTTTAAAAATGGAAAATCAAAAGATAAAACAAAATAAAAAGAAAACAAGTGCAGGGGCATGAAAAAAAAAGTAAATGTTGGGGGAACATATCTTACAGACAAAATACCTGGGGAACACTACAGAGCCCTCTACTGACCTGATGCAGTAAGGGACTACGTTACCACAAAGGAATAAACATTCAGTTGTAGTCATTTTATAGCATTACTTTAGATTTATTTGTAATCTTATAAAAAATGATGCATGTAGCTAATTTTTCTAAGTAAAATAATACCCTCCAGGGTGGGTGGGTGATATTGGCAACACCAGACCTTCTTGGGCTATAAGACCTGCCGCCTGTAGCATCGGCCTTATTACACCTCTACGGTCCGGTATTGCCTAATACTGCCCAATTCTGCCAGGTATTATTGCTTGCATAATGCATTTAGTTTAGTAAATTTTTTTGTGGACAGCATCCACATGCCCTTAAAAGTCGAGTTGCAAGTCGAGCCAGACCCTGAGGTACTTAAATGAGGGAACATCATCGATTGTGGTCCCATCTAGGTGGGGGTGGGGAGCCTAGTGAGCATCTGCCTAGTGCAAAGGTCATGAAACCATTTCCTTGCCACTGAGGATAATGAATTTGACCAGAACTAGTGCTGAGCAGCTGTTGAAGTCCAGCTGAAGCCTGGCCATCAGATCAGAGGGAGGAATTAAAGGCAAATAGCATTGTTCCATCTGAGAACACAGAAATGGATGCAGAGGGCAGGCAGTGGGGATGCATTCAGGAAGACTGAAAAGAGTACTGGGCCAAGGACAGACCCTAGGGGGCACCAGTGCTGACTGGAGTGGGGGTGGGGATAAGGAGTCTCCAGTTCTAACAGACTGAGTCCTACCCTCAAGGTAGGAGTGGAACCAGTTAGTAGCCGAGTCAGAGAACCCTGCAGCTATAAGTTTGTCAAGAAGAAGGGGTGGGCTACAGTGCTGAAAAGCTTTGGTCAAGTCGACAAAGATGGCGGAGGTGACAAGGCCTGATCCATGCCTGAAGAATGGAGTCAGTAAGCTGGAGGCTGGCTATTTATATTAACTGTAATTTGTCTGTCTCTCTTTGTCTATCATATTATGACGTAGGATGCTATGTAAACAAGACCTCGTATTGCATGGAACTTAGAATGTTTTAATAGTTGACTATTAACTATTTACATTAATTGCAACTTCTTTGTCAGTCTTTGTCTACCGTATCATGCCATGGGATGGTATGTAAACATGACCTTGTATTTCATGGAACTTAGCCTGTAATATTTAACTTTTAATTAATAAGTAAATAAATAAACTATCCTTCTGTGCTGTGCAGTGTCAAAAGCCTTATAGTATATGGTTAGTCCTTATTGTCGATAGAAATCAGTGGCTTTCAAATCTTGTTGTAGAGCAGTTCAAAGGTCAAAAAGTTGTACTATCGTTCTGACATCACATCGCTAGTACAACAACTTTTCAACCTTGTACTGCCTCCTGATTAGTTCACTCAACTAGCTGCAATGGAGAAAAATAGGAAAACATGGCATCGCAGTTAAGCGAGTGATGAAAAGTGGATCTTCCTACTTTTGACACAGTAGCCTCACACACTGCTTTGTGTCACAAAATGAATTCTTTCTCTAATAGTTTTAAAATAAACACTATCAGTAACAGAAAGTCAGCAAGAGCAGGGAGAAGCCAGATTCAGGGAGAGTGGAGAGAAGCCAGAGGGAGTGGCAGCGGGGAGAAGTGTGAATGGGAGCAACAAATAATGCAGAAGGTACAAAAAGCTGTGACAAAGGCACTGGAAAGAAAAAAAAATTGACGATAAGCCTAACCGTATACTATAAAAAACAGTGGATGGGTGATCATCCACAACTAAGAACTGCGTTTACATCTAGGCAATTGATGACATCAGAGAGATCTCTCATGCTTCACTGTCGAGGTCTCTGTGATGTCATCAACTCCTCGATGAAACACAGCCTTGTTATGGACGGTCACCCATCCACTAATCTATATGCTGTAGTCCATGTATAGCATTTCAACTCCTGGTCTCCCATCCACTGCCATTGTAACCCAATCAAAAAAGTTGAGAGTTTGGCATGATCATCCTGCCATAACCCATGCTGCCTCCTGCCCTGTAGTCTACTAGCCTCCATAGGAACTCTACCACCAGGTACTCCTTCCAGCAGCTTCCTATCTTCCAGGTTCAGTTCACTCAGCCTGTAGTTTCCCGGTCATTTCTTTCTCCACTCTTGTGGGGTGGTACCACACTAGCAACCTTCTAATCCACTGGCACAACCCATTTTCAAAGAGCAGCTAACCAGATCAGACAGCGGTGTCACCAGTGCCTAACTCATCTCTCTCAACACCCTACGGTGCATACCATCGGGTCCTGGTGATTTATTCACTTTCCGAGCCTTCAGTCCCTTGCACACATTTTCCACGGATACCATTGCTACCTCTGGTCCACTTCCTTGTTCTCCTCAGGACCGACTCAACAATCTGAGAGTGGCCCACCTCCTTCAACTGTAAATACTGAACAAAGAAATTAATTCTGGATATCACTTTAACCATTACACCAATCGTTCCGCTCACACTGATTAGACTCTGCTATTACAAAGTAACTGTTATTGAGTACTCAATAGGGGAGACACTATGCTTGTGTAACCCTAGGTGGCACTATCCCAAGGGCTACTACCCTGCCTGCTTGGCTAGTAGCAGGTTAAGAGGCATGAGTTCTGAAACGGGTGCCTCCACCGGAGGTCAGGTTTGGTAGTGGTCAAGTTAACCTGGGCACAACCCTCCGAACACTGAAATCCCCTCTTTCCCTGTAGTGGCCTGAATACTGTACAATAATAACTTTCACAATACCCCTGGTACACCATTCAAGTACCCACACTATTTGCACTTACCACCAGGGCTGGTTCCTCTGGCTCGACCTTGGGGACCCCCTGTAAAACAAGGTTATGCATGGCAAATTGCAACAGTACAGTACTTTGAGCACAAACTGGAACCACAGTCAGATTACATGCAGAAAAGTTAGATCTGATTCATTTGGGGACTTGAACAAGGGAGGGCAAAATCAGGTTAATTAGCTTAAAGGTTATATCAATCAAGCAGTTATGCATGCGCTTTGAGTCCCCCAGAGTCCACCTCTGGGTACCCAGGTACAGAAGAAACATAGAAACATAGAAACATAGAAGTTGTCGGCAGATAAGGACCCAAGGCCCATCCAGTCTGCCCATTTCTTTTCTACCTTATAAATGTGCCATCGGCCTTTGCTCTGTCAGTGACCTATCTATTCATAGTCATTTGTGTTGCTCCCTTATGCCTATCCCATGCCTGTTTGAAGCCCTGCACTGTATTCATAGCCACCACTTCTTGTGGTAAGCCATTCCAGCATCTACCACCCTTTCTGTGAAAAGAATTTCCTCACATTTCCCCTTAATCGGCCTCCCTCTAATCTCATGATGTGTCCTCTTGTCCTGCTATTTTTCTTATATTTAAACATGTTAGACTCTTTCACCTTGTTTATGCCCTTAAGGTGTTTGAATGCCTCGATCATATCACCTCTCTCCCTCCTTTGCTCAAGGGTATACATATTGAGCTCCGTTAATCTGTCCTCATATGTCTTCTGATGCAGTCCCTGCACCATTTTGGTTGCCCTTCTCTGGACTGCCTCAATTTGGTTAATGTCCTTGTGAAGGTGTGGCCTCCAATACTGCATGCAGTACTCCAGATGGGGCCTAACCAATGTCTTGTACAGAGGATTATTACCTCCCTCTTATGACTTGTGATACCCCTGCTAATACACCCTAACACCCCCTAGCCTTACCTACTGCTTTAGAGGTCTGCTTGGATGATTTTAGGTCATCAGTGATGATGATGCCCAAGTCTCTTTCTTCCTTTGTGACTGCTAGCAGCTCCCTCCCAGCCTATAAGTGGCTTCAGGGTTTCTCTTCCCTATGTGCATGATCTTGCACTTCTTTGCATTAAATCCCAGTTGCCACTCTTCTGACCATTCTGCTAGTTTATCCAGATCTCTTCTCATTCTGCCCACCCCATCTGGATCATCTACCCTGTTGCAGATCTTGGTGTCATCTGCAAACAGACAAGCCTTACCTTCTAGTCCATCTGCAAGGTCACTAATGAAGATGTTGAATAGGACTGGCCCCAGGACTGATCCTGAGGTACCCCACTTGTGACTTGCATCTCTTCTGACTGTATACCATTTACCACCACTCTCTGTTTTCTGCCAGTCAACCAGTTTGCCACCCAGTTGACCAACTTCTGACCACCGAGCCTACCCAGCTTATTTATCAATCTTCTATGTGGAACAGTGTCAAAAGCTTTGCTGAAGTCAAGGTAGGTGACATCAACTGCTCCCCTTGGTCCACCACTCTGGTTACCCAGTCAAAGAAATCTATGAGATTAGTTTGACAGGACCTTCCTTTGTAAACCCATGCTGTCTTGGATCCTGTGCCCCTATGGATTCCAGGTGTTGCACTATCCTTTTCTTAAGGAGTGCCTCCATAATCTTGCCCACTACTGAGGTAAGACTGACTGGTCTTAGTTCCCCGCCTCCTCCCTGCTACCACTCTTGTGGAGCGGGATCACATGAGCCCTTCTCCAGTCTTCTGGGACCTCTCCTGTGCTCAGAGACTCACTAAACAATTCTGCTAATGGCTCTGCTAGTTCCTCCTTTAGCTCCTAAGTACCCTGGGATGTATGCCATCAGGTCCCATTGCCTTATCCACCCTGAGCTTAGCAAGCTCTTGTAGGACCCTTTCTTTTTGAAGGGAGTAGTGCCCTCCCTCCCCTGTGTCCATGATGCTGAGCTGTGGGCCCTACCCTACCTTCTCTTCAGTAAATACTGAGCAAAAGTATCTATTTAGGATAGATGCCTTTACAAGTCCTCCTCCTCACATGCTCCCTTTTCTCCATTAAGCTTAGCAATACCCCTCTGGACTTTCTCCTTTCACTAATGTATCTATAGAAAGTCTTGTCACCTTCTTTACTGTTACGTGCTAGTGTTTCCTCAGTTTGGGACTTTGCCTGCCTTACTGCCTTACCTGCTTCCCTTAGGGCAGTTTGGTATGCCTCCTATCTTCATTCCACTGTGTTCCCTTATATTTCCTGAAGGCCAGCCTTTGGCTCTGACCTTTTCTGCTACTGTATTTGAGAACCAAAGTGGTTTCCTTCTTCTTTGCACTTCCTTTTCTGTCTAACACAATGGGATGTTGCTTCAAGTATTGCATCCTTAATGCTTGCCCACTTTGCCTGTACCCCCTCACCTGTGTTTCTTTTTGCCAGGGCTAGCTTAACTCTGTTGGCCATCTTATCAAAGTCAGCTCCTCTGAAGTCCCATATTTTTGCCTTGGAATGGGATGATTTAGATGTAGTAGCCAAACTGAACCATACCATGTGATGGTCACTGGCCCCAGGTGACCTTCTACCTGGAGATCTGTGATCCCTTCTTTGTTAGTCAGTACTAGATCTAGGATAGCCCTGTCTCTTGTGGGTTGCTGTACCAGTTGTTTGAGGCCCTCCCTGCAGGGAATCCACTATGAGTCTAGTTCTGGCAGATGTTCCTGCTGGTATTGACCAATCTGTATCCGGCATGTTGAAGTCTCCATTATCAGAACCTCCCTTTGGCTGTCATGTTTTGTATATCTTCTAACAGTAATGTGTCTATGTCCTCCTCTGGTCTGAGGCCTGTAGACAACCCCAGTTCTTATGGCTGTCCCATTTCCTGTTTCCAGGGTGACCCACAGTTCTTCTGGCTCCTTATGTGTATTCTGAATTTCTGTAGCTTTGATATTTTCATTAACATACAGGGCCACTCCTCCCCCTTTTGCACCTCGGTCTCTTCTGAACAATACATAGCCAGGTACTGAAGTCTCCCAAGTGTGGTTACTGGTAAACCACGTCTCACTAATTGCTACTATGTCCAGTTTAGCCTCTGACATTATTGCCTGCAGGTCTGGGATCTTGTTTCCCAGGCTGTGAGCATTGTGTACATGATTTTCCATTGGCCAGATTTTGGTGTGTTAGTTGTTGGGTGATGTTTGGCATTACCCTGTGCATCGTATGGGAGACAAACCTTTTTCTTACCTGGTGATGCAAATGAGCGGCAAACCGCTGAATTCCTGTTTGACCACTAGCTGAGGGGAGGGTGTTCTTCCCATTAGCGTATGGGGTGCTGCACCCCTCTCCCCATTGCTAGTTTAAATAGATGGGCTAAGCCAGGACAGTTGCCGGGTTGCAGCTGGTTGGGGCCCTGTGATGGAAAATACAACATGCACAGTACACGATATTTGTAATCTGGAGCCAGAGGGCTCAGTTAATGAAGGAAGCGAAACAACAAGACAATCAGATGCGCACTCAGATTGAGCTGTTGTTGTAGGGAGCTACCCTGGTATTTACTTATGATACCCAAGACTGGACACAGGCTGGACGAAAATCAAGACTGCAGGTGGTTTATCTGGAATACCAGGAGAAGCAGGGCCCACACAAGTCGCAGAGGCTTGTTCCTGTTCAAGCGTGGAGCAGGAGCTGATCACCAGGCAGGTCTCTCGTCGATTGCTTCTCTGTGCAGTGGGTAGTCTGGCTGGGCCAGTCTGGCAAAGCCCAGACTGCATGGAGACAAGTTCAGAAGCAGTCCGTTTTGGGTTGGATATAGCTTCCAGGAAGCAGAACACAGTTCACACAGTGGGAAACTAACTCACAACCCACTAGCAGCTAATAGTACATTTACATGTACGTGAATTCTACTGTACCAGGCAAAGCACTCCCGGGCACAATCGCAAAGTCTCTGCACACTGGGAGATTAGGGGTAGCTGGAACTCCTGACAGGCCGATCGCATTCAGCAAAAATATTCAGTCTTCTTCAGGTTGAGCCTGGCCTACTTGGTAACTTACTTTAGTCACACAAACTTGGATTTAGTCCAAAATAATTATCTTCTCTCCTCCCTCTCAGGAGCAGCAGCAGACTTGGAGGCCAAACTCTCAGCCTTTTCATTGGTTCTCCCATCTGAATCCACCCAGGATTGCTCTCAGAATCACTTCAGCTCCTTCTTGCTCAGCTTCCAGCTTAGTTCTAACTGAAAACTTCACAGCCGGGACTTCCCAAGATCCAAAGATTTGGTTGGCTGATTTGGCTGTCAGTCAAAGCAAAGCTCCCCTTCAGTTGCAAAAAGGGAAAAAAGCTCCAAACTAAAGTCCCTATAGATTTTGAATTCAGACAGCTCCTGTAGTCCGACTACATTTTAGGTCCCACCAGAACTGATTGGTCCATTTTGCAGTCCAGGACCAAGATAGTGGAGACAAACAAAACAATCCTTGCTACAAAGACAACAAGTTAGACAAACTACATTATCATTATCATTCTAAATGGTTTCAGAAAATAGTTACATCTTTCAACAGCGCTCCATCTCAGATTACTTATGCTGTAATCAAGCAGCTTTTAAAGAGACAGTACACAGAGGCTATACAAGCTCTGGTAATTACATTTAAACTGCTAAAACACAGGACATCAGCCTGGCAGTGAGCGTTTAGGCAAGCTCAAGGAAGACTTTTGGGAACTCCCATTTGTAAGGGGTCACACTTGTCAAGTAATGAGTGACATCAAAACAGGCTTGCTTCTTGGCTAAATTGCCTAGTCTGTGCAGACTTTTAGGTATCTAAATCACAAGTCTGAAGAAGGTATGGTTTAGATGTTGAAACATCAGCACATAGACAGATACAGGTGTGTGTCCTCCATGCTCTTTGAAGCTGCCCCTAGCCTGGGGAGTTTGTAAATGGCACATATTTAACTGGGGTGAAAGCTGTCTGAATAAGCTAAGACAACCAAGCACTAGGCAACTGAGCCAGGAAGCAGGCCTGTTCTTTACGTTGTCTTGTGCCTGCATAAGAAACATGTTTCAGTAACTTTGGATTAGCAGGTTTTGGAGGCGTGGTCATGTTGTGGCCAGTGGCATACTGCTTTTCTGGCTGGCTCCATAGCACAGTTAGACTGCACTGTCTATGACAGCAATTAAAAAGCATCACCAACTTGAAACAATTTAGCTACTGCAATGAGGAGCACCCTCTTTTGCAGGGCGTGCCGTCCGTGGTGTAACATTTCAATAAACATGGCAAACTTGCAGCAGGCCTCTCACAGTCCCTAGAAGCTGACTTCGGGGTGCCCAATCCCCTGTCGGCATATGTGGCCCCTTTAGTGTTTTGCTGTGCAAGGGGTGCCCAGTCCCCTCTGCATCATGCCCCAACATAGATACATAGACAGTGTCAGCAGATAAGGGCCTATGGCCCTCCCAGTCTGCCCATTTGAGCTTGTAAGTTCAGTTTATGTTTTCAAGAAGTCTGTTACCCCCTACCCCACCTCCAGAATTCCTTTATGTCTATCCCATGCATTCTTAAATCCCATGATTGTTTCAGCCCCCACCACTTCCTCTGGCAGGGTGTTCCACTTGTCCACCACCCGTTCTGTGAAGAAATTCTTCCTCATGTTTCCTCTGAATCGTCCTCCTCAAACTTCATCCCATGCCTCTAGTCCTGGAACATCTTTTCACTTAAAAATAGTGTATTCGTACACCCTGTTCCTCCTGTAAGATACTTGTATGTCTCTATCATATCCCTCTCTCCCTCCTCTCCTCCAGGAGTACAACACACAGACATGCTTTCCGATGGTGGTGCCCAATCCCTCCTGTCGGCATGTTTAGCCCACCGCATTGGCATTTTCCTGCATGGCTCCACCCTGATGGCCCGATTGTGTGCCACACTGGTAGCCCACCCCAGTGTGGCAAAACCTGTAAAAAGCAGAAAATGGTCCAGTGTTTTTTTCTGTTACCTGCAACAAAGGAAGCGGTCCCTCTCCATCCGGTCTCCAGCCCGCACCCCACCCTCTGTGCACTCCACCTTCCTCACCTCTCCTCACCCCATACCTACCTCCGGGCCGGTGCAATGATCTTGGTGGTCTGGGAACACGTCTGCACTCTTTGAAGCCAACTGCAAACTGAAGAAATGCCGTTAAGCTCTATAATGGCATAAATAGAGTTTTGCAACTTTTGCATTTCTGGGCCATTTTATGAATTTTGGCACCAAATTTTTAACATAGGGTTCTTGGGATCCCATCTCATGAATTCAGTAACTGTCATCTCATTATTCGGTCCTGAAAGGTGATTCCACGGTCACTGCATGGTATCACCTTTAAGGACTGATTAACTCAAAACAACAGTGTGACTGTTCATAAGGTGGGCTCCAAAAATCTTAAGTTGCAAATTTGGTGAATAAATTTAAAGAAATGACTGTATTACGGTGTCGTTGTGCAGTTTCCACCCAACTTTGAGAATTTTAATATTATTACTCCAGATTTTCAACATTGCCATTTTTCACAGCTCCTTATGAACAGTAGAGCTGTCATTTTCCCATCCTGCCCGAAATGTGTTTTCGTGCATCCAGTGCACAATAAACGCATCGCTGTGAGAAAACAATGTTCGGGACAGAGTAAGAAAATCACAGTAACACTGTTCATGAGCAGAAGTACCAAAATGCCTATATTGAAAATTTGATGACAAAATTCCACAAAATTACTGTTATGAGTGTGTATTTTGAGTTTCCACGCAGTCATAACTTTG
The DNA here is from genome assembly GCA_016271365.2 of Neoceratodus forsteri. Classification (NCBI taxonomy): domain Eukaryota; kingdom Metazoa; phylum Chordata; order Ceratodontiformes; family Ceratodontidae; genus Neoceratodus; species Neoceratodus forsteri. Next base: position 55,607,610 of record CM028129.1, read on the forward strand.
AGCATTTTAATATTTTACTCCAGATTTTCAACATTGCCATTTTGCACACCTCTTTATGAATAGTACAGCTCTAATTTTCACATCTTGCCTGAAATGCGGTTTCACACATCTGGCGCACAATGGCTCATTGCGTAGGGAAATCAGCATTTGGGACAAATTAAGAAAATCACAAGGCCACTGTTAATGAGCAGAGGTCTCAAAATGCCTATTTTAAAATATGGTGAAAAATTCAAAAATGACTGTGTTATGAGCGTGCATTGTGCAGTTTCATGCACGCTAGTAACTTCAAGAATTTTTAATATTTACACTCCAGATTTTCAAAATTGCCATCTTTCACACCTCCTTATGAATGGTGCAGTTGTCATTTTTCACATCCTGCCCAAACTCTGTTTTCACACGTGGCGCAGAATGGCATGGTTGTTGTGGAAATCAACATTCTGGACAGATTAACAACATCACAGCACCACTTCATGAACAGAAGTCCCAAATGCTTTCATGAGGTGGGGTCACAAAAAGACCATGTTGAAAATCTGAGTGCAAATACCAACAAACACCCAGGGCATTAGGGTTTGCTAACCGTAACGTCCCACTCTATACAGACTAACAGGCATCAGGGGTGTGCCTTTTGATTGTCAGCTGTAATGCTCACACCATTGCCCCCACTCCCACCCGCAGGCGTTGACAGGCATCAGGGTGTGCCTTGGACTCTTCATCCCCAAAGTTCACCTCTTTCTCCTATACTGCACCCATCTCAACCTACTTGACGACCCCAAAGCACAACACAACACTTATCAGAGTCTTCAGAGTAGGGTGAGGTGAAATGGCATGAGCGTTATAGCGGACGATGCAAAGGCACACCTCAATGCCTGTCACTCTCTCAGGGGTGGGGTGAGTGACGTCGGTTCCATATTTCACTACTACTCCTAGTGTAACCCCCTGCAAATGGGGTTCCCAAAGACTTCCAGGAGCTTGCTTGAGTGCTCCAAGCCTGAATGGTGTTTGGCATTTAAGCCATTTATCAGTGAGTGTTTTTAGAACCTCTGGTACTGTCTCTTTAAGAGCTGTCTGCTTGCAGACATAATTAGTTGTATGGGGGACTGTGTGTTTCTTTGATTGAGTACCACTCAAGCTGCTGCCAATTCACTTCATTTTGCAGTCACTAGGAGTGCAAAGGGAACCTATCTGAAAGATGTAACTGTTTGCCAGAAATTATTTAGAGTAATAATGAAATTACAGTTTGTCTAACCTGCTTTCTTTTGCAGTCAGAACTGTGTCTGCTAGTTCCCATTCTAGTTTTGAACTGCTGAACTGGACCAATCAGTGTGGGTAAGCTAGCTCTAAAATGGTGCCTGGACCAGATCAGAACTTGGACTCATAATCTGAGCCAGCCACAAGAGGATTGTATGGGCAGTGACTCTGGGAGATGTAGTTTAGACTTCAGTGCCTTTTGGACCAACAGCAGCAGTCTATTGTGAGTGACAGCCAATCCAGTCAAGAACTGGGAGGAACTCAAAGGAATGCCGGGTTTTGTCGGTTGGAGTTGAGTTGAGCTTTGGCAGTGAAGAAGGAAGGAGCCCTGTGCTTTTCGGTGTGCAGTTTAGTCAAAACGCGTGTAAGGCCCAGAGTTCCGGTCGCAGCTTGTTGGGACTGAATCCGTCTGTGAAAAGAATCAAAGGATCTCTGAAGAGTAGAAACCAGGCTCACCCTGTAGAAGACTGGAGGAATTGCTGAAAATTACACTCGGTCTGTCAGGAACTGAATCTGTCGTGTGTTCTCCGAGGTATTGTGCAGTAATTGCGATGGGATACAGATGCAGCCTGCCTGGTATAGTGCTTTCTTTTATATGGATGTGTGAAGAGGTTTGTGTACCTCAAGTGAGCCCTGCTGATATTGAAGGACCCTATCTTATTTGGAGGTCGTGAGTACTAATTCAGGGTCACTCCCTGTTGAATTGCCACATTAAATCCAAATGGAATTACTGTACTGCTGACTGTTTAATTCTCCTTTTCTCTGTGAAAGGGCCCCTACCAGCTGCCACCGGTTTGGACTAGCCACTAGGGCTTGGTGCCCAGGGACAGTAACTGATAGGGATAGGCCTGTGCACAGAGCCATAAATAGATTATTAGAGTGATAAGCTAATTAACCTGATTTCCCCTGTCCTTGTTATATTCCCCTAAATAAATCAGAGCTGCTTGTTTCAGCAAAGTTATACTGCCTGAGGTATTTGTCTATGTTAAAGTACTGTACTGTGATTGTTGCACTGTATCTCATTTCACAGGAGGTCCCAGTGCGGAACCAGACCTGGGGGTAAGTGTATACTGTGAAGGTAATTCTGATATATTGTGTGGGCCACTAGTGGGAAGAAAGGGGGTTGCAGTGTCCCAGAGGGCTGTGACCAAGTTAGTTTAACTATTGCAAACCCTGACCTCTGGGTGGAGGCACCCGCCATTGGATCCAGGCCCTCAACCTGTTAGTGGCAAATCAGGCGGGGTAGTAGCCCCTGGGATAGCGCCATCTAGGGTTACATCTTGGAGGCACCGCTGGGATTGTGTGTCCTCTAGTGGCCATATTACGAACCACTGTTAAGAAAAAATGGTACCCGACAGAAGTGGCTGTGCACCGGCTGGTGGAGTGGTGTACTGGGAGGAGATCGACCCCAAAATGCTATACTTATCCTGGACATCCCCTGGGTATCAATACGGACACTGTGCAGGGAGTACTTTCCAAGGTGGAAGGTTTACAAAACCCTGTGGTGGTGGGTCGGCATGCTAATCTGCTCACCCACCTTTCCTGGCCCTAGTAGAGTTTAAGGATCCCATAGATAGCTCCAAAGTGCCACAGACCATTACCCCAGAGGGAGCCCTCACTGCTTGAGAGTGATAACTAAGGACAGTAAAGACCGGGGGAATCAGCCCCACCACTATCTGAAACTTTTGAGGAGAAATTTGCTGAATGGTTGCTGGGAGAGGGGAAAACTGTGGAGGACTTGAAGAAACTATTCTTGCCACCTGGGATGTTCCTCCCCAACACCCTCTCCTGCTCCAGTGCCCGTAATGGTGGCTGAACCAATGCAGACTCCTATTTCTGCACCTGCCATTAGTCACGACTCTTACCGAAGGTTGAGGATCTTCTCTGGCACCCTCCCCACCCCCAAAGGGAGGATGACTGGGAGACCTGGATAGACTATATGTTGCCCCCAAGTGCTAGAATAGCAATGCTCAGGAAGGCAAAGCGAAAGAGGGTTAGTGAGAGCCTCGAGGTCCCAGCCTGGCTACCATCCGTGCTAAACGGGCCAGTAACCCTGAAGCGACTGCACAGGCCTATCTTGAGGCCTTGGAGAATGTGTATGGGAGCCCAGATTCTGATGAGGACCTATGGTGGAGAGTAAGAAATGCACAACAGTACCAAGGAGTTGTTGTCTGTGTATGTCTCGGCTGGAAAAATTGTTGCAAGAATGCCTCAGAAAGGGTAGTTTGCCAGCGATTGAACTGGACCGAACCAGACTGGACAAATCCTTAAGTCTGCCCCTTCTCAGAACTGCTTTTTGCTTCAGTTCGCCTGGCAAATCGACTGGAATCCCCACCTCTATGATGAGTTAATGAGAGAAATTCGAGGAGTTGAGAAAAGCACTCGGGAGGTACCTGCACCAACAGCTGTGGCTCGACCGAGTGACTGAGGTGACCCATCAAGTGAAGTTCAGGGGCAGAGGTTGACAGTCAATGAGTGCTCTGACAAGAAAAAGATATGCCACAATGGGGCGAACTGTTGAGAGAGATCCGGGAATTCAAAAACAGTCCTTTATGAAGTACGCCTGCAAGTACGGGCCCTGACCTATATCCGACTGCATCTGCTATGGGGTGGGGTACCCACCCATGTATCTCCTGCTGATAACAGCTCCAAACTCAATTCCTTGACCATGGAAGTGGAGAAACTGACGAGATGTCTCCAAATGCTTATCACGCCGCAGACAGAGAATGGCACCAGGTTTCCAGTTAGTAATACCCGCCCTGGCTCCCAGTGTGGCGCCTCGGCCAGCTCAAACTCCAGAAAGTATGTTTTGCTATAATTGTGGGAAAGATGGGCACATGAAAAGGGAATGCCAGTCCCCAAAAGACACTGACAAAGTTGCATATAGGCTACAAGGAGGCTTGGAGAACAAATCAGTGGTTAAGAGTGCACACATGATCAGTGAGGCACCAAAAATGCTAATTCACGTCCTTTTGTGGCAAGGTCAGTTGCCCAGGTCCCCACTACCGCCTCTCCAGACTGGTCCAGAATAGTGGGTCCTCCATGGAGACCACTGTAAAGGTGAATGGAGTGTCTACAAGAGCTGTATTAGACAGTGGCTCCCAAGTGACAATTATGTTCCAGGATTGGTATCAGAAGCATTTGTCAGACATACCCTTACAACCATTAGAAGGACTGCATGTATGGGGTTAAGTGGAAGGCCTACCCTATTCCGGTATATCCGAATTTGGCTGTCTTTCCCCACCTCCGTGGCTGGAGTGGCCGAACAAGTAGAGACCCTAGCCTTAGTGTGTCCCCCACTGGACTGTATGATGGTGTCCCTTGTTGATTGGAACAAATGCTCATATGTTCGGAAGGCTGGCACAGTTGTGTTATGAAAACAGGGGTCAAAGACTAGTAGAGCTTTAAGAGTTCGGCTTTAATTAAGAAGGCCTATGAGGCACAGAGAGATGCTGAAAAACAGAACCAGAGGAACCGGTGGAATTGTATGGAAGAAGGATCCTGAGTCTCTGATCCTGGCACCAAATGCCCAGTGTACCTTACAGGAGAGGTCCGTGATCAGAAAGGATGTTAAGAATAAAATATTAATGTTGGATGCACCAGGCGATGGAAAATTGCCAGAGGGACTGCTGGTCAAGCCTAGTATTTTGCCGCTAGAGCCCATGCTTATGCCAGAAGGGTAATGGTCCAAGTTCATAATGTGTCTGAAAGACATTCGAGTAAACAGAGGTTGCATCCTGGCTAATGTGCATTGTGCAGACACTGCAGTGCTACCCAGCAGCAAGAGTTCAAGGAAGAATGACAGAGTAACGCCTGACTTGTTTGATTTCGCGACTCCCGCTGCCAGCTGAATGGAAAGTGAGGATCAGTGAGAAGCTTGCCCAGAGAGACCAGGTGTTTTCTTTAAAGGAATGGGATGTAGGATGCGTGCAAGGAGCTGAGCACAATATCCGGCTGCATGACGAAGAGACCATTTCGTGAGAGAGGTCTCGACGCCTGGCACCTGCTGACATAGATGATGTGAGACGGCATCTGCAAGAGATGTTAGCTGCTGGTGTAATACAAGAATCCAGAAGCCCTTATGCTTCCCCATTGTGGTAGTGAGGAAAAGAATGGAACAATAAGGATGTGTGGATTATCGCACCTTAAACCGCGGACTATCCCTGATCAGTCACAATGCCCGCAATTCAGGATGCTTGGACTGCCTAAACGGGAGCAAGTGGTTCTCTGTGCTGGATCTCCCAGTGGGTACTACCAGATCCCGATGGCCCCAGAGGACTCGTGGAGAAGACGGCCTTTATCTGTCCATGGCTTCTATGAATTCATGAGGATGCCTCAAGGATTTCAGGTGCCCCAGCCACTTTCAACGATTGATGGAGCGTGCAGGGGACATGAACTTACTAGAGTGCCTGGTATACCTAGATGATGTTATTGTGTTTGGCAGCTCACTGGAGGAACATGAGAGCAGATTATTTAAGGTATTGGACGACTGGAGGACTTTGGCCTTAAACTGTCCATTGATAAGTGTCAATTCTTCAAACATCAGTAAAGTATGTGGGACACATAGTATCCACCGAGGGAATAGAGACCGACCCAAGTAAAGTTGAGGCCTTGACCACTGGCCACAGCCCAAAAATCTAAAAGAACTGCAAAGATTCCTGGGATTCTGTGGTTATTATCGGCGCTCTCATCAAGGACTATTCAAGAGTGATCCGCCTTTACTTACCTTACTCAAGGGTATCCCCCAACCCACAAAAATACCAAAAGTCAGCGTCCTCAAGACTGAAGAATGTATTTTCATCCGAGTGAAGTATTTGGGGCCCGCTGGACTCCTGATTGTGAGACTGCTTTTCATGAGATCATATATCAACTTACCCATGCTCCAGTGCTGGCCTATGCCGATCCAAGAAAACCTTACGTCCTGCACACTGATGCTAGCTTGCAAGGGTTGGGGGCTGTGTTGTACCAAGAGCACGAGAATGGCCTGAGACCAGTGGCCTTTGCCAGTAGAAGCCTGACCCCATCCGAAAGAACTATCCTGTACATAAGTTAGAGTTCCTTAGCTTGAAGTGGGCTATTGTTGACCAATTCCATGAGTACTTGTATGGGGCTAAAATACTAGTAAAAACTGACAATAATCCTTGACCTATGTGCAGACCTCAGCTAAGTTGGATGCCACTGGCCATAGGTGGCTTTCTGCATTATCTACATATGACTATGCTCTCGAATACCGAGCAGGTCTGAACCACATAGATGCTGATGCTCTCTCCGGAGGCCTGTTCCCCAGAATGATTGGGTCCGATTAGCAGAACCTGACATTCGGCACTGTGCCAGAAGTTTGACAGGGAGGAACAAATGTCCACGGACGCAGTGGACTGCATGGTGGATTGCTTGGGAGCCTCTGAGAATTGCATACCTGCTGCTTATTGCCACTTTTCTAAAATAGACATTGGTGCACTGCCTCAGCTGGACAATGACAGTATTCGTGGGCTCAATCCCGCGATCCCATGATCAAAGCAGCTTTAGAAGCCCTCTATGCAGGAAAAGATGTGTCCAAATTACGCCTCCACTGATTTGAGAACTGCACTGTTATACAAAGAAGGTCCTAAGTTGAAACTGATCAATAAACTGTTATACAGAGAAACAGTAGACAGAGGGGGACAAGTAGACAAACAACAACTAGTGCTGCCCACTGCCTTCGAGACTCAGTACTGAGGTCCTGCACACAACCACATGGGGCACCTTGGTATAGACAGAACACTTGACTTGGTGAGATCCAGATTCTATTGGCCTAAGATGGGGGCTGATGTGGAGCAACACATTCGAACTTGTAGTCGCTAGCTTACAGAGGAAAGCTTTGCCCCAGAGGGCTGCCTTATTTAACATCACCACCAGTGCACCCATGGAGCTGGTCTGTATTGATTTTCTGAGTTTGGAGTCAGATCGAAGAAATATCAGTAATGTGCTGGTGGTCACTGACCATTTCACGAGATATGCCCAAGCTTTCCCACCAAAGACCAGAAAGCATCCACTGTGGCCAAAGTACTTGTAGAAAACTTTTTGTTCACTATGGGCTCCACAAAGAATCCATTCTGATCAAGGAGAGACTTTGAGAGTCGTCTGATCAAAGAGATGCTTTCTCTGTGGGAGTGCAAAGTCCAGGAACCACTCCTTACCACCTCAGGGGGACCCACAGCCTGAACGTTTTCAACCGGTGACTCTTGCTAGATATGCTAGGCACCCCTGCACCCAAAGGACAAGCCTAGATGGAGCCAACAAATTAGCACCCTGGTACATGCTTATAACTGCACCAAAGTGATGCCACTGATTCTCCCCTACCGCCTGATGTTTGGAAGAGAAGCTCACTACACAGTAGATGTGTGTTTTGGGGTCTCTCCTGATGGGGTTCAAGCTGACAACTATTTACAGTATGTGCAAAAGTTAAAGGCCCAGCTAACTCATGCGTACCAACTGGCTCAAACCATGGCTGCCAAAAGAAATCTGGCCAACAAAGAAAGGTATGATAAAAGGTGAAAGCACAGGAACCCAGGAGGGAGATCGGGTATTGCTAAGAAATCTGGGACTGCATGGCAAGCACAAGATTGCTGACAGATGGCACCATCTCCCACATTGTAGTGGGCAAACTAGATGATCTGCCAGTGTACAAAGTAAGGCCTGAGAATAATTCAAAAGATGTAAAAACATTGCATAGAAATCATTTACTGCCCATTGGACAAATCTTAATTGAGTCTGAGCCCCTAGAAGATGCCCCTCTGGACCAGTGACTAGAGCTGCTGCTAAGAAAAGATCAAGAAAGTCTGCACCTACAGAAGCAAAGTTAAAGTGTTCCACCCACAAGTCCCAGTTGAGCATGACTGTCAGTCCATATCGGAAGAAAGTGAGAGTGACTTTGAATACTATCCTCTCTTACGAACTGAGTCAATTGTTTCGGGCAATCCCCTAGTCAATACTGGAGATGAAGCTGGGCCTTCTGGACTGTCTAAGCCCCCAGCTTCATCCCTGGAGCCAATGCTCCCAGAAAGTGAAGTGCAAAGCATCAGATCAGATGAAATGGAATCATTGTGCATGGTTGAACTGTTTGAGCTTTCAGGGAGAAAATGATAGATTGGGGCAGACTGGTGATACACCGAACAAGAAGAGTATTTTTGAGTGCCCTGACAGTCCACTGCCAGTGTCCAAAGCTCTCCATGCGAGCCAAATGTTGTGGACTCAGAAACTGTAACTCCTGAGCTGAAAGTGCCCCAAGTTCTAGCCTCTCTACCCCCATGGAGACTCCCTGACAAGTGAGGACAATGCTGAAAATGAGGCTCGAGTGCAGAGACTATAACAGTTCCCCCTAGAAAGACTGGTCGAGCTGTAAAGCCTGTGGTGCACCTCAGTTATGATTCACTTGGGAGGCCTGTGGACTTGCCTCTCAATGTTGTCCATAAAGGTGTATGTGTCCCCAGGCTCATTGCCCAAACTGAGCATCAGTGCTAACTCCAAGTTACTTGTGTTGCCCTCTAAGTATGGTGCCCTTGCCCCATCCAGCCCCAAGGTAACTGATAGGAAGGGCCCCTCTCTTCAGGTTTCATGTACAAGAGGTAATAACTTGAGTTATGGTACAATGTGTATGTAATACTGTGTAAAGAGTGACGTACTGCAATGTTTCAGAAATGTGTTCTTGGTAAAATGATATATTGACTGATGATTACATGTGCAGCCTAATGCAAATGTATATGGTTGCAGTTGAAACTTATGGTACTTGCTTGGGACGCGGACGCCAAGCTTTCCCAGGCCAGGAAGGGTGTAAAAACCTCTGCAATGGGGTTCCCAAAAGACTTTCAGGAGCTTGCTTGAGTGCTCCAAGCCTGAATGGTGTTTGGCATTTAAGCCATTTATCAGTGAGTGTTTTAGAACCTCTGGTACTGTCTCTTTAAGAGCTGTCTGCTAGCAGACATAATTAGTTTGTATGGGGGACTGTGTGTTTCTTTGATTGAGTACCACTCAAGCTGCTGCCAATTCACTTCATTTTTGCAGTCACTAGGAGTGCAAAGGAACCTATCTGAAAGATGTAACTGTTTGCCAGAAATTATTTAGAGTAATAATGAAATTACAGTTTGTCTAACCTGCTTTCTTTGCAGTCAGAACTGTGTCTGCTAGTTCCCCATTCTAGTTTTGAACTGCTGAACTGGACCAATCAGTGTGGGTAAGCTAGCTCTAAAATGGTGCCTTGGACGAATCAGAACTTGGACTCATAATCTGAGCCAGCCACAAGAGGATTGTATGGGCAGTGACTCTGGGAGATGTAGTTTAGACTTCAGTGCCTTTTGGACCAACAGCAGCAGTCTATTGTGAGTGACAGCCAATCCAGTCAAGAACTGGGAGGAACTCAAGAAATGCCCGTTTTGTCGGTTGGAGTTGAGTTGAGCTTTGGCAGTGAAGAAGGAAGGAGCCCTGTGCTTTTCAGTGTGCAGTTTTAGTCAAAAACGGTGTAAGGCCCAGAGTTCCGGTCTGCAGCTTGTTAGACTGAATCCATCCTGTGAAAAGAATCAAGGATCTCTGAAGAGTAGAAACCAGGCTCACCCTGTAGAAGACTGGAGGAATTGCTGAAAATTACACTCGGTCTGTCAGGAACTGAATCTGCTGTGTGTTCTCCCGGGTATTGTGCAGTAATTGCGATCGGATACAGATGCAGCCTGCCTGGTATAGTCTTTCTTTTATATGGATGTGTGAAGAGGTTTGTGTACCTCAAGTGAGCCCTGCTGATATTGAAGGACCCTATCTTATTTGGAGGTCGTGAGTACTAATTCAGGTCACTCCTGTTGAATTGCCACATTAAATCCAAATGGAATTACTGTACTGCTGACTGTTTAATTCTCCTTTTCTCTGTGTGAAAGGGCCCTACCAGCTGCCACGGTTTGGACTAGCCACTAGGGCTTGGGTACCCAGGGACAGTAACTGATAGGGATAGGCCTGTGCACAGAGCCATAAAGGTAATTATTAGAGTGATAAGCTAATTAACCTGATTTCCCCTGTCCTTGTTATATTCCCCAAATAAATCAGAGCTGCTTGTTTCAGCAAAGTTATACTGCCTGAGGTATTTGTCTATGTTAAAGTACTGTACTGTGATTGTTGCACTGTATCTCATTTCTCAGGAGGTCCCAGTGCCGGAACCAGACCTGGGAGTAAGTGTATACTGTGAAGGTAATTCTGATATATTGTGTGGGCCACTAGTGGGAAGAAAGGGGGTTGCAGTGTCCCAGAGGGCTGTGACCAAGTTAGTTTAACTATTGCAAACCCTGACCTCTGGGTGGAGGCACCACCATTGGATCCAGGCCCCTCAACCTGTTAGTGGCAAATCAGGCAGGGTAGTAGCCCCTGGGATAGCGCCATCTGGGGTTCACTAGTATGCACCCTCTAACTCCTGCACTACCAATGCTAACATCAGCAAGACAACATTCGGCATTGATAAATACTTGGATAATGTTGCTGCACTGTTTACTACAGTTTTCTGCATCTGGAAACTTGAATAAAATGATAATTTGATAAGCAAAACATCCCTTGTCATTTGTTCTGAAGTGCTGATAGATGCTAACACCATTTTAGTCTAACAACTTTTCAAGCAGTGTGTATTCATTCAGGATATCTGCCTTTTACAGACATCCTTGACTCATCAACTCCGTTCTTTAGCCTCACAATTCTTCCTCTTAACATAACAAAAGAATACTTTCTTTCCCTCCTGACCCCTTCTGCAGTTCTTAGCTCTGGATCTGCCATTGCCTTCATATGAATATACCAAAATGCCAGCAGAAGCAGGCCTTACAGTCTATCGAGTCTGCTCGATTGTGCAGCTAGCCCTCAACTTGCCACTTCCTAAGTGTCCTGTTGGCCTGCTTTTGGTTTTCTAAATATTCTCCTTAGTTCTCTCATTCTGCTCTCCTTCGTACTTCAGAATGCTGTCCTCTTAGCTCTGTCTCCCATACCCCTTGGTAAATCACAATTGATTTCTGTACCTTCTGTTCTTACCCATCTGCTTAATGTAGGTATGAGTAGCTTCAGCTATCCCTTTCTTTATCATACCCCATTTGGCCAGAACCCCTCTGCCTCTCTACCTCTGCCAATCTTTTCCTCAGTCACTCACCCATTTTCCTCAGTCTGCCTTGCTAAAGTCTAGGACCTTCATTCTGAGCTGGAGTGATGGGCCCCAGGTCACTCAGAAAGCACACTAAATTGTGATCACTGGACACCAGTGGTTCCATCACCCTGACACACTAATGAAATGCCCATTAGAGTTAACCAGATCCAGGATAGCTCCTTCCCTGTTAGGGGTTAAAGACAACAACAGCAAAATAAAAACATCCTGTAGCACTTCTACCAGTGCTTGGCTTCTGGCACGCATGGGTGCTGTGATCTCTCAGTCGACAGTCAGTAGATTCCAAGAATAAGGGAAAACCAATACAAAAATGTATTGTAAAAATATCAGTTACAGTCAGAACCCCAATTAGGCATTTTACAGCATTGGTTGACATAATGGCCTTTGTTTCATTTTCCTTTAGACTGCTTTTGAGATGCAGTCTGTGTGAAAACAAATTCTGTTTTTGTCTTGATTTTCAGGTTCATTTTAGTAAAAGCACAAGGTATGTAGCCTATTACATGATTCTATTTCAAAATGATAGATGCAGATTTTAATTTAAATGCAGTTCATTTTCATATAATTTTCCATGAAGTCTCTCAATGTCTGTCTGCCCTTTTATGTTTGTTCATTTTTTGTTGTGTTTTTCAAATGTGCTTGAAACATTTTGAAACGCTGTTTGAACTACAGGTTTGGAACACAACTATATTGTCACATCTCCCTATTAAAAAGAATGACAAAAGCACTTAAAGATACAAATTAAATATGTATACCATCATCTGTACTATACAGCCTGTAACAACTCCATTATGTAACTCGAGTGTGTGTGTGTGTGTGTGGAATGTGCGTGCGTGTGTGTAATGTTAGAAAGAATTACAGTACACTCAGTAAAGCTCTCTCAAACAAGAATGTCAGCAGCAAAACCATTTTAAACAGTCTGCATTTAGAAAGTTATCTTAACTTTTCTTATTGTGATGTCTGTCTAGCTGTCTTCCATACAGAATGTTGACAAATGCTGACATTATCTCAAATTATTTTCGTTGTGCAGGGAAGACTGTCCTGCCTCATTTTGCAGTGGAATAGAAATTAACTTGCATATTTGTAAAAGTTTGCATATCACTGACATGTTCTTGAGTTAGCATAGACTTTATCTGCCATATCTTTGCCTCCCTCTCATTCAGAAAATCTGATAGCATAGCTATTAGACAATGTTTGGTTATAAATAGTAACCAATTTGTCACACTACTTCAGCGTTTACATACATTCTTCTGCAACTGTCAGTTGAAATGGCTGAATAAAATAGTATCTTATTTTTTTTAATAGTCAGTGCCCCAGGAGTGAAGTTTGCCTGCTTGTCTGGAGCAAGCAAAAACAGCTATAGGGCATTAGAAGAAAGTCTAACTTGCACAACACAGAAATTAAACAAGTGTTCCTTTGTTCTTGGTAATATACCTCAGGATGTAATGGTTATGCTAAAAGACACAGACTCAACAGAACTGATGTAACTGCCACTCCCTCATCCATGTACAGTGGTGGAAATGAGGGGAACCGGGAAATTCAGTTCCAGGAGTCAAATTAAAAGTCAGATGACCCTTAGGAGGATTACAACTGGGCAGCTGGGTAACTGGGCAGACTTCAGAAGTCTCAGATTCAGTGTATCCAAATGAAAGATGCTACACCTGGGAGGGAAAACAGAGAGTAGGACCTACACACAGTGTGGGGTTCCTCTTATCTTTCACCTTGTTCTTTATGTCTTTTCCAGATGCTTCAGATGGTTTAATGGACACTGCTTCACACCGAGCATCAGGGAATGGTGATGATGACCTGAGGGGAGAACATGGCATGCCTAAGCAAGCACAGGCATGCTGGGTAGTCTGTGAAGCATGTGCTGGGATGCACTTCTACCCAAACCGAGTTGCAGGCCCCTGTGGAAGTCTCCAGAAGTCACCATAGGGGCATCATGACAGAACATCCAGGGTCTCAGACGGCAATGACCTGCCACTTGGGGTAAGAAGGGTCATGATTTATCCATGGGGTGTGGACCAAGGGTACACACTGTTCCACATTCATCTGGGGTCTGCAGTATGACATGGCATCTTTGGCATGGCATGACCTGGGTGAGATGCCAAGGCTACAGTGCAACTGATGGACAATGGTTGTGACTTATTTTGGACTTACTATGTTATGTCTTGGCATCAATACGGTATGTCTTAGAGGTATCTAGAGCGAGCTACTTGGGTGTTAGACTGCTACCATCTTGTAGCAGCTTTGGGGTCTCTCAGGAAGGTGGTACAAGATGAAAATGGAGATATTGAATTCTTACAAAACACACTTCTCCCCAGTTGGCATGAGGTGGGGGCCAAAGGACCTGGTTCCTGTTTGGGAGTTGCAGCCAATCTCATTGGTCTTGCTTGCAGGTGCAGCACCACGAGACACAGGTAGGTCGCTTGTCACCTGGCCAGTTGCCCCTAATCTCATGAGATTTGAGTTCCAACTCAGGGAGGCACATCATTCCTCAGTATGTTCAAGCTTATGGCCCATCATGGGAAAAGTGCAAAGCTTTTGGGGTTGACTTACTGAGACTTCTAGCTGTACATATCACTCTGGTAAGTATTATGTTGGTAATTTAATAAATGCCATTTCCTTCAAGACTAGTGTGGTGTGTGGTTTTGTCCAGGGTAGGGGACATAGTGACCTATCAAGATAATGAAAGATAGCACACTTGGGAAGGAATAACAGAGGCAGGACCTACACATGGAGCGGGCCTCCTCTTGTTGCAGTAGAGGAGGAAAAAGATATAGGATCATAATAGAAAAGGGGTTCATCATGACAAGCAATGTAACACTACTGGCAAAAATGTTGCAAAAATCTGGAGTGTATCAAAAGGGTGAACCAGAAGAAGAGGGAATACTCCTGGCAGTTCCAAGACCCAGTAAGGCCCCAGCTGGAGGACTGCATGCAGTTCTGGGCTCCCAGTACTAAAAGGATATTGTGCCATTTGAGAGAGTGCAACGATGGCTCCCAAAATTATTAGGGCTATGGAGGACAAAAGCTATATATGAGGAAAGGCTAGAGACCTTTAACATGTCCACCTTGGAGAAAAGGAGGACAGAGTGATGGCTGACAAGATGTCAGTCTTCCCATGTTCAAGGGCACTGACATCACTTGACAAAAAAGTTTGAATTGATGTCCTCAAGCAGGATATGGGATCATGCCTTGATGCTCACAGGTTTTTTTATCTATATTTTCTCCACCTTGTTCTCCCTCGATGGCCCCTATCTGCTCAACCCCCCAGCCCCATCACCCAGTTACTCCGGATATTACCTTGAGCCATCCTGGCCACAGGATTGGCTGTCTGGCCACCGTGCAGAGCCTGTGGGGTCAATCTTCATCCCGTGACTGTGAGGTGTTTTCCTCCATTTTTCTACCAGTTCCTCCTCATTGCTGGGGTACAACATGTAGCATGTATAGGTAGAGGCATACGCACACTCGGAGTCCTGCAGCACCCATCTTTCCATTGGCACTCCTGTCCTGTTCAACCTCAGGTCTCCACCTGGGGCAGTCATTCAGTGGGGCAGCCAAGTCTTCCTCCTGACCAATCCCCAGTGACCTGCTCAAACCACGAACACGGGTTGCCAGCGAGGTAGGAGGTGAGGCACGGATGCCTCAGCCTCCACACCACTGGGCCAGCTTTATGCTCATGATTTTAAATTCAGGGTGTCAGTGGGTACTTCTTCCAGAGGGTACAGACATATGGAACAGCCTACCAGTGGAGACATTGGACATGAAGGCAGCACAAGCCTGCATGTTAAGCCTGCAAAAATATCTGCTTACCTGGGAAACACAGGGTACCCTGGTAATAAACTGGGTTGGTAATTTCCATACATTAGTAAATTTTTGCACAGCATACATAGAAATGGGACCAGTCTCTCACACTGGTAACTAAGGCCAAGGTCACTTAGGCTCAATGGAAAACTGTTCAAAATTTACTCATAAGAAACTTGTCTCACAGTCCCAAACTACACAAAACACTCCAGTTGTGTTATAGGATCTCTTTATTAGAACAAGAGCATACGGATCTAACACTATCCTATCTGCTGTTGCTCTAATAAACAGATAATACAACTATAGTATTTGTGCAGCTTGGGACTGTAAGCTGAGCTTCTTATCAGCACGTATACTTAGAAATGGCGGAGCAGATGCCGGCAAGGAGGGTTTCAAGAGAGGATGCTTTCCTCCCATGGGTGGGGTTGGAGCCTGCATTGCTCTGGTGTGGCTCCTGGTGGCTGGTTGCAGTGGTACACCTTGTGGTGTGGATGACCACACGCCATGGTGTGTTCACCAGGACACTGCTAACATCACGACCATCTTGGGAGAGGTGTGGGTGGGAGAAAACAAGAAAACACCTGCTCAGCTGGCCAGATGATGGTGGCCAGTCCCCCTACTGCCACACAGCCGGGAGTGCCCATGCCGATCCTGCTTGTGAGCCCCAGCGAATTCTCCATGCTTTCATGCAAGCACTCCCCTACCTAATGCCCTGTCTGGGGCAGCCCTCCTCCCGCACAGGGATACATAGAACAAACTGGGGGTTGCAGTATGAAATAGCAGTATGTTTGGCGGGAGGTACTTGGTGGGTCAGGAAGCGTGTGGGCTTGGCCCAAAGGAGTGGCTGACCAGAGCTGGAGGAGCATAAACAAATAACACACAAACAAAAAAAACAAAATGACTGTCTCGATGGCATGGTCCCCACTGATGGATATAATATCTCAGAATTAGATCAACAAGTGGGCAAATGTGGTGGCTGTGTAGTTATTTCCTCTAAACAATAAATGCTACACTGGTGGAATCTGTACAAATCAACCACCACATTCGCTATGTGACCTTAGATCTCTCACTAGGCCAAAACCTTGAAAAGCAAGTATATTTTCCTGTATTTATATACCTGGGGTGGTGATGGATGTCAAGATGAACAACTCGGAGACTTATAGGAGGGCAGCAGCCAAGGCCAACAAGATGCTGGGATGCATCGCTAGGGATCACCTCCAGAAGGAGGGAGTGATACTCCTCTTTATAACTACTTGGTAAGGCCGCACTTTTCGAGTACTGCGTGCAGTTTTGGAAGCCACACTTAAAGAGGACATTAAACTCCTGGAGAGGGTCCAGAGGAGGGCCACCAAAATGATTTGGGGCCTGGGGACAGGACCTAGGGAGAAGGCTTGAAGAGCTAAATATGTACACATTGGAAGAGAGAGGGACCGGGGGACATGATAGAGGTCTTCAGGTACATGAAGGGGTAAATAGGGGAGGAGCAGTCAGGTGCTTCAAGGAAGGAGGAGGGGGCAACTAGAGGGCATGGGTGGAAGCTGAGGGGAAGATTCAGGGAGAAAGAAGGAGGTGCTACTTCACTGAGAGGGTGGTGGAGCCATGGAATGCACTGCCCAGGGGCTGGTGGAGGCAGAGAGTGGAGGGGTTCAAGAGGTGGGACAGGTACAGGGAAGGGTTCTGGAAGCAAAATCCAATGCAGCGAGAATATCCAGAACTGGGAAGGAGAAGCCAGAGAAGGCGAGGGGGCAGCAAGGTCAGCTCCTGGTGGGGGCCTGACCAAACAAGCAAACGCAAAAGACCGTTAGGCCTATTCTGTAGCATTTTAGTATGTTAGTATTCCCGACAGACCTATTAATACTGGAGAAACTAATGTTGCCGAGCACCTCAAATAGGAACAAACTGTCATTGGGGATTTTAACCTGGACTAGGGAAATGAAAACTCAGGGTCAAAAGTAATGAATGGGTTTTCAAACGTAGTTTAACCCAATTAGTTCAAACACATGATAGACAATGCCAGAATGGCTCAATAACTGTGAAAGACTGGATCCTTACTAGACAACAAGGTCTAATGTTAGACACTATGTAGCTTGCAATTCTGGCTAAAAAACACCACAGCGCCTCTAGTAACTGACTCGATTGGAAATGCAAAACTGAGGCACTACGAAATATCTGAAAACATTAATCTTCTTTATTAACAAAGTGCTCCATGCAAAAGCAGCTGCCCAACAAAGCTGGCTACTTTTGCATGGGAGCACTTTGTTAATGAAGAAGATTAATGTTTTCACAGTATTTCATTCTGCCTCTGTTTTTGCATTGTGACAGTGACGGTAAACATTACACTGGGAAACAAGAGGTTAACATCTTGTTTCAGGCTGAGAAATGCAGGGAATGCAACATGAACAGGCATTTGGGGGTACCTCCCCAGGTGTTGCTAATTAGAGGGTTTGCTAAAAGGCAGAGAGAATCCAGCAAGGAGTCAGTTAGAAGCTGGAAACTGCTGCAGGGAGGAGGTACTCCTAGGCAGAGAACACTGCAAGATGGAGGGTGGAATGTAAGACAGGAACCAGAGCAGAAAGCCAAGGAGAATGGTTAATTATTGGAGAGAGCCTTTGGGGAGAAGTTGAAACTTGCTGCTGAAAAAGAGACCATTTCTAGAGCAGAGAGTCCTAAGGTAAAGGATCAGCCTAGCTAGCTGGCCAAAAACAGTGAGTGGAATGTACTGCTAATAACAGCCGCCATTGCTCCCCACTGACTGCCCTTCTCAATCTCTGTTTCAATTGGTGGAAATTCCCTTGATTGGAAACATGCAATCGTCTTCCCTCTCCCAAAGGGTGGCGACTCCTCCTCCCCAAGAACTACCACCCTATATCACTCCTCCCAATGTTAGCCAAACTACAAGAACATCTAGTCCTAGACCAACTATCCTCATACCTCTCTGACATTAATCTCTTCACCTAATTTCAATCTGGGTTTCATAAACATAACTCCACTACTACCTTGCTACTCCGTATCACTGATACAATCCTGACAGGCATGGACTGGGGTCACATTACCACTGCCATTTTTATTGATCTTGCTAAAGATTTGACACTGTATCTCCACTCCTCTTGCTCCACTCCCCTCTCATCTGCTGGGCTGTCTGAACACGCCATAAAATGGTTCAGCTGCATCTAACGACCGCTCACAGTCTGTAAAAATATCTGACTGCATCTCCCTCCTCTACTCATATGCTCTTGTGTCGCTCAAGGGTCCATACTTGGCCCGATTCTCTTCTCCGTTTTTATAAATGACCTGCCATCCGGCTGTACCTCATCTTCTATACATATGTATGCTGACAGCACGGTTCTTTTCTCCTTAGGGTCTCACCGTGGATGTTGCCCCAGGCTCCAACATGATTTCAATAATGTCCAGAGCTGGTTTCAATCTCACCAACTCTTCCTAAATGCCAAGAAAACTGTTTCCATGTCATTTGGCATGTGGAAACTGTCAGGCTCCAATCAGCCCCTCTTTCACTACCTCGAAGGAGCAACTATAATTGCCACCAAGTCGTTCAGGTATCTGGGCGTTTGGTTGGATCAACATCTCACTTTCTCGGCCCACATAGATGCCATAATAAAAGCTATGCCCCAAACTCGGCACCTTATATAGAAGCCGCTCCTGCCTCCACCCCAGGCAAGGCGTGAACTGATCAAAAAATGATCCTTCCGATTTTTGACTATTGCGATATCATCTACTGCTCTGCTCCTGCCACCTCCTTAGCTAACTTGGATAGCCTTTTCAACTCCTTCTGTTGGTTTGCTCTGGATGCACCTCCCTTACCCACCACTGTTGCTTGTACCGAGCTTTAGCCTTCCCTTCCTAACAAATAGGCATCTACATCACTGCGCAAATTTTATCTCTAAGTACTGGCTTGGTACCCTCCTCCCTATCTAAATTCCTAATCTCCCCCACTCACTCCTCTCGACTTCTAAGATCCCATGACCACAGAACTCTGACTGTTCCCTGGAGAGCCTCCTCTAGTGGACAGGCCTCCTCCTCATCGTCTCCCTAAACTGTGGAATGCTCTTCCTACACAAATCCGATCCTCTTCCTCATCTGCTCATTAAATCAAGCTCTACATAATTTCCTCTCTGTAACTGCACCTGCCCCTAGCTCCCCCTTTTCTTGTCTCACACCCTGTCTGATGCCCTGCTTGCCTAACCACAACCACAACCAATTCGATGCACTTATAGTTTCTCGGAGCCTATCCTGCTCCAGTTGTGTACATGGTTGCTTCATACCTCTCTCTCTCTCTCTCTATACTGGTCTATCTCCTTAACTGGCCCACCTAGCCCTGGGATCTGGCTCGCTTCTCTACCACTTAGCTATCCCACCTCACTTGCTTGCTCTGTGCCATTTTAGTCTGAAGTGTGTCGTCCATTGGTCCTAATTGCTGTGATGTTCACCGTGATTCTGTCATACCACTAGTTCTTAGCTACAGGACTTTAATCTACTCTACCCTGCAATTATTTGTTCTGCTTGCAAGATGTTGTTCACTTATAACCTATGTTTTTTATGCTATTGTTTAATTTGCGTGTGCTTATTTTTACTATGTAACTCCCATCACCCTTTCCCAGGTCGTCCCGGAGGCAGCAACTTTTGTTTAGTGTACCTTGCCTGGTGAAACTTTTCAATAAATAAATAAGGCAAAAGGAAAACTGTTTGTGTTTTATTTGAGACTGTGCATTCAAAACTGCTGGCCACAAACCATTTGTTTTGTTTGAGACTGTATATTGAAAACTGCTGGCCCACAAAGGTGGTTCAAAGATTCCTTTGTCAAGTCAGCCTGAAAGAACTGTTTTGTGTTAACCTTTATGTTACCTGACCAAGCTGGAGAAGCTGAACTGCCTGATTATGCTTTTCTGGAGCAATAACTACATTTGGAGCAATAAAGTATATTTTCTTCTGTGAACTTTAAACCCAGCGTGTTGCCTCTCCATCTACTATGGGCCAGCTTGTCACGTGGTGTGAGAAGTGGGATTCGAACCCTGCTGGAATGAGCAGGACTAGTTACATTCTGGAAAAATGGATGCAACCCCAGGTGCACTGTCCCAGGGCTACTACCCTGCCTGCTTGACTACTGACAGGTTGAGGGGCCTAGGTTCTATGGTGGTGCCTCCACCCAGAGGTCAGGGTTTGTAGTGGTTAGACTAGATTGGTCACAGCCCTCTGGGACACTGAGACCCCTTTTATTCCCTCTAGTGGCTCACACAGTACATAGGAGTTACAGCCCCAATACCCCACGTATGCACATCATAAAGTACCACTTACCCTCGAGAATGATTCTGCAGCACGTCTCTGAGGACCCCTGTAAAATAAGGTTAAACAACATACACAGCAACATACAATACTGTTTCCATAAGTACCAACACCACAGCCAGTATATAGTATAACAACAACAAATCTGATTTAGTTAGGGACAGTAACACGGAGGGCAATCAGATTAATTGGCAGAATTAAATCACAGTACTGTGCACACATACAGGGTCTGAAAAGTCACACTCTGGGTACCCAGGTTGAGGGGCTAGCCAGGTCCGTTGCCGGGGTTCGCCGGCAGGTGCAGACGGACAGGGCCCTGTAGAAGAATATATCGCACAACACCCAATTGTAGTCGGGCCGGATGGCTCAGTCCATGAAGAAGTGAAACAACAATAATTAGATGACACACTTGTAATTGAAAACAGGCTGCAGGGGAATACCCTGATTTGTACTCTAAATACCAAGCTGAGAACCGGATGGTGGATGTTCTTGTGGGTTGCCAGAACAACAGGGCATGGAGACAAGGTCCTTGTGACTGGACCCACTGCAGCAAATAGCAAGCAGTTTGGTCTGAGACAAGTTGGGGTTTGCTTCCAGCTTCAACACACAGCACACAGCACAGGGGATTGGAAATAGCGATTCCCAGAAGCACTCAGCACATTCATATGTAAAAGAAAAGTACTATACCAGGCAGGCTGCTCCTAGATCCCGATTCGCAATGCTGCAAAATACCCTGGAGCACACACAGTAGCTTCAGTTCCTGACAGACCGAGCACGATTCAGCAATTTCTCCAGTCTTCTACAGGGTGAGCTTGGTTTTCCACTCTTCAGACTTCCTTCTTTCTCCTCAAATCGGATTCAGTCCGGACTGGCACTTACAACGGCTGCAGGCCGAACCTCAGGGCCTCACATGCGCCTCCGCAAAAAACTGTACACCGTAGAAGCACAGAGCTCCTTCTCTTCACTGCCACAACTGATCTGATCTTTTCAGTCACAGAGCAGGCATTTCCTTTAGCTCCCCACCATTCTGTTGGCTGGTTCGGCTGTCACTCTGATGAGCCCTCTGTTGGTGAAAAAAGGCACCAAGGTCAAAACTACATTTCCCAGAGTCACTGCCCATACAATCCCCTTGTGGCTGGCCCAAATAGCACTCACTTGAAACTACATTTAAACAGCTTAAATGCTGAACACCAGACTTGGAGCATTCAGCAAGCTCCTGAAGATTCTTTTGGGAACCCCCATTTGCAGGGGGTTACATGGATATAAAGAAATTGCCAGTTCCTCGCTGAACAACAACAACAGGCTTTCAGGCAGCTGGCACAGCAGCAGCAGGAGGCACAACAACGGGCCCAACAAGCACAGCATGCCCAACAGGAGGTGCAACAATGGGCACAACAGGCTCAGCAACAGCAGGTTCTCACCCAGCTGGCTCAGCAGCAGCAGCAGGAGGTGCAACAGGCCCAACAAGCACAAAGCGCAACAGGAGGCACAACAGCAGTTTCTTATTCAGCTGAGGCAACAACAACAGCAGCTCCTGCAGTCCCTGGTGCAACAGCACGCAACAAGATCGTAATGGTGAGGCTTGTCCGCTATTGTGGGGCCAGGGGTTCCTAGGATGAATGCCATGCTGACCAAAATGATGTCTGAGGATGATCCCGAGGCCTTCCTGGTAACGCCTGAGCAGAGTGGGGAAGCTGCTGGATGGCCCAGACCCCAGTGGGCTGTCCGCCTTGCCCCTGTCTGACCAGAGAGTCCAAGCAGCCTATCAAGCTATGGACAGTACCATAGTCGGGTAGTACACAGAGGTGGCAAGCAATCCTGGACCGCAGGCATCAACGCAGAAAGTTACCGGACGGAGGTTCCGGAAGCTTCAAATTCAGCAGGTGCAATGACCTAGAGCAGTGGGACAACAACTATGGGACCTGTGTTAGAGTTGACTAAAACCCGAAGGACACAATGGCCCTGAGGAGGCCGAGTTAATCATCTTGGAACAATTTTGAGCATCCTGCCCCGGAATTCAGAGCTGGGTCCGCAAACAGAAGATCACCATGCTAGCGGAGGTCATGCAGCTCTCAGAACAAGTGTTGGATGCTGAACTCTCCTCCGCCCTGTGACCCAGCTTACAAGGCCACCTGGGAAGATGGGAATCATCCAAGCCAGACTGAAGGAATATTGGCTGGAACTGTGAAGGGACCTTGGGCATGTAGGGAAGGGGTTATGGGCCAAATAAGGGTCAGACTCTGGGAAGACGACAACCCAGCAGCCCAGGGAGACATTTCCTGAGGGCCCTGCCTAAACCCAGAGGCTCACCCCATAGCCGAGACACAGGGGCATGTTTCTCATGTGGACGGAAGAGTCACTTTGCAAAGAACTGCCCCACATGGACTGTACCTTCATAGACTGCACGCTTACAGATGTGTATTCACTGTACAGTGGGGGTGGGGCTCTGAATACTGAGATTTTGTGATCCCTGTCAAGGTAGAAGGGATAGAGACGGAGGCTCTGGTGGACTCAGAAAGCCACCAGTCCTTAGTCAGGGCAGCCATTGTGAACCCCGATACTGGCAGGATCAGAACCCGTCCCTATCCGATGTGTGCATGGGGATGTAAAGGCTTATCCTGGTGCTATGGTTACACTTACTCTGGGAGGCCAAACAGAGACTATAAAGGTAGGGGTTGCCCCAGGGTTACCCTATCCGGTGTTACTGGCGAGAGACTGGAAATGATTTGATGACTTATGGAAAGCAGACTTATCTGTGGTAATTACCCAGTCTCAGGGTCGTGAAGGGAGGGCAGCCAGCCACCTGCAGCTGGGGAAGTTTTCCTTTCCCGGATCCTGGGATTTTAACACCAGGCGAGAACCACGCAAATCTAAGCGAGCAGTAGGGCAGCAAGGAAAGGGGTCCCAAAGGGCAGGTGCACAGGAGGGAGGTGAAGCAAAGGCAAAGTGGGTTCAGACCCACAGCCCGACCTAACACTGACCCACTAACCAAAGTCGGGAGACGTCCCTATCTGAGCAAGATGTGTTAAAGCACTGCCTGGACATTGCCAAGAACAACGGGGAGTAGAGGTCAGAAAAATGGACTAGAGGTAGTGCGGGTGTACTGAACAGAGGGCAGGTGGAGGGAGGAGTGGGGGGCAGAGGAAGTGGACAGGGGACCGGGCAGGAGGTAGTGTGGGTGAACTGACGGAGGGCAGGTGGAAGGGAAGGTATTGAGGGGTAATGGACAAAGGACAAGTCGGGGAGTTGGTAGGGAGGGGGAAGGGGTGGTTAGGGGGAGTAGGTGCAACCCGGCCAGAGCAAGTGGGCAGTTGAGCTGAGTAAAAATATTTCTATTTGTTAATGATTTACTGTTAGCCAGCTAATTAGCTGAAGCCAATGTTTCACAGCCCTTGGGCCACTTCCTCAAGGCCAGCAGTGGTCCAGGCGCACATTTCACTAATGCTTTCTCCTTTTAGGGTCATGCACTTCAAGTTCATCTATGCATTTCAGACATGCTAACCTGCTCCCTCTTCCACTGTATAGTTCCCACAGCCTACCACAGCCTCAGTCCTATACAAACTGCATTGAAGGCTTGCCGCTATCACTAAGTGTAGATCATGTTAGCAAGCCTGCAAAGAAGAAGAATTTATTTAGCCCTTTTTATGTATCCCAAAACTGTTTACAAGTAAGAGAGACTGGTAGTGAAGTGATTGTCCACCTGTAGCTGCTGTCATTTTGCACATCAACACCCAGACAATACCTTGGAATACTGCCTGAACTGGTTTATGGGAAGGAACACTGGCCAGGATATGGGAAGAAAATCCCTTACTCTCACGAAAAGTGCCTTGTTGTTTTGCTTCCATGTGGACCCCACTAAAATGGGCAGAAGGGACCATGGTTAAATATATCATGTGAAGGACAGCACACCCAACAGTACAGCATCCCCTAGTACTGCACTCACATGGCATAGTTGATGGTAGGAGCCCAAGTTCTGTTGTGGGACTAGAACCCATGACCTTCTGGCACACAGGCAGATATGCTAGCAACTGAGCCACGTTCACACTTGTGTACTCCACAGGAGAGTGGGTGCATCAGGTTCTCCAGCACCAATGTCAGAATTTGTTTCCATTTGTTAGGAATTTGAGGCGTGTTACACCTTCTCCAGTCTATTCGATCCTCACAACTTCACAAGACTGGATGGTCACTGGACACCAGCCTGATCACTCCCCCTCCCCATCACCACCACCACCACTGCATAGTCACGACTATTCATCCACATATGCCAGCCTCAGACTTACATGCTGGGGCTGGTACTCAAGAAATGACAGACCAGTGCCTACCCTTATACCTGCCTTTGGGGCTGCCTAGTCCCAACAAGGCCATCAGCTAACCATTCTTACTAGCTGTCCTTAGCCACTAAGGGTGGAGCAGCCCTTCACTGACTTACAGACAAGAAATGGTAGCTGGCTCTTCTACACTGCCCACAACACTCTCATATACAACCCTCCATCCTCATCCCTACCACAGCCACACACAGACACACTCTTACACATACACACACACACACACACACACACACACGAGCCCCACCCACACACTTACCCTCTGCACACTCTCCCACACCCACACTCATGAACCCAAAACAAACACCCATACCCAAACACACCCTAGACACATGCCCACACACAGATCCCTATCTACCACACACATTCCAGACTCTTTTCCCACACACACCAAGGCATCCCCACACACAGATGCCCACCCCATCAACACGGCCTCCTCCTTTCCACAGACGTATCAAATATGCTTACATCACAAGTGGCACCCTGAACCTGCAAGAGTTTTAGCACCTTCTCACAGCATGTCCTGTAAGATAACAGTTAAGCCTGTGAAGTTGAATCAGAGTCTAGTAACATGAAACTGTCCATCTGCTATTAATTACACATTGAAAAGGAGATATCAATGTATTGAATTATTAGCATTTCTGGGTAAACACACTGGAGTACAAGGCTCCTGTTTCAGGTGTGACCCAAAGAGCAGGGAAGAAGGGAGGACCCACCCATTACAGAGACTAAGTCCCGCCACTGCCCATTCACATCCCGGCTGTGTCGGTCAGTATGAGATCATAAAACATGTGTAGCTCACTGCCTAGGCATAGTTGACGGAGCAGAATGGAAGTCAGAGAGTGTTACACTGGGCAATAGTGATTGAACTGACCACCCAGTCATGGTTGGCAGAGCATGGAAGGTGACCCAGGCAACAGCAACTTAGCCCACCACCTGGGCATGGTTGCCAGAGCAGAGAGGGAGACAGGGAGCAAAGCCTGGGCAACAGGAACTGAGTCCACCATCCAGACATGGTTGTCAGAGCAGGGAGAATGGCAGAAGTGTGAACCCAAGCTTAGTTGTCATAGTAAGAGGAGGCAGGGCGGCGTGTGACCTGGGCAAC
Source organism: Neoceratodus forsteri (assembly GCA_016271365.2). Taxonomy (NCBI): domain Eukaryota; kingdom Metazoa; phylum Chordata; order Ceratodontiformes; family Ceratodontidae; genus Neoceratodus; species Neoceratodus forsteri. Next base: position 55,633,546 of record CM028129.1, read on the forward strand.
AGCAACTGAGCCCTACACATGGGCATGGTTGTCAGAGCATGAAGGAGGCAGGGAATGTGGCCTAAGCAGTCGACTGAGCCCACCACCCAGCTATGGTTGTCAGAGCAAGGAGTTAGGCAGGGAGTGTGACCCTGGACAACAGCGACTGAGCCTGTCACCCAGGCATGGTTGGCAGAGAAGCGAGGAAACCCCAGGCAACAGTGACTGAGCCAACCACACGGGTGCAGTTGGCAAAGCTGGAGGGAGGCAGAGGTGCAACCCTGAACAACAGCAATTGAGCCCGTTGCTTGTGCATGGTTGGAAGGGAAACCAGGAAGGAGGCTGCGTTGATGAGACAACCACCTGGGTGTAGCTGGCAGAGCAAGGAGGGTGAACCCAGATAACAGCAACAGCACCCACTATCCAGGCATGGTTGGCAGAGCAGAGAGGTGGCAGGGGTGAACCCAGAGTTGCAGCAACAGCACCCACTATCTAGGCATGGTTGGTACAGCAGGGAGAGGCAGGAGGGTGAACCCAGGTAACAGAAAGCACCCACCATCCAGGCATGGTTGGCAGAACAGGAGGGTGAACCCAGGTAAAGCAACAATGCTCACCATCCAGGTATGGTTGGCAGAGCAGAGAGGATGGCAGGAGGATAAACCCAGGAAGCAGCAACTGATACATCTACCCAGATGTGGTTGGTACAGCAGGTAGGGAGGCAGGAGAGGTGAACCCAGGTAATAGCAACAGTGCCCAACATCCAGGCATGGTTAACAGGGAAGAGAGGGTGACAGGGAAGGTGGACCTTTCCACCCTCACTGGTGACTCTGTAGGTATGGAAAATGGGCAAGCTGAGTGGACCAAGCAGTCCTTATCTCCTGCCAAATTCTATATTTCTATGTAAACAAGGTAACAGCATCCACCATCCAGGCATGGTTAGCAGGGCAGGGAGGGTGTGCAAGCTGAACCCAGGTAAAAGCAACGGCACTCACCATTCAGGCATAGTTAGCAAAGCAGAGATGGTGGCAGGAGGGTGAATCCAGAAAACAGCAACAGCGTTCACCATCCAGGCATAGTTGGCAAAGCAGAGAGGTGGCAGGAGGGTAAACCCAGGTAAGAGCAACAGCGCCACCATCCAGACATGGTTGGCAGAGCAGGGAGGGTGAACCTAGGTAATAGCAACAGCGTCCACCTTCCAGGAATGGTTGGTACAGCAGGGAGGGTGGCAGGGAGCTACCCCAGGATGCAGCAATTGATGTATCCACCCAGGATGGGTTTTCAGAGGTGGGGAGGGGTGGATGCAGGAGAAAATCCTTAGGTAACTGTGTCCACCACCCAGGCGTGGTTTGCAGAGCAAGAAGGGTGGCAGAGAGTGTGACCACAAGCAACAGTGACTGAGCCCACTGCCCAGGAATGATTGTCAGGGTAGGGAGGGGGCAGAAAGTGTGATCTCAAGTAACAACGTCTAAGTTCACCACGGGAATGCTTTGCAGAGCAGGAGGCAGGAAGTGCAGCCATGGGCAGCAGAAACTGAGTCTGCCCGGCATGACTGGCAGAGCAGGGAGGGAGGCAATGGATGTGACCTCGGGTGACAGCGACAGAGCCCAGTGCCCGAACATGGCTGGTAGAGCATGGAGGGAAGAGGCAGTGGATGCGACACCAAGCGGCAGTGACCAAATCCCTGCCAAGACTATGCTGGGTAGGCGTGGGGAGGGGGACGGGTAGAGTGACCCTGGGTTACAGGAACCGAGTCCACCACTTGAAGTGGCTGGCAGTGCTGGGAGGTCAACCCTGGGTGAAAGTGACTGAACCCACTGGGCACTATTGATAGCTGCCAGCTTGCCCGTGTCCCCTTTGCTGCATCCCATAACAAACCTGAGTGAAGTGTATTGATCTAACTGAAGCTATTCTTCTCCTCCAAGCAACAGGACAAAACTAGTCATACTGATCTCAAAGGTTAAAATAAATAATGTACCCCAGGACTGTACCTGTTCTCAATCAAAGGGCAGACTGTCACCTGGCAGGGGCTTGCTCAGTCACTGTCCAAAACCACCGGGCAACTAACAGAATGGGAAAAAAATGCACTTTACTGTACTACTTGGAAACAGACTTTTATGAAATATTTCAACGGGCTCGAACGGTTTCACCGTTTAATCACCGCGTGTGCCCCATGGAGACATATGTTGTAAAAATGAAAGTTTCATTTAAGAAAGCAGGCTGCGTCTCCTAGCTGGACAGCCAGGATAAGCACCGTCCACGCAAGTAATGCTACCAGTCAGCCAGCTCAACACAGTTCATTCACATCGTGTTCTGACAACAGGAACACTTGTTCATTCACATCATGGGTTTACAAAAGGAACTTGATCTCCATTTCCCTTGCATGGACTTGCTGGAAACAACCTCTACCTGCTCAAGCACACACTCTCCCAGGTTGGGTCAGGGGTTAGGTGCACAGTTGAAAAATAAACTAGGAGTGCAGACAAAAGTGAAACTCACCTTTTGGATCCCTGAACTCAGCTCCATTGCAATCGAAATACCTCCTGACTGTGTGATCTTAGAGTAAGGGTCTCTCAGTTCTGCTGCGCTGGGGTACCGGCGGGTGATCCAATCCCACTGTTCTGTCACCCGTTACCAGCTGTTGCAAGTCACTGGCCTTTACAAACTACGCTAGCGCCGATCGCAGCCGAGCCTGGGGCATTCCGGCACTTTTAATCGGAGGTGGAACTCCTTCTGAGACGTTGTCAGCCAATCGGAGCGCAGGTGTAAGCGTTTGGAGCCAGTAAACCCCCAGCTTTGTTGTCCCTTTCCCAGAATCGGGAGGGAACACCCAGTCACTACCATGACATCAGCTCCCGCCGGAGGTTCAGGACAGGGCAGCGGTGACATGAAGTGAAAGAATGGTTGATTCACAGTTTTGCACCGCACTCCAGCCGATGGGATTGGGAAATAGAATGTTTCGTGTTATTACTGTCTCCTTTAAAGGAAAATTGAAGAGACTTGATGACATCAAAGCCCCAACACACGCCTAATCAGCCCTGCCAGACAGGGATGTGAAGGAAGGATTTTGAGAAGTATTTGGACTTCAGATTTTTATTGGAATGTTAATATTCACACTGAACTATTAACAATTTATAAGACACCTAAAAATCATCAAGTTCATATAAAATGGAGCAATCAGATAGCATATACTTAACTAAATACTAAGACTTTCTCGGACATGTTTGATAACTTAACTACCAAATGTCTATCCCGTTAAATTGTGTCTTACAAACGTAACAAACGGACAATTGCATAAAGCACCTTATTTTTCCAATAATTTGTCCTGGTCAAACCGGAAGGGTGTAATGCTCAACAAAGGGATTCGAAGTGGTTTTGATTCACTCCAGGAAATACAGAGAATTATACAATGGGCATAGAAATGAAGCACAAATCCTCTAATCTCATTGGCTACCTGGCACCTCTCCGTTGTAAAAGCTACAATCACCCGGAAGAGGTGCCAGCCACCAGTAAGCAGCATCAAGCGCCCCGAAATCAATGCGACCATCAGAAACACAAAACCTGCAAAATCACGGACAGTGGCAGGCAAAACCCCACAAAGCCACGATGTAGCCCTGGGAGTAAACAATATGAAAAATCCGGCAAGTTTCAAAATGTAATTCAGCTATGAATTAAAAAAAATCAAATCACAGGAAATTCATTTTTTCTTTTCTGGCTTTTTTGGGAGGACATGTTGTTTTTTCCCTGGGCTCTCTCTTTCCTTTCACTTTCAGAACCCTGTTCTTACAGTTTGTCAGCCACACTGTAAAAACATCCCACAACAAAATACCTCTCTTAGTGTTTGCTCCTTTAAATATGCATTAGTACAGCTTACATTGCTGGACTCCTGACCAACAGTTTCCTCCAGCCTCTGTTTTCCCCAAACTGTAACCATTAAGAGTATCTCCTGCCTGCTTGCTGGCACCACTGCTGTCGCATGCCTACCAACAAAGCACTATTTTTCCAAGTGTAACAACAAATTAAAAAAAAACTAATAAAACATCTAAACCAACTTAGTTTTCTTTTTCACCTCAAAATATACAGATGTCCATTGTATAATCACAATATGCCATTTGAGAACGTTGGTGATGACGGATTTACCCATGCCTGGGGTGTTTTGGCGCAAAAAACAGCCTCGTGGTCAAACAACACCTAGGCGTGGTAAGCTCTGACATCACCAACACCTCTCGGTGGTATATTGCTTAATCATCTGTCAATGCTGAATGAATGCCGCTTGCATTGCTGTTGTACTGGGTTTGCATCTACACATATTTACTATATATCTACCCAGGATAGCCCAGATGAGATGCAATATCTCATTTTCAGAGTTGTTCTGCTTTTGCACATTTTTAGACTGTATTTTCCCAGGACAGGCCAGACCAGAGGAAAATATCTAATTTTCAGTGGGCCCCATGTTTTGACCCCAGATGTTCACGTCTTTTATGACCTGACCTTATGATTATGACAGGCAGAATTTTTAAAATGGCATCTGAAGGTGATTCGCCATGTGACTGTGGAAGCAAGTTTGGGTAGGGTTTGAAAAATGACACCTGCCATGTTCAGGAGGTGTAGTAACAGGAGGGATATGTTGAACATTAGGGGCCGAAATCTGCAGCAATAACATGAGTAAATGTTAGAACAATTCAAGGTTTCTGGTCATAACCTAGTTGTTTTTCACATTTTAACCCCTGATTTTCAACATAGTCTTTTATGGTCACTCCTTGTGAACATGATAGGTGTCATTATAAAATACTGGCCAAAATCTCATTTTGCATCACAAGCATGAAAACACTTTTGTCCACGATTTGAAAATGACAGCTGTCAGGTTCATGAGGTGGTGGAAAAATGGCTATGTTGAAAGTTTGGGGTCAAAAGATTGAAAATAACCAAAGTTATGAGCATGCATTGAAAATTTTCAGCTTACTCTCATAATGTTTTTGTTTTTAATATCTTTACCTCAAGTTTTTAACATAGCTTTCTTATAACCCCACCTCATGAACAAGAGTGGAGAAATTTTTCAAATTGTGACCGAAGGTGATTTTGCACAGCACTGCAAAATCACCTTCGAGATAATTTCATAATTTTACAGCATTTATTCATGATATTGGGCCCAAAAGGCTATGCTGAAAATTTGGGAAACAATCTTAAAAAGTTATGTGGACAAGTTCAAAGCCCACTGAAATACATTGAACCACATACCTAATTTCCTCTGTTCCTGCTCAGGCATTGAAGAGCGAATGTGTCTCTGGCCAAGAAGGTTTTGGTGTTGGACCCCCAGTATGTAAGTAAGGGGCAGAGGGGTTGGGGTGGGGTGCAGCAGTGGGAGGTAATGGCAGCTGTGCCAGCTGCAGCAACAGCACCGATGGACAATTTTTACAGGATATATAAAAATTAAAAAAAAAAGACTATGGGGATGTTTAAGCAATAAACCACTCCAGGGTGTTGGTGATGCTGGTTTTACCCATGCCTGGGCGTGGTTTGGTCCGCGAGGCTGGGCCCGGTGGCTAGCTCGTCAGTGGGCTACTGCTTTATCTGCTGAGATATTCTAGTCTCTAAATGTTGTGTGTGGTAAAATGTGAATAGTAATTTAATTGTGATAATTTGTTGTGCGTAAAAAGTAAGGAAATAGTGGAATATCCTTCCATGCAAAAAATAGTCCATACAGCTTTGTTTTTGTGTTAGGATTGGCTGGTGTGGGGCCTTTGAAGGGAAGTGCCGTGTTTGAATTGTGCTCTGCAGTGAGTTGGGCTACTGCGGCGGGCTGTGTGTGGCGTTCACGCTGGGGATGTGAGGCAGAGGGGCGAGCTTTCTTGGTGGCAGTATTAATGGTTTTCAGGTACTGGATTTTTTTTTAATTTCGGTTTATCGCCGTCTTCTGCGGCAGTTGGACGTGCTATTGGTGGGCTGCTTGTGAAGTTCAGGCTGGGCATGTGAGGCAGAGCAGCAGGCGTTCGTGGCGGCTGGTGTTGTTGTTTCTGGTGATGGATTTTCCGTTTCAATTTCGCTAATATACGTCGTCTTCGATTGATTTGAATATTGCTTCCAGCTCGTCATTATCGATCAAGTCGAAAGTTGTTTGTATGTTCATTTTTGAGGTGAGCGGCGGGTTTTGGTTTACTCCGTAGCGCGATGTACAATGGCGGTTTTGGGATTTGAAGCGGGGTCAGAGTGTTTTGTTAATGGGTTGCAACACGAGGTTGGCACAGCTGGCACTTGTTCCTGTTGGTAATGCTATGTTTACAGCGGGTGATAGTGCCAACGCCTTAATCGAAATGGCTATTTTGCCATTGTATAATTTTTCTTTATTTAAGTACAGACAGTGGGGACTGGGCACTCCAGTGCTGGTGTTATGTTTGGTGGGGTGGGGTGGATGGTACTAGCCGGCACTGGGGACTGGGCACCCTGCTGTCAGAAAATTAAAATTATGGGGTGTGTGTGTGTGGGGTAGTGGGTGCTGCATGGAAGGGTCTGGTGGAGGAAGGATAATGGGGTGGCATGCCAGTGGTGGCAGCAGACATCTATAGACAGGTTTTCTTTTTACAGGGTGTATAAAATAAAAAAGACTATGAGTGATTGCTTTCTTTATTTCAGGTACTGACACTGAGGACTGGGCACCTAAGTATTGATGTTATGTGTGGTAGCACCATGGGGTGGGCTTCCCTGTGCGTACAGTGAAAACAAGTGGGGTGAGGTGTACTAGCTGGTACTAGGGATTAGATAACCCAGTGTCAGAAAAAAAAAGTAAGGGGTGGTGGGTACTAAGTGAGAGGGTTGGGTGGGGAGGGTAACGGCCATGGCAAAGACTATAAGGGATTGTTTTTCTTTATTTCAGGTACCAACTCTGGGGGATTGGTCACCCCAGTGTTGGTGTTATGTTGGTAGCACCAGAGGTGGGCTTCCCAGTGTCACACAGTGAAAAGAGGTGGGATGGAGTACTAGCCAGCACTGGGGACTGGGCACCCGGTGTCAGAAAATTAAAAGTACCGTAAGAGGTAGGGGTGTATGGGGTAGTGGGTGTTGGATGGGATGGGATGGGGAGGGTAATGATGGCAGTGTGCTGGCAGTGGCAACAGACATTGATGGGCAGTTTTCTTTTTACAGGGGTATAAAAATAAAAAGGCTATGAGTGATGGTTTTCTTTATTTTAGTAGCGACACTGGGAATTGGGCACCCCAGTACTGGTGTTATGCTTGCCGCAGTAGGGTGATCTTCCCTGTGTTGGGCAGGGTGGGATGCATTAGCTGGCTTCAGGGATTGGACACCCAGTGTCAAAGAATTAAAAAGTAAAGGGTTATGGGTACTGAGTGGGAGGTCGGGGTGGGTGAAAGATAACAGCAGCAGTCGCAGTGGTAACATACATCAATGCATGCTTTTCTTTTTACAGGGTTTATCAAAATGAAAAAAGGACTATAATTGATAATTTTCTTTATTTTAGATACAGACACTGGGGATATTGTGCCCGATGTTGGTGTTATGTTTGGTGGCATGGTGGGGGGTGACTGCATGGTGTCACACAGTGAAAATAAGTGGAGTGGGGAATATTGGCTGGCACTAGGGACTGGGCACCCCAGTGTCAGAAAATTAAGAAGGGAAGCATGGGGGTAGGAGGTAGGAGGATACTTGGCAGAGGTGGGAGGGATTGTTTCTATGTTGGGTGGAGGACCACAGCAGGCTGATCATGATGCTGATCAGCTCTGCTTACTGTGCAGCGTCATGCAGATCAAAGGAGCGAGCCGCCATATGATTCAGATGACTCTTTTCTTTGAACTACATGACATTTCTACCCAGAAAGACCAGAACAGTGTCATGATCAGCCTGGCTGATGATGATGAGTCTGACAGTGTCAAGCCCCTTGCAGACTACCCTGCATTGGCTTGACAGTGACGCACACCTCTCAAAGCCCACTATCATGCCAATATGTTAAACTTTGCACGCACATGGGCGAACATAAAAAATATAGCAATGTTGTGAACTATACTCATTTTGTGACTATATATCTATGAGCAGCAGACTGTGAAGTTGCCTCTAGTGGTTCTGTTGATGGGGGTAGGTGTGGGGAGTGTCGGAGGAGCAACCTCCACACCTGTCAGCTACTATTCAGTTCTGTGGCTCCAGTAATTAAACTCCTTGTAATCCTACTGCTTCTGGTGGCAGATACCTTTGAGCTTAATCCTGGTCCTGCCCCACCTCACAAATACTTCAACTTTCAAAAGGACTGCAGGTTTCATTTCATTTAAATTTTATACTCGAGAGCAAGATGAGCTACATACAGTAGCCTTTTTCACAAGGGAGCAGTTACACAATTAGTACAGGGTACAGACACAATTCAGTAATAAACACAGAGAAACAACTGGGTTGCTCATCTTAACATCCGCAGCCTCCTCCCTAAGCCAGATCTTTTGCAGGTCCTCATAGTCAACCACCAGCCCAGTGTTCTTGTCATTTCATAGTCTTGGCTCTTCCACAAAGTCCATGACTCTGCAGTGTCCATTCGTGGTTACTCCATAGCTAGGCATCATAGCCCTCAGAGAGGTGGTGATGTTGCAATATATCTTCCTTCCGGCATCCAATTTGTGCCTCGCTATTAGTCTCCTCCCCTCCACCTATGAGCTGCTCCTTCAAACTCACCCTCCTCTTTACAGTCCCACCTTTTGTTGGAGTGTACTGCTGGCCTGGCCTGTCCCCTGCTTTGACCACTGAACTTCTCACCCTCCATCTGCTTCCACCCCTCATCTGGTGAGTTGCAGATATTTGGGGATTTTATTTTTAATTGGTTCTCTCCATCTGTGCACAAACATTGTTAGAATGTTAAATCCATCCAGTTATCCCAACCAATCTTGGACCCCACCCATCTAAATTACAAATGCTTGAACCATAATCTCATGGACTGGGTATTAGCCTCTCACCTCCACCATATACTGGATGCAGGTATCCTCCCGATCCTTCATGGCCATCATATGGTCTACTGCATGAATAAGATCCATTACTCCAAAGCCATTCTAAAATAATTCTCCTGTGGTCCTTCAGATTGCTGAATTTATCCTCCTCCGCTGACCTGTCTGCCACTGACTAGTCCCACATCTGTACAGTCACTGATATCAACTCAGCCCTCAACTCCTTCCATTCCAAATTTGTGGCTGTCTGGGACCACAAGCCCCCTCAGGAAAACCAGGGTCCAGGTTCACACCTTTCCTGTATCTCTGCCAAGCTGCTGGCCTGCTTTGTGCTTGTAGTCTGGGCTGGTGGTCCTATAAGATCTCTGGCTCCCCTGCCACTGTTAAATTCCCAGCTCCTCTGCAATACTTGCACCAAAGCCACCAGGCTTGCAAAATCTGAGTACTTTGCATCCACACCCCAGAAAACCTTAATCACTCCTCCAAGTTCTAGAAAGTTATCCAGTCTCTTTCTCTCCCCAACCCAGTCTCTCTCCCTCCCTCCCTCCTGTCCTCAACATCACAAACCCTGCTACTGCTGCTTCTCAACTCCTTCTTCACTTCCTCTGCCCTTTCTATCCTCCTTCCTCTCCCCATCCCCCTCCCTACCCCTCTTCTTTCATACTCCTTTTCCTTCTTTCTTATCATCCTCCTCTGCACTCTTAAGGCCCTCCTAGCTCTTAATCTGCACAAAGATACAAGCCAGATGATCTTGGCCCCAAGATCTTACACTTATCTGCACCAGTAGCCGTCACCTTCACTATTACCCACTACCCTAATCTCACCTTCTCTACCTCTGTCCCTGAAGCCTGAAATAGGCTACAGTAATCCTTCTCCTTAAAAGGGATGAGCCCTCTTCTGGCCAATCAGATGCTAGCATTGGGACTCTGTGGGTAGAGTTATTGAGACCTCAATTTCTGACATCCTGCTTCTTTGTGTGAAAGAGCACAGCTACACTTCAGCACTTCACTCTACAGTTGCTGGACCTTATCACTGAGGTTGACAGGTCTCCACAATCAATCCAGCCCTCCCTCTGCTCCAGACATCCCCTCCAGCACCAACACAGACTTTTGGATTTCAGTATCCTCTCTCCTGAGCATCTGGCCAATCAGATGCTAGCACTGGGACTCTGGGGGTGGAGTTATCTCCCCTCTAAAGGAGTAGACCATGGGTGGTCAGTGCTGCAGTCCAGAATGTTAAGAACCGCATTGCAAGGACAATTTAAGGAGGTCTGCCTGGGTCAGCCTTGACATGTTGCTCCTGGTCCACCTCCTCTCATCACTGCCATGAGTCTCAATCATACTGTAAGTGCTGTACTTATCTGCTGGTCTGGAGCACTGTCTGTGACTTGTTATTTTACCCTTCTGGGTCCAACACCAGCTTTAGATTCTTTGGACAATTCTCTACCTCCTGATTGTCTAATCTGTTGTCTTGTCACCTTCTTTTAAGTTAAGGTAGCCTCTCATAAGTGTGTTTTACTCCCATTGTACTCCTGTGGCCTCCCCATGTCCTTGGCTGCATTGCTAATCTGCACTAAATTTGTGTGAATTCTATTAACATCCTATCTGGGTGTACCTATAGGCATCTTCTTTCACAGACTTTTATACTACTGTGGTGTTAAATTGCTTGGTCATTAGGTTTAACATTGTTGCCTGTCAACCAGTTTCCATCTCATTTAGGCAACCCTCAGATTATATAAATAATCCCTATAATTACGTGAATCCTAGAAACACCTATTTGGGTATACCTATTTTCACCTTTTATACCAATTTTAGTTAATAGTGCTGCTTATCAACTTAAGCAATAAGGCACAACACGGTGGGTTATTAGATTTACTCACGCCTTGTGTGGTGTGTCACAGGCACAGCTTAGTGACTTAACCACACAAAAGTGGTTAAACCAGCCTAGCACCCCATGCCACAAAAAGGCAGGAGGGGTCCCTCACATTAGCCTCAATCAATGTCTGCAGCCTCCTTAACAAACTTGACATGTTGCAAACCTGGGTCCAGCAACATAGCCCTGATGTACTGTCTGTTGTCGAAACATGGTAACCCCAAGATACCAGACACTGCAGTCACCATCCCTGGATACTCTATATTCAGGCAGGACAGGGTTTCCAAATGAGGTGGGGGCTGTGCCATCTACCTGAGGAATTCCTATCTGGGTCAAGTCTTCCCGTTCTCAAACCCTAAACCACCTTGCAGGTTCTTGCTATTAAAGTTCTACTCAGGAGCACAACAAGGAGCTCACCATTGCCTCTGTGTACCTACCCCTAAAGATCAGTACAATGGATTTATGAGCATATTGGAAAGCCTACAGGGATTACACCATAACTCTGAACTCATAGTACTAGGTGACTTCAACATAAATTGGCTATCACTGGAGGCCAGTAACTACAAGGATGCTGTCCGGTCACAGAACCTCACCCAGCTTTGTTACCACCCCACCAGATGCAACTATAGGACAGAGTCATGAACACTTCTGGACTGGATCCTAACTAATCACCCTGAGCAGATCTCAAAGTCTCAGTGCTCCTGATGGGATCAGTGTCCACTCACGGTCACATGTACCTGGACAAACAAATTCATTAAGCCCCTCCTAAAATAATCCACACCAGAGTGTTAAAGCAGGGTACCTTGAGCTACTAAAGACACACCTAAGCCACCTGGACTGGACACCAATCGACTCTGCCATTGATAGTAAACAGCCTTTGACCTTTTCATCAGCCACTTCACTGCGGCCTGCAATATCTTTGCACCTCTCAAAAGCTGAAGGTCAGGGGCAGAGCTAACCTTTGGATAACCCCGATCTAATCACTTTACTCAGACATAGGGATCATCTCTGGCACTGTGCCCATGCAACATCAAACCTGGGGATATTCATAAATATAAAGCTGCCAGAAATGAGTGCACGCGGGCAGTTAGAGAGCCAAAAGCAAATACTTCAAGGAAACCTTCCAACTCCTGGGTGATGGAAAAAATTTTGAGTACCTTGAAAGACCTTACAGGCAAGGACCCTAAGTCACCACCCACCATGCTAAACATAAATGGAACACCAACAACTGACCTGTACACCATCACCAACACCTTTAACAATCGTTCTCCAACTTGGATAGTGTCCTCCTTCTAATATCTTTGCCCTCTCTGGTAGTAACCCTCCTGCAACTACTCAGCTCCTACATCCTGCCCCACAATTCTACTTCAAGGAGATCCCAGTGCATGAAGCCAGAACCTATATTCGGAAGGCCATTCACAATGCAGGCTACAGCGGTGACTCCCTTGACCTGAAATTGTTAGCACTTGTCCTTGAAGAAGTCCTTGAACCCTTGACAAAGGTTCTCAATCTATCACTAAGATGTCCCAGTTCCCATCTCGCTGGAAACAGGCGACCATCACACGGTACACAAAGTGGAGACAAATCACTGCACTCCAACTACAGACCTATCTCCATCCTCCCTCCATTGTCTAAGGCCTTGGGTGCATCGCCTCAGACCAATTAGTCAAGTACCTGGAAAATCGATATCCAGTGTCCTGAGCAACATGGTTTGTGAAAAGGGCACAGTACCACCACTGCACTATTAGAATTCACAGTCTTCATTCATACCACACTTGATCAGAAACTGTAAGACAGTATTCATCGACCTTACAGCCTTTGATACTGTGAACCACCCACTCCTACTCAAGCAATTATCAAACATTGGGCTCTTCAATGAAGCACTGCTCTGGTTTCAAGCTACCTTGGGAGAGGGTCCAGCGGGTTAGGATTGCCGGTGTTACCTCGGAAGAAAAGCCAGTCCTTTCAGGGGTCCCACAGGGGTCCATCCTGGGGCCACTACTCTTCAGCCTCTTCCTCAATGACCTTCTCAGTGTCTGCCACCAGAAATTACTGCTCTGCGATGACACAGTCATGTTCACCAACCACCAAACGCAGAGCTCCTCAGAAACAATTACAGCTTGAATTCATGTGCATCGAAGAATGGTTCAAGTCACACAAACTGGTCATGAACTACAGCAAAACAAAGGTTATGACCTTCTACAACGCCAGGAGCAAGTACAAATCCGTGACCTCACCATCCTAAACCAAACAGGGACCTTACTTGAACCGTTCCTGATTTTAAATACCTAGGTGTCACATTGGACAGCTCACTGTCCTACCATCAACACATAGATTCTGTAGCCGGACCACCAACATCTGTATAGGCCTGCTGTACAGGCACAAACATTGCATGACTTCTGACACTCTCCGGTTGGCTATCAACAGCTCTGTCACCTCCATCATCGATTCACGGGCTGTCAATTTATGGCTCTGCCTCCGCCTCTGCCCTCCAGTGAATTACAGTTGCTCAACAAAGCATGCAGGCTGCTTACTGGGGCTGATCGACTTACACACACTTGTGACCTGTACACTCGGGCAGGATGGCTACCTCTCATCAGCGGATACAGTATCAAACCTGCCTCTCTTAGCCAAGAATCCTCCCTGGGGTCATGCCCCAGGCATTGAAAAAAGCTACTTATTGACCACCACAGCACCCAGAGAACTAGAAGTTCACAACAACTAACCTTCCTTGTCCCCAGATGCCGGACTACCATGGGCCAGAGGACCTTTGCCCACAGAGCACCACAGTGGTACAATACTCTCAACAAAGAAACTCTTACTGCTGCTGCTCTTGGCTCTTTTAAGAGACAACTCCGACTTCATCTCATTTCAACTAGTCATTGTGACTGCCCTCGCCTAATTGGGGCCCACGTTCCTGCCCTCCACTTCAGTCTTAGCTCTCTCCCCCCTTGCCTCCTTCTACCTGCCTACTCCTTGCCCCTCTCCCTTTCCTCCCTAGGGCATTTCTGACTTCTATCCTCCTCTCGCTCCCCTTTAGAGCTCTTACCCTCACCCTCTACCCTCCGACAATGGCCTTCCTGCCTGCATCCCCCTTCCCTCTCACCTGCAGTGCTTATTTCCAAGATTGCCCTTGGCTGGTTATGTCATGCTACCTAACATTTGGCACATTTTGAATTACTGGAATTTCCTAAGCCTCAGTCTCTTACTTCTTTGTTATTGTGTAACTATGTATTATTATGTTGACCTTTGTATGTATACCCCCATTCCTTGACGTGGAACCTTTGTGAGCGAGCAGTTCCTGCTCAAAGGTATTTGTAATCCTAGATTTCAACAAAATAAAAAAAAAGAAAATCCCACAATAACCAACACCGTGGAGTGCCTTATTGTGATTATATAATGGGCCCATGTGTAAAATAAATTTTAAATGTGTTTAAGTATGTTTTTATAAATGCCATTTCTGAGCCATGAGTTATTGCAGGATATACCATGGTCATGTGATGTGTTTGACCAATGAGGTAACAGGGTTTCATACCCCATTGTATAAATAAGCAATAAGGCATGACAGGGTGTGGTATATCATGGGATATCATCATGCCTTGGGTGGTTGGGCGCGAGGCGCGGGCGAGTGCGTCCAACCACCAAGTGATATCCATGATATACCACACCTGTAGATGACTTATTGCTATTATGAACTCAGTTTCAAGTTTTTAAATAAAAATAAAAGAAACAGGTTTAAAATGTTTTATGAATGACTTTTTGGGTGATGTGGGTACATTTTTAAAAATAGTTCTCAGACAGTAGACAGCAAGGAGGCTGGTGGTGCCAGAACTTTTTGAAGCCGTGATGATGTAGCTTGATATCATCACGACTTCAAAACTCCACCAATCAGATTCCTCTATTTACAATCGTGAGGTTCATAATTTTCAATTGATTTCATTAGCAATAGCCATTCAACCACTTTTACTCTTATTGTTTAGGTAACTCAGGTTCTACCTGCTCCAGCCCTACTTGCCACATCGTGGCGTCTTGGCTGTAGGTGTCTACTAGGACCTGTTGCTGTGTTTGTAACCATATTTAGTCTGCTATACTATGAGATCACACACCTTACCCCTACTGTTGTTCTGCTTCACTGATGGTAGCTGAATCCCACCGACTGTCTACTATGCACCTCGCCTCCTATGCCTTCTCTCTTTCTCCTCGTATTCTTACTTCCTCCCTTCCCTCCCCTGCCAACCTATCTATGCTCCTCCCACCCATCTCCACCCATCTGACCCCTCTTCTCTTCTGTCATCCTAGCCACCCTGGGCTTCTTCCCTCCCTTAACTTGGAGTCCTAGTGTGTCTTCCTCCCCTGCTCTCCTCCCCACTCCAAGGGATGGATGTCCAGTTCCATCCTCCTTCACCTGCTCTTCCTGCTCCTGTCTGGTGATGTGGACACCAACCCTGGCCTATCCCTCTCCTTCCTCTGCCTCACCAGCTGCCAAGGCCTTAACATCTTTCATCTCAATGCTAGGAGCCTGTTCCCTATACTCAGCCGCTTTCTGTCTGGGTTTCACAACACTCTTCTGACATCCTCTGAATTTCTGAATCGTGGGCTTTCCTCCAGGACTCCTGACTCTTGCATGACCTCTCTGACTTCCGTCTCTTCAGGCAGGGCTAGGGAAAAATGTGGTGGTGGTGTTGCCATCCATGTCACCCGAGCCTCTCCTGAACTGTGGCTATCAGGAGGCTGAACCCTCCTCACCACAGGTTTCTCTCCTTGCCAGGCTTTCAGTCCCTTCCGTGTACCCGCTTTCATTACGGCTTACTATGCCTCACCCCAAATCTCCCCTCCATCCTGGCTAACTCTCTTTATACCATTTCCTCATACTCCTCTGAAGGTAGACTCTTCCTCCTTGGGGATTTCAGTGTTAGTTGTCTCTCCCTGGCTTACTGGCCTACCACCCACAGGACTGAGTCCCTTAATATTTTGCAGCTTATCACTGAACCCACCCAGCTCAACCCCACTCATCCAATCGCACCTTTTGGACTGGGTTCTCTCCTCCCACACTTACCATATTACTGCAGCAGGTATTCTGCTGGATGCTTTCAGTGACCCCTGCATGACATTCTGCATCAGGAGAATTTGGCATCCCCTTTCCTTCCCAAAATACATCTGGTCAAGGTTCCTCGGTTGCCTGATAGCAGTGCTCTACTGGCGACCTTGCTGCAACAGATTGGTCAGCCATGCTCTCTGCCCTGATATCAGTGTGGCCCTGTCCATGTTGCACTCTAAATTTTCCTCAGTCTGGGATATGCACCCCCCTTAGAAAATCCTGGGTCAAAACTTCCCACCACCACTGGATTACCCCCAAAATCATAGAGCAGTGCAAGTCCCATGATCTCACCTCGGCTCACTACAAATTATTCCCCCCCACCAAGAACTCCTCTCCTACAGGGCCCTTAGAAACTGTTCTACAAAGGCTGTCTAGGCTGCAAAATCACACTATTTCAAGGTCAACCTTCAGAACAACCTTAATGTCCCTAGCTGAATTCTGGAAGGTAATTCATTTCCTTCTGACCCTCCTACCCAGTCCACTCCCATTACTTGTCATAAGTGATTCACCTGTTTCTGACCCTCTGTTGCAGCTATCTTCAAGTTCTTCACTACTTTCATTTATTTTATTTATTTAAAAGTTTTACAAGAAAAGTCATCGTGTACTGAGCTGGTATGAGCTACTGTATTCTCAGATGCCTCCTGGGAGGAGGGAAGGAGAGGAAGGAGAGATCCACTTCTGTCCTCCCTTCTCCCCCATTCCTAGCTCCTCTCCTTCCTCACTTGCTCCTCTCCTCTCCTCCTAACCCCTCCCCAGGTTTCTATTTCCCCTTTACTACTCAAGAAAACCTGCTTGCCCTTCCTCCCTCAACCTGTCCAAGTCCAGCCCCAACTGGCTGAATCCAAAACTCCTTCACACCCAACTCCTACCATTGCCTCCCCTTATTCATCTCCCTTAACCTTTTATTCCCTTTCTGTGCTGTTCCTCAGTCCTGGAAGGTTGCCAAGTTCATCCACTTCACAAAGGGGGCCCTCCTTCCTGTTAACTTCTGTTCCATCTCCTCCTCCCTCTTGAAAGCTGCAAGAGAAACTTGTCTGTGCCTGACTTTCTGACTTCCTCACCTTCTCCAGTTTGTCTCTCCTTTTAGTCTGGCTTCCAGAAGCACCACTGAACTGTCTCTCCATTGCTGCAGGTCACTTACCCCATCTTCTCTGGGATGGATCATGGCTGCTTCACTGCTGCTATTTTCATCGATCTGCCCAAAGCTTTTGATTTGGCATCCATCCACTCCTCCTGGACAAGCTGAGTTCTGCTGGCCTCTCAGCTCCCTGCTGTTGACTGGTTCAGTTCATACCTCACATACTGTCAACAGTCAGTACAGGTAGTGGTGTCTTGTCACCACCACTACCTATCCAGTCTGGAATTCTACAGGGCTTCATCCTGGGTCCCATTCTTTCTCCATTTTTCTTAATGACCTTCCGTCTGCCTGTGCAGCTCATATATTTTCATGTATGCAGATTACAGGTCATCTTCACATCCAGTCCTTCTATTACATCTGTGCAAGGCTTGTTCCAGCAAGAATGTCACAGCATCCTGAGCTGGTTTCACTCCAAACAATTATGGGTCAACACTAAGAAAACGGTGACCTTGACCTTTGGTACCAGCCAGACATTGGCCAGACTCCCCACTCACCCTGTCTTTTCCACCCTGGATGACACACCCCTTGAAGCGACGTGAGTCTCATATGTCAGTGTGTGGTTTGACAGCAGTTTGGCTTCTCAGCCCATGCTGGAATGCCATCTATGTTGTCCCAGGACCAGCGGGTGCTTGTTAACAAACTGGTGCTCGTGGTCTTCAGCTGGGCAGATGTGGTCTGTAGCACTGCCCCTTCATGTCCTTGCTAGACTGGACACCTTTGTAGTACCTTCTGAAGTGTCAGGAGTAATTACTGACTCGGTTCCTTGACCACGACTTCAAGGATTGTTCCGTGTTCGGGAATAATCTCTCGAACTGGCAGGAACAACCACCCTATTCAGAAGTTCAATTAGAATAGGTGAAGTCTAGCCAGGTGTGTTGACGACATGCACATTGCTGCGTGTCCAATTAGTTATTACTTTATAACCACCTTACCACAATCATACTCTAATCTCCTTATCCTAAACCTTTATAGTTATTTTTAATATTATTGTATACCAAAAGTCACAGTTAAGTTTTACCCTTGCATTGTTAGTCAACAACTTTATAAATAAAATCTTTAATGGAAAGAAATACCAGGAAATTTCATATTGTCTTAATTCTTTACTTAAAACTTGTAGAATTAACATCATTTTGATAAGCAGTGCAAGCAAATAATGTATCTTTAAATGGAGGAAGTCTCTCCTACTTTTAGATACAATCATACAAAAATAAGAATAAAATAAAATAAAAGGATCATCCTTATCTGCTCCTAATGTCAGAGATAAAAGCAATCTCACTGCACAGAGTCATACCTTGAAGTCTCAAGTGAGGTCCTAGGCAAAGGACGTGCTGTCACAGCTCCTTCCTCTCTTCTGCTTATCTTAACTTAAATGGGGTTTAAATTAATATGTTTTGGGTGGAAGGCACATGATAGACCTCGTTTTCTAAAAAATGTTCTTTGTAATAATTACACTTCTTGTACTTTTCTAAAATTATGGTAAGTGTTTTTTATATTTCTCCAGTTATGTTGTAATTCCAAATTATGCAAGGTGGCAAAACATGTCTTATTTTAGAAGTGAAATGGCATGTCAGATTCTTACTTCATTGCAAAGTGTTTTGTAACATCTTTTGTAACATGGCTTTTCAAGAACTCCCAAATAACAAAATCTGATTGGTGAAGGAATAACAGGTGACTAAAAAGCAGCTACGGATTTATTCCACAGTAGAACCATGGTTGCTTATGTAGTACCTTTTGAGTCACCAGTAAATAGTAGCAGAATCATACCTCTCAACCCTGCCTCATAAATCAGGGACAAGGCTTAAAAAATCAGGGACAAAGGACCAAAATCAGGGACTCATCTTCAACATTAGAGATATTCACTCAGAAAGCTAGTAGAATATAGGGCTTAGTGCAAAATGCATTTTATAAAGAAGTACAAGTCTGTAACTTGAATGCTTGACATTGTTTTGTGCTTACAGTCCCCATGGTTTAGCCACAAAACAAACATTTAGGAGGGACAGAGTAAACTTTTGAGGCAAAATCAGGGATGTCCCTGAAAATCAGGGACACTTGAGAGGTATGAGCAGAATTCCTTGCTTTTCAATTAAGCAGTAAATGGGGACTGTGTCAGAAGGCATGACTCTCACACCAGTAGGGGAAAAAATAGTAAATCACTGTCTGATTAAATTTTGACAGCAGTGTTCTGATGCTGCAAAACTTTACAATTTCCAAAATTACATCTAGGGTGCAAGAAATATCTTAATGTAAGTGCAGTTCTCTCTCGATGGTCTCCATCTGATGTAAACAGAATTGACCTTGAAACGCTGCATACTAATGACATAGCATCATCAGTACAATCCCAGAATGCAGTGCTAGAAGTTACAGGAAGTAGAAATGTGTGATGTAAGGAGTTAGAATGTAATTTTAACCAATGTTTTTCTGAGTAGTTTGTGGCCAAATTCTCATATATTAGTAACGAACAAAGTTACTCCTCACAGCAAA
Organism: Neoceratodus forsteri; assembly: GCA_016271365.2. NCBI lineage: Eukaryota > Metazoa > Chordata > Ceratodontiformes > Ceratodontidae > Neoceratodus > Neoceratodus forsteri. The sequence goes on from CM028129.1 coordinate 55,653,044, forward strand.
GTTTCTAATATTCAGCGAACACCTCCACAATATATCTAAGTAAGCGCTACGTTGGTGCAACATATTTCAATAAACCAAGCAGCTAAGCAAGCCCCATGTGTCTCAACATTAATGCCTGTGTGTAATATGCAATGACTGTCTGGATGTAACAACACTAGCAATACCCTTGCCATGTTACAAGATTATTAAAAACCACTCGAGACCATGGTTCTAATGTGGAATTAATCTATGATTGGGTGGTTGGAGGCACTCGACCATGGCCTCATGCCCCAACCCTCGCTGAAGGCCAGGTGACTCCTACCACCCATCCATGGTTAATCTCCACAGTAGAACCATGGTCTTTAGTGGTTTAATGCTTACTTAAATCTTTGTAGCTAGCTCTAAAACTCTCATCTACCAATTTGTTACTAGCCCTCCCTGCCTCGCAGACTCAGCCCTGCTCCCTCTACTCCTCCCTATCAATCCTCTCCTAACCTCAGGTCACTAGCACACTGTGCATCCTTCATCTGAACATACTGGTTTGGGTCCCTTCACTCATGCCTTCTGACTTCTCTCTCCCATCCCCTGTCCTCATGCCCTCTGCTCCAGGGATCATCACACTTTATCCATTCCTCATCCTCACTGATCTGCTGACTCAGCCTTTTCATGTTGTGTTCCCTCACTCCGAAACCTGCTTCCTCACCTCCTGGCCTCACTGTGGCACCAGCTGAAACTTCTCCCATCTCAACTGCTCCTGTCGCCCCTCCTCTGGCTCTGTCCCTGTTTGGAGCACCTACTATCTTGTGTCAGGCCTCCATATAGTCTCTCCCTTAGCCTGTTTCAGGGCTTTAGCATTCTTACCTCTGCACTGCCATCCATCGCCCACACATGTCTGTCTGGTCACTGTGCCTTGCTGTTTATTTTACATTTATTAATGTGTTTGTGAAATGGGTAGGGACAGTCCTGGATCCTGATTGACTAAGACAGGATTCTATCCATGCAGCAGTTACGAAACTGGGCAAAAATTCCACCCTAATTTTTAATTAGAAAAGATTCAGACATCTTCCAGTTTAATTTGGTTGTAAGATTTCTAATTCCATCCAGCCGGTGGTGCTGAGGCTGGGGCCCTGGACGCAACATCTAGTGCCATGCTGGTGACCCGGTTCAGGAACAGACTTGGGTTGCTCGGGGGTTGGCAGGGGTGAGGAAGGATTGAGTGTCTGTAGACAGCTCTCCTTCCTTAGGGAGGAACAGTGCTGCACACTGTAGACTGACATCCAGTGGCAGCTGGGTGTCAGCACAGGTGCACCGCCATGAATGGGGAGAGCCCACGCCCAGGGGAAAGGCTGCCTCCATGGATGTGGAGCCCAGCCACCCACCCATTGCACGTTCATGGACCTGTGGAAAAACAGGAGGAAAAAACAGGAGCTGACAGGGTCTATGATAAGCGTTTCCACAACATGCCGCCTGACTTCTGGATTGGTGCCGGGGTAAGCCAATCTCCTCACCCTGGTCCTGCCATGGGGGTAATCTGCAGGGGGAATAGGGTCTGCCAAGAGAGGGACGGTCAGGGTCAGGAAGATGAGCCCTCTGAGGGAGGGCAGAGCTACCTGGTCGGCTCCGCAAAGGCGGGAGGAAAATTACAAGTTAAAAAAATCGTTCCTAATTCCACCAAATGTGAGTATTTTATAAATGCTTTAATTGAGTTGCTTCTCAAGAAAAAAAGATGGCTTCCATATTTTGCATAGAAATAGCATGGTTAACTTGACAAAAATTAGGGCAGAAAACATAAAAAAGGTTTTATGGAGCACAGCATAGGAGGTACATAGCAAGTACATTTGACTGGTATGCTAATATTTTTCTTAATTATAGCTGAAACTAGCTTTTTGAAAATCATTTTTCGTTGCATTACTGCTTTACGACTATATACCACAGGTAGGAATAATCCCCAGGCCAGCCTGGTGGTGCTGAGGACTGAGGCACTGCTATGCACCTTACCTCACGCCATGCACATGACCCAAGTCTGAGAACGAGCTCAGGTCGCTGAGGGTCAGCAGGTGAGTGAGCTCGGAGCGGATGCAGCAGCTGTCAGGTAGCGCCCTCTGCCAGACTGGGAAGGCTTGCCGACTCAGCTCTTGTCTGCCACCAGGTGGAGGTCTGGTGGCAGCCTGAATTACCAGTCCACAAATGTGAGTGTCATGGGGTGGGGAGAGTCACAGGTTTCTGGGGCACATGTACATCTCGCGTAATCTCGGCTACTTCAAGGGACAGAAAATGGAAAAAGGGACCCAAGGGTGACTGGTGTACTGTCGTCTCCCCAGACACACGTCACCACCCAGACACCTTGGCACATTCTGGATATATTTACTGGGAGGGGCCTCCCAGGCAATCTGTGGGGAAACTGTGCAAAGCTAAGCCTGGGAGGTGGCAGCTGGTCTGGGGAGATGAGGAAGGAGCAGCCAGCAAACTTGAGGGGTAAAAAGCTAAATGAAAAAGAGGCCCCACCCCAGAACCTGTGTCCTTAGTGCAGTCTAATATCCTTGAGTGCAATCAACTTTTGAAAAATGCCACCTGTGTTTTGTGTAGCAAGTGACTGCCACGTTCATCCATTGAGTTGAAATGGTAGGCTGGCAGTATAGCCTAGACATAAGAGTAATGAGCTGTGAATGAGCTTGGTACATCCAGCAGCCCTAGGTTTGATTCCCACAGCCTCCACTTGCATATACTGTGTGACTCTGAGCAAGTCACTTAACCTCCCTGTGCTCCTGGGCTGTCCTGGAAAACAAGAACTTGTGCCTAGAGGGCCTTACCCGTTACCAAACAATAGAAAAAATGAAATTAAAATAAAAAGAGTGTTGCAAAGAAACACAAGGAACGTGTTTATTTTAAGATAAAGACCCATGTGGCTTGTTTTTCCAACTAACATCTTTCACTTGACCCACTAGCGCTGTCTCACTCTAGCTCCCAAGCCGCTGATGGTGAGACCAATGAGAGATCTACACTGTGCTACTGCAGATGGTAGCATGCTGCCAGCAAGACTGAAATAAAATTGCTGTCTCATCAATGGGCTAGCGAGGGACACAGAGGTGCAGTATCATATACAGTAGCTCAACACAGCACAGTGCCCCTAGTGTTTACTGGGGAACATGCAAGCACTGTGGAAAGTGGAAGGACTAGATAGCATCAAATTTAGGATTTTATTTGATAAATTATATTTTTTCAACTGTATCATGTTTATAAATGTAACCGTGGGTTACCCCAGGGTCGAGTTGGTGGTATTTTTGTGTTATTAGCACTGTGCGGTGCCTACATATGTAACCCCTACCTGGGACCTGGGCTCGGGAGAAAACTGTTGCTTGGTATTTTGGCTAGGTTTGACTTCTAGTCAGGGGCACCCAAGTAACTCCGGACACAGGAAGCAATAACTGTAATGTCCAATACCAGAAGTTGGGATTCTAAAGTGTGGCTTTTATTCACATCCAACAGAATGACAAAGCATAGATGGACTCCACGGGCTACACTCCTGGTAATGCAGATTTATGGAGATCAGAACACATCCTCTTTACACTGAAACCCTCAGGTCTCGAAACACTCTCGCACTCTGCCTAACTCAACTCTTTTCCAGTTTCCCTGGCTCAGCTCAGTTGCCAGCCCTTTGGACACTTTCCATATAGCATGGAACATTTACTGGTGGCTCCCTAAACCACCAATGAGCACTTCTGGCTCCATCAGGGAATCTTCCTCATCAATCCCATGTCTGGGTACTTTCCTCAGGTACTGGTCAAGTACCTGAGAGAAAGCAACAGGTGTCCCAAGCAAACCCATAGAGGTGAATTTGGCTACTACTGATGGGGAGTCTCCACCTCTCACTCCCATAATTCATACCCGGCCATTTCTCTGGACTGTAACACCTCATCCTTAAAACACTTTGCTGTGTAGATTCTCTTTAAATGTATGCCACATCCAATCTACTGTTTTTCCATCCCATTTGTGCTGAACTTGAACATACTTAAAAAGTGGCTGTGTCCATTACTCTAGACCCAATACAGAGTTAAGCAGTCCAATCCCACATCTTCCAAACTGTACTTGGCTGTCATTTCTGACCCCACAGTAACAGTCACTTTAGTTTCATCTTGTCTCAGGTAAAAACACATTGGCCCTTTAGCAGAGCAAACTCACCCCTTGTTGCAGATGCCCCACAGGCATTTTATCTTCAAAGAAATCTCCTCCAGAACTTCTGGTGCCTCAGCATGAATTTAAACTCAGGCAGCTTCTTGTTTCTAGCGGACCAGGATGTGCCCCTGGAACCAGGCTGATTCATCCCCCATCCTCGCAGGGATGGGGCCTGAACCACTGAAAGTGGTCTCTACCACTTCATTCGGCTCTTCTTGTGTTCCTCTCATGGTGAGAACACACCTCTACAAAAAATAGCTCTATGACAGAGCTTAGGACTCTGAGGGCCTGCTTACAGCAGAGCACCTCCTTCCTCTACTACAGACTGCAACACACTCACTTTAAATTCACCAACGTTCTACTCTAACCTCCAACTGCAACATTCCAGTGTGGTCATGCAGCTGCGACAGTTCTAAATGATGTCATAGCTTCAGCTCAGCAGAGACTGAAAACAGAGCAAGACATAGTGAAATCCATTTAACTGGAGTTTCACTAGCTGCCTGTCCCTGCCTGCTACTAGGTCTTACTAGGGTTCTAGTAACCTCAGGTAACGGGGGGCTTTAAACATATACCAATTTTATAAGCGTAAACGCACTCCTGTGTGTGTGGGTTAATCTGGATAAATACACTTAACACACAGGAAGGCACTTGGCCTGTGGCCTTGTACCTCACTACATCCCTAGCTGTGCATTTATCCAGACTAATCCACACCTCATTGTGTGTTATTGCTTACTTATTTCTTTTTCTCATTATTTATCTCTGTGCTGCCTTGGCTGCCCCTTCCTACTGACCCCTCAGCCCAGTCACCCAACTTCTCTGCAACTTACCTTCCTGCTGTCGTCCTCTGCCACAGGACTGGAGGGTGTCTGGTCATTGGTGTGGGGCCTGTGTGGCGATCACTTTTCCACCAGTTTCTCTTGCAAACCACTCCTGGACTCACCGGACGTGCAATGGACACGATGTGTGAGCTCCGCCTCCATGGAGACGCCCCATGCGCCCTGAACATGGGTTCCTTCCTGCTCCTGGTGGTACTACATGCACTGCCCACCAGCTGCCACTGGGTGGCAGTTCAACAGTGAGCTACCGTAACTCCTCTCCCTGAGGGAGGAGAGCAGGTTTATGGATGCTCAATCCTCCCTCACCCGGCCAGCCCACAAGCAACATGCATCCATTTCTGAACCCTGGTTGCCATCGTAGCAAGAGGTAAGGTGCATGGGGTCTCGACCCTCCATGCCACTGGGCCAGTGCTTACTTAATACTTGTAATACTGTACTGTGTATTAATGACTGTGTATTGTATCACTGTACCTCTCTACCCTTCCCTGGCTTGCACCTGGAAATGAGCCTCAGCTCAGTGTGCCTTCCTGGTTACCAGTGTTCAAATACATAAATAATGTTGAGAGGTGTGCCAACCTCATTTAATATTATTTATAACATGGCACTGAAAATAGATACACCTGATTGGCCGAGACAGAACACATGACTGCATCTACTTCAAACTGATGAAAAAATGGCTCAGCACTCAGGAGAAATATTTTAAGGCATGGTTGCCACGTTTATTTAAAAGGTGTTTGGCAACAGACCAATTCCCCAGCGCTTTGGCCCAAGATCCAAGTCTTCCTCTGGGGCGTATCTGGATACCCATCAACCAGAAGTTCAGTTTATTCAATACATTTAAAGTGGTATACCAACCTGGTGTAAATGAGTGCAAAAATTCAAGTACAAAACAAGTACAAAATTCAATCAAAACAGTTCTCAGACATATCCATAATGAACTCATCTTTTGTTTCTGTGGAGGGCTGGCAAGCTCTTGGCTTGTGCACCACTGCTCCTCAGCGCACGCTTTGCCTACTCAATTTTCTACTTCAAATTAATGCATCTTGTTTACTTAGCAACAGTGACCCATTTTAGAAGAGTAATAAACCATTCCAGAATGTGCTGTAATAATGATTTATATTGACAGTTACAGCCTTTCATATAGTTATGCATGCTTTGAGTTTTTGTGTGAGAGAGGCAGTATAGCACAGTGGTTTAAGGCTCTGAGCTGTAAATCTGGAGACCTGGGTTTGAATCCCACAGCTTCCACTTGCATACTGTGTGACCCCAAGCAAGTCATTTAACTTCCTTGTGCTCCCAGGTCTCATCTGTAAACAAGCTTTCAGCTTAGTGTGTCTCTCCTGGTTGAAAAAAAAAAAAAGTAAGTGTTCCAAAGGACTTGAGAAGACAGTCGCAGCCATAATTGATGCTGAAACTGTACATATAAAATCTGGATGAATGGAGGAGAGCACATATAATCAGATATCTTTACATACAGAAGGTTTGTGTGACCTCACAAAGCACAAGAGCTGAAGCTTGAGTGGTTACGTAGGTAATAAAAATAAGCTTGTGTAGAATATGAAAAAGAGAAAAAGCAGGTACTCAACGTGCTGAAATTTCCAGTGAAATAATTTATTAGGTCGGCAGAGCGCTTTACAGACCAAGCCCTGAAGTGGGTCTTCCTAAGAGGCGTATCTAAAACACCCACAAGCACGTGACATCACTTATAGTACACAGAATAACACACAATCAAATTAGTCATGAAAAATTTAAAGAGATACTTCACAAATACTTTTAAAGTTATTCAAAACAATACAAATCAGTCCTAAGCTCAAGCACTGTTATTTGTTCATCTATTAGCATAACGCTATCAACTTTTCAATAAATACAGTACTGGCTAAATCCCATCAGTCATAAATTATTTTACAATATATTATAAAACACACTCATCTTGAATAAGAAGAATTCTATACTTTTATACATTTAAATAAATGGAAGTGAACAAAATAATAGCTAGGAATGGAGGAGAAATGAATTGGAAACAAAATATTATGAGCTTAGGATTGATTTGTATTGTTTTGAATAACTTTAAAAGTATTTGTGAATTCTCTAACTTTCATGATTAATTTGTGTGTTATTCTGTACTATAAATAATCACGTTTGTGGGTCTAGATTCACCCTTAGGAAGATTCACTTAAGGGTTGAAGTAGGGCTTGGTCTGTAAGTGTATCTGTCAATCTTAATAAATTATTTCACTGGAAATTTCCAGTACTTTGAGTGCCTGCTTTTTTCTTCATGTTTTGAGTTGGCAAACTCTGCAAGAGCGCCACCGAATCTCCAGAGCACATGGTACCTTTGTTTTTCTTGTGTAGAATATGAAGCTGACACCACCCAATAGTTATTTTATATAACTGCGTTTAAAACAGTACAAAATAGAAGTGTTACAAATCAACGTTACAGACAACACTTGCCTGTGAGCCCCAGCTGCATAGATTAATTTGGTAGGGGCTCATTAATGATGAATACAGGGTGGGCGATGGGGCAAGAAAGAAGAGAGAAACAAAATGCCAGCAGACACATTTTGCAACATTCCAAAACATCACATTATACATGGGTATGTCATTACATTTGTGAGTAACATAGAAACATAGATTTCATTGACATTACAGAGCAATTAAAGACCAAAGTCCATGAGCTCGCCACTTAGAACCTCAGGTAACCTTTAATTCCTTTATTAATACAATATTTATCAAACTTCAATTTAAATTCAGATATAGTTTACTTTCAACCACCTCACGGGTATTGTTGACAGGAAAGAGACCTTAGGCTCATCCAGACTGCTTCTTGTCCCTGCGTGTTCCATCACCGCTGACCCTAGTTGGTCATAGGTGTCACTCTCTTCCACCATTCCTCTACCTATATGCCCTGTGCCTATCTCAGGCATGTGAAGCTCCCACAGTCTTTGCCCCTACCTCCCCTGACAGGCTGTTCCAGTCATCCACCACCCTTTTGTGAAGACGTATTTCCACATCTCTCCTAAACTTCCCCTCTTAGCTTCATTGGATGCCTCCTTGTTCTAGTGCCTTCCTTTCTCTGAAATATATCCTGCTCTTGTACCTTGTTCACCCTGTGAGGTACTTGTATGTTTCAGTCATGTCCCTCTTGCTCTCCTCTCTTCCACGGAGTACATGTTGAGTTCCTGCAGCCTTTCCTTACATGGCTTCTCATGCAACCCCTTACCATTTTGGTTGCCCTCCTCTGTATTGCCTCCTCGCTTCAATGTTCTGCAGAGTGCGGCCTCAGAACTGCTCACAGAACTCAGGTGGGACCTTACCAGCAAGCAATACAATGGCAACACCAACCCCATCCTCCTGCTAGAAATCCTTCTCACAGTACACCCCAGCATCCTGTAGCCTTCCCCACTGCTTTGTCACACAGCCCAGCTACCTTGAGGTCATCAGATATGATGACCCCTAGTCTGTTTCTTGCTTGGTGACTGTAAGATCCACTCCTCATTTTATACACAGCCCCTGGTTTCTGCAGCCCTAAGTGCATAATCTTGTACTTTTGGCATTGAAACCAAGATGCTACTACTAGACCATTTCTCTGTTTCCTCAGATCACATTGCACTCTCTCCACCCTTCCTGAGTGTCAACACTATTGCAGATTTTGTACAATCTGGAAAGAGACACACTGATCCTCAAGCTCCTCTGTAATGTCACTTATGAAGGCATTGAAAAGGACCAGTCCCACAACCAAACCCTGTGGCACCCACTAGTCAAGCTGTTATTGACTGAGTAGCTACAGTTTACCACCACCCTATACCTCCAATCCATTAACCAGTTTAATACTCAGCTTGTCACTTTCTCCCCAACCCTCAGGCTGCTTAGTTTCTCAACTACCCTGTATGGCACAGTGTCGGAGGCCTTACTGAAGTCCAGATAGGCCACGTCCTGCTCTCCTTGATCCACCTCCCTGGTAACCCAGTCAAAGAAGTCCTGAGATTAGTCTGACATGACCTCCTCCCATGAAACCGTGCTGCTGGGGTCCTGCAGCCTCCTCATCTCCAGGTGCTCCATGAGCCTTTTCTTCAGTAGTGTCTCCATTAACTGCCCCACCACTAATGTGAGACTGACTGGCTTGTAGTTGCTCGATTTATTTATTTATTAGAACATCAGTTTAACAACCTTTGAGCCAGAGGCTCATTTACAAAGGTACCTCGTCACAGAGAGGACAAAACAGTGCAAACAACAAACATCAGGGCAGACAAAAAATCAGAGTACATTTAGGAATCAGGCAAAAATACAGGCATATGTCAAACACAGTATACAACAGGCTTACATGTGAGCTTTACAGAGTAGACAATATACAGTAGTTACATGGAGATTGATTCAGTGGGCAGATAAAGGTGAGGCTGGGTGGAAGACATCAGAAGAGGAGTGTGGGAAGGTAGTAGCAAGTAAAGGTAGAGCTGGACAGAAGGTCAGAGAGCGTCTAAGCCAGCTTTGTCTGGAAGGATAGGAGGAGGCTTAGAGGCAGGTACAGCTGCGTGTTGAGAGCAGGTGATTTCTAAGGCTAGTTTTAAAATAAGATAACGAGGTGGCATCAGTGATTCCGGCAGGGAGGCGTTATACCAACAGGGGCTCTGTGAGGGTAAGCCCTTTGACCTTCACGAGGTTCTCGCCCTCAGTATAACCAGTGCAGTTTTGCGGGATATGGGTATGCACTGTAGGGTTTGCTCGGTGGACCATCCCCATTGCCACTTTAGGCAGAGGGACCACATCAGCTCTTCTCCAGTCCTCTGGAACTACTCCACCTCCACTAAGATGCTAAAGAGCTGCCGGAGGGCAACCAGCACCATGCTCAGTTCCTTAGGACCCTGATGAATCCCATCCTGCCCCAGTGTCTTTTTCTCCTTCAAGGCTTCTAATCCCTTGCAAACCTTCTCCACCAAGAGTGGACTTGTATCCACTTCCCCTCTCCTGGTGCTTATTGCAACATGCTGGTCCATCCCTCCCATCCTCTACTGTGAAGATGGAGCAGAAGTACTGTAATCCTTTATGAACATCACGTATGAACATATGAAATTTGCCAGCAGATAAAGGCCTAGTGGTCTATCAAGTCTGCTCGAATGTGCAGCTAGCATCCCTTATTCTGCAGCTGCCCTCCTCCCTTGACCCTCCCCTGCCCTGTCCTAGCCCCTTTGAAGCTGCCCACTGTTCTACTGGATACCATTTCTGCTGGTGAAGCGTTCCACCCAGCTACCACCCTCTGTAAAAAGGTCTCCTCATCTCCTCCTGAACCTTCCTCCTCCCTCCAGTCTCATATCATGGCCCTGGGTGTCCCTTTCTCCCTTACTTTGAACAGCCCCTCCGTACCTGTCTTGTTTATTCCTTTCATGTGCTTGAAGATTTCAGTCATCCTCTGTGTCCCTCCTCTCCTCCAGCGGTACATGTTTAACTCCCTCAGCCTCCTTTCTATGGAAAGTCCCCAACCCCATGATAATCTTTGTTGCCCTGCACTGCACCCCTCAGTAACTTAATGTCTCTCTTCAGATACGGGTGCCAGTACTGCAGTACTCAGGTGCGGTCTAACTAATGTAAGTATTTCTGCTTTCTCTTGGTCTTTGTCTATGCAGTCCCCCTGCCCTCCTGATTCTCACTATCCCTCCCTTGTCTTCCTCTTTTCCCTGCATACCTGAAGAAGGTGGTGGCCCTTTTCTGACCTCCTTAGCCATCCTCTCCTCTGTTAGTGCTTTAGCTGCCCTCATCCTCCTTCCTGCCTCCTTTGTTTGCCAGATATTCCTCCCTGTCTTCATCCTTCTGGGTTTCCTTGTACTTACTAAATGCTATTTTCTTCTCTTTCTCTGCCTTTTGCCACCTCCTTCCACCTTCTTGAGAACCATAGCAGCCTCTTCCTCCACTTTCCTTTGCTCACTTCCTACAAACAGCATGTCGCTGCCTGGGCTACACCAATATTTCTCCACTGAGCCTCACTCCACCTTCCTTCCCCTTTTAGGCATTCCTGAGGCAGTTTTCCTTCTTTAAAATCTGCCCTCCTGAAGTCCAGGACACTCATCTGACTGTTTTTTCCTGCCCTACCTGAATACCAAACCACACAGTATAATGAACACATGAACCCAGGAGATTACCCACTGTGACATCAGCAATGCTGTCTTTGTTTGTAAGTACCAGGTCCAGCAGTGACCCGTATCACGGGTTGCAAACCCATTGCCTGAGAAATGCCCTTTGTATAGAGTCGATGATGGCCCTGCCTCTTTATGTAGCTGTGGTAAGAATGCCCTAATGTACATCTGGCAGATTAAAGTTCTCCATAATCAAAACTTCCCCTTGCTGGACATTTTGCTAATGGCTTTCTCAGGGCTCTGTCTAAATCCTCCCCAATGTCAGAGACCTGTACACAGCCCCATACAATAGACCCCCTGACCCTGTCTTTAGTATGACTCATAGTACCTCCAGCCCTTTATTGTGCCCCTGTTGCTCCTGTATCTGCTGGCCTTTATGCTCTCCTTCTCATATAAAACAACCCCTCCACCTTCCTCTGTGACCTGTCCTTCCAGAACATATGACAGCCAGTGATGGTGGCTTCCCAGCTAGGATTGTCCATGCACATGATTCCATTATGGCCACCAGATCCAGTTCAGCCTCCACAATGATTGCTTCAAGGCCAAGAATTTTGTTTCCCGGACTCCTTGCATTGGCACATGCCTCTCCATTCTCTTTATCCGCCCTCTCTCCTCTAACCTACATTCCTTCCTGCTTTCCCCCTTGCCCCATCTGTTATCCGGTTCTACCCTCCCGTTATGGGTTCCTACCTTCCCTCTTTCCCTCTCTTCCAGCTGAAGTTGCTCCTCCAGACTTGTCTGCCCTCACCTTCTCTTCGCTTCCATTAACCTCTGAAATTTCTTCTCCCTGAGTTAGCCTTCCCTGTTGCACTATTCTTAAGGGGGTATCTGCCTCATCAGTCTTTCTGCCTCCCCTTAGCCAGTTTAAATGCTCATCAAAGTAGCACTTAAACCTTCTACCCAGAACTGCCGCCCTCCTGGATGGCGGGAGGGGCGGGAGGTGTCTCCCTTGTACAGGTCTCCATTCTCCTGGGTGTGACCCCAGTGGGATTTATGATGTCACAGCTGTGCTTAATGGGATCTGTAATGTCATAGCTGTGCATAATAGGATCTATGATATCATAGCTATATGTAATGGGATATGTAATGTCACACCTGTGTATAATGGGATCTGTAATGTCACAGCTGTATATACTGGGATATGTGATATAGCTGTGTAAAATGGCAATCTATAGCTTCTGAAAACTGTTAAGCAACACATTTTGGCAATTATTATACAGTGTATTATCTATTATGTTAAAGATTTTGCTAAAATAATGACACCAATTTAAAATCAAAATGTCCATTGTAGTAAATCAGAGAGTTCCTCGTAGGAAATGAACAATGACAACTGAATTTAGAACTTCAGAATTTTAGAATGGTTAACATGATAATGATGTCATGGTATGAGAATGTGATGAATATAACCATTACATGTAATACTGTTACTGTAATACTGCAGGATTACAGAAGTTGTCATTTGCACAAAAAGAAGTTGCCTCAAATTCTTGGGTCAGGGAAAGTTGCACGGAAAGGGCAGTAATCCCTAAAGATGCAAGAAAAGTAGTTAAAGGCTCGAAAACAGTGGTATACCAGGAACCATTGTTATTGGGGTATGAGAAATTGCTCACATTATCACTACCATAACTTCTGATATCGCAGTGTATCATGAAACTGTCATACCATGACGCCATCATGAGAAGCCATCTTACAGTATGTATGGTTAAATGTACAGTTGCTGTGTCTTATGGTTGTAAGTGTGCATTAGAAAACAGTCTTAGAAATTTAGGGCTCTGACTGGCTGATAGCTCTGGCAAGGTGGGCATCTATCAGGCAACAGAGCCCTGATAATAAATGTACCAGTCCCAAACAGCCTCATTACTGAGATCAAGGGCCATACAGTAATTTCAAACTTGAGTCCAGCCATTTTATTTGTCTCAGTAACCGAGATTGACAACGGTTATCCCCCCACCACACACACACTGTGCAGTGAAAACATCAAAATTGCAAGCAAAACACATTCTTTACACACAATAAAACCTTGTTGAGCCACAGCATAAGTGTTGTCATGCGCAGAGGACACTATTAGAGTCCCTGCTCCATCAAAGTCCGGCCAATCTAGTAGCTGTTGCAAGCTGGCAACATGTCCTCATCTCAGGGAGGTGAAATTAGGAAAGTGCCACCACTGTTCCTCAGCCCGATTGTCCCGATCACTAAACAGTAAAATACTAGCCCTGCTAAGAGCGGCTCAGTAAAGCCAGTATGAGATACAGAAATCTTCTTTCTGTACATGCTTACTATTCCTTTGCTTTAAACCAAGGATGGAAATGAAAAGGAAAATGTAGGCACCGGGATTTGAACTCTGGACCTCTGGTATGCCATTCCAGCGCTCTAACCATTAAGCTACAGACCCACTGATTACAGTGTCTGAAGAACTTCCTATTTCACAGTCACACATTCCTTTCTCTCTAGTGTTGCTTAATCTGCAACCAGAAACCAATTTGAAATACCACTACTTCTCAGTGCAGTTTAACCCCTGCAAGGTATATAGTTTTTTTTTTTAAACCGAGGATGGAAATGAGAAAGGAAAATGTGGGCACACTGGATTTGAACTCCAGACCTCTGGTATGCCATTCCAGCACTCTAACCATGAAGCTACAGGCCCAGTGGTTACAGCGTCCGAAGAACTTCCTATTTCACAGTCACACTTTCCTTCAGGTCGCAACCTTCTGTCCCTTCTAGCGCCTCCATACTACCACTCACACTCTTCGTTGACAGATCAAACCTGGAAACCACTGTTTGTGAGGGGAAAAGCATCAGTTTGATAGCCAGCTCTTAAACTGACAGGCTGTTTCAAATCGTCAGCTGCCAGTGTCCCAAAGCAAGGAACCCACAGTTCGCGAGGGAAAAAGCAGCAGTTTGGCTTCGGATTTTAAACTGATACATGCTGTTTCACTGACCGCCCGATCCTGCTGCTACTCATGGCAAGGAAAAGTAACCAGTAAGGATACTGCCCATTTCATTATTGTGATTGGTGATCAGGCACACACAGTAGCATTAATAGAGATAGCCTTGTCTCTCTATTTGGCTTGTTCACTCAGTTAATTTTGATGAACACCTTCCTCTCCCACCTTAGTCTATGTTGTGTCATGTCAAATATAAAACAAATAAGATAAAATCTACTCTAACTCACTCCTGCTGCTCCCAAAACCCATGTGTGTTGGGGGAACTATGATAACTATTACTACAGAGGCTGCATTAGCACAACAGTCTTTAGCAAAAACAGCATTCAAATGCAGGCCGAGGAACTATTTTATGACAAAACTTATTTTACTGTAATCTTTAACTTTTTAAATTAAACATTTTGTTTTACAGTGCCTATTTTCTAAGCACAATAATACCCTTCAGGGTGGCGTAATGTACTATACCAGACATTTCAGGGCTATAAGGCCCTCCACCTGTGGTGCCAAGCCTCATTACACCCCTAGGCGATCCAGTATAGTACAATACTGTCCACTCTGTCAGGTATTATTGCTTACTTCCTGAGTTCTTCAGGGAGAACTGGAAAGCAAAGCTGAGCCGAAACTCTTATAACTATAAGGGACACAGAAACTATACATATAAATACTTCATAAATCATGTTCAAAATTATTATTAATTAAAACATTTGTGGTGGACGAGCTGTGGTGGTTCGTTACCCCTACATTTGAGGGTGATGCCAGATAAATCTGGAAGGAGAGGCTGGGCGTACTCTAGACCAAGATGGGGTTATTCACAATAGTTGGAGCACACAGAAAAGACTTATCATTCACTATCACTATCACACATAAGAAAGAATGAATAAGATTACCAGGACCACAAAGCAGCCCCACAAATGTCATTCAAAAGTCCAGGTGATTCAAGTCCTAAGGAGATAGCAATCCAATGCACCAAGCTTGGGTTTCTAGTATTTTGGTCAGCCGACCACTGAGTGTGAACCTAAGGCGCTTCCTATACAGGCCATAAAATGGGGCGTCACCCAGTGAACCAGAATCAGAGTAAAAGCACTGTAGGCCTCCTGGCCCTGGAAAGAGGTGACTCTAGTTGTCGCTGAAGCAGCGTTGAAAGGAAGCGCCTGGTTGTGAGTGAAGACCCTTATCTGGAGTTGTCACTGTGGTGACCTTGGGCAGGAGAACAGGTGCTATCGAGGTTGAGGAAAGGATGCTGGGTGCGATGATCCGCTGGATGACCTCTGGGTAGGTCCGAGACCCTTACCTCACTCCTGCAGCTTCAGAATCCAGCAATCTTTGGTGTGACCTCTTGATGCATCACTGGAATATGAGCCACCTATGGACAGTACAATTAGGCGTGGCAACCCTGGTGTAGCCTCTTGTGGGCCACGGTACTTCACACCTTGGGTGATGAGGCACAGAGCCTGGCAATCCTCGGTGAGGCCTTGGTATGAGCCACCAGTACTATTGCCACCTTGGGACAATGTCTGTCTGCGGGAGAATGGGTAGCGTGACTCCGAGTTGATGGATGACTGAAGTCCCTCAAGCTGGAGCCGGGTGGCCCCAACCAGACTCACTTTGATGGGCCCTAGCTACTAGCTGACTACCACTTATGACCGCTCAACTCAAATCTGGGGCATCGTGGTGAACACTTGAGTTGGTGGAGGTCATTGGAAGTGGGTGCAGGTGATACTGGGCTTCCTGGGGACCCTCCTGAGTCGAGGAAGAGGCACTGGAGGAATTCTAGATGAGGTGTGAGGTGTGCAGGAGCCTGGAAGAGAATAAAAATTACAAACCTGAAGGCAATCCCCCCTTCTTTTACAATTGAGCTCTACCACTTGGGATGGGGTGGCCCCAAATGTCTTCAGAGGAAGTAGCAGTAGGCAGTTGCAGCAATCAATGCCCTCAGGGCAGTGCAATCCACAGGACAATTGAGCAAATAAGGCAGTGCAGTCATGATACCCAGGAATAAGGTAGTTCAGTCACTTACTCTTTTCAATTGAATATATAATTCAGTCACAGCAAGCAGTTCAACAACTTAAAACAGTTTGATTGAATACAGCAGTTCAGACACAGGAAGCAGTGGGTCCAGGCAACCATACCTCCTTCCTCATCACAAATCGGGGACAAATGACCAAAATCAGGAACACATCAGATAAAATAGTAATATTAGTCCCAGAAGCTGTATACAACTTGTTTCTTAGTGTGAATAGCATTTTCTTAATGAGAACTAGACTGTAACATCAATGGCTGGCATTATTTTGTGATCCTAATCCCTACCCTTTAGTGCCAGAAATGCCAGACTTAGGAGGGACAGAAGAAATTGCTGAGGCAAAATCAGGGACATCCTGAAAATCAGGAACAGCTGAGAGGTAGGCAAGCAACAGGAGATTGCAGGCCTATAAAGAAAATATAGTCTGCTCCATGGGCATTGAAACAGTTTGATGACCCACTCCTTTGTTAATATGAATCAGCTCTGGGTGCCTTCTGAGTATGGAGGAGGCCAGGAAACCTAGTCTCTTTGTCCCAGCTATGGGCTGCCCGCCTTCTACTACATGGACAAAGGACCAAGTTTTCCCCATTACCAGGGCTCAGATTACCCTGAACTCTGAGAGAGAAGAATGCAGTAAGGCTCGCCCACGTCTCTAGTAATTAGCTTCTTACAGCTAAACAATTGGAAATTCACATGAACATTTCCTTCTCACCAGTAATACTTTGAGCTGGCTTTACCTAGCAATTCTGTGACTCTTGGCTGAGAGGAGTGCCCCAGTCTCTCTATTTGGAGCACAGACTGCCTAGAATAAGTTAAACTAGCAGAGATTCCTTCAAGAGAGGAGTTCACAAACACCTTTAATCTTGGTCCAACAATTATTTGGTTTGAACCCTCCTAGCTTATGCATTCTTGGTTCTCATTTCTCTCTCGGTCTCTCTCTCTCTGTCTCTATACAATTGGACAAGGTAGCAGCTTTTCTCCACCCTTGAAAGTACAATGCAACAATTTAACAATTATAAACAATAATTACATAGTACCACAATCGATTGCTAAACAAACAATCCTTTCCCGGCTGGAGCAGGTCTAGCCATGACCAATTATTAAAGAAATGCTGGCCAACAAGCCTACTCACCATAAAATTCAACAAGGATTTCTGTACCCTGGGAATGCACAACCACAAAGGAGTGATAAGGCCTCTTCTTCTGGAGACTGCTGCATAAAAGGTTCACTGGGTCTGTTTCCGGCCAAATAGACTGAGTCGCTGCACTGGGGGACCAGACTAGATGGCAAATTACTGCAAAAAACCCAACCTAGCCTGCTACCAGAGATCTTCTTTAGGGAGTTACTCTGAAGGGACCCAGGGGATTCGCTTCAGCCTCCCTAACAGGGAAGCAGACATCCACTGCCTTACTGTCCTTCACCCTCCTGATCAAACTCTTTCTCCTCTCCAGCCTGTGCAGAGCCTCCTCTAGGCTGGGGGTCCTGGCTACCTGCCAGGGATTGGCTCCTTCATCCAGAGGTCAGCCTCCTGAGGCTGGGTCAGTGGCTTAAAAAGTCTCCAAATTTGAATCTACTCTGGCCACAGGGATTGGTTGAGAGGGCTCAGCCTGGCTTCTTTCTCTCCTGTGGGACAGGAATGTGGCCCAACTGGTTGGCTTTGGCTGACTAGGTGTTGGTCTTGAGCAGGGGAAGGAAGAACAAAGGAGAGGAAAAAAAATGGTTTTCTTTTAAACCTAATTTAGACTGCTAGAACTGTCTGCTGGAGTGGGGCCTGTTCTGTTTTCAGAGTGTCACCAAAGCTTTCAAGGGTTTCCCATTAAGCATAGGGTCCCCATAACTGTCTGACCCCTCATGTCTCTACAGACCCCTTATTTTCTATGATGCCCCCCAAGTCCATTATTTTCTGTGGTGCCCCAGTTTCCTTTGGGCACTACACATGGAGCTTCAATTAAAACAAATGTTTTACTTTACCTTAAATTATCTTTCTTTTTATTTTAGAATGTTTGGCTGGAAAGGCACCCCAGCAGCACAGGAAGGTTACATGACTTGCTCAAAGTCCCACAGTATGCAAGTGGGCTGTAGGATTCCAATCCAGAACTGCTGGGTTCTTCAGGTTTGCAGTTCGGTGCTCTAACCTCTAGGCTAGCCTGACACCCATTCTAGAGAATTAAAGATCCCAAATTAGAGAACCCTGTCTGGGGAATGGACTATGCCTACTGAACATACAGCTTTAGAACTATTTGCATGAGGCACCTGCCTATGGTTGCAAGAGTACCTGGAATGTATCAAAATAAACAATCCTGACTGGCTAAGAACAATGTCATGATTTGTAATAACCATAAGAGGGTCTGTCGTGCTAACAGTTCTTAAAGAGCCTGGCATGTTTAGAACTAAACAATCTTGCTTGGCTAAAAATTATAACATGATTAAGGAATAAGTCTTGACAGGCTGTGGTTTAAAGACTTTTGATGCTTACATACCGTAGGTGTGTAAGGACCTGAGGCCAAAGTCTATGTGGTTTTACAGCCCTGGAAAAGGCATCAACATCCTTTACACCATAGCCTAAAGTACCCTAGTCCACTTATAAAAGGGTATTTTGGGGTTGCAGTTTAACAAAATATACACAAACATGGTTGCTTGGATGTAATCAAGGAAGTAATTTTATTTCTAAGGAAGAGAATGCATTAAATAGCATCTTTTACCAGAATCTTGACAAAGTCTGCTTAGGGAGCGTAATTTAAACCAGTTACAGTAAAGATTCACTGAAGGGGTTACAGTCAAGATGTCATCAGAAGAAGCGAGGCAGAAACTGAGGTAGAGATAGGTAATCACTTCTGTACTGTACCATAGAAACATAGAAATTGTCAGCAGATAAGAACCGCTAGGCCCATTCAGTCTGCCCATAAGCCCTATACTTGTTTGCGGCCTCTGACCCTATTTGGTCAGTGGCTTTTCATCATTCCTTCCCACCTCAGGGTTCCTTGTGCCTATCCCAGGCATGTTTAAAAACCCCGCTGTGCTTGCTCCCTCCACCTCTTGTGGCAGACTATTCCATGTGTCCACCTCCCTCTCTGTGAAGAAAATCTTTCCCACATTTCCTCTTAACCTGCACCTTCCAATTTCATATCATGTCCCTTGTTTTTGTACTTCTTCTACATTAGAAGATGTCTCCCCTCTGCACCTTGTTTATATACTTGAGGTACTTGAATGTTTCTATCATGTCCCCCTGCTCCCTCCTTTCCTCCAGCAAGTCCATATTGAGGTCCTTTAATCTCTCCTCATAAGTTTTGTGGTGCAAGCCCTGTACCATCTTGGTTGCCCTTCTCTGGACTGCCTTCACCCTGTTGATGTCCTTGCGAGGTATGGCCTCCCAGAACTGCACACAGTACACTAGGTGAGGCCTCACTAGAGTTTATACAATGGTATCACTGTCACAAAGCACTCCGTAGGTCAGGCCCTCTGCTCCCACAGTGCCAACCTCCGAGCACAATAGTGTGAACAGGTAACAGACAGGGTAATAATAATAATAATAATAATAATAATAATAATAAACTTTATTTGTCTATGCCTTTCTTAAAACCAAGCCATTACAATAAATTAAACCTCCTGTCTGCTTGTGGGTCCGAATCACCTTTAGTCTCAAGTTCTGGGGGATTCAAACTGTGAACCTTATTCTAGCATACCCAAATGTACAGGCTCAGATAATATTCTCTTCAGGGGGATGCAATATATCTTTCACCTAAGGGCACCTAACCAGGTATCCAAAATAAACCCTAACTCTATAAAAGACCTTAGGTACATACTTACCTTTTTCCAGTTTAGCAACACCATCAAGTTTGGAACAGTTTTTGTCAGTCTTAACCTTCTATCGTCGATCCAGAAAGGAACCGCAGACCCAGGCAGTCTTTCAAAATAAAGATTTTACTAAAGATGATAAAAATATGAAAACTTTAAACACAGAACAATATATCAAAGAGCATACAATCATCATTCCTTCCTGATGACGCCATATGGCATCATGAAAAAAATACCTCTTTTCCATATGGGTCCTAAATCATGTGCTGTAGTGCCTGATGGCGTGATTGGCGTCCATGTCTTCTCTTGGTGCAGCTCGAGCATTTGTTTACATTTGATTAGATTGAGTTGTACCAGCTAATAGGGACGTTGTACCCTTACTGTCAACTGATTTTACCTAATATAATATCGTTCCCATTGGCTATTTTTGAGAAAACAAAGCCTTAATACATAAATAAATAAATTTACTATTTTTAGCATGTGCTGTAAAAATGTATTATGTTCATTCTGCCATTAGTTTGTCTTGTAACAACAAATCATCTTGTTTTAGTGTAACATGTTAAGCTGATCAGGGTGACACTATAATTAATTTCATAACTTATATTTTTTATTCGAGCAATCCGATTGGCCGTCACCACTTTTGGTGTATTTTTTTTATGTCTTTTGGGGTATTTTTCTACAATAACATGTTGTCACTGATATCATGATTGTTATAACTATTAGTCCATTTATACCAAGTAAGCTGAATATTTCTGTATTTAAAAATCGAGCTCTGTGATTGGTCGGTTTTCTGACATCATCAGTTCCGAATTTAATGGTATAAAGGATTGTCTTAGATGCAGGCACCATCCCCTGATGAAGCCTTAGTTGTCAAAGCACCAGGAACCTGCAGCAGATCTTTTTGTTGTGCCTTCCACTATTCTATTCAATGTGTGCCTGAAACGTTAGACTAAATCCTTATTTAGCATTTAAGCAAGGACTCGTATTTTTTACAACTGTCACTGGAGGAAAGGGATCTCTAGGCTCTGGAGTACACAGTGATTTTTTTTTTGATGTTTCAGTTACAGGTGCAACCCTCATCTGCACCCGCCTAGCTCTGTAGTGCGTCACCATTTGGTCATATTATCCTCACTGTTGCCCTGCTTGCTCTATGCTTATTGTACCGTCACTATTTCCATTAACCAGTTAGAGCACACACTGGTGCAGGAAGAGCATGGTGACTGGAAACTTAGTTTCAAGATGGAGATGCTGCTCTTATCCTAAAATACTCACTTCATTTTGGTGCCCAAACCTCGATTTGTAATCTGTATTTACTTTATTTGTTTTATTTTTATTTATGATAAAAGTTTTCATAGTTGTCACTTTGTTCATTTTAGGATAATTTCTGGTCATCCTGTTGATCACATCTTATGGATCCGGCTGGCATTCGTGATGGGAGAGAGTGTTTCTTGTGCATGTACTAGATGAGGTCACATGAATTCAGCACCTTTTGTTACTTTCTAAAGAGTTTATGTTCAGATTATGGCTATATTAAAATTGATGTGGCATGTTGCTCCCTGCGTCATGGTTGATAAGTGGGTTAGGGTCAATAGCATGTTTGTCTCATGCTCTGCACTGAGTTTTCTCCCTAATACACAGTTGCTGATTGTTTACAATGACAAAAATAATGGTGTTGCCTTCAACTTATCTGGCATCAGTCCAGCCCCAATCTCTGATGCACTGTAAAGGTCAAATCAGTTTTGTATCCCTCCACAGTCACTGGTGTTGTCCATTGACTCATATGACATCAGTCCGGACTCAACCTCTGATGCACTGTAAAGTGTTATTCAGGGCTCAAATCCTCCACAGCCACTTATAAAATCTGTCTCCTTATGCATCAGTGAGCCCCAAACTGTAGTGAACAGTGAAGTGCATTTCAGGTTCAGATCCCTCCACAGCCAATGGTGTTGTCCATTGACTGATGTGGTGTCAGTCCAACCCCAACCTCTACTGCACTGTAGAGTGCTGTTCAGGTTCATATCCCACCAGAGTCACTGATTTAGTCCATCTGTTCATCAGTCTTCAGTCCAACCTTTAGTTCTGACACTCTGTGATGTGCATTACTGTTATGGATCCTCCTCAGTCACCATGGTGTAGTCCATTGTGCACATCAGGATTCATTCCAACACTACCCTCAGCTGCACTGTAATGTTCTATTCAAGTTCGAATCACTCCACAACCACTGGTTTAGTCCTTGCGCTCATAATGCTTCAGACCGCCTTAGCTCTGATGCACTGTGGACGTGATCAGTGCCAGTGTATGACTTATACAGTCCATTCAAATGAAACATAGCACACAGTACATGTGCCACCAATGAGCATCACTCCATGGTGCAGGCATACCCACTCCTTCCCACCCACACAGTGCACCATACTGAATGCTGCAACATATCACATGTGTATGCAGGCAAACCATGTGACACAGCACATAGTACACAACCTTTACAGGTGCCCATGTCATCAACCTGTATGTGTACCCACAATGTCTCTGCATTGCATATGAACACCATTACCAGATGCAGACAGCCCCACCTGCTTTCCTGCAACTGGTATACCCCAAGGATGGGTGCCAATTCATGACACAAAATGACTGCAGTTCCTATGAGCATCATTCCTTGGTACAAGCACACACCCCCTTCCCCATGATACAGTATACCCCAAATTACAGTGCCTTTTCAGCAATTTCATCATCCTATCATTATACCCATAATGTATCTACAGTGTCTGTTAGCACCATTATTACATGCATACAGCCCTCTCATTTTCCCAGAACATATGAAGTGCATCTCAGCATGTATTGTGAATGCAGGACACCCCCCCGCCACTAACACACAGTGCTTCATCATACAGTCATTCCCTTACCTTAAACCATCCCATAATATAACGCCCCCAAAAACAAAGTATGCAGGAAATTAAATAATACACAGAATTATGTTTACTGAAAGACTGTGAACCTTTACATGAACAACCTCATGATGCATTTACAGTATGATAAAGCAAACAGCGCAAATAAAATACAGTTTCCTATACTTATTATGGGATTTTATTACAAAAATAAAATAAAAGAATTTATTTAAATGAAATTACACATTTTAACAACAGCAAATATGCAATTCATCTTAGAGAGACCTCCAGCACTAAAAATGTCTCCATTCCTGTGTCAGCTCACTGACCTACACTGGAGGAATTCTTCCTATTTACATCACTTGACCTCACAAAGCCCTTCCTTCCTGCATCACTTCCTGATGTGTCCTTCTAAGGTAATGTGTAAATATGTTCTTACTAAACTAGGGAAAAACAAAAAATTGATAATCAGATTCATAAACTAAAATCAGTGGGTAAGAAGAATTAAACACTGCAAAAATTCCAACCAGTGGAGTGCAACAAAAACTCAAACTATAACAAACAGAGATTCAGATATTGATTTCTGACTAAAAAATGGTAAAACACTTGCAAAATGTATATTTAGACAATGACAGATGTTTATTGTATATTTTTAACAATTTTAACCAACAACTTTACAGAAATTTAATATTTTGCATGACTAAGTAAACAGAGCATAATTATATTTGGATAAAATCATCAGAATGTATTAAAATATGAAAACAACCTTATACAACATTAAATCCAGTTAAATAGACATTACCAAACTTCACTCATTTTCAAAAACTTTTTGTCCTGAAAACTTTTCTTTTACAGTTTAAAATTGGATGTATGGTTTAAGCACAGTGTGCTTGTATGAATGCTGCAGATCTAAACCCCTTCAGGAACACAGGTGTTCTAGCAGGCAGAGGTACAACATTCTAAGTGACAATAGGATAGAATGAGTTAAAAGAAAACAAGGAAAAGTACAAAACAAAAACTCCTACCACAATAAATTTAGACTTTTCTATCTAATGTATAACCTCTATAAGTGCCTAAGTTAGATCACAGAGCTGTGTCCTTCTACAGTCCCAAGATGGAATATATGACACAAACAGCTCAGACACAGTATTCAGTTCAAACTGTGTCTCTCCACACCCTTCTGTGAGTCATCCAGCTCCTCCTTTTAGAATATAAAAAATTACAAATAGGATGTCCTATCAGGAGGTATATTCATTTCCTGATGATGAGAGATTGGAAGAACTGTTCCATCTTGGTTCTTCTGGATCTCTCTTCAGCTTTTGACACTGTGGACCATGTGGTGATGATAGGATGCCTGAGGCATATCTGTGGAATATCGGGGTCAGTCCTCAGATGGTTTGCATCATTTCTCATGGGTAGAACACAAAGAGTTGTGTCTGGGTTTTTCTTCAGGCCCAAATGCTTCATCTTGTGGGTGCCTCAGGGTTCTGTGCTGTCACCTATGCTGTTTTGGTGTATATACTACCTAGGAGACATTGTAGGAAGGTATGGGCTGAGGTTTCATTGTTACGAGATGATACCGAGCTCTACCTTTCTTTTGCACCCAACCAGGATGGAGCTCTCTCAGTCTTTAACAACTGTCTGAAAGAAATCCAGGAGTGGATGGATTCCAGCTGGCTGAAGTTGAACTCAGAAAAGACTGAGGTACTGGTTGTGGACCAGGGTCATCAGATGGGGGGTTGGGTGTTGGTCGCCCTCTGGTATTTTTCTTGGCGGTTGTCTCACTCCCGACCTCTGAACAGGTGCGTAACCTGGGGATAGTTTTAGATGATGGACTGACCCTGCATTTTCAGGTGTCGGCTGTCATCAAAACTTCCTTTATCATTTAGGAATATCGCCAGATTAGGCATCTGGTTCCGTCTGATGACCTTCCTACCTTGGTCCACGCCTTTGTGTCCTCATGCTTGGATTACTGCAACTCCCTTTATCTAGGGCTTTCTGGGATTGAAATCGTTGCTTGCAGCTGGTGCAGAACGCAGCACACGGCTTTTGAAAGGATCTGCTCAATCCTGTCATATTACTCCAGTGCTGTGTGAACTGCACTGGCTGCCAGCACAGTGGCAGATCACCTTTAAAGTCAGTTTACTGATTTTTAAAGCCTTATGGACAGGGCCCAGACTATCTGAAAGAGCTTTTGGTTCCTTACTGCCTTGGTTGATCCTCCGCTTGGCCAGCGAGGGGTTGTTAGAGATTCAAGGGTGAACTTGAAGTCATCTGGTTCTAGAGCTTTCACTTATGCAGCCCCACCCTTTGGAATTCTCTGCCTCTTCAGTTACAGGGTGTGTAACTGTGGAGGAATTTAAGCAGGGCTTAAAACCTATCTGTAGCAAAAAGATTTGTTAGTTAATTGAAGTGTGTAAATGTTGTATTGGTGTATGATTTTAACTGTAATGATCTGTCATTTGATGTTGTGTGATTTATTTTTATATTGTTAGGTGCCTTGGCAATGGAAAGTGCAATATAAATACATTTATTATTATTATATTAAACAATGTGACATCAGCAAAACTCCACTTCCTAAGTATGACTCCTTAATTAACATTTTCTCTTTGATCTTGGCATTTCCTATTCTCAAGGCATATCAAAGGTTTTATAACTTTAGCACCATGGTGGTATAACATGTTCTTCTTAAGACGTCATAAAAGTTTATTAGACCCATCCCTGGCAGACTCATAAAGTCCCATTTTATTTCCACTTCAAAGAGCCTAGGCATATCATAAAAGGTAATAAAATGCCATTCTGAAGTAAGTCAGTTAATTAAATGGTTCCTGCTTCACTGAAACCTGGGGGCACCTATGAGCACAGACTCACATACTGTATATTTATATTACAAATATCATAGAACAATCATAACC
The DNA here is from genome assembly GCA_016271365.2 of Neoceratodus forsteri. NCBI lineage: Eukaryota > Metazoa > Chordata > Ceratodontiformes > Ceratodontidae > Neoceratodus > Neoceratodus forsteri. The sequence continues at coordinate 55,678,710 of CM028129.1, forward strand.
AGCTGGCCAGCGTCACACTCACCACCTCCCACCTTCTGCTAGTGATACATCTGTCTATGCATCCCAGCATGTCAGTGGCCCTCCCTGTGGCCTTTGTGCTCTACTTTGACAGCTTTAGGTCATCTGAAATGATAACCCCAGGCCTCTTTCTTCCTTGGTGATTGTCAGCACCCCAATCCTATATCTTTCCCCAAGGTTCCCTCTTCCCAGGTGCATTATTTCACTTCTTTGCATTGAACCTCAGTTGCTACCCTCAGACCATTTTCAAGCTTCCCCAGGTCACTTCTCATGTTCTCCACCCCTTCTGGAGTATCCACCCTGTTGCAGATCTTGGTGTCATCTGCAGACAGGCAGACCTTTCCTTCCAGCCCTTCTGTAATGTCACTTATGAAGACATTGAACAGAACTGGCCAAAGACTGATTCCTGAGGTACCTCATTGTCACCACCTCTCCCCTGATTGTATCCTATTTACTACCTCTGTCTCTGTCTGTTAGCCAGTTTCTAACCCAGTCTACCACCCAGTGCCCCATGCCCAGACCACCCATCTTGTTAAGCAACCTTTTACGGAACGGTGTCAAAAGGTATTACTGAAATTGAGGTAGGTGAAGTCCATGCCCCCAATTGACTTTATCACTCAATCAAAAAATCCATAGAATCTGTTTGATATGACATTCCTGCTGTGAATCCATGCTGCCTTGGATCCTAAGCACTGTTGGCTTCAGGTGTGTCACTGTTCTTTCTTTTAGCAGTGCCTCAGTGATCTTCCCCATCACTGAGGTGAGGCTGTTTCTGTCTGTAGTTCATTGCCTCCTCCCTACTACCATTTTTGTAAGGGACTACATGTGCCCTCTTCCAGTCCTCTGGAACCACTCCTGTGTTGAGTGACTCTGTGGAACATTGCTGCCAGAGGCACTGCTAGTTCCTTTGCAGCTCCCTTAATATCCTCGGATGTATGCCATCTGGCCCCATAGCTTTGTCCACCTTCAGTTTTGTAGACTCCTTAAGGACTCTATCTGCTATGAATGGACTGGCATCCACCTCTCCTCCCCTTGCATCTGTTACCAAGCTGTGGTCCCTGACCCTCCCACTCTTTAGTGAATACTAAACAGAGTATTTATTCAGTATTTCCACCTTCTCCAGGTCTCCTCCTTACACTCACCTTCATCCCCTTTGAGCCTTTCTCTCCCTCCCTGGTTTTCTTCTTTTGCTGTTGTACCTATAGAATGGCTTGTCCCTTTCTTCACTGTCTGCGCTAAACCCTCCTCAGTCTGTGCCTTTGCACTCTTAACAGCCTTCCTCACTTCCTTAGACATTCAGGTACACCTCCCTGTCTTCCTCCCTTTGGATCCCTTATCCTTCCTGAAACTCACCCTTATAGCCCTTACTTTGTCTGCTACCTCTTCAAAACCATAGTGGTTTCCTCCATTTCTTCCTTTGGACACCAACTTGATGCATTAGTTCATCACCTCCACTATGGAGCCCTTTAGTTGCCCCTACTCCTCAACCCATCCCTTACCTCACCCCTTCTCCGGCTGCTCTTATACATCTACCCATTTCAGCTTGACCCCTCCTGAAATATAATACTTTTGCCTTTGTGTGACTAGCTTGTCTCTGTTTCCACACTAAGCCCCACTATGTGGTGGTTGCTGGATCCCAGCTGATCTTCCACCTGGACATTTGTAACTCTGTCCCTATTGGTTAGTACGAGGATCCAGAATCACCATGTCCCTGGTGGGAACACTCACTAGCTGTCTGAGGCCTGTCCCCTGTGGGAATTCAAGCTATCATGACTCCTGGAAGAAGCAGCTACTGGGATCATTCAATCCACATTTGGGATATTGAAATCACCCAGCAGTAATAGACAAGGCAAGTTTTATTTTTCAGGCACCCAATCCTAGAAACTCTGGGCACCATACATAAAATACAAACTGTTCATTTAAATAAAACATAAACATAGGTGAAACATTAATAAATAACCAAACCATCTAAAACATAATTAAAAAATAGCCAGCAATCGTTAATAAGGCTATCCTGCAGAACTATACTACACAGTATCAGTGAAGGCCTGACTAAACAGGGGAGGTCTTGGGTGGTGTGAATACTTCAACTGATGGGGCCTCCTTGCAGATGGAGCAGCGAATTTGACAGGACAGGGCCAGTGATGCTAAAAGCTCTGTCACAGGTGGTCTTAAGCCTCTTCCTGGGAATCGAGGAGGCCCCTAGAGGAAGAGCAGGGAACAGATTGAAACAGCAGGCATCAGAGGTCTGACAAGTATCCAGGGACTAGCCCATGGGGCCTTAAGGTGACAAGCCTTGAAAGTATCCTCCACCTGACTGACAGACAGTGCAGTTCCCAGCACCGGGTTGATATGGCAGTATTTAGACTGTCCAGTTAACAGTCTGGCAGCTGCATTCTGCTAGCTGCAGCATGTGAGGATACCTCCGAACCCTGAAGTAGAGCTCATTACGGTAATCAAGCCTGGACATTACGAAGGCATGTACCAAGGTGGGGCGTCCAAGGGCATTACAGCAATGGAAGCTGAAACTGCTTGTTAATAATGATTGCCTATTAAATAGTGTTACCACATGTCCTACTTCAAGCAGGAGAGTTCCATTTTCTGCACTCCATCTCATCACCATATGAAGTATCAGTGGGACATCAAATGTCCCCACTTGCAGATAAACAAACAGTAGGAAAAGTGCTGGTCTGGCCAGGAGGTGCATTTAACTCTTCCCAGCTCAGGCTGTCAGCTCAAATATCTTTCCTGAATCACACAGCTTAGCCTCATAAAACACAGCAACATTTGCTTTAACTGATGGCAGCTCCCCTCCCCCACAGACACATTTAAGCAATATACAATGACAAAGTGTGGGTATATAGCAGAATTTACCATACCTGGTGTGGTTTGGTCACAAGGCCTGTCGTGGTATATTGCTTAATTATACAATGGGGTGAATCCAAATGCACAATCCCTGAAATCTGATTGTTTGGCTGGCACCTTTTTCAGTGTGATAAATCCTCCAGTGTACCCACTGAAAAAGTGTCAGCCACCAGTGAGCTTCAGCAGGACCCCCACTAAAATCACTGCAAACATGGGAAACCCAGGACAGGCAAGAATGTGACTGTGGGCGAGATGCTCAAAGGTATTGTGAGTAGAAGCAAAACCTACATCGGGTCTAAAATAGTTTTATTAATTCTAACTAGCAACCTCCCAAAACAAGTTTACCTCCCATATTTACCCACATGGTCAGTGAAGTTTCAAAACCTTGTAGTCCACAGTTCACCACTTCATGTAACCCTACCACAGTCCCAGCTTCTTCACTTGTCTGACATTCTCTTGCTCCTGCCTCCATGGCTCTCTCCTCATTGCTCCATCACTGCATGATCATACATAAACCATATATAACCCCCTACAAAATGACCTGAGAATTTGACTTATTATTAGTTATAAAAGGGTGGGGCTAAGGGAGGGCTTGGGGTGTGGTTTATTGTCCCATTTCCCATCATCTAAAAGTGGCAACCATACTAAACTGGAATTTAGTTTACCCTTCAAATGCAACAACTTGCAAATTTGTTAGCATTTAAGCATTTTCTTGGGGAGGACTCCCATATTCTCTGTTTAAAGAAAAAAACAGATCCCATGGTAAAATCATGGAAATGGTCCTGCTCTCAGCCAGGCCACCTGCAGTTAGAGTTACACAGACCAGTTATGTTTCATGCTAAGTGTACCAGCACGCGTGTGTGTGTGCGTCTGCAAAATGGTCCTGCTCTCAGCCAGCCTTAGAGTTGTATTTTTTCTTGGAGCCAGGGTGGGGTGAGACCTAACAGAACTTTGCTTTATCATCTATGTCAGCCTTAAAATGCACCACAGAGCACCTAAAACTCCAGAGCTTCTGAGGCTACTCGTAACACACTGGCCCTGGGGTGCCCAATCCCCAGTGTCACCACCTGATATAAAGAAACCCTCCCACATGATTTATTTTTTAAATAAATGCTGTAAAAGAAAACATTCATTGATGTCTGTTGCTGCTCTGCTGTCACCCCCAAAAAGCCCAGCTAACGTTAATCTTTTGGCAAGGGATCTCCTCCTGGACCTGTTACAACATCAATGACAACGGCAGACATCTGGCATTGACAAATGCCCCATTCCTTTGCTTTTACTTCCTTTGTGCAGAGGCTGTTGCCCTTTATTCCCTCCTTACTTTCCCCATTGTTCCTCTACCCCTTCCTGGCATTCACCTCCTACTAGGCAGTTTCTGAGGCAGTCTCCATTTCCTTAAAATATCCCCCTAAAGTCCAGAATCCCTTGTGTGGTTTGCCTCTGCTTCTGTCTAAATGTTAAACTACACTGTACTGTGATCACTGATACCTAGAGGACTGCACACTGTGACATCTGCATTACTGCCCCTATTTGTAAGCTGCAGGTCCAGCACTGCCCTGTCACTAGTGGGTTCATTGACTAGCTGCCTGAGAGGACCCTTGTAGAGAGTCAAGAACAGCTATGTCTCCTTGCTAAAGTTGCAGCTGGAAGGCTCAATCCACATCTGGCAGATTGAAGTCACCAACTGCAGCACCTCCCTTGTTTGCCATACAGATGATGTCCTCCCCATTTGCCGTATCCAACTCCTCTCCTGTGCTGGAGGTCTGTATACTACCCTTGTATGGATAGCAGCCCCAGAGCCTGTCTCTGGATGATCCACAGCACCTCCAGTCCATCCAAAACTTCCTTCCCTTGTGCCCTCCTTCCATGCTGCTTCTTCATCTGTGGAAAGGCAATCTTTGCCTCCTTTGATATTACAGCCTCCCCAGCAGGTTTAAATGTTCATCCAAATAACATTTAAACTTCCTTCTGTGGACTGTGGTCCTTCTCCTGGAAGGATGCAGGCCATCTCCCTATAAGAGGCCCGTATCCTTCCAGGCTGGTCCCCAGTCCTCAGTGTAGCTGTAGCCCTCCTCCATGCACCATGCCTTCAACCAATTATTAAAAGCTGCAGTGCAGACTACCCTCCTCTCATCGGCTATACACAGTAACACCTTGGCAAATGCCACCATGAGTGCTGCCTGCTTCAGACCTCTCCCCAGCCCCTGAAATTACCCTGCACTACCTCTTCCCTATCCCTTGCCAAGTCATTTGTCCCCAGGTAGACAATGACATCTAGTTCTTTCCCATCTCCTACCACCCTAACGAGCCTCTGGATCTGCTCCCCATCCTCCAAGCTGAAGCACCAGGAGACACTTCACCTTCACCTCCATCTTCCTTCCACCTTCTGCTCCCAACTCTTATCTCCCTAATGATAGATTCCTCCACCAGCAGCTGCTTCCTCTCCTCAGCTGGGGCCTCTTTCTCCTTCCTTTGAGTATCTCCTTCTGGGGACCCCACTTCATCCCTTCCACTGCTGCGGATGCTTCCTCCTGGCTGCCCGTCCTGTCAGTATGCTGAAGGAATTGTGCACTGGTACAGGCTGAGGAGCATGTACCCTCCCACAACCCCAACCCTACTGGAGCCCACCATATGTCCAGATAAAGCACCCCCAGTCCTACCACACTGTGAATATCTGAATACACCAGTAACATTTCAGTCTTATCTGGATTCATCCTGCACCAGCTGGATGCCATTCAGTCATTGATCACTGTAAGGTACTTGTTTAGCACAGAGACTACATTTCCCTCTCCAGGGACGAATGATAGGTACAGCTGAGTATCATCAGCATAGGAATAAAACTGCACACTGCACCAATGACTCACCTCTCCCAACAGCAGCATATACACTGCAAATAACATGGGCAACAAGATTGAACCCTGTGGGACTCCACAGATCAGGGTAGTTGACGTGAAGGAAGATTTCCCTGTGCAACCTGCTGCACCCTATTGGAGATGATGGACTCAAACCATCTCATCACAGTGCCTCTGAAGCCTACCAAGTCCTTCAATCAAGTTGTTAACATTCCATGATCTGATGTCAAAATCTGATAAGAGATTGAGAAGAACCAATATAGAATATTCCCTTTATCTCTCACTAGGGAAGACCTTTTGCACCCTGATGACTTTTGTCTTCATGCTATGGTGCTCCCTGAATCAAGAATGAAATGGCAGATAAACAGAGACAGCCTCCAGATGCATCTCCAGCTGTATCACCACCACCCTCTGATCACCTTTCCCAAAAGGAAAGGTTCGAGACAAACCTGTAATTTGCCAAAATGTCCAGGTACAGTGATGGTTTCTTTAGAAGGGCCTCATCACAGCTCTTTTTAATGCTGTCAGAAACAAACCCTCCATAACAGAACATCAGCAAATCTCAGCAATCACTGGACCCAAATACTCCTGACAGTCCAATAACAGCGGGTAGGTCCAGGATCCAGTGAACAGGAGGTGGGGTGCAGTTTCATGATTACCTGGAGACTCTCCTCAGCACACATCAGGTGACACTCCTCCCAGACCAATTGAAGGCCTCTGTTAGTCACAGACTGGGCTCACGCTGGGCATGGACAACTGGCTGAAGGAGATTGAGGAATGAATAGAGAATATCCTATCAAGGAAGAACTTTCCCAACTCCACGCATGGCTCGGGTGTCAGAGCTCCCTTGACTGTAGGCAGGCTGGATGTAACAACCTATTCACAGTGCAGAACAGCTGAGCTGGTCTTCCCTACAGCAATCACCAATGACATGAACTCTGCCCTTCTCAAGGTGGTTGGCCCGGTACTCTTTAAAATGAGTTCTCAGGGTTAGCTTATGCATCATCAATCCCAGTCTCCAACAAGAATGCTCCAATCTGTACCTTTTGGCCTTCAACCAGCTAAGCTCCTCACTAAATGAGGGGTAGCTCCATTAGAAGACTCTTGGGCATTCACAAAATGGTGAGATGCAGTCGAGAGCCACAGTTATAGTTATATTATAGGTACCTCAATGCAGTCTCAGTCCCTCAGCACCCACCTGCAGCAGGATTGAGTAGTCCAGTGCTGACAGAACCCATGAAGGCTCCATATTCTGTAAAGGTCGATACTGGGCTAACTGCACTGGAGGGTTATGTGTTTTGGGGAGCACTGAACTAAAACCCTACAGCGTGATGATCCAACCAACTGATCTGATCAACCTTGATGTTCAATACTTCAATTCCCCAGTGGAAACCAGATCCAAGGTGTGATAAATTTGGTGAGTTGCAAAGGTAACAACCTGTGTGAAGCTCAACAGTTCCATCTGTCAGAGGAATTACTGACCAGGCGAAAGGGATTCGATGTCAGCCCAAATATTTAAGTGGCCCAGCACCAACCACCTAGGTACACTAACATAAGGCCAGCACCTGATATTCCAGATTCCTGCAGGAATCCATCATCTCAACTAGAGGCTTATAAATGAGAAGGATCCTGCCCCCCACACCTGTATCATCTTTAACAGCCGCACATTCAAACAACATAATTTGACCCACTGGGTAGGCTGCAAGTCTCAGATCAGACCTTAAACTGATGGCTCCCCATGATCCCACCTCGAGCAGTAGAGCCCTGTATAACCAGGAGGGATAGCGGCCTCCAGCACTGGGGGCAGAGTCATCTTCCAACTAGGTTTCAGTAATGCACACCAGGTCCGCCAAGGAACCTTGATAAAATCTGCTGATATCATGGTCTGAGTCCATACCCAAAGCATCTTGTTCCCTAAGATTTACCCACCCCTAGTCAACTGACCTAAGCAGTCAGAAGGATTCTATCCCAGTTGATTGGCACTATATTCATCGTTAGCCAACAGAGGACCAAGAAATTCTAACATTCGCTTTAGGGAAAAGAATTGACTCTAGCCTTCCTGCAGCAGTTGTTACCATTTGGAACTCGACCTGCTTCATCTTTAACATTTTGATCCTAATAAGCAACATATCCTTTGTATCTGTACTAATTGAAGAACTTGGCTCCAGATCGCCCCTGGAACTTACTATCCTATCCTTGCTACCCTTCCACTGCACCTCCCCATTTAGTTCACCCTCTCCCCTATCTACTCTCATCATATCTCCCCCTCCACTTACTACTTCCGTCACCTATGTCAATTAGAGCACTATCCTGATTGCAATTAACTGGCATTTCAACATATCCTTCATTAACATTAAACCGATATCTTTGTCAATGAATTGTGGGCATTCCCAAAGGAAAAAATTGCTCTTTTACATCACAAGTTTCTTAAGAAACTACTACTCCTGCTACTTCTCTGCTCAGGTAATGTGGAACTGAATCCTGGCCTACCAATAAACTTACCTCACCCATGGAATTTGTAGCTGCACCCAGACTTAAAATGATGACAATCAATATACTAAGTCTGCTAGAAATTTGATCCGCTACAAGCATGGGCCTTTATACAGATCCAGGTTTGATCATTATTACTGAGTCATGGCTCAAAAGATCAATACCAACCAACAAGTCTCCCTCCTGGGTTACAACCTATATAGGGCAGATAGAGGGTCCCGGGTGGGGGTGGAGTGGCTGTCTACACTAAATCGAAGTTTTCAGTCAGCAATATACTCTGTAATTCAAAACTGAAGGAATATAAGATTGTATCTCTGAGGCTCCACCTTCCTTCCACGGATTGTATTACAGTCATTGGTGGTTATAGGCCCCAACTGGTAGCACTGATATACTTAATATCCTCAAATCTCTCACCACCTCTGCTAATACTGAAACAATAATTCTTGGGGACTTCAATATGGACTGGCTTACCCCCAAATCGCTAGCCTGAAATCCTCTGATTAATTCAGCCTTACCCAGCTAGTTAGTGAACCCACTAGAATCAACACTTCAAATACTGCCAATAGCTCACTACTTTTGGTATATTAACCACGTATCCCCACAAAATTTCACACACTGCGGTCTTCCATGTGACTTGAGTGATCATGGTGTCGTTGTTTGTATAAGATCGCAAGCAAAAGCTCATCTTCAGCCTAAGCTCATATCTATACGGTCCTATCGGAAGTTCAATGCATCAAATTACTTGGCTGACTTAGGTATGATTTGATGCAAGATCTCTATCTTGCTAAATCCGCTGATGAGGCTGTAACTATCCTTAACGCCAAACTCAATGCCCTTGCTAACATGCATGCCCCCTTTGTCAAGATCAGGATCGCAACAACCCAAACCCTGGTTTACTTCAGACCTCAAGTCTGCACTCACTAACCGTGACAGAATTTGGGCTCAGGCTAGGAGAACTAAGAGTCCGGCAGACTAGCAGGCCTTTAGAACAGTTAGGATATGCTTGCGTCAAATGCATTTGCGCTGCCAAAGTAGGCTACTATGTCTCCACCTTGGAACAAACAAGCGGAATCCACATAAAATCTGGAGGACAATTAAGTCCATTGAAGGATGGCCTGTTGCTCTCTCCATTCAATCAAGATCCTTAGCAATGGTAGGGTTGTAGAAAGCAATTACCAAATCCTCGAAGAACTCAATGCCTATTTTGTCACTGCGGGCCTAGCCTTTGACTCATCACTGTATGCAAGCTGTGCCAATTATCAAACCAGCCCTCTTATCACCCCACAAATAGTGACTTGTCCTTTCAACTCCTCCTCTCAACTATAAAGAAGTTGAAGACTCGGCTCATCAACTTAGACACCAAGAAAAGTGCTGGGGATGATGGTCTTGAACCTTTCTTCTTAAAAATAGGCTACTCCCATCTCACTGCCCCTATTCTACATATATTTAATCTCTATCAACACTGCCACAGTTCTCTCTAGCTGAAATCTGCCCACATCCTTCCCTTATTTAAATCAGGAGCCATGCAACCTAAACAAATATAGGCCCATCTCAATTTTGCCGTTCTCTCTAAAGTCTTTGAAAACTGATTCATAATCAATTAAAACACCAAATTGAAACTTTTCACTTCTTAACCTTGCACAATCTGGCTTTCGCACCAATCATAGCACTATCTCTGCATTGGCTAAAATCACCAACGACTGGGTATCTGCTATGGACTCCAAGAAGATCACTGGTACAGTCTTCCTTCACCTCAGTAAAGCATTTGATACTTTTGACCATAAACTACTAGTTGCCAGCCACATTAAATTAGGCGCACTCCCTCTACCATGATGGTTCACCAGTTATCTAACAGGAAGGACACAGAAAATTAAAACTGATGGCCTTTTCTCAACCTCTCTGCCGATTGCCAGGGAGTCCCACAAGGCTCCATCCTTTACCCTATTCTTTTCTCCCTGTATATCAATGATCTGGACTCAAACATAACCAACTCCAAACTGCATTTCTTTGTAGATGACACAGTACTGTATGCCTCTGGCAGATCAGTATCTGAATTAAGAGTATGAGCTTCAAGCTGACTTTGCTCAATTTGAATGTAATCTTATTAATGCTAAACTCCTACTCAATGCCAAGAAAACCAAAGTAATGCCTTTCACTCTTAATACTACCCTTCTACCCCCCTTGACATACCTAAAACTTTATTGTGACATCTCTAGGTGAACCATTGAAAGTCACCTCCAAATTCAAGTATCTTGGCCTTTGGTTAGATAATAAGCTCTCCTTTAATGAACATATTCACGACCTTGTCAGAAGAATAAAAATCAGGTTAGGATTTTCTTTTGAAACAGGGCCCTTTTCCTTTAGAGACTAGAACCAGGCTGGTCCAAGCCACATTCCATCCTCTACTTGACTATAAGGACCTAATATACCGCCAGCTGCAACCTCGAGCCTAAATAAACTGGATGTCCTTTACCACCTACTCTGTGGTTCATTACAAACTCTTCATACTGAACTCACCATTGTGACCTGTATGTAGCCGTTGGTTGGATGTTGCTTACCACTTGATGTCTGCTCCATGCTGGTGCTTGGACTCTTAAAATACTCTAAATAAGCTTCCAAGCTATATTACATCTCTTATCCACATTTCCGTAGTGTATATTCACTTAGGAAATCTGATTTTATCGCCCTTGCTGTGCCTAGGACTTGCACCGCCTTTGGCAAGCCAGGCCATATCATATGTTCTCCCAACCATTTGGCATCAGCTTCAAGCCACACTGAAACTATCTAGTACTGTCTCCGTTAACTTTTATAAAAAGCTAACTACATCTAAATTTAGAAATAGTTGTAACTGTTATTAAGTCTCTTCCCTATCTATAAGTTTCTCTATGCCCTCCCAATGTACTGATACATGTCTTAGTCCTGTTGGTATCCTTCCAGAACTGCCAAATTATAACTATCTCTTCAGTTGATCTAAGACTGTCCTCTACCCTTACCCTTATCTCACCTGCCTTCCTTCTTTATTCTTTGCCTAAAACTCCTCTCTACCCTTATGCTCTTCACCTATCCGTTACCCCCACTCCCTTTATCCCTTTTTCTATTCCCTGGCTGCTCTTTCCTCAAACCCGTCTCCTATGTAATTACTCTCTCCCCATGAATTTAACCCTCTACTACTAATGTCGCACAAGTTAATTGTAGTTCATAGCTACCTTATTATGCCCTAAGTTGAGCACGATGTACCATATGAACCTAAACTTTATTTTATTGTATTCACTGTGATACTTTTTTGTACCCTATGTATTGTTTTCCTTGTTTGTATACATACTCCAGGACCTCCTTGTGAATGAGCTTGCTCAATGGAGTTTTCCTGCAATAAACTTGAACTTGACTTGAACTTGAACTTGATGGACCTGGCATTACAAATTGCCTTAATGGGAGGAGCAATGCCAGTTGGCTCAATGGGTAACACATCCAATGGTGTTTCAGGAGTCTTTGGGATAGGAACCATGCAGGGTGCACTACTGTCTCAGTTCTATTTTGAGTCAGGGTTGTTCCTTATCCTACTCCTGATCATAACCGCCCCATCTCCATCTCTTGGAGCAGAGCTGTGCTGATGACCCACCTCCTTGCTATTCTCACTTCCCCCACAACGATGAAGAGCTGCTACAGGACTGGGGGTCATCCAAATGGGCAAGTCAGCGCAGCTTCTCTGAGGAGTAGAAGAAACGGACTATACCTATTTGCCCATGACACACCTAACCAGCTAAAACCACACTAACCCCTGAACTAACCCCCCAACCAATAACAGCACAATACCAAAAAGCCAAATTAAAGAAACCACCCACAAAGGCCACCCCACACTTAAATCTCTCATGACACACTCACACACCAAGGGTGAACACTATTTGGATGTGAGTTTGATGTATTATCTGTTTTATTTCCCAGAACTCCTTGCAGTTCTATGGTGTTCCTGTGGATTCCCACAGATACCTCTAAAACCGAACACCGCAGTCCTGCTATGTGCCACTCATGCAATAAGACCTCCTCATGATGGGATACTTGGGTGGACTGAACATTAAGCTCTGTTCAGTTCAACTGAACTTCATAGAAACATAGAATGTGTTGGCAGAAAAGGGCCACTATGCCCCCACCATCTGCCCCGATGTTCCTGCCTAGTCTGTCTCTGCATACCCTAATTGGTCTCCGTGACCCTCCCTCTTCCTGCCTGTTTACTAATACAACTCTTTGTGTATCCTCGCATGCTTGAAACTCCCACTGTTTTCACCTTCATCACTCCCACTGGCAGTCTGTTCCAGGTGTCTACACTGCCCTTTCAGTGAAGCAGTATTTCCTCACATCCTCTTAAACTCACCCCACAGCTTCATCTCATGCTTCCTGGTCATGGTGCTATTTCTCATTTGGAAGAGATTCCCCTCCTGCATCCTGTTCACCCCTGTAAGGTACTTGTCAAGTCAAGCCAACTTTATTTTATAGTGCCTTTCCAAACCAAGGTGCTGTACATAAAACCAGATACAGCAGATATAAATAAGATTAAAACAGGAACAATAAAACAAGTTATCTATATTTTGGGAAGGCTAAATTCAAATACATCCTCTATCCATCACCTCTCGCATCTTCCAGGGTATACATGTTAAGATCCTGCAGTCTCTCCTCGTAGGGCTTCTTAAGCAACCCCTGCATCATTTTAGTTGATTTCCTCTGTACTGCCTCCATTCTGTCTATGTCCTTTCTGAGGTGTAACCTCCAAATCTAACTCACGGTACTGCTGGTGAGGTCTTACCAGGGAGCAATACAGGGAACACCACCTTTCTTCTGCTGCTGGAAGTACTTGTCCTCATGCACCCCATCCAGCAGAGCACAGGATCTGAGGCATCATGGATTCACAGCAGAAGGTCATGCCAAACAAATCTGGTAGATTTCTTTGACTGGGTGACCAGGGAAGTAGATCAGGGAGGGGCAATGTATGTGTCTACCTGGATTACAGCAAGGCCATCAACACCATCCCACATAGGTGGCTCGTAAACAAGCTGGGAAGCCTGGGAGTGAGTCCCATGGTAGTAAACTGGGTCAGAAATTGGTTAAGTGGTCAGACACAGAGGATGGTGGTGAATGGAGTTCAATCTGAAGAGAGGGGTGGCCAGCGGTGCCACAGGGTGCGGTGCTGGGCCAATTTCTCCTTAATGTCTTCATAAGCGACATTGCAGAGGGGCTGAAAGGGAAGATATGCCTCTTTGCAGATGACACTAAGATCTGCAACAGGATTGACACTCCGGGGGTGGAGAAAATGAGAAGGAACCTATGTAAGCTGGAGGAGTGGTTAAGAGTGTGGCAGCTAAGATTCAATGCAAAGAAGTGCAAGATCATGCATTTGGGAACAGAAATCCAGGAGAGGAGTACAGAATGGGGGTGAGGAGGAAGTACTAACAGCCACCGAACAGGAAAGGGACTTGGGGTAATCATATCTAATGACCTAAAGTTGACCAAACAATGTCACGAAGGCTGTGGGGAGAGCCAGTGCAATGCTAGAGTGCACTGGGAGAGGTATCACCAGCAGAAAAAAAAGGAAGTGGTGATGCCACTGTACAGATCATTGGTGATATCTCATTCCAGAGTACTATGTACAGTTCTGGAGCTGCATCTCCAGAAGGACATGCAGTTCAGAGGCGAGCAAACACGATGTTACAAGGGTTGCACCATAAGTCATATGAGGAGAGAGAGTAGAGGACCTTAATATTTATTTACTGGTAGTGAGGAGAGACAGAGGGGTTATGATAGAGATGTTTAAATACCTCAAGGGTATAAATAAGGTACAGGAGGGCAGCAACTTTCAGAAAAGAAGATGGTCTAGAACAAGATTCAGGATATGAGGCTAGAGGGTAGACTCCAGGGTAATGTTAGGAAGTATTTCTTCACAGAAGAGTGGTGGATACATGGAGCAGCCTCCCCTGGAGGTGGTGGGGGAATTCAAAAATGCAGGGGATAGACATAAGAGAACCTAGCGATAGGGAAGAGAGGGTAAGCTGCAGAGCAATTAGGGTCTGCGGTATATGCAGTAGGTAGGGAAAATGTGCAGACTAGGTGGGCCAAGCTGTCCTTATCTGCTGGCAAATTCTATGTTTCTATGTTCCCACTTCTTCTGCAATGTCACTAACAAAAACATTGAAGAGGACCAGTCCCAGTACTGAGCCCTGTGGCACCTGGTTGGTCATTCTTCCATCATTAGAGCAGGTGACGCATCACCACCCTCTGTCGCCTGTATGTTAAGCAGTTTCTAACCCAATTCATTGCTTTGCATCCCCACCCTAGGCTGCTCAATTTCTTCATCAGTCTTCAGCATGGCACAGTGTCGGAGGTCATGCTAATGCCCAGAGTAGACCACATGCACTGTCCACCCGATCTAATTCCCTAGTCACCCAGTCAAAGAAATAGATCAGATTAATTTGGCATACTCCCCCAATGAATTTTTGCTGCTTGTGGTCTTGCAACCCACTGGAATCAAGATACTATGCCAGTCTTTCCTTTAGTAAGTTACCATTAATTTCCCGCCACTGAAGTAAGACTGAGTGGCCTATAGTTGCTAACCTCCTCCTTGCTGCACTCTTATGTGAGCGGGACTACATGAGCTCTTCTCCAGTCCTCCAGAACCACGCCTGTTTCTAGTGAACTATTGAAAACAGCTGTTGGTAGAGCAACTAGGACCTCCATGAATTCTATTAGTACCATTGGGTGAATATCGTCCCATCCCGTGAGCCTTGTCCACCTTCAGAGCTGTAAGGCCTTCCTGAACTCTGTCCTCTGAAAATGGACTTGTGTCACCTCTTTCTTCTGTTCCTCCTACCCCAGTACTGGGAGGAAGACAGAGTAAACTATCTGGCGGCAACAAGAGAAACCACCAGGAAAGTGAGGAAGGCCAAAGTGGAGACAGAGCTCTGGTTGGCAGCGAGGTGAGGCATTCTTCTGCTACATGCAGATGCAAGGTCAGAGGGGTATAGTGAGATTTAAGAGCAATGAGGAGTTGGAGAAGAGGGACAAGGGAAGGCAGAGATACTGAACAATGTTTTTGCTTAGTACTTACTAAGAAAAGGGATGGGCCATTGCCAAAATGTGGGATTAGGTAAAGGTGGAGCAAACACTTTGGGAAACTGTCCAAATAATGTATTAAAGGGTGTTGGAAAAGTTAGCAGGGTAGAAGAAGATTAGTGTATGGGACCTGATGATGTACACTCAGGATGCTACAGGAGGTAGCAGGGGGTTATAGCAGGGCCACTAGCAGACATTTTCAATTGCTCACTAGCTATGGGGTGGTCCCTAGGGTTGGAGGACAGTAGATGTGGTTCTGCTACACAAGAGTAAAAGAGTACGAGTCAGTGAACTATAGGCCAGCCAGTTTGGCGTCTCTAGTGGTGAAAGTTATGGAGTTTTACTCAGGGAGATCTAATGGACACCTAGTAGGAAAAGGCTGCAGGATCTGACGAGCATGGGTTTACAAGGGAAAGTTTTGCCAGGCAGATGTGATTCAGTTCGTCAACTGGGTAACCACAGCAGCAGACAAGGGGTAGGCATATGATATAGTACGTAGACTTCACAGAAAGATTAGGGACCTTCGGAAAAGGAAAACATGGCAATTTGGGTACAGAGCTAGCTGAGGGTAGAACACAGAGGTGGTAGTCAATGAATAGTTTTCAGAGGTGCAGGAGGTGACAAATAGGCTACCTCATGGGACGGTGCTAGGACTGATCCTCTTCAATATATTCAACTATGGCATAGGTGAAGATATCAAGGTACAAACTGCCTCTTTGCAGATGTCACAAAGATCTGTGCAAGGTAGACACAAAGGAAGGGAGAAATGAGCATAGGGATGATTTGGGCAGGTTGGAAAGCTGATCAAAGATTTTGTAACTGAACTTCAGCACTGAAAATATAAAGTGATGCACACTGGGAACAAGGAACCCGAGGGTACAATATGAATGGGGTGATGGTGCTGGATAGTATTGCGGAAGAGATTTAGGGGTGATAACACTGAGACCCTAAAAACGTGTGCACACTGCAACAGGGTGATGAGCAAAGCAGACAGAATGTGGGAATGTATGTGGTGTGGGTAAGCAGTCAAAGTCATGATGCACAGGTCACTGGTGCAGTCTTAACAGGAATACTGTACTGTGCAAGGTACTGGAGTTCACACCTGAGGAAAGACCATAATGAGGTGGAGGCACTACAACAGGTTGCAGATTTAGTAGCCTCTGCAGACCTAGCCTGAATCACTGAGACCTGGCTGGGCGAGAATGCAGGACCTTTTGGCTGCTGCAATTCCGGCCGGGTTCTGGTGATACACCACCCAAGAGTGGACCGAGGGCAGAGCGGTCTCAGTCTGTTTTAGACAGGAACTGAGCCTCAGGGAAGTGCCAGTGGGGAGCACTAACTCCTTTGAGTGCATGGTTGCTGCGGGTGCAGGACTCAGGATCCTTCTCATCTACCGTCCACCCAGGGATGGAGGGCATTCCTGAAGGAGGCCGCAGACTTCAATGCGAGATGGTATTAGTCCCCAGATAGTTAATTCTGCGGGACTTCAGTGCCTGGGTCAATGAACTATCGTACTTTGGACAGGACCTCCTCAATTGATGGATTCATTGGGCCTGACACGGGTTCTTACCACCGCAACACATGAGAAGGGCACTCGCTGGACTTGGTGTTCCACCTGGGGATGGAGACCTCAGATATGGAGACAGATCCTGATGGATGATCAGACCATTGTGCCCCTGAGGTTTAGTTTTGCAATCCACAAAAAGGCCTGCCCCAAGGAAATGGTACAGTACCGCCTTTAAGACAGGTAATGCCTGAAGGCTTTATGTCAGTATTTGACCTTTAGGTATTCCATTAGATAGTGATGACCCAGGATCCTTGGTGCTGGCTTATAATAGGGCAGTGGCAGAGGCCATGGATGTCATTGCTTCAGTTAATGTTCGTCCCCTGACCTCTCGCCCCAGTGTCCATGGTTTGATGGGCCACTAAGGGAATTAAAGAGGCGGGGTAAAGGTTGGAGAGACACTGGCAGAAAACTCGCCTGGAGATGGACAGACTTAGATTGCTGGTTCTATGTGACCTGGGTGACTGCAGGCGACCTGCAGAAAAGGCGGCGTCAGGGTGGCGAAAACAATTTGCCACCCTGACAACCCAAGTACATGGAAAAATGGCGCGGTGACTAAAATGCCTGCTTTTCCCCACACCCGCACCCCTACTTCTCAACTCCGAGGTGCATGTTAGGGTGTGAAAGTCAAAAAATAAGATTCGGGCCGGGCACAAGAAAAGCACAGTAGCAGCCGGGACCCAGACCCAAACCCAGAACCCCAGCACTGCAAGCGGAGGTCAACCCCCGACGCCACGGCACAGCTTGGCAGCCGACTGCAGTGCCACCCCTACATCCTCTCCGCCTCCCAGGCCATGCTCACTGTGCTCGCCTCTGCAAGGATACATGAAGCGACATCCTGTCGCTAGGCTTCTACCCCACTGTACATCCGTCACCCTCCTTGCCCCTCACCTTCAGGCTTTCGCCTTATTGTGTTGCCATTCGACGGCACCATGATTCAGGCACCCACCTCACGTGCTACCAGATTGCTGGATCATTATGAGGTCTACCAATCAGCAATTTCCCATAAGAAGGCAAAGTTCCTGTTCAGGGAAATTTCTGCAGTGAGGAACAGACCAGCTCAGCTTTTCAAGACCATGGACAGAATGTGCAATCCAGTCTGTCTATGAGCTGAAGAAGCATTGTCACAGGAAAAGTGTGAAGAATTTGCTCAGTTCTTCGCTGACGAGTGTCCTCTATCAGGACAGAGATCAGCCAATGTCTCATCATAGGACATTGTGGTGGTCTTCTGAGTGGTACTAACACCAACTGACCTGGTCTACCTTCATCCAGCCGGTAGGCATGGATATAGTGAGGATCATCCAGATTCTGTGACCAGTCTGCTGTAGTTTGGACTCAGGCCCAACATGACTTTTGGTGGGCTGTGTTTTGAGGTTATTGGTCCTGTCCTAGCTTGGATAGTCTGGGTTTCCCTGGAGAGGGGTCTTTCCAGTCCCATTAAAGGTAGTGGTGGTTAGGCCACTGCTGAAAAACCCTCCTTGGACCCAGACTGCCCTGCCAACTACAGACCAATCTCTAACCTACCTTTACAAGGAAGGTTATTGAGAAGGTGATTGCTCTGCAGCTGGAAGATCACTTATCCAGCCACAATATCTATGACTCTCTCCAGTCTGGTTTCCGGAAAATGCACAGCACCGAGACTGCCCTGGTGTGAGTGTAGCCAGGTCTCCTGGTGGCGAGATCAGAGCCCATTCCATCTTGGTTCTCCTTGATCTCTTGGCAGCTTTTGACACCTGTGGACCATGGGGTATTGCTGGAATGCCTGCGGTTCTTTTCAGACTGGATGGGGCAGTCCTCAGTTGGTTTGAACTTTCCTGGAGGGCAGATCACAGAGGGTGATATGGGGAATCATTCCTCGTCCCTTGTAGTCTGTCCTTTGGGGTACCACAGGGCTCTGTGCTCTCCCCATGTTATTTGCAGTTACATGCTACCACTGGGAGCTATCATGAGGCGGCACGGGTTGAGTTTCTCACTGCTACTTGATGATACTCAACTGTACATGTCCTTTGTACCCCCCAGGAGTACAATACTGTCTCAATGTTTAACTGCCTGCAGGATATACAGAACTGGATGAGTGCTAGCTGGTTGAGGCTAAACCTGGAGAACCAAGGTGTTGGTTGTGGACCCAGATCTGAGACGTTTGGGTCATGGGCAGGAACACCATCCGGTTTATAACTCGGAGATAGCCTGCTCAGGGCCTCAAACCGGATCGTAACCTAGGGTGGTACTTGATGAAGGCCTGACTCTGAAAGCTCAGGTGTCGGCCATAGTCAAGTCCTCTTTTAACATCTCAGAAATATCGCTAGGTGAAGCATCTGGTTCCATCTGAGGATCTACCAACATTGGTCCACGCCTTTGTCACCACTCAGTTAGACTACTGCAATGCCCTTTATCTGGGGCTACCGGGAGTGGATATTCGCTGACTGCAGCTAGTGCAGAATGCAGCGGCCAGGTTGCTAACTGGAACCCCTAGATCCAGTCACATAATCCCTGTGCTGTGTGAACTGCACTGGCTGCCCATACAATTGCGAATCCCTTTCAAGGTCACATTGCTGACATATAAAGCCTCATGAACTGGGACCCCAATACCTGCAGGACCTCTTGCCCCCCATCGTCCCTCCAGCTCACTCCAATCCTCTGGTGAGAGTTGCTAGAGGTTCCCAGGGTACATTTTTTTTGAATTTGTTTAGTTTATTAAGAATACAAGTACAATAAGTTTACAAGATTGTAGTGCTCATTACTCACTGACAATTTACATACCAAAATTATTAAATGGTTATACAAAGAGTTAATATTCTCTACATCTTATATGCATTTCTGTTTTTGTCTTAGGTACAGATTGCCGTTCTTATCAACAGTCCGAGGTATTGGACCGAAAATAGTTCTGAACTTCAATATCGATCATTCCAGTCTTCTAGATCTGGTTTCCAGCTACAGTACATGTGCACATAAACAGTGGTCCAGATATTCAAACTACGCCAGGCTTTGGCGCAAGCTTAGGCGCAGCTCAACTCGGCTATGCAGGGGCCATTTTCATGTCATTATGGCCCCATTTGCATGCAGGTCGCCGATCCCAGATAACTTGCACCTGGCGCCCTGCCAGGCAGGCAGCCGTCGGGGACTGATGCCCCCTGCAGCCCGATCGCGGCATCTGTAAAAATAAAAAACCCGTCCAATATCCCTGGTGGTCCAGTGGACTGCTATGTGCCCGATCATGGGCATATGTGTATAAAGAAGAGAGAAGTTCCTATTTCCTGGTGGTCCAGTGGACGCTAGCTGCTCGATCACGGGCATATGTGTATAAAGAGAGAAGTTCCCATATCCCTGGTGGTCAGTGGACCACTATGTGCCGATCACAGGCATTTGTAAAGAAAACAAGGTCCAATATCCCTGGTGGTCTAGGTGCCCCCTCCCCACCGCCACTGAGCCCCACCACCCGCTCCCCGGTCAGCCGGCAGGTGGCAGCACCCCACCCGCCTGCCGTCCCACCGCCCGCCCGACTGACACCTTGGTAGGGCTGCACGCCCATTGGTTCAGGCGTGAGTTAATAGCCTTTATCAGATACATTCCAGATATGTGAATCATATCTGGAATGTGTAACGTAGGGGCTGCACGCCCATTGGCTCACCGGGGAGCGGCGGGGCCCAGTGGGCGGGTGAGGGTACCCTAGACCACCAGGATATTGGACCTTTGTTTTCTTTTACAAATGCCTGCATCAAGTACATAGTGGTCCACTGACCACCAGGATATGGGAACTTCTCTTCTTTATACACATATGCCCACGATCGGCAGCTAGCAGTCCACTGGACCACCAGGGATATAGGACGATTTCTATTTTCATAGATGCTCACGACCGGGCATAGGCCACCGCCAGGTGCTAGGACTGGTGGCCACCCACAGGTGGCAGCTGCCATGTTGCACCCTGCAACGTGGCAGCTCACCTGTGGGTGGCCACCAGTGTTCCTCTCTTTTTGGTTTATTTAACTTTGTGCTGGCGAGGTAGGAGTTGTGCATGCATGGTTCTGTACATCCCGGCTGAATATCGGGCTGCAGGTTATGCATCGAGCCGCCCCTGTGCCTGCATACAGTACTGATGCGCTCGGTTTTGTCGGGTTGTCTGCGCTTTTTCCTTTGAATCGCGGCGGGCGCATCAGTGGTTGCGCGCGGCGCAGACTGTTCGCCAGCTAACCCTTTGAATATCTGGGCCAGTGTATCTTCGTTCATTGTTTCTTATTAAACATAAAAATAAAATTTACATTAACAGTAACCATACAGTCTGTCTGTTATTTAAAATTGGAAAACCACCTGGTGGTTCCCAAATTAAGTTACTTATTTAACTGCCTCCCCTCAGACTCTTAATTTTTGATCTAAGACTGGAATCCCCTTCTCTCTTCTATATAATTAAAAAAGATGCCAGCGGAGTTGTATCTGTCGGTCTGGAATCTTAACATGGGTGTAATGGCCTCCACTTGTTTGATTTTATCGATATTGTTCAACCATTGTGTAATGGTTGGTTGTTTCTTGGTCAGCCAATTCTGTGTTATTACCTTGACAGCTGCTACTGTCAGGATCAGAAACAAGTACTTTAGACCTTCTGTCTTAATTTCTGAAAGAGGGCATCCAGGACCAGGTGTTCAAAATCTAGGTCTTGTGTTAACCCTACTATTTTCTTTATTTCACATTTAACTTGGGCCCAATATACATTCACGCTGGGCATCCCAGAAAGTATGATGATGTGAGCCACCAGTCCACATCCTCTCCAGCATCTGTCAGTTGGATTTCTGGCATAATGTTGGAGACAGTAGGAGTAATAAAGAATTGCACCACAACCTTCCATGAATTCCTCCAAATCATGGAACTTGTAGTGCTGTGTACATTGGTCCAAATCTTGGTCCAGTAGTGATCTGGAAGTTCCCCCCAGTTCCCTTTCCCAGTCCCTTGTATTTTTTGTGTTACTAGGTCCTCGTTCCCTCGTCCATCAGTTTATATAATTGAGATATTAAGTGTTTTTATGTTGCGGAGTCTGCACTATTTTTATTTGAACCAGACCTGCCTCGGCTGCCCTAGTAGGGTATCTATTCCACTCTGGTCTGCATATATTGCCTAAACTGGAAATACTTATGAAAGTCTGTACTTAGCATGTTGTATTCTTGTTGTAATATTTTAAACTCCTTTACCATTTTTCCTTCTATGAATTGAGCTAGGTAATTCAAACCTGTTTGGCCCATTTATTTATAGTTTTGTCTCCTCTCATGCTTGAAAATCTGGAAGACTCTGTGGGGAATACAGTACAACCCGCGAATCACAGACCTCAGTCATCGAACTGTTCGGTCAACCAAACGGGCATTCCCTCCACCCTCCCTCCACCTACAAACAAATTCATCTCGATTAGCTAATTAGCAAATTGCTATCACCTGTATAACATTCACACTACTCGTCGGGTTAAACATTCCTGAATCAATGGCGCTAGCTAATTGTAATCTAAACATGGCAGGCAAAAAGAAAGCGAGTTCGCTATCTATTGACACAAAACTCGAAATAATAACAAAGCTTGAGCGTGGGAGTTAGCCTCAGTAGTGTTGCTGGCGAATCACGGCATCGATAAATCAACAGTATTTGACATCAAAAGGTCAAGAAAAAATAAAACAATTTGCCAGAGAAGCGAAGGACATTGGTGCTTCAGACCATTGCATTGTCCGAAAAAGCCGCCAATGAAGATTTTGACAGAGCCATGCACTTATGGTTTACAGGAATGCCGTAAAGGCACCCCAATAAGTGGCATTCTAGTCACTGAGAAAGCCAAACTGCTGTTTAAGCAGTTGTTTCCTGAGAGGAGGAGGATGATTTCAAGGCTAGTTCAGGTTGGCTACACAGGTTCAAAAGCCGCCACGGCATCGCCAGTTGAGCATGCAGGGTGAATCATTGTCCACTGATTGTGTTGCCAGTGCTAACTCAAAGAGACCCTACTCAATTTAATATCCCACCACCAGCTAACCAGACATCAAATTTTTAATTGTGACGAAATTGGTCTCCACTGGAGGCTGCTGCCACCAAGACCCTTGCAGATGGCACAGAGAAGCAGGTTAAAAACTTTAAGTCAAGCAAGGACAGAGTGACACTGATGGCTACCGCCAAATGCAGTGGTGAGTTTTGTCTACCACTTGTTTTATCCATAAAGCTCAAAGCCACGGTGTTTTGCCAATGTGACCATGACAGCACTTCCAGTTCACTATTACAGCCATAGAAGTGCTTGGATGGACCACAATATTTTTACCGACTGGTTCTTTAAACACTTTATACTACTTGTAAAGAATTTCTACACTCAAAATCATTGCCTGCTAAAGCCATCCTCCTCATGGACAATGCTCCTCACATCCCTCCCTTGAAAATCTGGTCTCCACTGACAGAAATGTACAGTGCATGTTTATGGCCCCGAATGTAACCAGCATCTTACAACCTATGGATCAGGGTCCTGGAAAACTTATAAGCACGCTGTAAGCGTGATTTGCTTATGCCGCCTGCTGTTAGGTGTCAATGAGTTCGACTGCTACATTGATTTTTGCAAACAGCTTTCGGTGAAAGATGCTGTTTACCTCAGTGCAAAGACTTGGGGACAGATCAGCTCTGAGTCCCTTCACCATTCATGGAATAAGCTGTGGCCAGTTCAGGAGGATCGGAGGCGTGATGACATCGCATTAGCTGATAGCCAGGTGCACTTCATTGAAGAGAGCAGCACTTCAGCTTACAGAAGAAGAACAAGAGGAGTGGTTGCGAGCAGGTTCGAAGAAACAGGATATGAGATCCTATCAGACAGTGATATTATAGACCTGGCCAGAGTGAGTACAAAACCGGAGGTTGTAGTGACAGTGAGGGAATGAGGGGGATGAGGTTTCAGTAAGATTACACTAGCCGTGCCGTGGACTGTTTTGCGTGTGCATTCAATGGATGGAGCAGCAGCCCGAAGCAACCCCCATGAACCCGACTCTGCTTCAGGAGTTAAGAAATCTGGCTGCTAAAAGCGCTTGAATGGACTGAAGCAGAGCATGCATGACTAATTTTTAAATCTGCTGAATCTTAGCACAGAACTGATCTTTTCCTACTCTTGATAAATAAAATTGATTTCAGAGTCTAAAACGCAATATATTTGCCGTTTTTGCTTTATTTAGTGATCTTTTCAAAGATACGAAACTTTCAGAGATATGAACACCATTGATTCCCATGGTGTTGGTATCTTTGAGTTAATGCTAGTATAAGGCCAGATGTAGTCGCTTTTCCCACACTACTCTAATCTCCGCCCATATGGCCAGGTTGTGCCTTGTCCATCTATTGTCCACAGTGTGAAGCGATTTGCGGAGAATAATCCAGGGTAAAGCCCACAAGGGTATGTCAGGGTGAGCATTTTGTTCAAGAATACACCATTGTGTCATCAGTGTCTTATTCAATATCTTTACTAATGGAATTATTTGTGAAGACCAATAGTATCTAGTTAGGTCTGGCAAGCCCAGCCTCCTTTCCTTAATCTCCTGCATTTTTATCTGTCAAATTCTAGGCTTTTGGCCAGCACAGATGAAATATGTTATTTTTGCTGTATTTTCTGAAGACTTTGGGTATTTGCAACAGGAGAGTGGAAAGTAAAAATAACAGTCTTGGCAATACATTCATTTTAATGGTTTCGATTCTATTAGAGAGGGTCTGGTAGTGTCCTCCACCTTTCTATATCCATGAAGATTTGAGTGACTAATGGTCCGTAGTTAATATTATATAAATTGGGAAGATACTTGGGATCCAGATGCCTAGGTATTTCTCGGACACCCATTTAAAAGGTATTTTAGCTTTAATATCTGGTGTCACTTTTCCCTCAGCACCAAGGCTTCTGATTTTTCCACATTTATATTTAAAGTCTGATATAGCCCCATATTTCTCCAGTAGTTGCAATAGGTTGGAATAGTTATGCGTGGGTTGTCTCTGAATATCAGCGTATAAATCTGCATGCATCGATATTTTGCAACACTGTTCTCAACCCTAACTCCCAGGATATCTTTTGACTCTCGAATTGCTATGGCCAGCGCTCTAAACTTAATGCAAATAGAAGAGGGAGAGAGCAACCTTACCTGGTTCCCTCTCCAACTTGATTTTGATGAAAGGGTTCCATTAACCCTAACCTTTTAGCTGTGGGTTACCATAACACAAAGAGACCCATTGTACAAATTTATCACCAACCCCATCTTCCTCATAACCACCTGTAAATACTCCCAATTTAGGCAGTCAAATGCTTTTTCAGCATCTAAAAAGGGCCAGCTGTGCGAGGATGTGGGGAGCCATAGGCCATGACATTCAGCAGCCTGCAGATATTATCTGCTAATTGTCTGTTTGGTATGAAGCCCGTCTGGTCCGGGTGGTTCAGAAATTCTATATATTTCTGTAATCTGTCTGATAGAACCTTGGTTAAAATCTTTAGATCCTGATTTAACAGGGAAATAGGTCTATAGGCCTCACATCTATCCCTTGGCTTTCCAGGTTTAGGAATGACACTAATAGTGGCCTCCCTCCATGACTCAGGAATCGGTTCTCTTCTAAGCATGTATTGAACACTGTGGCTAAGATGGGAGCCACTGTATCCTTAAATTGTTTATAAAATTCTGGGCCATAGCCATCGGGCATGGCGCATTATCTGATGGAAGAGATTTAACTGTATTTTAATTTCCTGCCCTGTAATCTTGCTGTTTAGGTCTTCCCTAGTGAGCTCTGATAAGGTGGGTAAAGGCAAGTCCTGTAGGAAATGTTCAGTGCCTGTTTTAATATTCTGGTTTTGGCCCTCCTCCTTATATAGTAATTGATAATATTGTCGAAATTGCTCCGTTATGTCTTAGGGTTTGGTCCAGGAGCTATGGGATTTGACTCATTAATTAATTTCAGTACGGTCCTGTCCACTTGGGACTTACAAAGCCTTATTGCTAATAACTTGGATGCTTTGCTACCAGTATCATGATATTTCTGGTTTAAAATCTTAACTGACCTTCCACTTTGTGTTTTCTAGTTTTTGCAGGTCATCTCTTTCCTTCACCAATGCTTTTAGAATTTGGGGTTGGTGGGGCACATCTTATGCTCTCTTTCCAGAGTGCTAATTATATTTAAAATTTTGTTTCAGGCTATCAGGAGATTTTCTCTTTGCTGAGGCTACACTAATAAATTCTCCCTGACCACTGCCTTCAATGCTTTCCATGTGCTAATAGGGGAGCATTGTTGTTGTATATTAATGTCATATATTTCTTCTATTGTTTTAGAAAGTTTTTGGTTAAGGCTTCATCGTTCAATAACAGGTCATTTACCTGCCATTGGAGTGCCTTTGCATTCTGGACAGGGTCCACGTGATCGAGACTGGTGCGTGATCCGATATGGTGATGTTATAAATTTTAGAGCGTGACCACCTTATCGTCTGTGCTTTGGGGATTAAAACATATCTATTCTAGGTATGATTGATTAGCTGCTGAAAAAGGTGTAGTCCTTCTCTCCCTGGTGCTGTAGTTGCCAGGCGTCAGCTAAGCCCATCTCTTCTAATGTTGCAGTTAAGGTTTTGGTGGTCTGTCTACCATGTGATGAGGACTGATAGGTTCTGTCTAAACTGGGAGACAACTGCATTGAAGTCTCCTCAATTATCAACTGTCCCTCCAGTAAAGTGACTACCTTATGGAGTATGGCTTTTAAGAATGTATGGGTCTGTGTATTTGGTGCATATCAGTTAACGAAATGGAATAGCTCACCTGAATGGTGCCGGAGACTCTTAAACGCCCTCCATCCTTTTCTACACCTGTGATTTGGAAAGGGCATCCCTTTCAAAGAAGATGGCTATACCAGCCTTTCTACGGTCAGTAAAGGAGCTGCTTCTACTTTGTCTACCCATGCCCTTCTCAGTTTAAGATGCTCCTGCTTTTAAATGGGTTTCTTGTAGAAAAGCAATTGTGTAATCTAGTTTATTCAACTCATTTAACAGTCTGGATTGCTTTACTGGGGAGTGGATTCCCTAATGCTATAGGTAACTGCTCTAAAGTTATTCATCATAATACTGGTGAATAGTATCCCTTTTCATCTTCCTTTTATCTTTGGCTATCATATTTGCCAATTGCTTTTGGCAACCAGATGCAGTTTAAAGATCCTAATATTTCTGACCAATGTAAATGACAGACTGCAGCCATACCAACGTGGTGAGACAACAGTATACTTCCAGTCAAACATGCTGGTTACATATTTAACAAGAACTGTGTTAACATTGAAGACAAATTGTCATAACAAAACTGTGCTGCCGTTTAAAATAGTAACACCTTCTCCAGTTTTTAATAATTGTGGAATGACTTCCTAGGTGAAGATTTTCAGGTTTCTGCAACCTCACAGATGTATTTTTAGAGTAAAAATCATGACTTCTTGGTGTCGTATGTTATGCCCGCTCCCGTGATTGGGTGAGAGTTAGGATCAACATGCTTTTAAACACTGTCACTGCTTTCATGGTGTTATATGTGGTCTGGTGGCTTGGGCCCAAAGCCCCCAACCCAGCTCCAAAGTAGGCAGATGATATGTTGTTACTCAATATTAGCATGCTTGACTATGTATAAGAGATTTTTTCTCCCAAATCAGCACTTGCCATTAAGATGATCTCTGCTTTCCTTTTGACCCCAAATGCATATTTATCATGGAGCCATTAGAGCGCCAAGAGGTGTGTTATTTGGGCATATCAAATTGATTAGTTTGCTCCGTTATTATTAAATAACCCTGTTACTAAAGATTCAGTTGAGTAGGGTAAACTGCTCTAATGGAGGTACAAGGCAGCCCCCGAGATTGAGCAGTCAATGGATCCCCGTCCCCAAATATAGAACTGAGATCCATTCAATGAAATTTTGCCAATGTCCCAATATCAGTTGAAAAGTCACCTTGGGGTTGGTTTCCCTCCGCATCACCGATCCTGACTAAAGTCCTTGGTCTGTGATCTACATTAATTAAGTCACGTCCGTGATAGTCTTGTGGGAAGCAGCCATGGGAGGATCTCTTTGCACTTCTTGATTGTACACCCCACGATCCGGCTTAGTAACCTATGTTCCAAAATCTCCAGTTTCTTGTTTGGGTCCGTGATTTTTGTTCTGCCAGAATGATGCAGCCTCAACTAGGGAGCTAAAGACTGAGCACCCTCCTCCAGGTATACCTTCAGTTTCGCTGGGAAGTTTAACTGGGCTCTATTATTTTCTTTTCTTTAAGTTCTTTAATGACTTGCCTCACTTGGATTAGTTTTGCTTGTAGCTCTGCCGAAAAGTCATGGTCAAAGTAAATGTGTGACGACTTATTTTAGATCCTTATGTCGCTGAGGCTTCCAGCAATATGTGTTCTTTGGCTTGATAATGTAGCATACGGATGATCCAGAAATGTGGTTTTGCCTTGGGATCAGAAGGGCACGGGCGAATAGGCGCTGAGCTCGCTCAATATCCAGAGCAACATCGGAAGGTAGTGAAAGTGTGGTTTTTAGCTGTTGAAGAATGAAATCTGCCGAGGAAGCAAGGCCCTCCTCGGCCTCTTCTTGGCACTCTGTGGATTCTAAAATTGTTCCGTCTCACCCTATTTTCTGCATCCTCCAATCTGGCATGTACTATGTGATCCCTTTGTAGCAGGTACATTAAGATTCTATCATTGCTGTCCTGGGATTCCATCACCTCCGAGATTTTTTCTCGCTTTATTGTTTTAATGTCCATTCTAGGGTCTGCATGGAGGATTCGATCTTATTGACTGATTTCAGGATTTTTGCTAGAGCTCTTTCAATTTTGTTTGTAGGATCTTCCTCCTCCAAGTCAGGGTCCCATGATGATTCTGAGGGAGAGCAAGCCCTAGCACAGGCCACAAAACCTTTGATTCCGGCATCTATGGAGTTGTTTTAAACTGGACTTCTTAGCCATTCTTTTGTTCTCTTTTGAGCGTGATGATTTTCCCAGCATTTATGGCTTATAGTTCTGTCACTCAGGAAGTTTTGGTCGATTCTCTGGTAAAGATTTAGGTAGATTGCTGGGTCGATTCAGGAGCAGCTTGGATTAGACAGCCACCATTGCAGTGACGCCACTGGAAGTCCCTCCCAGGGTACATTTGAAGACCTTTGGAGAAAGATCTTTGCCTATATGGCTCCTACACTGTGGAACTCTCTACCTCATCAGATACATGAAAGCCTGACAGTGGAGGGGTTTAAAACTCCTCAAAACATATTTCTTTGAAAAAGCTTTTTGGGGACATAACAGTTTTATATTGTATGTTTTAAGTGAATTATGAGCTGTTTTAGATATTTTATTGTTGTACTGTATTGTACAGGCACTCTAAACTTGGGAAGCGCCTTTTAAAAATCAAAATTTACTTACTTACAGCCTAGGACAACTAAGATGGTCCAAGTCTAAGGAATTGCGATGAGGAGAGACTGCAGGCCTTAAACATGTACCCTGAGAAGAGAGAGAAGGGAGGAGGGTTGGAAGGGACGGCAATGGTCAGGTGACTTCCTGGTGCACTGGCCATCTGGAATTCAGACAGGATTGGGAGGATGGTGGAGAGGGAGCAAGGGAGCTGGGGTGCTGGTACACCTCGGCAGCAATGATCTAGAGAACTAGTCAGTGGAGATGGTGAAGAGAACTTTCATAGACTGGAGGACAGATTGGTGGCACACTCAGCATCCCTGGCTGTTTCTATGATCCTCCTTGTGTGGGGCTGGAAGGGGAAAAGAATATGGAGGGAGGAGATAGAGCAGTTTAATGGATGGCTTAATGGTTGGTGTCAGGAGAAGGGGTGCTACTTTGTGGAGGACTAGGGGCACTTCTGGGACACGAGGCTCTTCAAGGGTGATGGACTCCACCTGGCAAGAGAAGAGGACAGTGTCCTGGGGCAGAATTTTGACATCTTTATCGGATGTTCAAACTAACTACAAGGGAGACTGGGACTAGGGGAACCATGGTGACAGGAGAGAGGAAGGGGAACCTGACTACTATTCCCCACATCTAGGGTTTGAATCAGCACAACTGGTAAAAACAGAGCTTGATATCCAAACTGGATTAGGTGAAGAGACAGCAGTGATGGTGAATGGAATGTGTGCAAGGACCACAAAAACAATGAGCTAAGGGGACCTGGGAAGAACAAGGAGAAAAGCAAATAGCAAAAGGGTTCAGGAGGAAAGACATGCTGAGCTAAAAATAGCTCATTTACAGATGTGTCCTGAGGGAGGGGGAAGGAATAAGTACAATTGATTTTACTACAAAATAAAACATTGCACAGAGATTAAATAACAGTGCAGAGTTATGTACGATAGGAATGTTTGTGTACTAGATATATATACAATCACAAGGGTAGGAGCTGCAGGCAGATCCCTTAGGATCAGAGAGTAGAACAATTATATAGTAGGGCAGCAGGATAGTGCAAGGAGGAGGGAGAGCATGGGGGGTACAGAACTAGTGTGAGAGGAATAGGAAAAGGAGGAGGGGAAGGAAAGTATGATAGTGAGGGAGAGGCAAACCTTTGTCCCTCTGGGCTGCAGACTCTACAAGGGCCAGGGCACATCTGGGCGCATACCCAGCCCCCTGTCCTTGTTCCTGGCCTGCAAGGAGAAGGTTAAGAGTGGGGGAAGTGAAGGAGTAGGAAAGAGCAATAAAAGCAGGCAGGGAGGAGAAAGTGGAAGGGAGGAGTGGAGAACTAGTGTGGAAGGGAATAGGGAAGGAAGGAGAGGGAGAAAGGAGGGAGGCTGACTTTCGTCCCTCTGGGATGCAAACCCATAAGGGTCAGACATGGCTGGGTGCACACCCAGCGCGTGACCTGGTTTCCTGGCCTGCAAAGGAGAAGGATAGAAGAAAAGGGGTAAGGGCAAGGACACATGCGAACATACAACGAAGCCAGCAGAAGAAGGCCATTTGGTCTAGCTAGTCTGCTCATATTGCAGAGTCCACAGCTTTGAGCTACTGACCCTGCACCCTCCCCTCCTCCCAACCTTTCAATCCTCCCTACCCATGGTCCTTACTTTGCCCTATGCCTATCCCTATCCCAGTCTCTCTGAAGCTGCCCACCATCTTTGACAAGACCACCTCTTCTGGCAGTGCATTCCAAGTGTCCACCACCCTCTCTGTGAAGAAGTGCTTCCTGACCTCCTCCTAAACCTCTCCCCCTCCAGCTTAAGACTGTGCGTCTCATGTTATGGTTGCCACTAAGCTTAAAGTCCTCATTATCCACCTTATTTATCCCTTTCAAGTACTTGAAGGTCTCAGTCATGCCCCCACCTCCTGTCCTCGAGGAGTACATGTTCAGTGTCCTCAGCCTCTCCTCAGATGCCTTACCCTGCTGACTCACTGTCATTTTGTAGCCCTCTTCTGGACCTTCTGCAGCAGGTTAATATCTTTTGAGGTGTGGGCACCAGTACTGAACTCCACAATCTAGATGTGGCTTCACCAGTGACCTGTACAAAGGCAGTATAACCTCTGGCACAATCAATGATGGGAGAAAGCAGGCAGGAGGAGAAAGAGGAGCAAAGTAGGGCTATGACTAAGGGCAATTACAGGAGGGAGAAGTGTGGATATGGAGTAGAAAGGAGAAGAGCGTTTTGAAGAGGCAGAGCAAATGGTTCAGGGAAAGAGTTTCAAAAGTTTAGGAAAGCAGAAAGAGAAGGCAGCCTGACCAGCAAGGGATCAGAAGGGAAGTGAGAGGGAATGATAGCCAGAGTTACAGAGGGAGTACATGGGGGGGGACATAGGGAGAGTAGAGAGCTGAGGTGGGGGGAGAGAGAAGCCAAACAGAATTTGGAAATGAAGTAGGCACTGCAGGTGAATGCAATGATCTTCCAGGAGGGAGGAAGAAGGCAGCCCAAACCAAACAGCAGAAGGAGTAAAAGAGGGGTCCAGTCTGGCCAGGGTGGTCTTTGGGGCAGTAGTGTAGACAATGTCACCATAATCAATGATGGGAGGATCATTTTAGTGATAATATCTTGATGAGCAGGAAGAGGATGCATTTTTATGCCTATATGAGCATGAAGCTCGGGGTGGAGATTTTATGAATGGCTTTACGTGCTGTGAAAAGTCAAGGTGTTGGTCAAGCCAGACCCCTAAATACTTAAATGAGGGTATGTCGTCAATTGTGACCCCATCTCAGGTGTGGAAGGAGGGAGGGATGGGAGCCTGGAAAGTCTCTGACGAGTTCTAGAGGACATGGAGACCGATTGTTTTGCATTTAGGGACAGCTGATTTGATCTGAACCAGTGCTGGACAGCACTGCAATCAATCTAGAGCCTTGCTGTTGTTATCTGCCTGATACACGGCTGAATATTCCCCAGTGTAATCACTTTGAGAGATCTATGTGGTCTGCCTTTGCAATCTGATGCAGTTGTAACCATTAAACTGTTTTGTTCCATTTCTCTCGTGTATAACCTTAACCTATGACTTTTATTCAATGATCTGTATGGATTTTTTAAAACTGCATGTAATTGTTCTGTCTTAAATGTTTTGAGCCTGACTTGACTGCATATCCTCCGAACGGCCTGTTGTAATGTTTTTAGACCACGTGATTTGATTTGAACGGTGGGCATGTACTGTATAATGCACGTGCTCCTGCACTGTTCAGTTGGCAGCTGGCTAGTGTGGTGTGAGTTGGGCTGTGCCCGTCACTGGCTCCAGTTGGGTTGAGCGGTGGGGAGCGGGTGATGGATCACTGCCTAATGGGGTGGGAGGGGCCACTTGACTACCAGGAGCGGGGTCTGTTATATCATTCTATGCATCGAGGCTGGGAGGGGAATGACTAGACTGCAGAGATACAGGGATCGGGGTTTGACTTATTATTCACATGGTGATAGGGGTCGGAGGGGCACATTAGCCTACTGGGAAATGGGGATTGGAGGGGGTATTTCGTTAACATAACATGGATCGGGCTTGGAAGGGGACCATTAGACTACTAGACAAAAGGGATTAGGGGCTTTTAATACTACAACATGAATCGGGGCTGGGGAGCGGGGACCACTAGACTACCAGGGACATGGGGACGGGGTGGGTGTTTAGTAATACAACATGCATCGGGCTGGGGAGGAGACCGCTAGACTACCAGGAACACTGGGATTGGGTGTGTACTGTAATGAGGATCAGGCTGGGGACTGGCCGGTGCACTCCACAGTTATGCATGCACGCAGATGAGCCCACTATGGGCATACAAATGGCCCTATTGTGCCATGCATGCCCAGTGGGCTCATCTGCATATTCGAACTGAATATCGCTCATGGGGCCATGGTGCACACACTGTGTGCCACACACTACTCCTATATATGGGTGGTCCACAGTCCCGCACTCTGGTTGCGCTCAGGGGACATGACTACCCACTGCGGTGCTCCGCATCCTGGGTCTGATATTCAAACAGATTGCATCTTGATTGAACATTGAACAGATTGAAATTAGTTTTCGGGACAGTTTCAGGAAATGACGGTGACGCTGTTCATGAGCAGAAGTCCTAAAATGCCTATGTTGAAAATTTGGTGACAAAATTCCATAAAATGATTGTGTTACAAGCGATGCATGCGCAGTTTCCACGCACCTTGTAACCATGAAATTGCACTATTTTCATGCCAGATTTTCAACACTGGCATTTTTACCTTATGAACAGTACAGCTGTCATTTTTCACATCCTGCCCTAAATGTGTTTCGCACCTGTAGGCGCACAATGGCGTGGTCACTGTGCGAAATCAACGCTTCGGACACATTAACAGAATCACACTGCTACTGTTCATGAGGAGAGGTCCCAAAATGCCTATGTTAAAGATGTGGTTAAAATAATCCCAAAAATAATTGGGTTACTGACATGTGTTGCACAGTTTCAGAAAGAACTGGAAGCGACAGGATCAGTTGTGTTCCAGGACAGTAGCTGCTGCTGTTGTTTTCACAGGGTTCTTGTGGATTTTACTTGGTAGAGCAAGATGGAGGAGGACCTGAGAGCTCGAGTGTGACAGACAGGGGTCAGCATATCAGCCAGGGCTGCAGGAGTGAAGTGTTCTGTTTAGAGAGTCAACAGTATCCAAGTACATAAGATCGCAGGGGCACTAGGGGACAACCAATTCAAGGCAGAATAAAGCTGGCAATGATATGTAAGGCAAGGAGCCAATAATGCGAATCTGCAGATGTTATTATACGTAACATCCCATTTATGAAGGACCCCCATGCCGACATGGGAGAGTACTGGAAGAGCATACAGTAGTTGTGGCATCAACACACCTCTCACCACAGAGATCCTGGCAGCTGGGGTAAGTGAGTGATGCACTCTGTAGGCTGCTCCGATCTTGGTGTTAACTGTTCGGCAAACCTCCTTAATATAGGGGCAAAGTCCAGGTCCTGACCTAGAGTCACACTTAGGTATTTGAACGTTGTAGTGTTCAAGACCGGAGACCCATTGCAGCCACGGATAAGGAGCTTAGGAGACTCTGATGATACCTTACGAGAGGACCCAACGAGCATGACCTGGTCTTGTGAAGGTTTAGATGTTGATAATTGGAGGCAAGCCAAGATTGGAGAATTTGAAAAGCATGAGATAATTGTTGGTTGAGTTTAGCTATTGACTTGGAGGCAGAGTAGAGAACCAGATCATCAGTAGTATGGAAACATTTCCTGCAGTGAAATTTGATTTTGTCACAGTTTTGCTGGTGAAATTTAATTTCGCTGCATGCCTAGCTAGGAAGTTTAACAGCTAGTCCTTGAGACTTCTGCTTATCAGGGATCATCTGCAAGCATGAGTCACCAAGTATTTCAGCACTGACTAGAAGTAATCAGACATAATACACCATGACCCTTTCCAAGAAATGCACGAGAATTTGCATAGAATGCACTCTAATGTCTTTCAATGCAGTCCACAACTATAGACTTTATTAAAATGTAACTGCACTAGGGGCTAAATAAATATTAAATTGTGACAATAATGTACCTCAGAGTGTTTTGCACCATTTAAAAGACTTTCAGGATGAAAAACAACAAACAACAGTAACAATGGAATTTCTACTCACTTATTTTATTTATTGTCTTAGAGAAACACCTTTGAGCTAACAGCTCTTTTACAAAGGTTTCACATCATCGAACAGGGACAGGTTAAAGTATACATTATACAGTAACAAACAAACAATGCAGAGATAAGTGCAACCAGATTGAGGGTGAGAATACTAGGCAGGTACATATAGGTATTAGGTAACACTCAGGCAAACAAGACACAGTAAAAGCAATCAATGGTACAGGATTAGCACAGTCAGGTTGATGGTAACACAGGGCAGACAAATACATAACTAACACATAGCTCAGTAGCAGTCAACAATATTGACTTTGTTAGGCAGGAGAGTTGGAGGGGGGGGGGTAGGGAGGGGAGGAACTCATGGAGACGCATTAAAGTTTTAGCAGTTGCAGTTGCTAAGAGAGGAGAGGCATTGTAGGAGTTTTTCTTAAATGGCCCTAGTTTTTTCATTGGTTATGGTAGGTGGAGATTATTGAGCCAGTTGGGGTACTTTGTAAGCAAAAAGAACAATGTGCTTGAGAAGTTCGTAGAAAGCGGACTTGGTGAGTTTCTTGCCATACCTGGTCTGGTGCGGTTGGTTCCCAGGTTAAGCAGGTTTTGTGAGGCTGTAGGGGTTAAGCCAAGTCTGTTTTTGCCCTAGGAGACAGACCTGGTATTAAATTCTATTATTCAGGTTTAACCAATTTGTCTAGGCGTACAGGTAGCATGTGTGGGTTAGCCTGTGGGCTCCCTAGTGCTGGCCAACAGGGGTTTATTGAGGGCCATCCTGATTCTTTTGAGGGTATTTTCTATGACTGCACCATAAACCACAAGCCCATAATAATAATGGAGATGATTGATCGTTTTATTGCAAGCAGTGTTGCCTCTGGGGCCATATGTCAGTGCTTGTCTAGTAGGCCTAATCTAGTGTTGACGGGCTAAGAGCAGCTTCATAGCTGCCGAGTTGCTGCTCCCCAAACCTATAGTAGAGCCCACCTGGCCCAGAGCTGATTTTTGTGAATAATTAATTGTTTTTCTGCTGTTTATAAAAGATATATCCCTCAGAATTTCAAATCAGACATGTCGGCAAAAAATGCAACCACTTTCTCATGCTGCTGACATTCCTCCATGCAGGCACATCGCAACCCTGTTTTGTGATGTCACAAAATGAGCAGAGTGTGTACACCCATTGACTTGAATGGGGCTGACTTTTCTACACATTTTTGCTTTCACAAGAACCATTCCACAGCAACTGCCCTCGCACTTCTGACTGACCACATACTTATTAACATGGACCATGGAAATGCCACAGGTGCAGTCTTCATCGACCTCTCAAAGCATTAGATATGGTCAATCATACCTCCTCCTCTCAAACTTCAATCGTTGGTTGCTCTCTGGAGGTCACTGCCTGGTTCAAAAGCTACCTCACAGAGCGATCCCAGTTCGTGGTGCATTGGCCCTGCCAGCTCACCCACCTCCACAGGTGTCCCCTTGGCTTCATCCTGGGCCACCTCCTATTCTCCCTAATGGTAAACTCCCATTCTTCAGACTGTCTCAGCTATCACTCACTCCTCTATGCCGATGACCTTGTACTCTTCTGTAATGGAAAGTGTCCTGCCCTCATTTCTGCAACCCTCTCCATTAAACTATACTGTGGCCCACAACTGGTTTCTCAGACAATCTCCTCCTGGTCAATGACAAAAAACAAAATCCATGTTGCTCGGCTCCAAGCCCTTCTTAGCTAAATGCAAATCTGACTCCCCTCTAAACATCCCATCCTTGATGGCCATATCCTGGAAGTTGTCAAGAAATTCAAATACCTAGAGTCTTGCCAGACCCCTCTCTCTTTTCCGATCACATAAGCTCCTTAGTACTAGGGTTCCACCAAAAGCTAGCTCCTGCCTACAGATTGTGGTAATACCTCACACCAGAGGCTCCCTCTGGTCATCGTCCAGGGTAATCTTCTACCCATCCTGGACTACTGCTCTTCTATATGCTCCAGGACTTCGCAACAATCAAGGTCAAACTCTCCTCAGCCTACAACAGTGCCTGTCATTTTACCCTGTTGGCACCCTACTCCACACACCACTGCATCCTCTACAAATCACTAGGGTGGCTCCTGCTTCAAGACCACTTTGACCTTGCCTCCATACTGCCTGTTTGACTCTGCCATCTTGATTGGCCAGTAATCTCCTCTTGCACCCTCCTCATCATCCATGAACATTACAGCTCCACCAGATCTCTTCCACCCACAGCTGCTCCCATACAATAATTCTGCCAGTCCACCAGCTTGTTCCAATTTCTGTCTTGTGTTCCATTTCTCTTTGGGCCATGATCAGCACTGACAAAGAATCGCGGTGGGCATAACTGCAAATAAGCAAGGGACAGATCAGGTGAGTGGATGGGTGGGCAGGCTGGTGGGGTCAACTCATGATAGCAAACAAAAATGTATGATAGCAAATTTGGGGGCTGAAGAGTCATCATTAGTGGACTTGAGGGTTGAAATAAAAAGGAGCCACAAGGGAGGGTCAGTATGTGTGACTAGCAACATACTGGAGGGGCCTCAAAAGAATACTAAGAAGCCGCATGAGTTACTGGAGGAGGGATTAGGGATCTTGAAATGCATACTACGGAGCGGGCGAGGGTCTCTCACAGAGGTGTTACTTAGTGAGCTCAACAGACAGTAAAGGTAGATATCTTAATATACTGTACTGTGCTCTGCGTAACTAACTGGCCCATTCTGAGAGTACTGAAACATGGATGGGGGTTACAGCGACAGACTCAAGCACATACTAGGGAACTGCGGGGGGTCTCTCTAAAACAGACACTGGAGTCAGTCACCGAGCAGACAGTAAAAGTTTGCCAGCTGTGCCTCAGCTCCCCAACAAACCATGCTGGGCCATAGCTCACTAAATTTTCTTATGATTTTATGGCCCTGGGATCCCCATGTTTGTATTTTTATAGCACTTCTTGTTCCACAGTGCCTCCTGCCCCATGTGAAAGTGATGTATCCAGAACCATTGGATTCGAGAGTAATAACTGCTACAGCAGCAGTCTACTATTAGAGCCTGTTATTCTGTCTTCAACTAAATAACTGTTTCTAATCTAAACTTTCTCCTTTCCAGGTATGTGTCTAGGTCTAGCCAGCAGAAGTGAATGTTTTGTTTTAAAGCTTTTGTTTCAGCAAACTACATATGGCCATTAAAAGACTCACAAATCACCCAAGATCACAAATGCGATAATAAGTGAAAACTAGCTGCATCCTTATAGAGTAGCCCACTCAGTTATCCCTCAGGCAATTGCCACCTGTAAATGTAGCCTTCATTAGAGCTCTCTGGAGATGGAGCGTTATTTACAATCACAGCTCTGTTACTGTAAACTTGACAAAAAAAACTGCTCTTGTTGAATTAATGGTCCTCCACACATCACTGTCATATGGGACAAGAGGCATTGTAAGAACAACAACAGCAATAAACCATGATAATATGGAGATTCCCAGGGCCATAACACCTGAAAACAAATTTAGAAAAAAAATTCCTTTCAGCAAACAAAGGGAAGGACTTACTAGGAGTACACCTACAAAACACTTGGCACAACATATTTTTTAAATTTTACTTTAGCTTCCTTTAAATGGCTATCTGCAGTTTAACCACATATTGAAAAGTAATCAGTTAGGATTCAGGAAACATCATAATACCACCACAGCAATTATTAAAGTTGCAAATACTGTACAGATGGTGATAGAGAATGGTACATACGTTGATGCTATCTTCATAGATCTCTCCAGGGCCTTCTACACCATCGATCATGCATCGTGATAATTAAACTTCTTAGAATGGGCATAAAGGGGTGCCATTGATGTGGTTTGAGAGTTGTCTAACAGGACACAATCAATCAGTAGAAGTACCAGTCTCGAGACTTGATTGGAGGCAGGTTAGTAGGGGAGTTCATGAGGAGTCTGTGTCGCCCCTGCTGTTTTCCCTGTATTGGAATGATGTGGAGCAATGGCTCCTGGGGTGGAGAGTACACATGCATGCTGCCAACACGGTTCTCTACAGTACAGAGCAGATTGCTTGGCAAATACAGATGGACCTCCACCTGGCGATTAATGGACTACAAGACTTCTGGGCCAAAATAATTTTATTTGGAATGCAAAAAATCCCAGGTGATGTTATTTAAGTCAAATAGGAGGACAGCTGCAGGGGCCGACCTGCTGGAATTGTAAAGAAGCGGGAGGTCCAGTTGTCCCAGGTCCCCTGAGGACAAATACCTAAGGTATGGTTGGACTTGTAACTCACCTGGGAGCATCATATTAAAGCATTGTCAAAAGGTTGGTCCCAAGGTTAGGATTCCTCCTCAGACCCTGAGATTCTTTGTCATTGGCTATAAGGAAGCGTAATGTGGAGCTGATGGTCATGCCCATTATAGAATATGAAGATATTATATTTGGGGTGCTGGTATTGGTCAATTAAGCAAACTGGATGTTTTAATAAGTTGGCGGGAATATTTCATACAACCCACCATTATAAGCTGTTAACTGACTAAAATTACTCCCACTGGAACAAAGGAGGAGCTTCATCTATTGTCACTAATAAACTAATGTAATAAAGGGAAAGTCCCTGTTTATTTAAGAGAACTGGGGTCTGCGAGGAAGGGAGGCAGTATAGCACAGTAGTTAAGAATGCTAAGCTGCAAACCTGGAGACCTGGATTTGAATCCCACAACCCCCACGCATACTGTGTGACCCTGAGCAAGTCACTTAACATCCTTGTGCTCCCAGGTTGCACCTGGAAACAAGCTTTGGCAAGTGTGTCTTTCCTATCCAAAATGATAAAATACCTAAACAACTGCGGTGTTGCCACACATTCTTCAAATAGCCTTACCCTTGAAGTCTCTTCCACTCTCTATTTAAGTGAGCTAATCTTTTGCTGTCCATGGTCCCATATGTTGGAATAGATTGTCTATTACATAAAAATTGATCTTACTTGAGAGGGTTCCTGCAGTAGGTCATCACATATAGGACTACGCCTCCTGGTGTCAGAACCGCACAGCAAACTTTTCCAGCAATGCCTGGTGGGGAACCGCCACCTGATGTCATGTGATGGGCGTCAGCATGACCCTATATAGTGGGTGATCCCCGCCTGCCTCCCAGTTGTTCCGATGTCAACCTGCGCATAGTTCCTCGTGGTAAATGTTGCTCAGTTGATCACCATTTTCGCCTTCATTTCCAAAGTTTCTATTAATTACTACCTTCGTTTATGTCTTCTCCACTTCCGACAGTGAAGACAAAGAAGTTCGATGAAGCGACAGATCCTTCATAAGGACGGGTTACCATCGATGTCTCTTCTGCCTGGGCCTGAACCACAACACCGCAGCCTGCCCTGACTGCAAGCCCTTCAATCAGGCCACCTGCAAACAGAGACAGCAGGCTTTGGAGGCCCATCTTTTGAAGACCATAATGGCCCCTAGAGAAAGAGATGCAAATATTGAAGGACACCGCTTCTTCCCTTCTTCTGAGTCAAGAAGAAAAGAAAGAAAGAAGAAAGCACCAAAGCGGGAGCATCTGGAGGATAGGGATCAGTGGATTCCAGTAAGCCCTTGACCAGTAAGGCCGTTCCCCACTGCCTGCCCTTGTGGTAGTCCAGGCGTGCCGGACTTCTCCAGGCCTCTCAGCTGCATTTCTCCCGATCTCCACTGGTAAGTCGTCTGCCAGCTCCTCCGGTGAATGCCTGGTTTCTGCCAATAAGTCGACCCCAGCTCCTCCTGGGCCCACCTGACTGTCAATAAGTTGAGTCCCCAGGATCAGGCGAGGACCTGCATGACACTGGCCGATAAGCTGGTCGGGGTCATCCCTCCTCCGCCCAATCCCTCTTCCATCCGCTAAGCCGATCATCTCTGCCTCGGATGATCACCTAGACACCACTCACCCGTCAGGGCTGGCGTCACCTCACCCAATGTCTGGTCGAGAACACACCGATGGCTGTCGGCCAACCCTCCCTCAGGCTCCTCCTGGGCAGGAGCCTACCTCTCCACCTCCTCCGGTGGGCGTCTGACCCCAGTGGTCACGTCGGTTATGGAGGAGAAAGCGGACCCCTGGGTTGGTTCTTTCTTCTTGCACCCCAGGTACCATGTCCCAGGTACCCCAAGGGACACCAGACCTGGGGCTTTGGTGCCAAACCTCAATGTTCAGAGGGTCCCTGATCCTATTCTTCCTTCACCGCATCTGCCGATGGCGCCACCGTAAGGCCCTCTTCCATCGACTCTGCCCCTTCTGACACCATAGGCACCCGACAGGTATTTACCAGTCAGACCCCCTTCCATCAGGGCTATTGGGCCTGACCTGACACAAGCTATAGTGATGCTGGGCCTGGCGCCGCATACTCAGATGACCATAGGTCTGATGCCAGCACCTCCGATGTCTGCTCCTCTGGCGTTGAGTATCCTGACACAGGATATTGTCCCTGGCCCGTCTCAGACACAGTTACCTTTCAAGGATATCTTCCCCAGGGGCAAACATCAGCCTACCCTCCATCTGGCCCGATGTTGGATTTTTATACCCCATTCTGTTTTTAGGTATCACCCTTGGTTTACCCCAATACCAGGCTACCCTCATCATCACCATTACCATGGGTTGGGTGCACCTCTTTATCATTATCCACTTGCCCATGCGCCTCCTCCACTACACCTCCTCCTCCGGCCCCACAACAGGATTTCCAGTCTCTAATTCAATCCTGGTGGAGATGAGACAAGGTTGGAGCTGGTCTTGATTTGGAGAGGCATCTACCAGCCCCGTAGTCACGTCTCCCCTCGTTCACCATTTCCTGTAAGCTCTGTCCGCCTCAACAGTGCATATTTAAGGGACCATGCCTCAGGAGGTTACCCTTCCAGACTTGGTACCCTGAGGATCATGACACTCGGACTCGAGGAGGATTCCTTGGATGACTCTTCTGATGAGCATTCCTCCATGGCTAAGGGCAAGGAATCACTCAAATCTCTCCCAGAGACCCCTCTTTCATGGAGTTGTTACGTATTATCCAGCAGACCAAAGGCTGGAATACAGAGGAACAAGACCCAAAGAAAACATCTTGTGGAACACTTGGATTTAGAGACTGTTTCTCCTATCCTGTTCCCCTCTGGACAGCCCCTCACAAAGACCTCACCAGTACCATCTCAGCTGCCCACTCTATACCGGCTGTTCCTAAGAAGGCAGACTGGAATATATCATGCTCCTGAGGGTGTTTCGTGTTTGGATGCTCACCCTAAAGTGGATTCCATTGTCATAGCAGCAGCTCATGATCATTCAGCTACCCCAAAGCACATGGTACTCCCCCACTCCCCCAGACAAGGAATCTTGGCAGCTTGACCAGTTCGGAAGAAGGTTTATTCCTCCACTACATGTGCTCTCCTTCCAAAAGTGACCATGGCCAAGCTTGAGACCTGTATCAGAGCCATGGAGATCCTTGGACCTCAAGGAGGAGCTTGTTAAAGACCTGCACCTGTCGAAGATCTCTTGCAGACATGTGCTCAGGGCTATATGACTCAGTAGACATGGTAGCCCGCTTTTCCACCAAGGCCGTCTCTGTCAGACAGCATGCTTGGCTATGCATTTCTGGCCTTTCTAATGATGTCAGGCTGCTATTCAAGATGCCCCCTTTCAAGGTTCAGTCCTTTTGGAGAGGACATCTAAGATATTATCATGGGCCTCCAGGACAGCAGCCAGGCCCTGAGATCCGTGAGGTCCATGTACCAATTGGGCTTTCAGAAGAAGCAGCCCTTTCAGCGTCAGACCAAAGGCAGGGTAAGCAGCCCTTTACTATATGGCAGGGCAAAGAAAGATCACAGGTTCCATCACCTCCTCACCTACCTCCAAAACTCAGAGAAGCAGCCGGGGATCTCCTCCCCTCGCCCCTCCGCTTCCTAACTGGCAACTCCTCCTCCTCTTCTGCCACTGTGCAAGGAGCTGGTGGGAGAAAGGTTCACCCTCCATGTGCAGGAGTGGAGGGACATAACCTCAGATTCATGGGTCCTGCAGCTCAATTCAAGGGCACACCTTGGAGTTTCGGAGTCCCTCCAGAATTCCCTCCAGGTCACTCGAGGTACTCCCTGAACCAGGTTCCTTTATTGAGGAGGAAATTTGGGCTCTAAAACAGAAGGTGGCCATAGAGTCAGTCCCTCTGCCTCAGTGGGAAAAGGGTTTTACTCCCATTTTTTACTGGTCCCAAAAAAGCGGGCAACCTCAGATCCATATTGGACCTCAGCAGACTGAATCTGTTTGTCAGTACAAAAGGTTCAACATGCTGATATTGCAGGGCCTCCTGTCTCTTCTGCAGAAGGACCATTGGCCCTGTGCATTGAATATGAAAGGATGCTTACCTGCATATTCCAGTGTTCTCGGGCCACCACTGTTACTTGCATTTCTGCATCCAGGGGAGCACTTCCAGTTTACAGCCCTCCCCTTTGGTCTTTCCTAAGCACCCTGGGTCTTTACCAAGTGCCTAGAGGTGGTGACAGCAGCCTTGCACTGTTGGGGTATAGCAGTGTTCCCTTACCTGGACAATTGGCTCTTGACAGCCCATCCAGGGACAGTCTTCTGTATTCACTCTCATGCACTCTGGACCTCTTTTCACGACTGGAGATCACTGTCAGTCTCCCCAAATCAATTCTTACCCCTTCCAGAACCTTCAGTTCATTGCAGCGATCTTAGACATGGTCTAGTGCAGAGCCCCCGACAGGGCGGAGGCTCTTGAGAGCAGGTCAACCTAGTGGCCTCTTCCAGATTTTCTTCCGGCCAGGGCATTGTTATGTCTCTTAAGCCTGATGGTGGCCTCCATCTCCACGGTCCCCTTCACCAGGTTGCATTTGAGGATTACCCAATGGATGCTCTGCGTTCAATGGGATCAACACTGGATGACTTGGACCACATGGTTCTAGTCTCCAGTGTGCTCAATAGGGATCTCCTCTGATGGTTAGATCCCTGAATCTGTCTTGGGGTCTTCCTTTCAGAAGTCCCTCCTCTCTGGATCCTCACTACAGACACCTCCTGTCTGGGCAGGGGCTCACCTGGGGTACCATTGGACTCAGGGTTCATGGTCCCAGTTAGAGATGTCTCTCCACATCAACAACCTGGAGATGAGGGTAGTTCTTTATGCCCTTCAGGCTTTTCAGTCCATCGTATCAAAGGGAACACTGTTAGTCCAGATGGACAATATATCGGTGGTCTGGTACATCAACAAGTAGGGAGGCACCCTGTTGTACCCCTCTACATGGAGGTGATGCGGGTGTGAACTGGGCAGTCCAGCACAACCTGT
Source organism: Neoceratodus forsteri (assembly GCA_016271365.2). Lineage (NCBI taxonomy): Eukaryota > Metazoa > Chordata > Ceratodontiformes > Ceratodontidae > Neoceratodus > Neoceratodus forsteri. The sequence continues at coordinate 55,722,905 of CM028129.1, forward strand.
TTCTTACAGCCATGCACGTTCCAGGCATTTGCAATGTCCTGGCAGACAGCCTCAGTCAGATGTCATCCCTGCTCATGAATGGGAACTATGTCAGGAAGTAGCAGGCTCTCTCTTTCTGAGGTGGGGTCACCAGACATAGATCTATTCACCTTCCCATTCAGCATAAAAGCTTCCAGCTTCTGCTCACTCGTTCCAGAGCCTGGTGCTTTCTGCCATGATGCATTATGTCTATGTTGGACAGGGAAGTTCTTGTATGCTTTCCTTCCTTTCCCATTCTGCAGAGAGTACTTCTCAAACTCCAGGCAGAGGGAGAAAGGATGATCCTGATAGCTCCGCTCTGACTGAGGCAAATCTGGTTTCTGCTAATGCAGCAGCTCCTAGTGGAACCCCAATTCCTCTACCTCTCTGGCATAATCTGTTGACTCAGGATAAAGGCAGGCTGGTACATCTGGGACTCAGGACCCTTCATCTTCCGCATGGTTCCTTCAGGTCTCATTTCGGGATCTCCCAGAAGGTTGCTTAGCTCTGGTGGAGGCGAGGAAACACTCCACCAGATCCACCAATGCCATGAAATGGAAGTGTTTTTCTATTTCAATGGTGTTTAAAGGATGGGATCCCTTTACTTGCTCAGCTCCCCAGATTATGGAGTATCTGTTGCACCTGTCTGATTCTGGTCTGTCTTATTCATCCCTTAAGGTCCACCTGTCAGCCATTTTGGCCTACCATGTCTTGGTGGAGGGAAACCCGTGGCACAGTTGAAGATCTCAAGATCTTTTGAAAGGATCCTCCATCTTAAACCCTCCATCCGTAACCCCACCCCACCTTGGGATTTGAATTTTGTGCTAGAGAAGCTTACGTTTCCTCCCTTTGAAACAGTGATGTGCTGTGACATCGCTACCTTTCCTGGAAGGTGCTATTTTTGGTTGCCATTACTTCTGCTCATAGGATTTCGAGCTTCAGGCCATGAAGCATAAGGAGCCTAATTTGATTTTTCATAAGGGCTGGAGCTGTCCTGCGTACAAATCCTAAGTTTCTTCCAAGGTGGTTTCTGAGTTCACCCTAAACCAGACAGTTGAATTCTCAGTTTATTATCCTGTTCACTCGAATGGGGAGGCTCTCCTTCACACTTTGGATGTACATAGGATCATGAGGTGTTATGTCCACTGAAACAAAAGAATCAAGAAAGTCTGATCAGCTTTTTCTCCCCTTTGCTCCCAAATCCTTGGGATTAGCAGTATCTAAGCAGTGTCTATCCAAGTGGCTCAGTGGTAGGAAAATGATGGAATCACTTCTGAAAGAAAGAATTGTTGAGTACCTAGAGACCAGCAGGGCACAGGACCTAAAGCAGCATGGATTCACAGCAGGAAGGTCATGTCAGATGAATCTAATTGATTTCTTTGACTGGGTGACTGAAGTAATAGACCAGGAGGGCTGTGGATATGGCCTACCTAGACTTTAGCAAGGCATTTGACACAGTCCCACACAAAGATTAATAATACGTTAGCCAGCCTGGGAGTGGGTCCCAGCGTGGTAGCCTGGGTAGCAAACTGGCTGCACAACAGGACACAGAGCAGTAATAGTGAATGGAACACATTCCAAAGAAGGGGGGTTACTAGCGGGTACCTCAGGGCTCAGTACTGGATCCAGTCCTCTTAACATCTTTATAGGTGACATTGCAGGGGTCTGGAGAATGTATGCCTCTTTGCAGATGACACAAAGATCTGTAACAGAGTTGATACACAAAGGGGTAGAAAAGATGAGAAAGGACTTGACAAGGTTGGAGGAATGGTCAGACATATGGCAACTTAGATTCAATGCAAAGAAGTGCAAAGTAATGCACCTGGGAAGCAAAACCCTGGAACAGTACACAATAGCAGCTGGGAGATACTAACAAAACAAAAATGGAAAGGGACCTGGGGTAGTCATATCAGATGACCTAAAGGTGGGTAAGCAATGTGAAAAGTTGGTAAGGAGAGCCAGGGGATACTGGGATGCATAGGAAGGGCATCACAAGTAGAACAAGCATTTGTCAATGCCGACGTTTGCTTGCAGGTATACTGAGTGGTATTTGGCACTTGGACATGGCCTAAAAAATCAGTGACAAAGAAATACAAGCATTTGTCAATGCCGAATGTTGCTTGCTTCTATGTGCTGTTTAGGTATTTGGAAGTCATTGGAGTGCAAATATTGAAAATTTGCAAACTTACTAGCGTCTGCGTGGGAACTACATAGCATACGCTTATAAAACAGTCATTTTAGGAATTTTTCACCAAATTTTCAACATAGCCATTTTAAGACCTCTGCTCACGAACAGTGTCACTGTGATTTTCTTAATGTGTCCCATACATTGATTTCTTCACCGACTGCGCCATTGTGAGCTACATGGGCAGAAACACATTTTGGGCAAGATGTAAAAAATGACAGCCATACTGCTCATAAGGAGGTGTGGTAAAATGGCAATGTTGAAAATCTGGAGTGAAAATATTGAAAATTATGAAACTTACGGCGTGTAGAACTACGCGTAACCTGCATCGTAAACAGTCATTTTGGAATCTTTGCCAAATTTTCAACATGGGTTTCTGGGACCCCTTCTCATGAATTATGTCAATGTCATGGTGTTACTCAGGCCGAAGAGGTGATTTCATGCAGTGACTGCGCGGTGACTGTGAAATCACTCTTTGGGCCCGACTACACTCATGACAGTGAATCAATCATGAGAAGGGTCCAAAACTCCATGTTGAAATCTGGTGCAAAAATTCCAAAAATTCCTGAGATATGCAACAAAGTTGAAAACCCTATCTAGCCCATTATACAGCTTACGGCATTTCCTCAGTTCGCGGTCGGCTTTGAAGAGTGCAGGCGTGTTCCCAGTCCACCGATGATTATCGTGCAGAGCTCTGGAGGTAAGTATGGGGTGAGGGGTGTGGGGAGGCAGAGTGCGCAGTGGGTGGAGTGCGGGTTGTGGGAGGGGCTGGGAGAAGCGCTGTGGGACCGTTTTCAATTTACAGGTTTGTAAAAAAAAAAAAAAAAAGACGAAGTGGGACGTTTGCCACGCTGGGGTAGGCTCCAGCATGGCAGAAGGATGGCTGGGGGGCTGTGGAGCCGCGAGGATTGGGCACCCCGTCGGCAGAAATGATGACAGGACGTTTGCCACGCTGGGGTGGGCTCCCAGCGTGGCAGAAGAATGCTGGGGGCCGTGGAGCCGGCGGGGATTGGGCACCCTGTCGGCAGATGACACGGACGTTTGCCACGCTGGGGTGGGCCCCAGCGTGACAGCAAAGATTTGGGGGCGGCGTGAGGCGGTGTGTGTATGACAGCGGTGGTTTTCTTTGAAGAGAAGACCACCGCTGTCATCCCCAGCAACCCACATGTAGTGCAGGACTGCCATGCCTGCTCAATGGAGCAGAGGATTGCAGAGAAGGCACACCTCCAAAGTGTCCCATTCTCCCAAGGCGTTCCTTGCGCATCGCGGCATAGCGCACGTAATAAGGGAAGTGGTTATCCTCTGTACAGACAGTTGGTGAGACCCCATCTGGAGTACTGTGTGCAATTTTGGAGACCTCATCTACACAAGGACATAGACAGGATGGAAGCAGTCAGAGGAGGGCAACTAAAATGGTGCAGGGTCTGCAGCAGAAACCATATGAAGAGAGACTAAGAGGCTTAATATGTATACTCTTGATGAAAGGAGGATGAGGGGACATGATAGAAACGTTCAAGTACCTGAAGCGAATCAACAAAGTCCAGGAGGGTAGCATCTTTCAGAAAAGAGATGTGTAAGAACAAGGGGCGCAATTTAAAGATAGAGGGGACGGCTCAAGGGTAATGTGAGGACATTTTTTTCGTGGAGAGTGGTGGATACATGGAACAACCTTCCTGAGGAGGTCGTAGGGTCTAAAACAGTGGGGAATTCAAACATGCATGGGACAGACACAAGGCAATTATAGTGGGGGTTGCAGGAAGTAGACTGTTGGTTAACTAGAATCTGCAGCTTATCCAGAAGGTAGGAAATGGGCAGACTGGGTGGGCCAAGTGGTCCTTATCTGCCATCAAAGTTTATGTTTCTATGTTTCTATGGCTCGCTATGTGCATCTGCTTCTGTTATCAGAAGCATGATAAACCTCTTCGGGAAGTCAGAGGTCACTCTACCAGAGGTACAGGGACACTGGTTTACCGGGATTGAGAAAGGGCATATTCCATTTTGCACATTGTAAAAAATGGTATCGTCACGAGTCTGCTAAGCGAAATCCGTTTTACGGGTATTTGGTTCTGTGTACTTAACAATTTTAACTCTGCTAACATGCATTTTAGCAACTTTGAACTCCACTATTGCAGATGCTTCCATCCTTGTAACAACTTAAAATTATTTTAGGTACAAGATGTGATGGCAGCAGCAGCACTACAGTCCCCATCCGTAAGGTGTGATGGAAACAGCAATACAGCCCCATCCTCAAGTGCGATGGACAGCACCAACTGCACTCTGGACCCCATGCCTCTGGTGTGATGGCAGCAGCAACAGCACTATGACCTCCCTCCCTTAGGTGTGACAGAAGCAGCAGCACTATGGCCCCATCTCTCTAGTGTGGTGGCAGTATGAGCATAATGGCTCCATCCCTTAGGTGTGATGGCAGCAGTACTACATTCCCCGTCCCTCAGGTGTGATAGTAGCATCAGCACTATAGTCACCATCCTCAGGTGTGATGGCACCAGTACTACATTCCCGTCCCACAGGTGTGATGCTAGTATCAGCACTAAGTCCCAATCCTCAAGTGTGATGGCAGCAGTACTACATTCCCCATCGCTCAGGTGTGATGGCAGTATCAGCACTATAGTCGCCATGCCTCAGGTGTGATGGTAGCAGTATTACTTTCCCTGTCCCTCAGGTGTGATGGCTGTATCAGCACTATATTCCCATCCCTCAAGTGTGATGGCAGCAGAACTACATTCCCCATCCCTCAGGTGTGATGGCAGCAGAACTACAATCCCCATCACTCAGGTGTGACGGCAGCAGAACAGCATTCCCCATTCCTCAAATGTGATGGCAGTATCAGCACCATAGTTCCCATGCCTCTGGTGTGACGGCAGCAGTACTACGTTCCCCATCCCTCAGGTGTGAAGGCAGTATCAACACTATAGTCCCCATACCTCAGGTGTGATGGCAGTAGTACTACATTACCCATCCCTCAGGTGTGATGGCAGTATCAGCACAAGGGCTCCATCCCTCAGGTGTGATGGCAGTATCAGCACACAATAGCTCCATGCCTCAGGTGTGATGGCAGAAGTACTGCATTCCCCAACCCTCAGGTGTGATGGTGGAATTAGCATTAAAGTCCCCATGCTTCAGGTGTGATGGCAGCAGTACTACATTCCCATCCCTCAGATGTGATGGCAGTATCATCTCTATAGACCCCATTCCTCAAGTGCGATGGCAGCAGTATTACATTCCACATCCTCAGGTGTAATGGCAGTATCAGCATTATAGTCCCCATGACTCAGGTGTGATGGCAGCAGTACTACATTCCCCATCCCTCAGCTGTAATGGCAGTATCAGCATTATAGTCCCCATGACTCAGGTGTGATGGCAGCAGTGCTACATTACCCATGCCTCAGGTGTGATGGCAGCAGTACTACATTTCTATCCTCAGGTGTGATGGCAAGTACTACATTCCCCATCAGCTCAGGTGTGATGGCAGAATCATCTCTATAGTTCCCATCCTCAAGTGTGATGGCAGCAGCATTACATTCTGAATCCTCAGGTGTGATGGCAGAATCAGCATTATAGTCCCATGCCTCAGGTGTGATGGCAGCAGTACTACATTCCCCATCCCTCAGGTGTGATGGCAGAATTAGCATTAAAGTCCTCATGTTTCAGGTGTGAAGGCAGCAGTACTACATTCCCCATCCCTCAGGTGTGACGGCAGTATCAACACTATAGTACCCATGCCTCAGGTGTGAAGGCAGCAGTACACATTCCCCATCCCACAGGTGTGATGGCAGTATCAGAACTATAGTCCCCATGCCTCAGTTGTGATGCCAGTATCAGCACTATAGTCCCCATCCCTTAGGTGTGATGGCAGCTGTACTACATTACCCATCCCTCAGGTGTGATGGCAGTACCAGCACTACAGTCCCCATGCCACAGGTGTGATGGCAGCAGTACTACATTCCCATCCCTCAGGTGTGATGGCAGCAGTACTACATTTCTATCCCTCAGGTGTGACAGGCAGAAGTACTACATTCCCCATCGCTCAGGTGTGATGGCAGCAGTACTACATTCCACATCCCTCAAGTGTGATGGAAGTATCGTAATATAGTCCCCATCCCTCAGGTGTGATGGCAGCAGTACTACATTACCCATCCTTCAGGTATGATGGCAGTATCAGCACTATATTCCCCATGCCTCAGGTGTGATGGCAGCAGTACTACATTCCCCATCCCTCAGATGTGATGGCAGCAGTACTACATTACCCATCCCTCAGGCGTGATGGCAGTATGAGCACTATAGTCCCCATCCCTCAGGTGTGATGGCAGCAGTACTACATTCCCCATTCCTCAGGTGTGATGGCAGTATCAGCACTATAGTCCCCATGCCACAGGTGTGAAGGCAGCAGTACTACATTACCCATCACTCCAGGTGTGATGCCAGCATTACTACATTCCCCATCCCTCAGGTGTGATGGCAGTATCAGCACTATAGTCCCCATGCACGCAGGTGTGATGGCGGCAGGACTACATTCCACATCCCTCAAGTGTGATGGCAGCAGTACTACATTACCCATCCCTCAGGTATGATGGCAGTATCAGCAAGTCCTCATCCTCAGGTGTGATGGCAGCAGTACTGCATTCCCATCCCACAGGTGAGATGGCAGCAGTGCTACATTCAAAGGCTTCAGGTGAGATGGCAGATTACTATATTCCCCTTCCTTCAGGTGATGACGTGTAACATTATAGTCCCCATGCCTGGGTGTGATGGTAGCAGTACTATTCTCCCGTCCCTCAGGTGTGATGGCAGTATCATCTCTATAGTCCCCATCCCTCAAGTGCGATGGCAGCAGTATTACATTCCGCATCCCTGAGGTGTGATGGCAGTATCAGCACTATAGTCCCAATGCCTCAGGTGTGATGGCAGCAGTAATACATGACAGCAGTACTTCATTACCCATCCCTCAGGTATGATGGCAGTATCAGCACTATAGTCCCCATCCTCAGGTGGTGATGGCAACAGTATTGCATTCCCCATCCCACAGGTGTGATGGCAGTATCAGCCCTATTTTCCCCCATGCCTCAGGTGTGATGGCAGTATTATACATTCCCCATCTGTCAGGTGTGATGAGAGAGTACTACATTACCCATCCCTCAGGTGTGAAGGCAGTATCAGCACTAGAATCTCCATCCCTCAGGTATGATGGCAGCTGTACTACATTCAACAGGCTTGGTGTGATGGCAACAGTACTACATCCCTTCCCTCCAGGTGTAATGGCAGTATCAGCACTATAGTCACCATGCCTTAGGTGTGACGGCAGTAGTACTAGTTCCCGGACCCTGAGGTGTGATGGCAGTATCATCTCTATAGTCCCCAACCTCAGAGCGATGGCAGCAGTATTACATTCTGTATCCCCAGGTGCGATGGTAGAATCAGCATTATAATCCCCATGCCACAGGTGTGATGGCAGCAGTACTACATTCCCCATCCTCCAAGTGTGATGGCAGCAGTAATACATTCCCCATCCCTCAGGTGTGACAGGCAGCAGTACTGCATTCCCCATCGCTCAGGTGTGATTGTAGCAGTAATACATTACCCATCCCTCTGGTATGATGGCAGAATCAGCACTATAGTCCCCATGCCTCAGGTGTGATGGCGGCAGTACTACATTACCCATCCGCAGGATGATGGCAGTATCAGCACTATATTTCCCATGCCTCAGGTATGATGGCAGCAGTTCTACATTCCCTATCCCTCAGATGTGATGGCAGCAGTACTACGTTACCCATCCATCAGGCATGATGGCAGTATCAACACTATGAGTCCCCATCCTCTCAGGTGTGATGGCAGCAGTACTACATTCCCCATCCCTCAGGTGTGATGGCAGTATCAGCATTATAGTCCCCATGCCTCAGGTGTGACAGCAGCAGTACTACGTTCCCGTCCCTCAGGTGTGATGGCAGTATCATCTCTATAGTCCCCATCCCTCAACTGCGATGGCAGCAGTATTACGTTCCGCATCCCACAGGTGTGATGGCAGTATCAGCCCTATTTTCCCCATGCCTCCAGGTGTGATGGCAGCAGTACTACATTCCCCATCAGTTAGGTGTGATGAGAACAGTACTACATTACCCATGCCTCAGGTGTGATGGCAGTATCAACACTATAATCTCCATCCCTCAGATATGATGGCAGCTGTACTACATTCAACAGGATTCAGGTGTGATGGCGGCAGTACTAGATTCCCCTTCTTCAGGTGTGATGGCAGTATCAGCACTATAGTCCCCATGCATTAGGTGTGACAGTAGTACTACATTCCCCGTCCTCAGGTGTGATGGCAGTATCATCTCTATAGTCCCCAACCCTCAAGTGTGATGGCAGCAGTATTACATTCTGCATCACACAGTGTGATAACTTGAATTAGCATTTTGGTCCCCATGCCTCAGGTGTGATGGCAGCAGTACTACATTCCCCATCCTCAGGTGAGATGGCAGCAGTGCTACATTCCCCATTCCTCAGGTGTGACAGGCAGCAGTACTGCAATCCCCATCGCTCAGGTGTGATGGTAGCAGTACCACATTACCAATCCCACAGGTGTGATGGCAGTTTCAGCACTATAGTCCCCATGAATCAGGTGTGATGGCTGCAGTATTGCATTCCCCATCACTCAGTGTGATGGCAGCAGTACTACATTCCGCATCTCTCAGGTGTGAAGGTATCGACACTATAGTCCCCATCCCTCAGGTGTGATGGCAGCAAGACCACATTACCCATCCCTCAGGTATGATGGCAGTAGCAGCACTATATTCTCCATGCCCCAGGTCTGATGGCAGCAGTACTATATTCCCAATCCCTCAGATGTGATGGCAGCAGTACTACACTACCCATCCCTCAGGTGTGATGAGAGCAGTACTACATTACCCATCGCTCAGGTGTGACAGGTAGCAGGACTGCATTCCCCATCGCTCAGGTGTGAAGGCAGCAGTGCTACATTACCCATCCCTCAGGTATGATGGCAGTATCAGCACTATGGTCCCCATGCCTCAGGTGTGAAGGCAGCAGTATTGCATTCCCCATCGCATCAGGTGTGATGGCAGCAGTACTACATTCTGCATCCCTCAGGTGTGATGGAAGTATTAGCATAGTCCCCATCCCTCTGGTGTGAAGCAAGCAGTACTACATTCCCCATCCCTCAGGTATGATGGCAGTATCAGCACTATATCTTCCATCCCTCAGGTGTGATGGCAGCAGCATACATTCCCCATCCTCAGATGTGATGGAAGTGGTACTACATTACCCATCCCTCAGGCATGATGGCAGGATCAGCACTAGGTCCCCATCCGTCAGGTGTGATGGCAGCAGTAGTACATTCCCCATCCCTCAGGTGTGATGAGAGCAGTATCAAAGTACCCATCCCTCAGGTGTGATGGCAGTATCAGCACTATAATCCCCATCCCTCAGGTGTGATGGCAGCTGTACTACATTCCACATGTTTCAGGTGTGATGGCAGCAGTACTACATTCCACTTCCTCAGGCGTGGGCAGTATCAGCACTATCGCCCCATGTCTCAGGTGTGATGGCAGCAGTACTACGTTGCCTCGTCCATGGTGTGATGACAGTATCATCTCTTTAGTCCCCATCCTCGAGTGCGATGACAGCAGTGTTACATTCCTATCCCTCAGGTGTGATGGCAGTATCAGCACTGAGTCCCCATGACTCAGGTGTGATCACAGCAGTACTACATTCCCATCCCTCAGGTGTGAAGGCAGCAGTACTACATTACCCATCCCTCAGGTATGATGGAAGTATCAGCACTATAGTCCCCATCCCTCAGGTGTGATGGCAGCAGTATTGCATTCCCCATCTCACAGTTGTGATGGCAGTATCAGCCCTATTGTCCCCATGCCTCAGTGATGGCAGTGCACTATATTCCCCATCCCTCAGGTGTGATGAGAGCAGTACACATTACTCATCCTCAGGGGTGATGGCAGTATCAGCACTATAATCTCATCCCTCAGGTATGATGGCAGCTGTACTACATTCTACAGGCTTCAGGTGTGATGGCAGCAGTACCATTCCCTTCCTCAGGTGTAATGGCAGTATCAGCACTATAGTCACCATGCATTAGGTGTGCGGCAGCAGTACTACGTTCCCGGTCCCTCAGAGTGTGATGGCAGTATCAGCACTATAATCCCCATCCTCGCAGTAATGATGGCAGCTGTACTACATTCCACAGGCTTCAGGTTTGATGGCAGCAGTACTATATTCCCTTCCCTCAGGTGTGATGGCAGTATCAGCACTATAGTCCACATGCTTCAGGTGTAATGAGCAGTATTGCATTCCCCATCACTCAGGTGTGATGGCAGCAGTACTACATTCTGCATCCTCAGGTGTGATGGAAGTATGTCTGCTCCAGTCCCCATCGCTCAGGTGAATGCAGCAGTACCACATTACCCATCCTCTGGATATGATAGCAGTATCAGCACTATATTCCCCATACCAGAGTGATGGCAGCAGTACTGCATTCCCCATCGCCAGGTGTGATGGCAGCAGTACTACATTGCCCATCCCTCAGGTGTGATGGCAGTATCAGCACTATAGTCCCCATGCCACAGGTGTGATGGCAGCAGTATTGCATTCCCATCCCTCAGGTGTGATGGCAGCAGTAATATATTCCCCATCTCTCAGGTGTGACAGGCAGCAGTACTCATTCTCCATCACTCAGGTGTGATGGTAGCAGTACTACATTACCCATCCTCAGGTATGATGGCAGTATCAACTATATTTCTCATGCCTCAGGTGTTATGGCAGCAGTACTACATTCCCCATCCTCAGATGTGATGGCAGCAGTACTACGTTACCCATCCATCAGGTATGATGGCAGTATCAGCACTATAGTCCCATCCTCTCAGTGTGATGGCACAGTACTACATTCCTCATCCCTCAGGTGTGATGGCAGTATCGCACCATAGTCCCCATCTCTCCAGGTGTGATGGCAGCAGTACTACATTCCCCATCCCACAGGTGTGATGGCAGCAGTACTACATTCCAAAGGCTTCAGGTGTGATGGCAGCATAACTATATTTCCCTTCCTTCAGGAGTGATGGCAGTATCAGTATTATAGTCCCCATGCCTCCAGGTGTGACGGCAGTAGTACTACGTTCCCCGGCCTCAGGTGTGATGGCAGTATCATCTCTATAGTCCCCATCCTCAAGTGCGATGGCAGCAGTATTACGCTCCGCATCCCTCAGGTGTGATGGCAGCATCAGCACTATAGTCCCCATGTCTCAGGTGTGATGGCAGCAGTGCGCACAGCGGCAGTACTACATACCCATCCCTCAGGTATGATGGCAGTATCAGCACTATAGTCCCCATCCCTCAGGTGTGATGGCAGCAGTATTGCATTCCCCATCCCACAGGTGTGATGGCAGTATAAGCCCTATTTTCCCCATGACACAGGTGTGATGGCAGCAGTACTACATTCCCCCATCAGTTGGGTGTGATGAAACAGTACTACATTACCCATGCCTCAGGTGTGATGGCAGTATCCACTATAATCTCCATCCCTCAGATATGATGGCAGCTGTACTACATTCAACAGGATTCAGGTGTGATGGCAGCGTACTAGATTCCTTCCTTCAGGTGTGATGGCTGTATCAGCACTATAGTCCCCATGCGTTAGATGTGATGGCAGTACTACTATTCCCCGTCCCTCAGATGTGATGGCAGTATCATCTCTATAGTCCCAACCCTCAAGTGTGATAGCAGCAGTATTACATTCTGCATCACTCAGGTGTGATGGCAGAATCAGCATTATGGTCCCCATGCCTCAGGTGTGATGGCAGCAGCACTACATTCCCCATCCTCAGGTGTGATGGCAGCAGTGCTACATTCCCCATTCCTCAGGGTGTGACAGGCAGCAGTAATGCATTCCCATCGCTCAGGTGTGATGGTAGCAGTACTACATTACCCATCCACAGGTGTGATGGCGGTTTCAGCACTATAGTCCCATGCCTCAGGAGTGATGGCTGCAGTATTGCATTCCCCATCGCTCAGGTGTGATCGCGGCAGTACTACATTCCGCATCTCTCAGGTGTGATGGAAGTATCGACACTATAGTCCCCATCCCTCAGGTGTGATGGCAGCAGGACTACATTACCCATATCTCAGGTATGATGGCAGTATCAGCACTATATTCCCCATGCCTCTGGTGTGATGGCAGCAGTACTACATTCCCCATCCCTCAGTGTGATGGCAGCAGTACTACATTACCCATCCCTCAGGTATGATGGTAGTATCAGCACTATATTCTCCATGCCTCAGATCTGATGGCAGCAGTACTATATTCCCAATCCTCTGATGTGATGGCAGCATTACTACACTACCCATCCCTCAGGTGTGATGGCAGCAGTACTACATACCCCATCCCTCGAGGTGATGGCAGTATCAGCACTATAGTCCCCATGCCTCAGGTGTGAAGGCAGCAGTATTGCATTCCCCATCGCTCAGGTGTGATGGCAGCAGTACTACATTCTGCATCCCTCAGGTGTGATGGAAGTATCGGCACTATAGTCCCTATCCCTCTGGTGTGATGGCAGCAGTACATTCCCCCATCCCTCAGATGTGATGGAGGTGGTACTACATTACCCATCCCTCAGGCGTGATGGCAGGATCAGCACTATAGTCTCCATCCCTCCAGGTGTTATGGCAGCAGTACTACATTCCCCATCCCTCCAGGTGCGATGAAACAGTACTAAATTGCCCTTCCCTCAGGTGTGATGGCAGTATCAGCACCATAATCCCCATCCCTCAGGTGTGATGGCAGCTGTACTACATTCCACATGTTTCAGTTGTGATGGCAGCAGTACTATTCCCCTTCCTCAGGTGTGATGGCAGTATGAGCACTATCGTCCCCATGTCTCAGGTGTGATGGCAGCAGTACTACGTTCCCCCGTCCCGCAAGTGTGATGGCAGTATCATCTCTTTAGTCCCCATCCTCAAATGTGATGGCAGCAGTATTACATTACGTATCGCTCCAGGTGTGATGGCAGTATCAGCACTAAAGTCCCTATGCCTCAGGTGTGATCACAGCAGTACTACATTCCCCATCCCTCAGGTGTGAAGGCAGCAGTACTACTTTACCCATGCCTCAGGTATGACGGCAGTATCAGCACTATAGTCCCCATCCTCAGGTGTGATGGCAGCAGTATTGCATTCCCCATCTCACAGTTGTGACGGCAGTATCAGCACTATTGTCCCCATGCCTCTGGTGTGATGGCAGCAATACTATATTCCCCCATCCCTCAGGTGTGATGAGAGCAGTAACTACATTACTCATCCCTCAGGGTGATGGCAGTATCAACACTATAATCCCCATCCTCAGGTGTGATGGCAGCTGTACTACATTCCACAGGCTTCAGGTTTGATGGCAGCAGTACTACATTCCCTTCCCTCAGGTGTGATGGCGACATCAGCACTATAGTCCACATGCTTCAGGCGTAATGGCAGCAGTATTGCATTCCCCATCGCTGAGGTGTGATGGCAGCAGTTCTACATTCTGCATCCCTCAGGTGTGATGGAAGTATCTGCACCATAGTCCCCATCCCTCAGGTGTGAATGCAGCAGTACTACATTACCCATCCTCTGGTAAGATGGCAGTATCAGCACTATATTCCCCATGCCTCAGGAGTGATGGCAGCAGTACTGCATTCCCCATCCCTCAGGTGTGATGGCAGCAGCACTGCAATTGCCCATCCCCTCAGGTGTGATGGCAGTATCAGCACTATAGTTCCCATGCCTCAGGTGTGATGACAGCAGTATTGCATTCCCCATAACTCAGGTGTGATGGCGGCAGTACTACATCCGCATCCCTCAGATGTGATGGAAGTATCGGCACTATAGTCCCCATCCTCAGGTGTGATGGCAGCAGTACTACATTAAACATCCCTCAGGTGTGATGGCAGTATCACCACTATATTCTCATGCCTCGGGTGTGATGGAAGCAGTGCTACATTCCCCATCCTCAGATGTGAGTGGCAGCAGTACTATATTCCCCATCCCTCAGGTGTGATGGCAGTATCCACTATAATCCCATCCCTCAGGAGTGATGGCAGCTGTACACATTCCACAGTCTTCAGGAGTGATGGAGCAGTACTTCATTCCCCTTCCCTCAGGTGTGATGGCAGTATCAGCACTATAGTCCCCATGCCTCAGTTGTGACAGCAGCAGTACTACGTTCCCCGTCCCTCAGGTGTGATGGTGGTATCATCTCTGCAGTCCCCAATCCTCAAGTGCGATGGCAGCAGTACATTCCGCATCCCTCAGGTGTGATGGCTGAATCAGCATTATAGTCCCCATGCCTCCAGGTGTGATGGCAGTAGTACTCATTCCCCATCCCTCAGGTGTGATGACAGAACCAGCACTACAGTCCAATTCCTCAGGTGTAATGGCAGCAGTACTACATTCCCCATCCTCAGGTGTGATGGCAGTATCAGTGCTATAGTCCCCTGCATCAGGTGTGTGATGGCAGCAATGATACTACATTCCCCATCCCTCAGGTGTTGGCAGCAGTACTACATTCCCCATGTCTCCAGGTGTGAGGCAGCAGTACTGCATTCCCCATCGCTCAGGTGTGATGGCAGCACCACTACATTATCCACCCCTCAGGGTGTGATGGCAGCAGTACTACATTACCCATCCTCAGGTGTGATGGCAGTATCTGCACTATAGTCCCCATGCCCCAGGTGTGATGGCAGCAGTATTGCATTCCCCATCCCTCAGATGTGATGACAACAGGACTACATTACCCATCCCTCAGGCGTGATGGCAGCGGGTCAGCACTCATAGTCCCGGGATCCTCAGGTGTGATGGCAGTACAACATTCCACAGCGTCAGGAGTGATGCAGCAGTACTACATTCCCCTTCCCTCTGGTGTGATGGCAGTATCACCACTATAGTCCCCAGGTCTCAGGTGTGACAGCAGTACTATGTTCCCTGTCCCTCAGGTGTGATGGAATTATCATCGCTGATAGTCCCCCATCCTTCAAGTGTGATGGCAGCAGTATTACATTCCGCATCCGTCAGGTTTGATGGCAGTATCAGCACTATAGTCCCCATGCCTCAGGTGTGAGTGCAGCGTACTATATTCCCCATCCCTCAGGTGTGAAGGCAGCAGTACTACATTACCCATCCCTCAGGTATGATGGCAGTATCAGCAGTATAGTCCCATCCCTCAGGTGTGGTGGCAGCAGTATTGAATTCCCATAACACATGGTAATGGCAGTATCAGCCCTATTGCCCCAATGCCTTAGGTGTGATGGCAGAAGTACCACAGTCCCCATCCCTCAGGTGATGAGAGCAGTACTACATTACCCATCCCTCAGGTGTGATGGGCAGTATCAGCACTATAATCTCCATCCCTCATAGTGTGATGGCAGTTGTACTACATTCCACAGGCTTCAGGTCTGATGGCTGCAGTACTACATTCCGTTCCTCAGGTGTGATGGCAGTATCCGCACTATAGTCCCCATGCCCCAAGGTGTGACGCGCAGAAAGCGATCCCCATCCCACAGGTGTGATGGCAGTATCATCTCTATAGTCCTCAACCCTCAAGTGTGAAGGCAGCAGTATTACATTCCACATCCCTCAAGTGTGATGTCAGAATCAGCATAGTCCCCATGCCTCGTTGTGATGGCAGCAGTACTACATTCCCCTCCCTCAGGTGTGATGGCAGAATCAGCACTGTAGTCCCCATGCCTCAGGTGTGAAGGCAGCGGTACTGCATTTCCCATCCCTCAGGTGTGATGGCAGTATCAGCACTATAGTACCCATGCCTCTGGTGTGATGGCAGCAGTACTACATTCCCCATCCCACGAAGTGTAATGGCTGTATCAAGCATCATACTCCCCATGCATCCAGGTGTATGACAGCAGTACTCACATTCCCCATCCCTCAGGTGTGATGGCAGCAGTACTCATTCCCCTCCCTCAGGTGTGACAGGCAGCAGTACTGCATTCACCATCGCTCAGGTGTCATGGCAGCACTACTACATTACCCATTCCCTCAGGTGTGATGTCAGAATCAGCACTATAGTCCCCATGCCTCAGGTGTAATGGCAGCAGTATTGAATTCACCATCGCTCAGGTGTGATGGCAGCAGTACTATTCTTCATCCCTCCAGGTGTGATAGGAAGTATCGGCACCATAGTCCCTATCCCTCAGGTGTGATGGCAGCAGTACTACATTCCTCATCCCTGATATAATGGCAATATCAACACTATATTCCCATGCCTCAAGTGATGGCAGCAGTACTATGTTCCCCGTCCTCAGGTGTGATGGCAGTACCAGCACTACAGTCCCAATGCCTCAGGTATGATGGCAGCAGTACTACATTCTCCATACTTGAGGTGTGATGGCTGTATCTGCACTATAGTCCCCATGCATCAGGTGTGATGGCAGCAGTACTACATTCCCCATCCCCAGGAGTAATGGCAGTATCAGGACTGCAGTCCCCATCCTCAGGTGTGATGGCAGCAGTATTACATTCCGTATCCCTCAGGTGTGATGGCAGTGTCAGCACTATAGTCCCCATACTCAGGTGCGATGGCAGCAGTAGTACCTTCTGCATCCCTCAGGTGTGATGGCAGCAGTACTAAGTACCCATCGCTCAGGTGTCGATGGCAGTATCAGCACCTTGGTCCCCATGCAGGTGTGTTATGCAGCAGTACTACATTCCCGTCCCTCAGGTGTGATGGCAGCAGTACCACATTACCCATCCCTGAGGTATAATGGCAGTATCAGCACTATATTCCCAATGCCTCAGGAGTGATGGCAGCAGTACTATGTTCCCCCGTCCCTCAGGTGTGATGGCAGTACCAGCACTACAGCCCAATGCCTCAGGTATGATAACAGCAGTACTACATTCTCCATCCTGAGGTGTGATGGCTGTATCAGCACTATAGTCCCCACGCATCAGGTGTGATGGCAGCAGTGCTACATTCCCTATCCTCAGATATGATGGCAGCAGTACTACATTACCCATCCTCAGGCGTGATGGCAGTATCAGCACTGTAGCCCCCATCACTCGGGTGTGATGGCAGCAGTACCATTCCCCATCCCTCAGGGTCATAGCAGTGGGCAGCAATCCCCATCCCTCAGGTAGTGATGGCAGCAGTATTACATTCCTATCCTCCAGGTGTGATGGCTGTGTCAGCACTATGGTCCCCATGCCTCCAGGTGCGATGGCAGCAGAAGTACCTTCCGCATCCCTCAGGTGTGATGGCAGCAGTACTACATTACCCATCGCTCGGGTGTGATGGCAGTATCAGCACTATAGTACCCATGCCGCAGGTGTGATGGCAGCAGTACTACAGTCCCGTCCACCCCAGGTGTGATGGCAGCAGTACTACATTACCCATCCCTCAGGTACTAATAGCAGTATCAGCCACTGAGTCCCATCCACTCAGGTGTGATTGCAGCAGTGTTGTATTCCCCATCCCACAGGTGTGATGGACAGTATCAGCCCTATTGTCCCCATGCCTTCGGTGTGATGGCAGCAGTACTACATTCCCCACCTCAGGTGTGATGAGCAGTACTACATTACCCATCCCTCAGGTGTGATGGCAGTATCCGCACTATAGTCCAAATGCCTCAGGTATGACAGCAGCCTACGTTCAATCCCTCCGGTGTGATGGCAGTGTCATCTCTATAGACCCCAACCCTCAAGTGCGATGGGCAGTATTACATTCCACGTCCCTCAGACAGTGGCAGAATCACCACTATAGTCACTGCCTCAGGTGAAGGCAGCACTTTATTCCCCATCCTCAGGTGTGATGGCAGTATCAGTGCCATAGTCCCATGCCAGGTGTAATGGCAGCAGTACTACTTCCGTCCTCAGGTGTGATGGCGGTACCAGCTACGGTCAATACCTCAGGTGTGATGGCAGCAGTGCTATTCCCCATCCTGGTGAGATGGCGTATCAGCACTATAGTCCCCATAATCAGGTGTGATGGTGCAGTACTAATTCCCCATTCCTTAAGTGTGATAGCAGTATCAGTACTATAGTCCCCATGCATCCAGGTGTGATCCAGCACATTCCCATCCCCAGGAGTGAGGGCAGTACCAGACTGTAGTCCCCAAACCCAGGTGTGATGCAGCAGTAGTACCTTCCGCATCCCTCAGGTTGATAGTACATTACCCATCGCTCAGGTGTGATAGCAGCATTACTACATTCCCCATCCTCAGGAGTGATGGCGTATCAGGACTGTAGTCCCAAACTCGATTGATGGCAGCAAACTTCTGCATCCCTCATATTGATGGCAGCAGTACTACATTACCCATCGCTCGGTGTGATGGCAGCATTACTACATTCCCATCCTCAGGTGTAAAAGCAGTATCAACTATGGTCCCCATGCTCAGGTGTGAAGGCAGCGGTTGCATTCCCATCCACAGGTATGGCGTATCAGCCTATGGTCCTGCCTCCAGGTGTGATAACAGCAGTGTTGCATTCCCATCCCACAGGTGGTATAGCAGGTTCACCCCTATTGACACATACTCAGGTGTGATGGCAGTACTGGTAACCATCCCTCAGGTGATAGCAGTATCTGCACTATAATCCCCATCCCTCAGGTGTGATGCCAGCTGTACTACATTCCACAGGCTTCAGATGTGATGACTGCTACACTTCCTTCCCCCGGTGATGGCAGTATCAACTATAGTCCCCATGCCTCAGGTGTGATAGCAGTACTACAGTCCCGTCCTCAGGTGTGATAGCGGTATGATATATCCCCATCCTCTAGTGGATGGCAGTATTACATTCACATCCTCAGGTGTGATGGAGAATCAACATTATGATCCCATGCATAGGTATGCTGGCAGTGCCACATTCCCATCCTGAGGTGGTAATGGCAGTATCAACTATAGTGCCCATGCATAGTGTGATAGCAGCACTGCTTCCCCATCCTCAGGGTGATGGCAGCAGTACCATTACATCCCTCAAGTATGATAACGGTATCCACTATAATCCCCATCCTCAGGTGTGATAGCAGCTGTACTACATTCCACAGGCTTCAGGTGAGATGGCAGCAGTACTACACTCCCTCAGGTGTAATAGCAGTATAGCACTGTAGTCCCCATCTCAAGTGCAATGGCAGCAGTATTACATCTCATCCCCAGGTGTGAGGCAACATCAACATAGTCCCCTGACTGGGTGTGATGGCAGAGTACTATTACCCATCCCTCAGGTGTGATGGTATCAGTGCAATAGTCCTCATTCCTAGATGTGATGGCAGCAGTAATGTATTCCCCATCCCTCAGGTGTGGTGGCAGTATCAGCACTAGGGCTCATCCTCGGGTGTGATGGCAGTATCAGCACTATAGTCTCCATGCCTCAGGTGATGCGAGTACTGCCCCAACCCTCAGGTGTGAGAAGGAGCGTATAGTCCCATGTTTGGGGAGTAATGTCAGCGGTAGTACATTCCCATCAATCAGGTGTGATAGCAGTATCAGTACTATAGTCCCCATCCCTCAGGTATGATGGCAGTATCAACTATATTCCCCATGCCACGGTGATGGCAGAGTACCATTCCCCATCCTCAGATGTGATGGCAGAATTATTACATTACCCATCCTCAGTGATGGCAGTATCAACATAGTCCTCATCCCTCAAGTGCAGAGACAGCAGTACATTCCTCAGGCTTCAGGTGTGATGGCAGTACCATTCCCCTTCCCTCAAGGTGTGATGGCAGTATCAGTGCTACAATCCTCAGGCCTCAGCTGTAGCAGCAGTACTGTTTCCATCCCTCAGGTGTGATGGAATGATCACCACTATTGTCCCCATCCTCAAGTGCGATGGCAGTATTACATTCGCATCCGTCAGGTGTAATGGCAGTATCAACACTATAATCCCCAGAGCAGTGAATGCAAATACCACTTTCCCCATCCTCAGGTGTAAAGGCAGCAATACTACGTACCATCCTCAGTATAGCGGCAGTATCAGCGATAGTCCCCATCCTCAGGTGTGATTGCAGCAGTATTGTATTCCCAATCACAATGATGTGACGGCAGTATCAGCCCTATTATCCCCATGCCTAAGGTGTATGCAGTACTACATTCCCATCCTCAGGAGATGAAACAGTACTACATTCCCCTCCTCAGGGTGATGGCAGTACTATATTACCATCCTCATGTGTGATGGCAGTATCAACTATAATCCCATCCCTCAGTGTTGGCAGCTGCCATTACAGGCTTGGTGGGGGCAGCAGTACTTCCTTCCTCAGGTGTGAAGGCAGTATCAGCACTATAGTCCCACCTTGATCGATGGCGCAGTATTACATTCGCATCCCTCAGGTGTGATGGCAGAATCAGCGTATAGTCCCATACCTCAGGTGGTGTATTACATTACCCATCCCTCAAGGTGAAGACAGCATCAGCACCATAGTCCCCCATGCCTCGGGTGTGATGGCAGCAGTACTACATTCCCATCCCTCAAGTGGTGGCAATATCAGCACTATAGTCCCATGACTCAGGTGTGATGGCAGTTCTACCCATCCCTCAGGTGTGATGGCGTGTCAGGCTATAGTCCGTCCCTCAGATGTGATGGCAGCAGTACTGCATTCCATCCTCAGGTGTGGTGGCAGTATCAGCGTAGAAACCATCCGCGGGTGTGATGGCAGTATCAGCACTTTGGTCTCCATGCCTCGGGTGTGATGGAGGTACTGCATTCCCAACCGTCAGGTGTGATGGCAGGAAGTATTATAGTCCCCATGCTTGAGTGATGGCAGCAGTACCATTCCCCATCCTCAGGTGTGATAGCAGTATCAGTACTATAGTCCCCACCCAAGGTATGATGGAAGTATCAGCACTATATTCCCATGCTCAGGAGAGTGGCAGCAGTGGTATTCACATCCCTCAGATGTGATAGCAACAGTATTACCCATCCTCAGGCTTGATGGCAGTATGATCTCTGCAGTCCCAACCCTCAAGTGCGATGGCCGTGTTACATTCCATCGACCAGGGTGATGGCAATATCAACACTATAGTCACATGCCTCAGGTGTGAATACAGCAGTACTACATTCCCCATCCCTCAGGTGTGAAGCAGCAGTACTACGTACCCATCCCTCCAGTCGATGGCAGTATCAGCAGTGTAGTCCCCCACCTCAGGTGTGATGTCAGCATTGTATTCCCCATACACAAGTGTGAAGGCAGTATCAACCCTATTGACCCCATGCCTTGGGTGTGACGTACCATTCCCCATCCCTCAGGTGTGATGAGAGCAGTACTACCATCCCTTAGGTGTGATGGCAGTATACTATAATCCCCATTCCTGATTGATGGCATGTATTACATTCCACAGGCTTCAACTGTGTTGCAGCAGTACATTCCCCTCATAAGGAGATGGCAGTATCCGCACTATAGTCCCATGCCTCAGGTGTGGCAGCAGGAACTACGTTCCACGTCCCTCAGGTGTGATGATATCAATCTCTATGCAACCCTCAGGGTGTGACAGCAGTAGTACATTCCACATCCTCAGGTGTGATGGCAGTAGTACTACATTACCCATCCCCAGGTATGATAGTATCAGCACTTGATCCCCCATCCTCAGGTGATGGCAGCAGTGTTGCATTACATCCACAGGTGTGATGGCAGTATCCAGCCCTATTGTCCCATGCCTCAGGTGTGATGAGAGCTGTACTACATTACCCTTCCCTCAGGTGTGATGACAGTATCAGCACTATATCCCCATCCTCAGGTGTGATGCCAGCTGTACCACATTCCACGGGCTTCAGGTTTGATAGCAGCAGTACTGTTCCCTTCCCTCAGGTGTGATGGCAGTATCTGCCATAGTCCATGCCTCCAGGCATGATGGCAGTACTACGACCCTCCACAGGTGTGATGGCGGTATCATGTCTATGGTTCCCATCCTGAGTGGGAAGGCAGCAATCACATTCCGCATCCCTGGGTGATGGCAGAATCAACATTATGGTCCCCAGCCTCAGGTGTGATGGCAGCAGTACTGTTCCTAACCTCAGGTGTGATGGCAGTATCTGCCATATTCCCCTTTCCTCAGTGTGATGGCAACAGTACTACATTCCCATCCTCAGGTGTGATAGCAGTATTAACTATAGTCCCTGTGCCTCAGGTGTGATGGCAACAGTACTACATTCCTATACCTCGGTATGATGGCAGTACTACATTACATACTCAGGCGTGATGGCAGTATCAGCACTATAATCCCATGCCTCAGGAATGATGGCAGCAGTACCACATTCCCCATCCTCAGGTGTGATGACAGTATCAGCACTATGGTCCCCTGCCTCAGGTCTATGGCAGCAGTACTGCATTCCCTTTCCCTCGGTGTGATGGCAGTATCTCACCATAGTCCCCCTGCCTCAGGTGTGCTGACGCAGTACATTCCCCATCCTCAGGTGTGATGGCAGTATCAGCACTATGTGCCCATGCCTCAGGTGTGATGGCAGCAATACCAGTACCCATCCTCAGGTGTGATGGCAGTATCCACTATAATCCCCATCCTCGGTGTGATAGCAGCTGTACAACATTCACAGGCTTCAGGTGAATAGCGGCAGTACTACCCCTTCCCTCAGGTGTGATGGCAGTATCAACACATAGTCCCCACCCATCAAGTCCGATGGTAGCAGTATTCATTCCGCATCTCTCAGGTGTGATGGCAATATAAGCACTACGGTCATGCCAAGGTGTGATGGCAGTACTACATTCCTCATCCCTCAGGTGTGATGAGGCGAACTAATTACCCAGCCCTCAGGGTGTGGCAGTATCCGCACTATAGTCCCCATGCCTCAAGGTGTGGAGGAAGCAGAACTCGTTCCTCGTCCCTCAGGTGTGATGGCAGTATATCTCTATTGTCTCTTTCCCTCAAGTGTCTGATGGCAGCAGTATTCGCCCGCATCCTCAGGTGCGATGTCAGAATGGCATTATAGTCCCATGCCCAGGTGTGATGGCAAATATACTACATTCCCCATCCCTGATGTGAAGGCCGTTCAGCACTATAGTCCCATTCCAGGTCTGATGGCAACAATACACGTTACGTCCGTCAGGTGTAATGGCGTATCAGCACTATAGTCCCATGCCTCAGTTGTAATGGCAGCAGTATTGCATTCCCCATCGACAGGCGTGATGGCAACAGTACCCTACCATCCGCAGGTATGATGGGTATCAGCATAGTCCCCATCCTCAGCTGTGATAGCTGCAGTACTACGTACCATCCTCAGTTAGATGGCAGTATCAGCACTATTCCCCATTCCTCAGGAGTGATGGCAACAGTACACATTCCACATCCTCAGATATGATAGCAGTATATATTACCCATCCTCAAGTGATGGCAGTATCAGCTGTGGTCCCCATCCTCAGGTTTGATGGCAGTAATACTATTCCTCAACCCCAAGGGTGATGGCAGTATCGGACCTGGTTCCCATCCTTTGGTGTGATGGCAGCAGTGTTACACATCCCCAGGTGTGATAATATCCACTATAGTCCCGTAATAAGGTGTGTGCAACAGTAGTACCTTCCACATCCTCAGGTGTGATAACGGTTCTACATTACCATCCTCAGGTTTGATAGCAGTATCAGCACTATAATCCCATCCCTCAGGTGTTATAACAGCTGTACTACATTCCACAGGCCCCAGGTGAGATGGCAGCAGTACCATTCCCTTCCCTCAGGTGTAATGGCAGTATCAGCACTATAGTCCAAAAACTTCCAAATACAACAGCAGCAGTATTACATTCCGCATCCTCAGGTGTGAAGCAATATCACACAGATCCCCCATGCCTCAGGTGTGATGTCAGCAGTACTACATTAACCATCAACCAGGTGTGATGGCAGTGTCAGTGCTATAGTCATCCCTCAGATGTGATGGGACAGTACTGCAAACCATCACTCAGGTGGTAGCAGTATCCACTAGGGGCTGCATCCTCAGGTGTGATGGCAGTATCAGCACTAGTCTCCATGCCTCAGGTGGAGTAGCGAAGTACTGCATTCCCCACCCTCAGGTGTGATTGCAGATGCATTATAGTCCCGTGTTTTGGGGTGATGGCAGCAGTAGTACATTCCCATCAATCGAATTGATGGCAGTATCAGTACTATAGTCCCCATCCCGGGTAGGATGGCAATCAGCACTATATCTCATGCCTCAGTACTGATGGCAGCAGTACCACATTCCCATCCTCAGATGTGGCAGAAGTTTTATCCCTCAAGTGATGGCGTCAGCACTATAGTCCTCCCTCAGGTATGCGAACAGCAGTACTACATTCAAAGGCTTCAGGTGTTAGCGTACTACATTCCCTTCCGCAGGTGTGATGGCGTATCAGCACTACAGTCCTCAGGCCTCAGCTGAGCAGCAGCAGACCTTCCCCGTCCTCAGGCGTGATGGAATTATCATAGCTATTGTCCCTATCCCTCAAGTGCGATGGCAGCATGCACATTCCGCATCAGTCAGGTGTGATGCAACATCAGCACTATAGTCCCATACTCAGGTATGAATGAGTACTACATTCCCCATCCTCAGGTGTGAAGGCAGTGCCCATTCCCATCCTCAGGTATAATGGTGTCAACAATATAGTCCCATTCCTCAGGTGTGATTACAGCGATGTATTCCCCATCACACAGGTGTGGCAGTATCAGCCCATAATACATGCCTTAGGTGTGATGGCAGCAGTACTATTCCCCATCCTCGGTGTAGAGAGCATGTACTTCCTTCCTCAGGGTGATGGCAGCAGTACCACACCCATCCCTCGATGTGATGGCAGTATCCTACTATAATCCCCATCCCTCAGGTGTTATAGCAGCTGTACATTCCACAGGCTTCCCAGGTGGCAGCAGTACTACATTCCCCTTTCCTCAGGTGTGATGGCAGTATAGCATATAGTCCCCATGCCTCAGGTGTGATGGCAGCAGTACATTCCCCATCCTCGGATGATGACCAGTATCAACACTGGTCCCATCCTCTGGTGTGATGGCAGCAATACCATTCCCCATCCTCAAGTGTGATGGCAATATCAGCACTATAGTCCCCATGACTCAGGTGTGATGGCAGCGCACTACGTACCATCCCTCAGGTGTGATGGCAGTGTCGTGTGTCCCATCCACTCAGATGTGATGGCAGCAGTACCCATTCACATCCTCAGGTGTGGTGGCAGTATCAACGTAAGGCTCATCATGGGTGTGATGGCAGTATCAGCACTTTAGTCTCATGCCTGGTGTGATGGCAAGTACTGCATTCAAAACCCTCAGGTGTGATGGCAAATTAGCATTATAGTCCCATGCTTGAAATTCATGGCAACGTACTGCATTCCCCATCCCTCAGGTGTGATGGCAGTATCAGTACTATAGTCCCATCCAAGATATGATGGCAGTATCAGCACCTTAGTCCTCATCCCTCAGGTGTGATGGCAGTATCAACACTATAATCCCCATCCTCATATGATGGCTGTACCACATTCACAGGCTTCAGGTGTGATGGCTGCAGCAACACATTCCCTTCCCTCAGGTGTGATGGCAGTATCTGCCTGGTCCTCAGGCCTCAGCTGTGACAGCAGCATTCTTTTTCCCCGTCCCTCAGGTGTGATGGCAGTGATCTCTGCAGTCCCCAACCCTCAAGTGCAATGGCAGCAGTGTACATTCGCATCCATCAGGTGTGATGAGTATCAACTATAGTCCCATGCCTCAGGTGTGAATGCAGCAGTACCATTCCCCATCCCTCAGATGTGAAGGCAGCAGTACTACGTACCCATCCTCAGATGCGATGGCAGTATCAGCAGTTTAGTCCCATCCCTCAGGTGTGATGTCAAGCAGTATTGTATTCCCCCACACAGGTGTGAGACAGCATCAGCCTATTGACCCCATGCCTTAGGTGTGATGGCAGCAGTACCACATTCCCCATCCCTCAGATGTGATGAGGCAGTACATACCAATCCTCATGTTTGATGGCAGTATCAGCACTATAATCCCATCCCTCATATTGTCACAGCAGAACTACATTCCTTCCCTCAGGTCTGATGGCAGTATCCACACTATAGTCCCCATGTCTCAGGTGTGACAGCAAACACATTCCATGTCCCACAGGTGTGATGGCAGTATCATCTCTATTGTCCCCAACCCTCAAGTGATGGCAACAGTACTACATTCACCATCCCTGAGGTGAGATAGCATCAACATATAGTCCCCGACATCTGGTGTGATGGCAGCAGTACACATTCCCATCCCTCAGGCGTGATGGCAGCAGTACTTCATTCCCCATCCCTCAGATGTAACAGGCAGCAGTACTGCATTCACCATAGCTCGGTGTCATGGCAGCACTACATGCCATCCTCAGGTGTGATGGCAGTATCAGCACTATCGTCCCCCTCACTTGTAATGGCAGCAATTGCATTCCCATCCTCAGGTGTGATGGCAGCAGTACCATTCTGCCATCCTAGGTGTGATGGAATAGTGGCACTATGCCCCCATCCTCAGGTGTGATGGCTGCAGTACTATATTACCATCCCTCAAGTATGATAGCAGTATCCGCACTATATTCCCCATTCCTCAGGGTATGGCAGCAGTACTACATTCCCCATCCCTCAGATATGATGGCAGCAGTACTACATACCCATCCTCAGGCGTGATGGCAGTATCAGCATGTAGTCCCCATCCCTCAGGTGTGACAGTGACATTCCCCAACCCTCAGGAGTGGCAGTACCAGGACTGTCCCCATCCTGGTGTGATAGCAGCAGTGTACATTCCCATCCCTCAGGTGTGATGGCAGTATCAGCATATAGTCCCCATGTCTCCAGGTGTGATGGCAGCAGTAGTACCTTCTCTCCCTCAGGTGTGATGGCAGCAATACTATTCCATCGCTCAGGTGTTATGGCATTACTACACTCCCCATCCCTCAGGTGTGATGGTAGTATCAGCACTATAGTCCCATGGCTCAGGTGTGATGGCAGCAGTACTATTCCGTCTCTGGTGATGGCAGTAGTACTACATTCCATCCCTCTGGTATGATGGTATTATCAACACTATGATCCATCCTCAGGTGTGATGAGAGTCTTACTTCCCCATCCACAGGTGTGATGGCAGTATCCAGCATTATCCTATGCCTCCAGGTGTGATAGCAGCAGTACTACATTCCCCATCCTCAGGTGTGATGAGGCTGTACTACCCCTTCCCTCAGGTGTGATGGTATCACCTATAATCCCCGCCACCAGGTATGATGCCAGCTGTACTACATCCACAGTCTTCAGGTGTGATGGCAGCAGTACTACATTCCTTCCTCAGGTATGATGGCGTATCAACACTGGTCCCATACCTCAGGTGTGATGGCAGCAGTACTACGGTCCCCTCCCACAGGTGTGATGGCAGTATCATGTCTACAGTTATCACCAAGTGCGATGGCAGCAGTAATATATTCCGCATCCTCAGGTGTGATGGCGAATCAATTAGGTCCCCATACCTCAGGTGAGATGGTAGCAGTACTGCATTCTCTGTCCCACAGGTGTGATGCAGTATCACCATAGTCCCCATGCCTCAGATGTGATGGCAGCAGTACCACACCCACATCCCTCGGTGTAATGGCAGTATCAGAACTATAGTCCCCATGACCCAGGTGTGATGGCAGTACTACATTACTCCCTCAGGTGTGATAGCAGCACTATAATCCCCATCCCCCAGGTGTGACAGAGTACTACATTCCCCATCCTCAGATTGTGATGGTAGCTGTACTACATTCCACAGGCTTCAGGTGTGATGGCAGCAGTAGTACATTCTCCTTCCTCAGGTGTGATGGCAGTATCAACATTATAGTCCCATCCTTCAGTACGATGGCAGCGGTACATTACACATCCCTCAGGTGTGATGGCAGAATCAACATATAGTCCCATGCCTCAGGTGTGATGGCAGCAATTACATTCCCCCATCCCTCAGGTGTGATGATATCCAGCACTATAGCCTCCATGCCTCAGGTGTGATGGCAGCAGTACTGCATTCCCCATCCATCAGGTGTGGTGGCAGAATCACCACTGGGGCTCCATCCGCCGGGTGTGATAGCAGTATCAGCACTATAGTCCCATGCTTTGGGGTGATGGCAGCAGTACTGCATTCCCCATCCCTCAGGTGTGATGGCAGTATCAATACTAGTCCACTCCTCAGGTGTGATGGTAGCAGTACTACCTTCCCCATCCCTCAGGTGTGATAGCTGCTACATTACCCATCGCTCTGGTGTGATGGCAGCATTACTACACCCCATCTCAATTGCGATAGTATCAGTATAGTCCCATCCCAAAGGTATGATGGCAGTATCAGCATATATTCCCCATACATAGGGTAGCCGACAGTACTACATTCCCATTCCTCAGATGTGATGGCAACAGTAGCATAACCATCCCTCAGGCGTGATGGCAGTATCAGCACTATAGTCCTCATCCTCAGGTGTGATGGCAGCAGTACTTCATTCACAGGCTTCAGGTGTGATGGCAGCGTACTACATTCCCTTCCCTCAGGTGTGATGGCCGTATCAGCACTATAGTCCTCAGGCCTCGCTGTGACAGCAGTACTGTTCGGTCCCTCAGGTGTGTGGCAGTATGATCTCTGCAGATCCAACCTTCAAGTGCGATAGCAGCAGTATTACATTCTGCATCAAATCGGGTCTGATAGCAGTATCAGCACTATAGTCCCATACTCAAGGTGTGATGCAGCAATATCATTCCCCATCCCTCAGGTGTGAGGCAACAGTACTACATTACATCCCTCTGATGCGATGGCAGTATCAGCAGTGTAGTCCCCATCCCTCAGGTGTGATGTCAGCATTGTATTTCCCATCACAGATGTGACACTATCAGCCTATTCCTGACATGGGTGTGATGGCAGCATACTACATTCCCATCCTCAGGTGTGATGAGAGCAGTACATTACCAATCCCTCAGGTGTGATATCAGTATCAACACTATAATCCCCATCCTCGTGGTGGCTGTACTACATTACAGAGGCTTCAGGTATGATGGAGGCAGTACTACATTCCTTCCCTCGGTGTGATGGCAGCATCAACACTATAGTCCACATGCCTCAGGTCTGATGGCAGCAGTACTACCCCATCCTCCAGGTGTAATGGTGACACCACACAGTCCAATGCCTCAGAGTGTGATGGCAGCAGTACTACATTCGCATCTCTCAGGTGTGATGGGAATCAACATTAGTCCCCATGCCTCTGGTGTGATGGCAACAATACTACATTCCCAAACCTGATGTGATGGCAGTATCAACCTATAGCCCTCGTGCCTCAGGTTAATGGCAGCAGTATTCCATTCCCCATTGCTCGCTGTGATGGAGCAGTACCATTCTGCATCCCTCAGATTGATGGAAGTATAAGCACCTGGTCCCATCCATTCAAGTGTGATGGCCACGATACTACATTACCCATCCCTCGGTATGGCAATATCAGCACTATATTCCCCATTCCTCAGGGTGATGGCAGCAGTACCATTCCCATCCCTCAGATATGATGGCAGCAGTACCCATTACTCATCCCCGGCGTGATGGCGTAGCAAAAAGTCCCATCCTACAGGTTTGATGGCAGCAATACCTACCACAACCCTCAGGAGGATGGCAGTATCGGATTGTAGTCCCCATCCTAAGTTGTGATGGCAGTGTTACATTCACATCCCTCAGGTGTGATGGCAGTATCAGCACTATAGTACCCATGTCTCGGTGTGATGGCAGCAGTAGTACCTTCCACATTCCTCAGGTGTGATGGCAGCAGTACTACATTACCCATAGCTCAGGTGTAATAAAACGTACTACCTCCCAATCCTCAGTGTGATGGCAGTATCAGCACTATAGTCCCCATGGTTCAGGTGTGCAGGCAGCAGTACTATACCACCTCCCTCAGGTGTGATGGCAGTACTACATTACCCATCCTCTGGTATGATGGTAGTATCAGCACTATGGTCCCCATCCCCAGGTGGATGGCAGCAGTTGCATTCCCCATCCACAGGTGTGATAACAGTATCAGCCCTATTACCCATGCACCCAGGTGTGATGGCAGCAGTACTAAATTCCCAATCCTCAGGTGTGATGGTGCTTACTACATTACCCTCCCTCAGGTGATGGAGTATCAGCATAATCCCCATCCCTCAGGTGTGATACCAGCCCCTACATTCCACAGTCTTCAGGTGTGATGGCAGCAGTACTATTCGATCCCCAGGTGTGATGGTGTACTACATTCCCTTCCTCAGGTGTGATGGCATTATCAACTATGGTCCCCATGCCTCAGGTGTGGACAGCAGTACTGGTCCCTCACAGGTGGTGGCAGTATCATGTCTATAGTTCCCATCCCTCCGTGCGATGGCAGCAGTATACATTCATCTCCAAATTGATGGCAGTATCAGCCCTAGCCCCATGCCTTAGGTGTGATGGCAGTACTACATTTACATCTAGGTGTGATGAACAGTACAGTACACATCCCTTGATTGATGGCAGTATCAGCCTATCCCCATTCCTCATTGGGTGGCAGCTGTATTAACTCACAGGCTTCACTGTGATGGCAGATACTAGATTCACTTCCTTCAGGTGTGGTGGCAGTATCCTCATATAGTCCCCATACTCAGGTGTGACGGCAGACACGTTCCGTCACTCAGGTGTCAAGGCAGTATCTCTCTGTCCCCTCCTCAAGTGTGATGAAGCAGTATACATTCTGCATCCCTCAGTGTGATAGCAGTGTACTACATTACCCATCCCTCAGGTGTGACGATATCAGCCTATTGTCCCCATGCCTCAGTTGTGATAGCAGCAGTACTACATTCCCCATCCTCAGATTGATGAGGCTATACTACATTACCCTTCCCTCAGGTGTGATGGCGTCTGCTATAATCCCCATCCCTCAGGTGATACCAGCTGTACTACATTCCACATGCTTCAGGTGTGATAGCAGCAGTACTACATTCCCCTTCCTCAGGTGTGATGGCAGTATCTGCTATAGTCTCACTCAGGTGTGATGGCAGCAGTACTACGGTCCCCCCACAGGTATGATAACGTATCATGTCTAGTTCCCATCCCTCAACTGCGAGGCAGCAGTATTACATTCATCCTCAGGTGTGATGGCAGAATCAACATTATAGTCCCATGCCTCAGGTGTGATGGCAGCAGTACTACATTCATCCTCAGTGGCAGTATCTGCACCATATTCCTTGCCTCAGGTTTGATAGCAGCAGTACTACATTCCCATCCCTCAGGTGTATCGCAGTATCAGCACTATAATCCCCGTACCTCAGGTGTGATAGCGATACTACATTCCCTTCCCTCAGGTGTGATGGCAGTATCAACATTATAGTCCCCATCCTTCAAGTGCGATGGCAGTGTTACATTCGCATCCCACGGTGTGATTGCAGAATCAGCATTATAGTCCCCATGCCTCAGGGGTGATGGCAGCAGTACTACATTCCCCATCCCTCAGGTGTGATGACAGTATCAGCACTATAGTCCCCATGCCTCAGGTGTGATGGCAGCAGTACTGCATTCCCTATCGCTCAGTTGTGATGGCAGTATCTGCCATAGTCCCCTGATTCAGGTGTGCTGGCAGCGCATTACATTCCCCATCCACTCAGGTGTGATGGCAGTATCAACACTATAGTGCCCATGCCTCAGGTGTTATGACAGCAGTACTACATTCCCCATCCTCAGGTGTGATGGCGGCCGCATTACATTACCATCCCTCAGGTGTGATGGCAGTATCAGCACTATAATCCCCATCCCTCAGGTGTGATGGCAGCTGTACTACATTCCACAGGCTTCAGGTGAGATGGCAGCAGTACTACATACCTTCCCTCAGGTGTGATGGCAGTATCAGCACTATGGTCCCCGTGTAAAGTGCAATGGTGGCAGTAGTATTCCATTCCGCATGTCTCAGGTGGCAATATCAGCCCTTTAATCCCCATGCCTTAGGGTGTGATGGCAGCAGTACTACATTCCTCATCCCTCAGTTGTGATGAGAGCAGTACTACATTACCCTTCCCTCAGGTGTGATGGCAGTATCTGCACTATAGTCCCCATGCCTCAGGTGTGGCCGGAAGCAGAACTCGTTCCACGTCCCTCAAGTGTGATGGCAGTATCATCTCTATTGTCCCCTACCCTCAAGTGTGATGGCAGCAGTATTACATTCCGCATCCCTCAGGTGTGATGTCAGAATCAGCATTATAGTCCCCATGCCTCAGTGTGTTGGCAACAATACTACATTCCCCATCCCTCAGGTGTGATGGCAGTATCAGCACTATAATTCCCATGCCTCAGGTCTGATGGCAGCAGCACTACATTCCATGTCCTCAGGTGTGATGGCGGTAATGCACTTTAGTCCCCATGCCTCAGTTGTAATGGCAGCAGTATTGCATTCCCCATCGCAGAGGTGTGATGGCAGCAGTACTACATTCTGCATCCCTCAGGTGTGATGGAAGTATCGGCACTATAGTCCCCATCCTCAGGTGCGATGGCTGCTGTACTACATTACCCATCCCTCAGTTAGATGGCAGTATCAGCACTATCTTCCCATTCCTCAGGAGTGATGGCAGCAGTACTACATTCCCATCCCTCAGATATGATGGCAGCAGTACTATATTACCCATCCCTCAGGCATGATGGCAGTATCAGCACTGTGGTCCGCATCCCTCAGGTGTGATGGCAGTAGTACTTCATTCCCCAACCCTCAGGAGTGATGGCAGTTATCCGGACTGTAGTCTCCATCCCTTAGGTGTGATGGCAGTAGTATTATTCCCATCCCCAGGTGTGATGGCAATATCAGCACTATAGTCCCCATGTCTCAGGTGTGATGGCAGCAGTAGTACCTTCCACATCCCTCAGGTGTGATGGCAGCAGTACTACATTACCCATCCCTCAGGTTTGATGGCAGTATCAGCACTATAATCCCCATCCCTGGTGTGATGGCAGCTGTACTACATTCCACAGGCTTCAGGTGAGATGGCAGTAGTACTACGTTCCCTTCCCTCAGGTGTTATGGCAGTATCAGCACTATTGGCCAAAACTTCATGTGCGGTGGTAGCAATTTTACATTCCGCATCCCTCAGGTGTGATGGCAATATCAGCACTATAGTCCCCATGACTCAGGTGTGATGTCAGCAGTACTACATTACCCATCCCTCAGTTGTGATGGCAGTGTCAGCGCTATAGTCCCTCATCCCTCAGATGTGATGGGAGCAGTACTGCATTCCCATCCCTCAGGTGTGGTGGCAGTATCAGCACTATAGTCTCCATGCCTCAGGTGTGATGGCAGAAGTACTGCATTCCCCAACCCTCAGGTGTGATTGCAGAATTAATTATAGTCCCCATGTTTTGGGAGTGATGGCGGCAGTAGTACATTCCCATCAATCAGGTGTGATGGCAGTATCAGTACTTATAGTCCCCATCCCTCAGGTATGATGGAAGTATCAGCACTATATTCCCATGCCTCAGTAGTGATGGCAGCAGTACTACATTCCCCATCCCTCAGATGTGATGGCAGAAGTGATACATTACCCATCCCTCAGGCGTGATGGCAGTATCAGCACTATAGTTCTCATCCCCAGGTGTGCGGGCAGCAGTACTACATTCCAAAGGCTTCAGGTGTGATGCAGCAGTCTACATTCCCTTCCCTCAGGTGTGATGGCAGTATCAGCGCTACAGTCCTCAGGCCTCAGCTGTGACAGTAGCAGAACTATGTTCCCGTCCCTCAGGCATGATGGAATTATCATCGCTATTGTCCCCCATCCTCAAGCGCGGCGGCAGCAGTATTACATTCTGCATCCATCAGGTGTGATGGCAGTATCAGCACTATTGTCCCCATGCCTCAGGTGTGAATGCAGAAGTACTACATTCTCCATCCCTCAGGTGTGAAGGCAGCAGTACTACGTATCATCCCTCAGGTATAATGGCAGTATCAGCAGTGTAGTCCCCATTCCTCAGGTGTGATTGCAGCAGTATTGTATTCCCCATCACTCAGATGTGGCGGCAGTATCAGCCCTATTGTCCCCATGCCTTAGGTGTGATGGCAGCAGTACTACATTCCCCATCCCTCAGGTGTGATGTGAGCAGTACTACATTCCCCATCCTCAGGAGTGATGGCAGCAGTACTATATTACCCATCCCTCAGGTGTGATGGCAGTATCAGCACTATAATCCCCATCCCTCAGGTGTTATGCAGCTGTACTACATTCCACAGGCTTCAGGTGAGGTGGCAGCAGTACTACATTCCCCTTTCCTCAGGTGTGATGGCAGTATCAGCACTATAGTCCCCATCATTCAGTTGCAATGGCAGTATTACATTCCGCTTCTCTCAGGTGTGATGGCGGAATCAGCATTATAGTCCCCATGCCTCAGGTGTGATGGCAGCAGTACTACATTCCCCATCCCTCAGGTGTGATGACAGTATCAGCACTATAGTCCCCACATGCCTCAGGTGTGTGATGGCAGCAGTACTACATTCCCATCCTCAAGTGTGATGGCAATATCAGCACTATAGTCCCAATGACTCAGGTGTGATGGCAGCAGCACTACATACCCATCCCTCAGGTGTGATGGCAGTGTCAGCTATTGTCCCCATCCTCAGATGTGATGGCAGCAGTACTGCATTCCCCATCCCAGGTGTGGTGGCAGTATCTGCACTAGGGGTTCCATCCCTCGGGTGTGATGGCAGTATCAGCACTTTAGTCTCCATGCCTCAGGTGTGATGGCAGAGTACTGCATTCCCAACCCTCAGGTGTGGGGCAGAATTAGCATTATAGTCCCCATGCTTGAGGTGATGGCAGCAGTACTTCATTCCCCAACCCTCAGGAGTGATGGCAGTATCAGGACTGTAGTCCCCATCCCTAAGGTGTGGTGGCAGCCATGTTACATTCCCCATCTCTCAGGTGTGATGGCAGTATCAGCACTATAGTCCCCATGTCTCAGGTGTGATGGCAGCAGTAGTACCTTCACATCCCTCAGGTGTGATGGCAGCAGTACTACATTACCATTGCTCAGATGTGATGGCAGCAGTACTATATTCCCCTCTCAGGTGTGATGGCAGTAGTACTTCATTACCCATCCCTCTGGTATGATGGTAGTATCAGCACTATGGTCCCCATCCCTCAGGTGTGATGGCAGCAGTGTTGCATTCCCCATCCCACAGGTGTGATGGCAGTATCAGCCCTATTGTCCCCATGACTCAGGTGTGATGGCAGCAGTACTATATTCCCCATCCCTCAGGTGTGATGATGGCTGTACTACATTACCCTTCCCTCAGGTGTGATGGCAGTATCTGCACTATAATCCCCATCCCTCAGGTGTGATGCCAGCTGTACTACATTCCACAGTCTTCAGGTGTGATGGCAGCAGTACTACATTCCCTTCCTCAGGTGTGATGGCAGTATCAGCACTATAGTCCCCATGCCTCAGGTGTGATGGCAGCAGTACTACGGTCCCCTCCACAGGTGTGATGGCAGTATCATGTCTATAGTTCCCATCCCTCAAGTGCGATGGGAGCAGTATTATATTCCTCATCCCTCAGGTGTGATGGCAGAATCAGCATTATAGTCCCCATGCCTCAGGTGTGATGGTAGCAGTACTGCATTCTCTCCTCCTCAGGTGTGATGGCAGTATCTGCACCATAGTCCCCATGCCTCAGGTGTGATGGCAGCAGTACTACATTCTCCATACCTCAGGTGTGATGGCAGCATTTCTACATTACCCATCCCTCAGAGTGATGGCAGTATCAGCACTATATCCCCATGCTTCCAGTGTGATGGCAGCTGTGCTACATCCCCATCCTCAGGTGTGATGGCAGTATCCAGCACTATTGTCCCCATGCCTCAGGTGTGATGGCAGCAGTACTCGGTCCCTCCCACGGTGCGTGCTTGAATATCCGTAATATAGTTCCCATCCCCTGGCGCGGCGGCAGTATTACATTCTCATCCCTCAGGTGTGATGGCAGAATCAGCATTATAGTCCCCATGCCTCAGGTGTGGTGGTGGCAGTACCATTCTCTATCCTCCAAGTGTGATGGCAGTATCTGCACCATGGTCCCTATGCCTCAGGTGCTATGGCAGCAGTACTACCCATTCCCCATACCTCAGGTGTGATGGCGGCATTACACATTACCATCCCCTGGGAGTGATGGCAGTATCAGCACTATTGTCCCCATGCCTTCAGGTGTGATGGCAGCAGTGCCTACATTCCCCATACCTCGGGTGTGATTTCAGCATTCTACGTTACCCATCCTCAGGGTGATGGCGAGTATCAGCACTATAATCCCCATCCTCAGGTGTGATGGTAGCTGTATAGCATTCCACAGGCTTCAGGTGGATGGCAGCAGTACTACATTCTCCTTCCCTCAGGTGTGATGGCAGTATCAGCATTATAGTCCCCATCCTTCAAGTGCGATGGCAGCAGTATTACATTTCGTATCTCTCAGGTGTGATGGCAGAATTAGCATTATAGTCCCATGCCTCAGGTGTGATGGCAGCAGTGCTACATTACCCATCCCTCAGGTGTGATGGCGGGGTGTCAGTGCTTGTAGTCCCCATCCCTCAGGTGTGATGGCAGCAGTACTGCATTCCCCATCCATCAGGTGTGGTGGCATTATCACCACTAGGGCTCCATCACCGGGTGGATGGCGTATCAAGCACTATAGTTCCCATACTTTGGGAGTGATGGCAGCAGTACTACATTCCCCATTCCTCAGGTGTGATGGCAGTATCGGTACTATAGTCCCATCCTCAGGTGTGATGGAAGTAGTACTTCCTTCCCCATCCCTCAGGTGTGATGGCAGTATCAGCACTATAGTCCCCATGCCTCAGGTGTGATGGCAGCAGTACTACTTTCCTCATCCCTCAGTTGTGATGGCAGCAGTACTACATTCCCCATCACTCAGATGCGATGGCAGCAGTACTACATTCCCCATCCTCAGGTGTGACGAGGCACGTAGTATATACCCCATCACCAGATGTGATGGCAGCAGTACTATATTCCGCATCCTCAGGTGTGATAGCAGCAGTACTACGTACCCATCGGTCAGGTGTGATGGCAGCGTTACTACATTCCCCATCCTCAGGTGTGATGGCAGTATCAGTACTATAGTTCCCTTACCTCAGGTGTGATGGCAGAAGTACTACATTCCCCATCCCTCAGGTGTGATGCAGCAGTACTACATTACCCATCCCTCAGGTATGATGGCAGTATCAGCAATACAGTCCCCATCCCTCAGGTGTGATGGCAGCAGTATTACATTCCCTTCCCTCAGGTGTGATGGCAGTATCAGCACTATGGTCCCCATCTCCTCAGGTGTGATGGCAGCAGTACTTTGTTCCCCATCCCTCAGGTGTGATGGCAGTATCATCCTATAGTCCCCATCCCTCAAGTCGCGATGGAAAGGTATTATATCACGCATCCCTCAGGTGTGATGGCAGCAGTACTACAATCCTTATCCTCAGGTGTGACGGCAGCAGAAAGGCATCTCCCATCCCCAAATGTGATGGCAGTATCAGCACTATAGTCCCCATGCCTCAGGTGTGATGGCAGCAGTACTACATTCCCATCCTCAGGTGTGATGGCAGCAGTACTACATTACCCATCCTCAGTTGTGATGGCAGTATCAGCAGTATAATACCCATACATCAGGTGTGATGGCAGCTGTTCTACATTCCACAGGCTTCAGGTGTGATGGCAGCAGTACTACATTCCCTTCCTCAGGTGTGATGGCAGTATCAGCACTATAGTCCCCTATCCCTTAGGTGCGATGGCCGGTATACATAGCCGCATCCCTCCGTGTGATGGCAGAATCAGCATTATAGTCCCCATGCCTCAGGTGTATTGCAGCAGTACTACATTTTTCCCCACCCTCAGGGGTGATGACAGTAGCAGCACTATGGTCCCCATGCCTCAGGTGTGATGGCAGCAGTACACATTCCTCTGTTACCTCAGGTGTGATGGCAGTATCAGCTATGGTCCCATGCCTCAGGTGTGATGGCAGAAGTACTACATTACCATCTCTCAGGTGTGAGTGGCACTGTCAGCACTATAGTCCCATACACTCAGGTGAGATGGCAGCAGTACTGCATTTCCCATCCCTCAGGTGTGGTGGCAGTATCAGCACTAGGGGCCCATCCCTTGGGTGTGATGGCAGTAACAGCACTATTGTCTCCATGCCTCAGGTGTGATGGCAGAAGTTACTGCATCGCCAACACTCAGGTGTGATGGCAGAATTAGCATTTAGTCTCCATGCTGGGTGTGTTGGCAGCAGTACTACATTCCAATCCCTCAGGTGTGATGTGGCAGAATCATTACTATAGTCCCCATCCCTCAGGTGTGATGGCAGCAGTACTAGATTTCACAGGCTTCAGGTGTGATGGCAGCAATACTACATTCCCATCCTCAGGTGTGATGGCAGTATGAGCACTGTAGTCCCCATGCCTCAGGTGTGATGGCAGCAGTGCTACATTCCATCCCTCGGTGTGATAGCAGCAGTACTACATTGCCCGTTGCTCTGGTGTGATGGCAGCATTACTACATTCCCCATCCTCACGTGTGATGGCAGCAGTACTTCATTCCCCATCCACTCAGGTGTGATGGCAGCAGTGTTTATATTACCCATCCTCAGGTGTGATGGCAGTATCAGCAGTATAGTCCCCATCCCTCAGGTGTGATGGCAGCAGTATAGCATTCCCATCCCACAGGTGTGATGGCGAGTATCAGCCCAGATGTCCACATGCCTCTGGTGTGATGGCGGCAGTACTTCATTCCCCATCCCTCAGGTGTGATGGCAGTATCAACCCTATTGTCCCCATGCCTCCAGGTGTGATGGTAGTACTACTATTCCCATCCCTCAGGTGTGATAAGAGCAGTACTACATTACCCATCCCTCAGGTGTGATGGCAGTATCAACACTATAATTCCCATCCCTTAGGTGTGATGGCAGCTGTACTACATTCCACAGGCTTCAGAAGTGATGGCAGCAGTGCTACATTCCCTTCACTCAGGTGTGATGGCAGTATCAGCACTATAGTCCCATGACTCCGATGTGACGGCGGCAGTACTACGTTCCCGTCCCTCTGGTGTGATGGCAGTATCATCTCTATAGTCCGCATCCCTCAAGTGCGATGGCAACAGTATTACATTCCGCATCCCTCAGGTGTGATGGCAGAACCAGCATTATAGTCCCCATGCCTCAGGTGTGATGGCAGCAGTTCTACATCTCCACCCTCAGGTGTGATGGCAGCGGTATTTCTCACCCGCCTCCCCGGTATGATGGCAGTATCAGCACTATAGTCCCCATCCCTCAGTTTTGATCGCAGCAGTACTGCGTTCCCCATCCCACCGGTGTGATGGCAGTATCAGCCCTATTGTCCCCATGCCTCAGGTGTGATGGCAGCAGTACTACATTCTCCATCCTCAGGTGTGATGAGAGCAGTACTACATTACCCATCCCTCATGTGTGATGCAGTATCAACACTATAATTCCCCGTCCTCAGGTGTGATGTAGCTGTCCTGCTTTCCACAGGCTTCAGGTGTGATGGCAGCTGCACTACATTCCCCCATCCTCAGGTGTGATGGCATACCAGCACTATAGTCCCCATCCCTCAGGTGTGGTTGCAGTATCAGCACTAGGTGCTCCATCCTCAGGTGTGATGGCAGTATCAGCACTATAGTCTCCATGCCTCAGGTGTGATGGCAGAAGTACTGCATTCTCAACCTCAGGTGTGATGGCAGAATTAGCATTATGAGTCCCCATGCTTTGGTTGTGATGGCAGCAGTACCACATTCCCAATCCTCAGGTGTGATGGCAGTATAGCACTATAGTACCCATGCCTCAGGTGTGATGGCAGCAGCACTACATTCCCCATCCCACAGGTGTGATAGCAGTACCAGCACTATAGTCCCCATGCCTCCATTGTAATGCCAGTCATTGCACCATAGTCCCCATCCTCTGTGTGTGATGGCAGCAGTACTACATTACCCATTCCTCAGGTGTGATGAGAGCAGTACTACATTACCAATCCTTCAGGTTTGATCGCAGTACCAGCACTATAGTCCCCATGCCTCGGGTGTGATGGCAGCAGTACTACATTACCCATTCCTCAGGTGTGATGAGAGCAGTACTACATTATCCATCCTTCAGGTTTGATCCGTGGTACTAGCACTATAGTCCCAATGCCTCAGGTGTGATGATAGCAGTACTACATTCCCCATCCTCAGGTGTGATGGCAGTATCAGTGCTATAGTCCCATGCACTCAGATTGTGTGATGGCAGCAGTGCTACATTCCCCATCCCTAAGGTGTGATGGCTGTCCTTTACATTCCCATCCCTCAGGTGTGACGGGCAGCAGTACTACATTCCCATCGCTCAGATGTGATGGCAGCAGTACTACATCACATCCCTCAGGTATGATGGCAGTATCAGCACTGTATTCCCCATGCCTCAGGTGTGATGGCAGCAGTACTACATTCCCCATCCCTCAGATGTGATGGCAGCAGTACTACATTACCCATTCCTCTGGCATGATGGCAGTATCAGCACTATAGTCCCCATCCTCAGGTGTGATGGCAGCAGTACTACATTCCCCATCCCTCTGGTGTCCTGACAGTATCAGCACTTTAGTCTCCATGCCTGAGGCATGATGGCAGGAGTGCTACATTCCTAACCCTCAGGTGTGATGGCAGTATCATCTCTATAGTCCCCATCCCTTAAGTGCGGTGGCAGCAGTATTTACATTCCACATCCCTCGGCATGATGGCAGAATCAGCATTATAGTCCCATCCCTCTGGATTGATGGAAGCAGTACTACATTCCCCATCCCTCAGGTGTGATGGCAGAATCAGCACTATAGTCCCCAAGCCTCAGGTGTGATTGCAGCAGTACTACATTTCCCATCCCTCAGGTGTGATGGCAGTATCAGCACTATAGTCCCCATCCCTCAGGTGTGATGGCAGTTTCAGCACTATTTTTCTGATTCCACTGGTGTGATGGCAGCAGTACTACATTCACCATCCCTCAGGTGTGATGACAGCAGTACTACATGACCCATCCCTTAGGTGTGATGGCAATATCAGCACTATATTCTCCATGCCTCATGCGTGATGGCAGCAGTACTACTTTCCCCATCCCTCAGGTGTGATGGCAGTATCAGCACTACAGTCCCCATACCACAGGTGTGATGGCAGCTGTGCTACATTCCCCATCCCTCAGGTGAGATGGCACTAGTACTACATTCCCCATCCCTCAGGTGTGATGGCAGTTGCAACACTATAGTCCCCATGCCTCAGGTGTGATGGCAGCTGTACTACATTCCCCATCCTCAGGTGTGGTGTGATGGCAACATTACTATTCCCGTCCTCATGTGTGACTGCAGTATCCGCTCTACAGTCCCCATGCCTTGGTGTGATGGCAGCAGTGCTTCATTCCCGTCCCTCAGGTGTGATGGCAGTATCAGCACTATAGTCGCCATGCCTCGTGTGATGGCAGCAGTACTTCATTCCCTTCCTCAGGTGTGTTGGCAGTATCAGTGCTATAGTCCCATTCTTCAGGTGTGACGGCAGTACTACATTCCCCATCCCTCAGGTGTGATGGCAGCAGCACTGCATTCCCATCCCTCAGGTGTGATGGCAGTGTCAGCACTATAGTCCCCATTCCTCAGGTGTGATGGCAGCAGTACTGCATACCCCATCCCTCAGGTTTGATGGCAGTATCAGCACTAGGGGACCCATCCCTTAGGCGTGATGGCAGTATCAGTACTATAGTCCCCATCCTCCAGGTGTGATGGCAGTGTCAGCACTATAGTTCCCATGCCTCAGGTGTGATTCCAGCAGTACTACATTCCCCATGCCTCGGGTGTGAAGGCAGCAGTACTGCATTCCCCATCCCTCAGGTATGATGGTAGCAGTACTACATTCCCCATCCTCAGGTGTGATGGCTGCAGTACTACATTACACATCCCTAAGGTGTGATGGCAGTATCAGCACTATAGTCCCCATGCCTCATGTGTGATGGCGGCAGTACTACATTCCCCATCCCTCCGGTGTGATGGCAGTATCAGCACTATAGTCCACATGCCTCAGGTGTGATGGCAGCTGTACTACTTCCCATCCCTCAGGTGTGAAGGCAGCAGTACTACATTCCCATCCCTCAGGTGTGATGGCAGTATCAGCACTATAGTCCCCATGACTCAGGTGTGATGGCAGCAGTACTACATTATCCATCCCTCAGGTGTGATTGCAGTGTCAGCACTATAGTCCCCATCCCTCAGATGTGATGGCAGTGACTCTTCCCCATCCTCTCAGGTTTGATGGCAGTATCAGCACTAGGGGCCCCATCCCTTAGGCTTGATGGCAGTATCTGTACTATACTCCCCATCCCTCAGGTGTGATGGCAGCAGCACTACATTCTCCATCCCTGAGGTGTGATGGCAGTATCAGCACTATAGTCCCCATGCCTCAGGTGTGATGGCAGCAGTACTACATTCCCATCCCTTAGATGTGATGGCAGTATCAGCACTATAGTCTATAGTCCGTATCCCTCAAGTGCGATGGCAGCATTACTACATTACCCATCCCTCAGGCGTGATGGCAGTATCAGCACTGTAGTCCCCATCCCTCAGGTGTGATGGCAGTATCAGCACTATTGTCCCCATGCCTCAGGTGTGATGGCAGCAGTACTACATTCCCATCCCTTGGTGTGATGGCAGTATCAGCACTATATTCCCCATCCCTCAGGTGTGATGGCAGTATCAGCACTATAGTCCCCATGCCTCAGATATGATGGCAGCAGTACTACATTCCTCATCCTTCAGGTGTGATGGTAGTATCAGCACTCTAGTCTCCATGCCTCAGGTGGGATGGCAGCAGTACTTCATTCCCCATCCCTCAGGTGTGATGGCAGTATCAGCACTGTAGTCCCATGCCTCAGGTGTGATGGCAGCAGTACTACATTCCCCATCCCTCAGGTGTGATGGCAGTATCAGCACTATGGGCCCCATCCCTCAGGTGGGACAGCAGGAGTAGTACATTCACCAGCCAGCTGTGGTGATGGCAGAAGCACTACAGTCCCCACCCCTTCAGTGTGATGACCGTAGCAATAATGCAGTCCATGTCCCTCTGTGGTGGATGGCAGTAGTGACAGCACTATGATCCCCTTCTTTAACACCTACACCCCACATGCACAAGTTACAAATTATTTGGTCTCTTAGCTTGCTAGAACTCAGAAGTGAATTAATCTGAATCATCACCGCTAAGGTGGACTACCTTTGTTTTTTTGTATCTATAATTTAACTACCTGAATTGGATTTC
Organism: Neoceratodus forsteri; assembly: GCA_016271365.2. Lineage (NCBI taxonomy): Eukaryota > Metazoa > Chordata > Ceratodontiformes > Ceratodontidae > Neoceratodus > Neoceratodus forsteri. Next base: position 55,766,413 of record CM028129.1, read on the forward strand.
TGCCTTTGACACCGATTACCAGGGTTAGGGAACAGACTTGGATGTTGGAGTGCTAGCTGGTGGGTGAAGGCTTGAGTGTCCAAAGACCACTCCCCTTCTCCTGGGAGGGAGGGTGAGTTCACAGCTCAGCATTTGCTGGCCTCCTGGTGGAGGCCAAAGGCACAACACGCCGGCCCTCATTGTGGGAAGAAACTTGACGGACGTCGACTGGTGCCTTGACATGCATTGTTACGCCCCAGGAAATGGGAAAACACCGCTGGCCAACTCAAGGATGGCTGCTGGTCCCTCCATAGAGCCGAAGCCCCAGACTTATGTCCATTCTGACCACTGCCATGCCCAGGATACACATGAAGCTCTTTGGGGCAATTCTCTCCCCGGTAGCCTCCCTATAGGGGTAGTGGCCCACCATTGAAGGTTTACTTTGGGTTACCTGTAGCACAGCAGTAAGGGCAGTGGATGGTGGTCGGGACTGAGCAGCGGTGGTAGGCCTTGGCAGGCCTGAAGGAGTGGATAGCCAGGGTAGTAGGAGCAAAAAATGCTTGAGTTTGCTTTGAAATAAAGTGTCTTCACCTAAAAATCCACAAGTGATTAGTGGAGGACCTTCAAATGGATTCATGCATCTCCCAGGAATGTGGATGCTTTTTATGTTGATTGCCGCATGCACAAGAAACATGTTACGCCAGCTTTTCCATAAGCAGGTTGTGGAGGCATGGCACTGTTGTGCTCATTGCCCCCACAGCCTGCAAAGGCTTGTCCTGCTTCCCAATGTCATAGCACGCGCTGCTGACACTAGTTCAGCCAGTGTGCCACAACTTCTAAAAATCAGCCACCGCAATCAGGGGCCGCCCCGCCATTGCAGCGCCAGCCATCTGTTGCAATGAGGAGTGACCTTCATTGCAGGGCGGGATATGAAACTCTTGGTATTGTTTGTGAACATGGCAGTGGCTTGCCACCATGTTCACAAACAATATTTACCCCCATGTTTATTTGCCGATGGGGAGCCCACTCCCCTGTCGGGCATAATGTAACCTCCCCATTTAATTATCTGTCGATGGAGTGCCGCTGGCAGAAAGGAATTCCCCTTTTTTTTTTTCCTGATGGGGTGCCTAACTCGCTGGCAGAAAGGAATCCTCCCATTTTGTTGTTTGCCAATGGGGATGCCTAATCCCGCATCGCTACAGCTGCCCCTCCCAAAAATACAAGACTTCGTGGCACGCTGGGAGCCCAGTGTGCCATATGCCCATTTTGTTGTTTGTCAATGGGGTGCCCAGTCCCCTGCTGGCTACAGCTGTCCCCCAAAGCCAGACTCTGTGGCATGCTGGGAGTCCACCCTAGCGTGCCACATGCCCATGTAAAGTTGAAAACGGCCCTGCTACATTTTCGTTTTTTTGTACCTGAAAAAGGAAACTGTCTCACGAGTCTCCCTGTCCCCCCCACAACTCGTCTACCCACTGCCACCTAGCTTCCCACACCCCTGCTCACCCCCATACTTACTTCCAGAGCTCAGTGCGACAACCTTCTGTGGACCCGGAACATGTCTGCACTCTTCAAAGCCGACCATGAACTGAGGAAATGCCGTAAGGTGTATAATGTAATGAATAGGGTTTTTCAACTTGAGTGCATATCTCAGGCATTTTTGGGAATTTTTTCACCAAATTTTCAACATGGGGTTTTGGGACCCTCCTCATGAATTCTTGAACTGTCATGGCGTTACTCGGCCTGAAAGGTGGTTTCACGGTCACTGCGTGGAATTACCCTTCAGGGCTGATTAACGAAATAACAGTGCCAGTGTTTGTGGTGGGCTCTCAAAAAGCCTATGTTGCAAATCTGGTGGGAAAATCAAAAACGACTGTTTTACGAGTGTGCGTGGCGCAGTTGCTACACACCGTAACTCGTGAACTTGCAATATTTTCACGCCAGATTTTCAACATTGGCATTTTGTCATACCTCCTTGTGAGCAGTACAGTTGTCATTGTTCACATCCTGGCTAAAATGTGTTTTCACACTTCCACCACAGAATAGCGCAGTCGCTGTAGGAAATCAGTGTTCAGGACAATTAAGAAAATGACAGTGACACTGTTCATGAGTAGAGGTACTAAAATGCCTATGTTGAAAATTTGCAACAATACTCCATAAAATGACTGTGTTATGAGCGCATGCTGTGCAGTTGGCACGCACTTGTAACTTCTATGAATTTATATTTTCACCCAGATTTTCAACATTGCCATTTTCCCAGACCTACTTATAAACAGTACAGCTGTCATTTTTTTCCAACCTCGGCTAAATGTGTTCTGCACTTCCAGCGCAGAAATAGAGCGTTGCTGTTCGGGACAGATTGAAAATGACAATGATACTGTTCATGGGCAGAGGTCCTAAAATGCCTATGTTGAAAATTTGGTGATGATAGCCCATCAATTGACAGTGTTACAAGTGTGCATTGCAACTTTCCACGCACTTTGTAATCCTCGCAAATTTGTATTATTGTCACGCCCACATTTTCAACAGTGGCATTTTTCTCACACCTCCTTATGAACAGTACAGCTGTCATTTTCTCATCCTGGCTAAAATATGTTTTTGCAGTCCTGCCAGAGAGTAACACGGTCACTCTGGGAAATGAGTGTTTGGGACAGATTAAGATTGACTGAGTGAGAGGGGCGAGTGACCAAGCTCAACTGAGCTCTAGTTGGGACTGCGGCAGATTTGTTTGTGGGCAGACAAAGGCCCCAACACAAGAGCCCAGTACAAAAGGGGCGCCTGCAGCACTGGGAGAAACAATGAGAGAGCGACTGAGGGAGGGGAGTGGAGCGAACTCACTGAAGCGCCGTCAGGACTGCTGCAGATTTCTTTGTGGGCAGAAAAGCGCCAGTGCAGGCAGGGGCCCAGTACAAAAGGCCAGCCTGCAGCATTGGGAGAAACAAGTGAGACAGGGAGCCTTAGTGGAGCACAACAGAGTTCTATCAGGACTGCTGCAGATTTCTTTGTGGGTGAAAAGGCGACCGATGCAGACAGGAGCCCCATACAAAAGGGAGCTTGCAGCGCCAGGACAAACAGAATGAGCGCATGAGAGAGGGAGACTGAGCGACCTCAACGGAGCTCTGTCGGGACAGCTGCAGATTTTTTGTGGACAGACAAAGGTGCCAATGCAGCCAGGAGCCCCATACAAAAGCGCAGTCTGCAGCGGCCAAGAGAAACAGAACGAGCGAGTGACAGAGCGGTAGTGAGTGAGCTCAGCGGAGCTTCCATTGTGACTGCTGCGGATTTCTTTGTGGCAGAAAATGTGACAATGCAGGCAGGAGCCCAGTACAAAAGGCCAGCTTGCAGCACCGCAGAAACAGAATGCATGAGTGACAGAGGGGAGTGAGCGAGCTCAATGGAGCTGTGTCAGAACTCCTTCAGATTTCTTTCTGGCCAGAAAAAGCTACTCAATGTAGGCAGGAGCCCAGTACAAAAGGGCAGCCTGCAGTGCCAGGAGACACAGAACAAGCGAGTGAGGGAGGGGAGTCGGTGAGCTCAATGGAGCTCTGTTGGGACTGCTGCAGATTTGTTTTTGGGTAGAAAAGGCAGCAATGTACACAGGGCACAGTACAAAGGGCACCCTGCACTGGCAGGAAAACCAGAATGAGCGAGGAGCAATCTCAGCGGACCTGTATTGTAACTGCTGCAAGTTTCTTTGTGGGCATAAGAAGGCAGCAACACAGGCAGAAGCCCAGTAGACAAGGGCAGCCTGCAGTGCCGGCAGAAACAGAATGAGTGAGTGAGAGAAGGGCGTGAGCGAGCTCAACGAAGCTTTGTCTGGAGTGCTGCAGATTTCTTTGTGAGCAGAAAAAGTGCCGACAGAGGCAGGAGCCCAGTACAAAGGGTAGCCTGCAGTGGCGGAGAACCAGAAGGAGTGAGTGAGACAGTGGGGAGTGAGCGACCTCAACGGAGCACTGTTGGGACAGCTGTGGATTTCTTTGTGGGCAGAAGAAGCCACCAACACAGGCAGGAGCCCAGTACAAAAGGGCAGCCTGCAGCTCAGGAGAAACAGAATGAGCGAGTGGGGGTGAGCCACCTCAATGGAGCTCTGTCGGGACAGCTGTGGATTTCTTCCTCGGCAGAACAAGGTGCCAATGCAGGCAGCAGCCCCGCATAAAAGAGCAGCCTGCAGCACCAGGACAAAGAGACTGAGCCAGTGACAGAGGTTCACTGAGCATGCTCAGCAGAACAACGCAATCAACATTCGGCATTGACAAATGCTTGTTTTACTTGGTGTCCATGAAAAGGGTGTCTCCCAGTTTTCATGTCTGAGCTCAGATGTGAATTGAGCACTACTCTGCCCTCTAGCATCATACAGCCCTGGGGTCTTACCTTCTAGATGTCATTGAATGTGCTTTCAAAATTCACTGGCCAAACATGAGTACGCTTAAATACTTAACATTTGCTTTTTGTTGAAGCAGTCTATCAGAAAACTTTTGTTGTCACATAGACTGAAACCGAAGGTGGGAGAAAAGGTGCAAATGATCCAATTCACCTAAATGGGGTGCTAACTGTGAAGTCTTTTCATAAGTAGTAAGACAGTTTTTTCCTTGTGAATATACTTTCATTCAGACTAGTTTTCATTCAAACAACTGAGGATTTTGGATGGCCCTGCTGATTATAAACTTGAATAAGCTAGTTGGTAACAGTGATCCTGTGTTTAGCAATCTACAACCTAGATGCTCATATGCAAGAATACAATAAAACCCTGACTAAAATCTAAAACAAGCTTATAAAACACATAAATGTATTTGAACATTTATCTTACCTATACAAAATCATTGCAGCTGAAGTAAAACTCAAGTAAATTGCATGGTACACTCTGACTACTATTATATGATGTAGTAAGCATATATTGGTATTTTTTTTTATATTCTTTGTAAACCAGGTAAGGTTCACTAGGTGGAACTGCCTGTGTTCATGAAGTGACCTAGAAGCACTGGGAGGTTAAGGACTTGCTTGGAGTCCCACAGTATGCAAATGGAGGTTGTGGGAATCAAACCCAAGTCTGCTGGATGTACTCTGTTCAATCACTGTTTGTTACGTTAACCACTAGGCTATGCTGCCAGCCATAATAACACCCATATGTAATGTCTGAATATATGATTTTAATAATAGTGCACAGTACCTACAGTATAAATTATGAACATGAAACACTTTACATTTTACTAAATGGAACTATTTGCCACTCCATCTGCTTGTTTTTTCTTACACCAAAGTGGGTGAATAGTTGACAGAGCACTGTAAATAGCTTTGATCAGGCTTCATTATTCTACATCCAGAAACAGATAACATTTGTTTATTCTGGATTTATTTAATACTGATTTTCTGTGGCTCACTAAATAGAATCTAGCACTGTATGAGGCAGATGTTTTACATTTTGAAGAGGCAATACATCTTATCCATTTAGGATTCATGTTAGAAACAGAAGTTTTTCTTCATATTTAAAACATATTCAAGTGTCAGTGTATTAATTTAATAGTTTATGCTGACTAATATATGCTGTAGAAAACAGAAGAGGATTTATTGTGAAGCAATCAGGATCTATAGTAGAACTCTTGCAGTTTCCCAGCAAGTTTTGCAAAAATCTCTGCAATTTCAGGTTACCTTTGCTCCAGTTTTCCAGTAGCCTGCCCATGTGTGTGGATACTTGTATTTTTTCTTATATCATATGGTGTAATATAAATAGTAAAAGTCTCTTAGGCACATACTACATGAAAACTGTGGTTTTCAGGAAGGAAAGCAGTCCTCAGGTGATGGAGATGTTGGTGGGAAGCATGGGTGGTTAAACTGAATGACTGATTACAACAAAGCAGTGCGGGTGATTTCCTTTACTGAGTCTGTACGCAGCAAAGCAGAAAGAATGCGAAGCACAGCAGCAGCAGTCATTTAAAGATGCTGAAATCTGGGTCGGCCGCTGGTGCTGCAGTAGCACTACTACTTGCAATGCCAGTGACCTAGGGTCAGAAACCGAACTCGGCTGCTGGAGGTCTCGGCCAGAGGAGTAGGATCGAGCACCTGGGGGACTTCTCCTCCTCCGGGAGGGTGGGCTGCAGGTTCTGATTGCTTTACCACCACCTGTGTGACCATGGGTGGTGGTGCAATGGTGCTGCAGAGTGATCAGGAGGGAGGACACTAGCCAGGATCTGGAGCAGTGGCATGTCTCTATGTGACCTATCTCCTTGGATCTCTAGTGCTGGTGCCCTCAGGGACAGAGACCAGAAAACCAGGAACAATCACCCCACATCAGCCACTGGCAGAAGGGACCCAGGTGTCCCAGACTTCATAACCAGGCTCCATGAGAGACCCACTGGGCTGCCCGGCACACACTAAGGGAGTGGAGGGTGACCTGGGGTCCCTCCCTCCCACCTGGGGTACAATCCAGGCAGGATAGGGCAGGCCCCAGGAGCTCCTGAGCACTACCTGGGGGTGAAGCTAGGGATAGCCAGCCTTGGGATCTCTGAAAAGTGGAGACTGATGCTGTAAGAAGGGACATAGAAAAGAAAATAAAAACAAATTTTAAAAGATGCTGAAATCTTAGAGATTCTGTGCAGTGACATGCAATTTCCGTGAGGCACTGTTCCTTTTCTTTGTATTGTCAAATTTTTGTACCACTGGACATTTGTGAAAATGGCATTTTGCTCACATAACCTTCACATATAAAACAAAACTGAATTAAATTGAAATGGACCCCAGAACAGAGATGATGTTACAATCTGAACATTATATTCTCACTATCATGTTAAAACCTCGATTTAAGGCTGCCCAGGCTTCCTTGCTTCCTCTGGCATCACAGACATCTGCAGATATAAAGACCTACTCACTGAAAAGTGCCAAATGAAATGGTGGTACTATTTCATCACAACAGCATCTTGATCTACTAACTCCCAAACCTCCCTACCAGCAAGAGGTGCATCTACTGTGAACGATCAAGATGAAGAAGAGGGCATTTGGTCAGAGCTGCAAGATATTGATAAAAACAGTACTTATTCCAGTGTTTTCCAAGGACATACTGCTGCCAGTATGGTAGAAGACTATCTAAAAGATCCTAGTAAACCATCTATACGGGATGACCCTCTGAAATATTGGCAGAGTAAGAGAAAAATCTGAACAGCATTGTACAAAACAACCATGTTTTACTTGAGTTGTCCTCCCACCAGTATCTATTCAGAGAGAGTCTTTAGCACAGCTGGTAGTGTTGCTTCTGACTTATGCCAGCTGTTTGGTACCTGAAAATGCTGAACGTCTCACATTTCTGAAGGTCGGTCTTCATCTTTTCAGCGGATGCACTTCTGTAAAACATCACACTGATCCTAACAGTGTTGAAGAGGAGTCAGTATGCATTCATGAAGAAGATTAATAGGTCATTGTGTCATGTGGGTGTTTAGCTGCGGATGATGTCTGTAAGGTCACAGGATAAAAATACTGCAGACAATTACACCAATATCCTGAAGTGTGACTGAAAGAAAGACACAGCACACACAACCACATCAGTGTTACTCTTCTTTTTAGTGCACCAATTTTAAATAAAACATCTCGGGCCTGATTTTCAAAGGGTCACATATAGACACCATGGTGCACCGATCGATGGCTGTGGTAACCTCTAAGTGCGCCAGGAGCCCTGCACCCTATTCTAGAAAAAAGGGGGTCCTTGCACCAAATTCCCAGGAGTTGCCGGAGTCTCAGTCATAAAAACATAGAAACACAGAAACATAGAAACATAGACTTTGACAGCAGATAAGGACCACTTGGCCAACCCAGTCTGCCCATTTCCCTACCTACTGGATAAGCTGCAGATTCTAGTTAACCAACAGCCTACTTCCTGCAACCCCCCACTGTAATTGTCTTGTGTCTGTCCCATGCATGTTTGAATTCCCCCACTGTTTTAGACCCAACGACCTCCGCAGGAAGGCTGTTCCATGTATCCACCACTCTCTCCGTGAAAATAAAATTCCTCACATTACCCCTGAGCCGTCCCCCCTCTATCTTTAAATTATGCCCCCTTGTTCTTACACATCTCTTTTTCTGAAAGATGCTACCCTCCTGGACTTTGTTGATTCCCTTGAGGTACTTGAACATTTCTATCATGTTCCCCTGTCCCTCCTTTCATCAAGAGTATACATATTAAACTCTCTCAGTCTCTCTTCTTATGGTTTCTGCTGCAGACCCTGAACCATTTTAGTTGCCCTCCTCTGGACTGCTTCCATCCTGTCTATGTCCTTGCATAGATGAGGTCTCCAAAACTGCACACAGTACTCCAGATGGGGTCTCACCAACTGTCTGTACAGAGGATAACCACTTCCCTTTTTCTACTTGACTTGTGATGCCCTTCCTATGCATCCCAGTATCCCTGGCTCTCCTTACCAACTTTTCACATTGCTTACCTACCTTTAGGTCATCTGATATGACTACCCCAGGTCTCTTTCCATTTTGTTGTTGTTAGTATCTCCCTGCTATTGTGTACTCTTCTCCTGGGTTTTTGTTTCCCAGGTGCATTACTTTGCACTTCTTTGCATTGAATCTAAGTTGCCATATGTCTGACCATTCCTACAACCTTGCCAAGTCTCTTCTCATCCTTTCTACCCCCCGTTGCGTATCAACTTTGTTACAGATCTTTGTGTCATCCACAAAGAGGCATACCTTTCCTTCCAGACCCTCCGCAGTGTCACCTATAAAGATGTTAAAGAGGACTAGACCCAGTAATGAGCCCTGAGGTACTCCACTGGTAACCCCCCCTTTCTTCAGAATGTGTTCATTTCACTATTACCTTCTGTGTCCTGTTGTGCAGCCAGTTTGCTACTCAGGCTACCAGTCTTGCAGTAAACCTTTGGTGCACTAAAGGGGTTTGATGAAGGGTTCTATTGTCAAGCCCCCCTCAGCCTGGCACAACCCTAGCCCATAGCTGCAATGTTTGGAGGAGGGACAGGCTGCATGGTACACAGCAGCTGCCCCAGTGTGGGTGCTGGTAGTGGGCAGCAGAGGCACAACAGACTATGGGAGACTACTCTGGTAGCACCAGAGCAAACATGCCTTGGATCTGAAACACAGCTGCAGAGTGCAGTGGGCAGTATGCTGCCATGAACCATGTCCTGGACTCCTCATGCCACCAGCCTTTACCAGCTGCTCACATCGTGCCATCACCCCGACAGGGGGTAACTGACCATGGTGGCACAGGATGAGGGAATGCACATGGTGGGGAATGTACCCTGGGCAAAGCCAATGGTCCCGATGCACAGCTATAGGTGCCGGAAGAGTGATGGCTGGTGGGATGCACACCACAAGCAGCAGATGCCATCCCAAGGTCTGGCAGTCAGCATGTCAGGGCATGTGCATACTGCAGGTCAGCTGGCAGGAGTGGCAGCATTGGGAGTCCAGAACACAATCAGTGGCAGCATACTGCCCATGGTCACATCGTGGCTGTATGTCACTGTGCAGGGCACGCCTTTCCTGGTGTCACCAGTGTTCCCCTCCCACCCCCCGCTGTGCCTGTTTACCCAGCACTGGCACCCTTACTGGTCCTGCTGGACTGTGCCATGCAGCCTGCCCTCCCAAATGTGGTTTATGCAAGCCACCCAGCACAAGGGCTGTTAGATCAGGTCGTGGCTGGTGTAACGTCAGCGCCACTTTGCGTCCATGGCGGGACTTCCGAAATCCAAAATAAGGGGTTGCTACAGCCCCACCGTGGTGCAAGCCCTCCTGCGACCTGCCTCACCAGCATGTGTGGTGCAGGGGTAGTGCAGGGCAGCTTCAGCGCAAGGCATTCTGATTTCAATGCATCCTCAGTAAAAAAATTGGGATTGCCACAAACTTTGGCACAAGGTGCCACTTGCATCAAATCCTTTTGGTGCAGGCACCTTGTGCCAAATTTGAGGCTTTTAAAATTGGGCCCTTCTCTTCTTTTGTGTGTGTGGGGGGAAGAGGGAGCAGCCTGTATTAGAATGCATCTGGAAAGAAACTGTAATAACATCAAGTAGGGGGACTCGGATGCTGGTAGAGACACCCAAGCCAGCTATAACACAGTTAAAATTAAGGCCAGTATAACATCATGTAGAAGGCAAGAAGATGCATGTAGTATACCCTTATTATACATTATACAATGGCAAGGAAATGTCCTATATTCTGATTGGTCAGTGGGTGCCTGAGACAGTGATGTTATTATACAATAACATCACTGTATTGTTTTATTGGAGCTTTTTATCACTGTTGTCTCTTCAGAAACCAAAAAAATCTACTAAAATAATTTTTTAATTTTTTTTTATTTTGTATAACATCGAGCCATTGTATAATTGCAATAAGGCACTCCAAGGTGTGTGTTATTGTGTAATAACAACTCTCCTGGGATAGTGGAAGCACTCGGCTTTGCCTCGTGCTTCAACCCACCCCAGGAGTGACATTATTGCATGATAACACACACCTTGTCATGCCTTATTGCTTAAGTATTAAATTAATACTGAATAATAAGGGTGTACTATTGGCATCTGCACACATTTTATGCAACAACGCATATAGGGCTAGGTTGGTCAGCTAGCTAGGGTTTAAAAGACAAAGAACCTCTTTGTGCAAGCACTGAGGCAATGGTTACCCTAAAGGGCATTTGGCTGGGAAGCCAAGTTTCAAAGAAATACAAATCACATACCCCCACAATGCAAAGCATTGTGGGTACCTCTTCTTCTCCTATTTTGCCTCTAATACTCCATCTTGTACCCATCACAGCTCCCTTTACACTAACCTCTTGATTTCACCTTTGCCTCCCACTGCCTGATTCACTGTGCTTTTTTTCTTAATACTGGTTCTCATCTCTCATAAGGCATTGTAGAGAGTATCCAGTTTGGCAAGAGAGAGAAGATGGGGTGGCCCCCATATACCACAGAAAGGCAAGGTGGCAGCGACAGATGAAGACAAATTGGAGTTACTAAATGATTTGTTTTGCTCTGTCTTCACCACAGAAGACAACGGGAAGGGTCCTGCACCAAGTAGGTCAGTACACAATACCACAGGAGCAGACACAAGACTCTTCATAAGGGGAAAGGGTCCTAGAAGAGCTGAATAGGCTCAAGGTAGATAAAGCAATGGGGCCAGATGGCATCCACCCTAGGGTATTGAAGGAGCATCGGGAAGAACTTGCCACACCACTGGCTGAGCTTTTCAGCAAGTCACTGGAAAGTGGAATAACACCTCAGGACTGGAAAAGGGCAGCAGTAGTACCTTTACACAAGAGTGGAAGCAGGGGAAGAGACAGGAAACTACCGACCAGCCAGTTTGACCTCAGTGGTAGGAAAAATTATGGAATCATTGCTAAAGGAGAGGATAATGAAGTACCTGGAGGATAGCAGAAAGATTGACCCCAGGCAATATGGCTTCACAGCAGGACACTCTTGTCAAACCAATATGATCGACTTTTTTGACTGGGTCACCAGAGTAGTCAACCAGAGAAGAGCAGTGGACATATCGTACCTAGACTTCAATAAAGCCTTTGAGACCGTCCCACACAGAAGGCTAGCTAACAAATTAGATCATACAGGAGTAGGTCATAAGATAGTGAACTGGATCACCAACTGGTTGCAAGATAGGATGCAGAGGGCTTGTCAATGGATCATTATCAAGGAAGGCAAAGTGACCAGTGGTGTTCCACAGGGGTCTGTGCTGGGACCTATCATTAACATTCTTTTCAGGGATATTTCAAATGACTTGAAAAGGAATGTTTGCCTGTTTGCAGATGGCACAAAACTCTGCAACAGAGTAGACATGGATGAGGAAATTAAAGGTATGGAAGCAGACCTGAAAAACATAGGAATGGTCCGGGGATTAGCAGATGAAATTTAATGCCAAGAAGTGCAAGGTTATGCATATAGGAAAAAGAAACCCAGGGATAAAGTACACACAGGGAGGGCATCAGTTAGAGGAGACAAAAACAGAAAGAGACCTTGGAGTAGTCATTGTGGATGAATTAAAGGTTGGAAAACAGTGTGATAAGGGAGCACAGCGAACAAGTGGCATCCTTGGGTGCATTGGAAGGGGAATTACAGGCAGAAAGAGTGGGGTTATCATTCCTCTCTACAGGTCCCTGGTGAGGCCACATTTAGAGTACTGCAGTCAGTTTTGGAGGCCCCACCTCAAAAATGACATAGACCGCCTGGAGAGAGTGCAGAGAAGGGCTACAAAGATGGTGCATGGACTGCATCATGAGCCATACAAGGCAAGACTCAGGGAACTAAATCTGTACACCCTTGAGAAGAGAAGAGACAGAGGGGATATGATCGAAACTTTTAAGTACGTTAAGGGAATCAACACAACACAAGCAGGAAACCTCTTCTAGCAAAACAGGGACGCGCGTACAAGGGGGCACAACTTGCGTCTGGTGGGAGGAAGGTTCAAAAGCAACTTCAGGAAGTACTTCTTGACAGAAAGGGCCATAGACACATGGAACAACCTACCTCAGGAGGTGGTGGAATCCAAGACAGTATGCAGGTTCAAACTCGCATGGGACAGACATTTTGGACACATCAGGGTGCAGTCTAAATAAGGAGGGGGCAGAAACATGGATAGACTAGATGGATCATATGGTCCCCATCTGCTGACATGATTCCTATGTTCCTATACACCACATCCCCATAATCAAACACTGAAAACACCATCTTGGTGATAATTTCCTTGCGGACTGGGAGTGGTAGGCAATCAGTGTTGTGGTAGAGGGTACCGAGTTTCGGGAGGAACTTTCTGTGGAAGGCATTGATAAGGTTGGAGACATTGAGCCTTTCATCCAGCTACACCTAAATACTTGCAGTGGGAAATGACCAAAGGGGTGCAGTCCAAGGTGGAAAAGACTAGAGGATATGGGGAGCTTTGCAAGCTTAAGGGGTAATGTGAGAAAGTTCTTTTTTTACAGAAAGGGTGGTGGATACATGGAATGGCCTACCACAGGAAGTGGTGGATATGAATACCATGTAGGGCTTTAGACAGACATGGGATAGGCATAAGGAGCAATACAGGTAAGTATGAATAGATAGGCCATTGACAGAGCAAATGCTGATGACACATTCATAACGTAGAAAAAGAAATGGGCAGACTGGATGGGCCTTGTGGTCCTTATCTGCTGACAACTTCTATGTTTCTATGTTTCTTATAGGCTTATGCCATAGGAGATGGACACCATCTTCTTGGCATTGACCCGAAGTTGGTGAGATTGGAACCAGTGTTGGACATTATTTAAGTTTTGCTGAAGTAGATCTTTCTAGGGTGGAGACTGAGGCATTTGAGACAAAAAGTGCAATGTCATCAGCATAACAGAAATATTCAAGCTGGCACTAAGGGGAGGTCATTAAGGAAGACTGAGAACTGGAGGGTCCCTGGATAAAGCCTTGGGAACTCCACATTGTTTTGGGGGGACAAGGCATCACCAACCTGGACTGACTAGAGACGGCCAGAGAGGTAGGATCGGAACTAGTTGACAGCTGGATCAGTGAGACCTGCACCTCTCAGCTTATCCAGAAGGAGGGAATGGGCTACCATGTCAAAGATCTTTGCAAGGTCAGTGACGATGACGGCAGTGGCGTGCTGCTGGTGCATTCCCTTAAGGACAGAGTAAGTGACATGCAAAAGTTTATTATTTTACGTTAGTGTAATTATGGACCAGGAAAGGCACACTGAGTTGTGACACCTTGTTAAGGGGTGCATCCTAGTGGGAGGGTAGTTACAGGAACTTGTTTTATTGACAGGGAGACTGTTGGCCAGGATAGTGGTGAAAATCCCTTACTCTTATGATACGTGCCTTATGATCTTTAACTACCAACTGGACAGGCACCAGAGATGGGGAGAAGTTATCTCCATTTAACATGTAATCCAAAGGACAGTGGCTTAACAGTGCTGCAACCCCCTTAATTACTGTGCTACAGTGTCAGTAGTGGGTATTAGCCCAAGTTCCTGGTATGGGACTAGAACCTATGACCTTCTGATCTTCCGGCCACAGTGCAACCTTTCTGAGCCATGCAAGTTATGCAGCCTTTCTGAGCTGCTGAGACACGTCTTATTTATCTTATGTAACTAAGTGAAACGTATTCATTGATAGCTTGGAGTTTAACAACTCAAGTAATATAATTAAATTTACAGATGACATAAAGGTGATGAGGGTGGTAGACTCCCGGTAAGAGGAAGACGGTCTGTAAAGGGACCTAAATGCACTGAGAGAATGGTCCAAAGACTGACAGATACAATTCAATGTGGATAAATGTAGATTCTCTACATAGGCTCAATAAAATCTGTTTGGGGGTGCTATTCAATCAGTATGATTAGTTGAGAATTGATTGAGGCTGCCATTGCATAAATAGGGGAGATTTCATAGGACATCCATGGATAAGGGTTTTAGTCACTCTGGAATATTGCAAATAATGCTGCCTAACAACAAGTGGTGTGGTCCTGACTGGAATTGGCACCATTCCAAAGTGATTAAAAAGCTTATCCCTGAATGCCTGCTGGGATATCCTATTTATACCATGGGACTGTAAAGGAGTCTATACAACCTTCATTCAGTAGCCCTCTCTACTAAGATACTAGCAGGAGAACAGGGTGAATTAAAACCCAGCCCTGCTGATTTCTGGCCTGGATCTTTAGGCCCTGTCCACACTAGGGGTCCTGTAATATTATAGGCACAGTAAAACGTTACATGTGCTTCCAAACACTGTCCGTGTCCACACCTGTAATATTTTCAAACCGTGTTTGGCAAACGTGCTTAAACCCTGGTAGTAATAGGGTGTTAGTATGGTTCCCAACACAGTTTGAAAACAAGCACGATTACCTCATCAGTGTGGACGGGTGCCCGTATCGTGTTTTAGCCTTTGCTGCCACTGTAGTCCTCCGAGGAGCCATAATTGACTGCTCCCTCAACCCTTCCACTGCTGCCGACCTCTCTTCTCTCGTCCCTCCGCCATTCACAAATCTATAGATATTTGGTTATTCATATATCCCCATCCCCATGGACAAGAGATATATTTTACTTATTTATTTTTATTTATTTATTGATATTGAGGATTGCAAACACATTTGAACCAGAGGTTGTTTTACAAAGGTTCCACGTCAACATATTATAGACATTAAAACATTGTACATGTGATGCAAAACGAAAGAGAACAATTCAGTGACATTAAGTGGTATGTCATGTAAGGCACGATCTTGAAAAAAACAGGACAAAAAAGACAATAATGCAGCCAATAAAGTGACTTTGTTATTTAAAGCAGCAGTGCAAAGAAAAAAGTTATTCCAAAAAGCTAATTTTCTGCTATGGTTATGAAAAATATTGGCAAAACTGTTGATTTGGGTTTTCTGTGTGTTTCTTATTCTGTGTACTGTACATTTGAATTTTTGTCTGGACTCTAGCCCTTCTTGGGTCCTCAGTATTATTTCTATGCAAAAATTAGGTGGCCATCTTTTTTTCTTGAGAAATAATAATTTTAAAATGTTCATAAAATTCTTAAATGATAATGAAAACTGAACATTTCACAACCAAAATAAACTGAAAGAGATATGGCATCAATTAGGAATAAAAAAGGTGGGATCAAAATTTTAACCCATTTTCGTTGCGCTGCTGCTTTAAGAGGAAAAGATTATTGAGATAGAAGGCATCAATTGGGTAAAAAGGGTCGAGACAAGAGGGAGATGGGGTAGGGTAATTGGGTAGTTGATGTCACATAAGGTTGAGGAGAGACGAGGTTGGGGGAGAGGGTGGTGGTTGGAAAATAAGGGTGTATGGGGTGAGTAAGTAGTATAGGAAGAGGTACAGGAAGCGTGGGGCATAGGTTATCTATGTAGTAGGTGAGAAACAAGGAAGTTGGGGGGATTTGGCTTAGCGTGAGGACAGAGATACATGGTATGGTGATGACAGATTAGGGTGCGCAGTCACAGCTACTAAGTGCAGTGAGGTGTTACGGAGTTTGAATTTAAAGAGCCAAGTTTTGACTCAGCATTGACATCTGAGGGAGGTTGTTAAGTCATGTAGGCCAACATAAATGTTTTCTGAGACTGCATGGTCTGGCAGAAGGGATGAGATAGGTCTGTTTGGATGCACTACGGTACAGCAAGGATTTGGAGACGGTATATGAACAGGCTGGGTGGCTGGAGGAGTTAGGACTAGGCTAATTTTTTTTTGCAAGTAAATAGGTCTGGTAAGTGACCCTGCTCTTAAGGAGCAGCCAGTTGGTCTGCTCATAAAGGTTGCGTGTGTGTGTGTGTGTGTGTGCACTTAGGGGCCCCAGATATAAGTCTACAGGACTTATTCAGTGCAACTGTAATTCTTTTGAGGGTAGTATCAGTAGTAGCCCCATATATGATTACTCCATAGTCAATTATGGACAGGACTGAGCCAGTAACTGCTAGTCAGAGTGCCTCTGGGGTCAGGAAGTGTCAGTGTCAATAGAAGATCCCGATCTTTGAATGTACCACTGTGGAAATTAGGATGACATGCATGGTATGTGACAGAGGGCAATCAAGTGCCATACCAAAATATTTGAATTCCTGGACTTGTCAGAGCAGTATGCATTGATTATTCCGTATAGTTAGGCGGGCCGAGTTATGTTTGTTATGTGAGTTAGAGAAGAGCTTAACCTTAGTTTTCTTGTATTTCATTAGTAATTTGTGTTGGGCAAACCAGGTCTCTACCAACTCAAAAATGGATTATAGGTCTCTTGAAAGAGGGAAGGGATCAGTATGCCTTAAGAAGAGGACCGCATCATCCACATGAAGGACCATGTTGTTGGTGCAGGCTTTTGTGAGGTTATTAAGAAAAAAGACTGAAAAGTAAGGGTCCAAGGATAGAGCCTTGAGGGACCCCTGAATGTACTGGACGGCTGCAGGAAAGGGTTTCATTGATTTTGACTTGTTGCGTTCTGCCCTCAGGGTAGCTCTTGAACCATCTGGTGGCCTCACTGGAGAGACTGAGGGCAGTGAGCAAGTGCAGTAGCAGTGTGGTTTATGGTGTCAAAGACCTTAGTGAGGCCACACTATATTGACCCCACTAGCTGACCTTGATCAAGAGCCTTGTAAATGAAGTCTGTGTACTCGAGCAGGGCAGTAGCCATGTTGTGAGCTTTCCTAAAGCTCTGCTGCTGTGGACATTGAATGTCATATTTGGCCAGGTATCCGGACAATTGGTCGGAGATGATACGCTCAAGGGCTTCAGAGAGGGGGGGGATAGATGTAGGGTGATAGCTTGAGTGCATTGTCCTGTCTCCGTTTTTATGTATGGGTATTACAATTGCCACTTTCCATCGTTGGGGGAACAGTCTTAAGGAGAGTGACAAATTTAGGAGTTTGATTCGGGTATCAGGATGACATCAAGTGTAAGGCTTAGGAGTTTGAGGTCAAATGAGTCGCTGCTAAACCTGGATTTGCCAAGTACCCTTTGTAGGTACTTTTAAGCTTCATTCAGGGTGACTCTCCTGAAGTGGGGGGGGGCAGCTTTTCCAGCATAACTCTTCATGTCAGGTGCATCAGAAAAGTTGGGGGACGTATGCCACTAGGATCAGTAAAGGCATTGTTAAAGGTGTCAGCTGTTTGTTTAGGGTCCTATATGGTAACGACATTCACCTCAGTCATAGAGGGGAATGTTTTTATTGGGCTTACCTGTGAAGTTTTTATTATTGCCCCAAAAACTCCTGCCATTACCCCATGAGTTTGAGAGTTCACGCTGAAAGTGTTTTATTTTGGCTCGACGAACTTCATGGGTGCAAGAATTCCTAGCAGATCTGTAGTGTTGCATATCTACCTATTTCCCGGTGGCTAGTGCATGATGCCATCGATTGTCCCTTTCGTTCATCATTTTTTGTTTTATCATGGCACACCCCAGCCTCATTCCCGGCATCACCGGCTCTTACCGCCAGACCGGGGAGCAGGCTACTGGGGGTCAGTCTTCACCCTGCCGACTGGCATTTTCTCTGGTTTTCTTTCCCAGAGACCCTAGGAGTCAGTGCACGTGCGCATGGAGGCACGCATGCACCAGACAGCACCGGTCATGGCCTCCTTCCCCCACCCCCCTGGCCTACTGCCTAGGCCTCCCTCTGGCCCGAGCTGCCTCCAGCCTCAACTGGGGGCCACCCATCAACCGAGGGATGCCACACTTCCTCCCCAGAAAGGAGAGCCTGCCTGTCGGCGGCTCCATCCAGCTCCTCCCTGCCTCTCGTGCCGACCTCCTGATGCCCTGGACTTGTTACTGAACCCGGTAGCCGCCGAGGACCGAGTAAGGTGCCAGCACCTCAGCCCCTATGCCACCAGACCAGCCTCGTTCATCATTTTTAATAAGCCAGTGGTTACCCAGGGATTTGTTCCAACATTAGTCTTTTGTTTGTGAAGGAGGGCAAACATGTCGCAAGTCTTGTTGAACTGGGTGATTAAATAGTTAAGCACATGATCAACACTACGCCCCGTGCACATGGGTGACCAGTCACATTGTGAGAGATAGGCCTGAAAGTGTTTAACATCTTGCGGCATTGCAGCTTTGGAGGCACGGTCGCTGTTGAGCGAATTTAGGGCACGCACCAGTAAGTGTGTCCCTCATTCCCCAATCAGCCTGCATGCCGACGCCACACCATACATACTATACATAATGTGGCGAGCACATCTAAGAAAAGGTCCACTGCAATGCGAGCAAAGCTCGTCAGATGCAGCGAACTTTCCCTGGACGTGCTCGCCGACATTATGAGCATGGCAGCACAGTGGCCGCCAAACTACCGACTTCAGGGGTGCCCAATCCCCCTGTCGGTTAATCCTGCCCCTCTGTACTGCCGACGGGGGAGCCCATTCCCCATCGGCATAAATCATCTCCCCCCCATTTGTTATATGCCAAGGGGTGGCCAATCCCCCTCAGCTCTAACCACCCCTTTGCTTGTGTGCCAACCGGGAGCCCACTGCCCGTTGGCATAAAGCCTTGTTTAATGCAGAGGGGTGCCCAATCCTCCTTGGCTCGGCCTCCCCCGCTTTTGTGTGTCGACGGGTGCCCAATCCCTGTTGGCATAAATTCTCCCCGCTGTGTGCCAATGAGGGTGCCCAATCCCCCATCGGCCACAGACCCCAAACTGTTAGGGTGGCACACTGGGAGCCCACCCCAGCGTACAAACTCCTAAAACAAAAAATGTCCCATTAATGTTTTATTTTTGTTTTCACCTGTAAAACAAAAACTGTCCCTCGTAGTCTCCCTGCCCCCACTCACACCCACCCTCTGTGCACCCTGCCTCCCACACCCCTCACCCCTCTCACCCCCATACTTACCTCCGGAGTCTAGCACAACGACCAGCCGGACGGGAATCTGCACTCTGCACTCTTCAAAGCCGACCGTGAACTAAGGAAATGCCGATAAGCTGTATAATGTAATAAATAGGGTTTTTTCCAACTTTGCTGCATATCTCAGGCATTTTGGGAATTTTGGCTACAGTTTTCAACATGGGGTTTTGAGCCCACCTCCTTGAATTCTGTCACTGTGTTTTGTTAATTGGGCGAAGGTGATTTACGTAGTCACTGCGTGGAATCACCTTTTGGGACAAATAACGATAACGGTCTACTATTCAATGGAAACTCTCAAAACCTATGTTGCAAATTTGGTGGGAAAAATTTTAAAATGATTGTTTTACAAGCGTGCGTATGCGCAGTTGTTATGCGCTCCCTAGGTTCACGAATTCACAATATTTTCATGCCAGATTCTCAACATTGGCATTTTACCACACCTTCTTGTGAACCGTACAGCTGTCATTTTTCACATCCTGGCCGAAATGTGTTTTCGCACTTCCAGCACAGAATAGCCTGTGCAAAATCAGTGTTCAGGACACATTACGAAAATGACAGTGACACTGTTCATGAGCAGAGGTTCTAAAATTCCTATGTTGAAAATTTGTTGACAATATTCCATAAAATGACTGTGTTACGAGCGTGCGTTGCGCAGTTTGCACGCACGCTCATAAGTTCACAAACTTATAGTATTTTCACTCCAGATTTTCAACAGTGTCATTGTTCTGCACCTCCTAATGAACAGTACAGCTGTCATTTTTCACATCCTGACCAAAATCTGTTTTCGCAGTTCCGGCGCAGAATAGCGTGGTCGCTGTGGAAAGTCCATGTTCGAGACACATTATGAAAATGACAGTGACACTGTTCATTAACAGATGTCCTAAAATGCCTATGTTGAAAATTTGGGGACGAAAGTCAATAAAATGAGTGTTTTACGAGCATGCCTTGCGTAGTTTGCACACAAGCTCATGACTTTGTGAATTTGTAATAGTTTCACTCCAGCTGTTCATCACTGGCATTTTTCCATACCTCCTTATGAACAGTACAGCTGCCTGAATCCAGCACAGAATTGCACGGTTGCTGTGCGAAATCAGTTTTCGGGACAGTTTGAGGAAATGACGGTGACACTATTTATGAGCAGAGGTCCTAAAATGCCTATGTTGAAAATTTGGTGCCGAAAGTCCCTAAAATGACTGTGTTGCAAGTGTGCATTGTGTAGTTTCCATGCACCCTTGTAACTTCATCAATCTGCAATTCTTTCCTGCCATATTTTCACCACTGGCATTTGTGCACACCTCCTTTTCAACAGTCCAGCTGCCATTTTTCACAGCCTGCCCAAAATGCGTTTCCGCAGCTGTGTTGCACAACGGCGTGCTCGCTGTGCAAAATCACCTTTTGGGACACATTAACAAAATCACAGTGCTAGGCGTCTCTAGCTCCGCCACTGCCAATGCCAGCACGACAACATTCAGCATTGACAAATGCTTGTTTTAGGACGAGTTGGTATATGATTTTAGGTGGTGGCTTAGGGCCTTATTAGACCAGTGGCAAGTTACTGGGGAGTGGTCACCAACGAGTCGAGTAGAACAGTGATTCGATGTATGAATACACATAATAATAGGTAACAGTTATCTGGGTGATCCTCATCCATGGCATCCCGCATTTCAGCAGCGGGGTGCAGCCATGTCTAAACATCCGTTGCATGGCAATGCCCACTTGCATGCTGGGACTTCCATGGCACTATCTGCATGTTCCACTAATGCACTATGGGCCTCAGCGAGAGATGCGGTGCAACACAGATCGTAAACCATGTTTATCTGCACGGTTTGCCTTCCAGTGTGGAGAGCTCGATGCGTTTAAAATGTTTATAAACGTTACCACTGAACCATGTTCAGTGTGAACAAGGCCTAAAATGCCATATGCACTGACTGTACGCTGGCCTGGAGATCCCTGCGGAGAAGAGCACAAATGAGGCTCACCTGGAAGGCATAAAAAGGAAATCAGACAGAGCAAGAGGAAAATTTGGGCCTGATGGAGAAAACAGTGCTGCTGCTGTAAACTGGAATGCTGAATCAAGCTAAACTGAAAGTCTTCTGTTTTCACGTTGCCAAACCAAGCTGCCTTTGAACCCTGGTTTGGTGCTGACGTAAAGCAATCTTTTGTTTCATTGAACTTTGTTTGTCTGGAGTCTTGTTTCTGAGGGTGCCCCAAAAGTCTCAGTTTGGCACAATGCCGCTGTTGCAGGGACTTAAAGAGTTACAATATCATTGATGTCACCAATGGGAGAGTAACTTGAGCTACTGAGAGAATAACATGTTATTCACCCAGAAGTGTTCAACAGGGCTTGATTGTCATGGGGTCACAGATCACTTGTAAAATATCAAGCACATTTTTAGTACAGTGGTTGCCAGTGGCACGATACTGAATATCCAGATATATCACACTGTATCACAGGAAATCCCATTCATTTCAATTGGATTTTTATAATATTCCCCTATATATATGGGATACGCAATGGGTTGACTCCGAATTTGCCATCTATCTTCACATGTGAGGGGGCATGACAATAGCTTTCTAGTGGCAGAGCCATGAGTGAGTTATACAAGTCCTGTCCACTCACAAGTGATAATAAATGTCTTATTCTGAATCAGGCCATTGTGTGTCTAATTTATACTACGTGCAATAAACAGTAAAACATTTAAAATCAGTGCATTTCATGAAGATGTTTCTGTTTGATTTCACTGCTGTGTTTTGCATTCAGCAGAAGCCATTGTAATGTCGCCAGGCAGTGTTCAAGCTGCCTTCACATTGGTTAAGGATTCAGTTGACCTGTCCAAAGTAAATGGCCAAAGTGAGGATTCATTAATGGTTTATCTTCTTTTGGAAAGCTTCAGTGGCTAAAATATTTATGTTCTGATATTAGGGTTATTAGTGTAATTCACTGTAATATTGTATAAGTTTGGTATTTAATGGTTTTCAAAACTTCCCAGCAGCAGCACCATATGATATTAAGTATTATGAATTGGAGATCGTAAATGGAGGAAGCTGATTGGCCGAGAGGTTTATGAAGCTGTGATGATATCAAGCTACATCATCACAGCTTCTGAAAACCTCCGGCCACCAGCCTCCTCACTTACCGCGCAGAGTTCTACATCTACCGCAGTCCATAGCGAGTTAGACTTCCAGTCGGCCGCTATTTAAAAAAAAAAAAAAAAAAAATGAACTGCCACCAGCACGCACACGACAGCAACACAATGGGCAACTGCCGACTGCAGCATTCACAAAACTACTCGCTCCCAACAAAGAAATACCATAACGCCACCGCACAGCTCATTAACGGCCGCTCGAGAGAAGAAAACATACCAGGTATCACAATGGCTCTCCCAATTACAAAAAAAATTCTTTATTAACATCACCTTCTCCCTTAAAAATGAAGCATCACAGTTTTCCTTTACTCCAGGCTTGCAATAATCACAATATTGTTTGAGGGGGTGGGGGGAGCAGATCTCAGACCACAACGATCGCTGTCCCTGCCAACATATTGGTGCTTGCAGCTGCACTGCTACATGAACTCCACTTGCAACAGTGTCACCTGCTGCCCAAAGCCCTCCAGGAATTTTTTTTTTAAAGATGTTCCTCCAACACTTTAAAAAGGGCATTAAAACATTTTAAAAGTTTCTTTTTAATTATTTTTCCTAACAAAACTGATAAATCCGTTCATAATAGCACTCCAAGGTGTGGTATATCATGGGATATCGTCACTTCTCGAATGGTTGGACACACTCGGCCTGCGGCCTCATGCCCAACCACCAGGCGTGTGATATCCCATGATATACCACGCCCTTATGCTTTTAATTGTGTACCTTTAAATACTGTCTGTAAAACTGAGTGTTTGGTGTGCTGTGGCCACACCCCCTGTTGAAGGGTCACATTTAAGACCCGAAGCGCTGGGGTTTTGTGCCATGCTTTACTTTAAATCAGCTGTGAATTTTGGAATATTCTTTGCTTTTTAACTCATATTTTTGTTACTGACTGTGCATGGCTCTCTTGCATTGTTGTGGCTAAAATATGTAATCTGTCTGTAAGGTAACTCTCACATACATTGTATTTATCATTATATATAGTGCGTCTTGTCACAGTGTACAACTGTGAGTCCATGTCATATGTAAGCAATGAGACACAACAGCATACGAGTAGTTATGTGACAAACACATTCCCAGCTGCATTTTGAGGCATGAGGTGTTTATTTTGAGTGCCTCGCACTCTAGCAGTGAGGGTATTTATCGAATTATTTATTTATTTAAACATATTTTACCAGGTAAACAAGTAGAGCCAATAAAACACACATAACTACTCATACCCTGATGTTTCTTATTCTGCTTATAAAATGGCTAAGCTGAGACATCTTAAAAAATGCCAACTTTTAAACTAAAACCAGGTATTTTCTTTTGTTAAAAGTAACTCTTAAAAGTAATCCATCCCACCTCTCTATCATCTGTTTTCCACATTCAGGAGATGGAATGTTTGTTTATCTTGGAATGCAGGAATTCAAATTTCTGCAGAAGTCTTCGGGAGGGCACTGTTTCCCTAATGGAGTATCTTCAAACTTTCCTGGCCAAAAACAAAAATTCCTGCTACTGTACTACTACTGGCAGAATGTACACCTCTCCCCACACAGACAACAGAAGGCTTCAATAAAGCCAGGGGTTCAACTTTATCTGGGCAGGGTAAGCGGCAAAGGTTACCCTGGTGGGCTGGTAAGGATTGGGGGAGTGTGAATACCTTATTTCAAATATGCAGCCAAGTATTTGTATTCAGGGCCCCAAATATTTGGGTATTTGTATTCATTATTCGTGTGCCCTGTGGAAAGAAAACAAGAAACAGCCCCCTCTCCTCCTAGCCCAAGCCTTTAAAATACAACCCCTCATCCTCAACCCTCTGCTATGATCCCAACCCACCTCCTCCCCCAGCACCCACAATTTCTTGTTTCAGAAAAAACAACTCTCGATGGGTGACGGCATCATTCAGAATCAATAACCCCCACCCTGGCAGCACCCAAGTCAACTTCTACCTCCTCCTCCTCCTCAGAACCCAATTTTTCTTTTAAATGAAGGTCCTTACTAACAATGAAGGTGACCAACACAACCAGCCCTCCTCCATGGCTGCCCACCTTCTAGTGAATGAAGCGCTCTCATGCTTCCTTCCATAATAAAACAACTAATCACTCATGTTTATTCACTAGAAGGCAGCTGGCACTAGAGGAGGTGGGTTGATGGTCACCTTCATTGTCATTAAGGGCCTTCATTTAAGAGAAAAATTGGGTTCTGGGTGGAAGAGGGCCGGAGATGGCTTAAGTGCTGGCAGGCTGGGAAGTGTGGGGAAAATAATTGATTTTGAATGATAAGAGAAAAGCACTGAAGATGGCGGCCGGCCATGGAAATGGGCGGGTTATGCCAGTCACCCATCATGGGTGTTTTTTTTGTTAAACGTGAAATTGTAGGTGTTTGGGGGAGAAGGGTGGGACTGGGATTGTAGAAGAGGGTAGGGGAGGGGGTGTATTTTAAAGGATTGGGCTAGGGAGGTGGGCTGTTTCATTTTTATTTTGTTTTTGTAACAAATAGTAGTCCCCTAATAGGAATGGGCAGGAATAGTGTCACCATTTGTTATTTGTACCTGAATAACGAATCATGTGTTTTCCATTGTATTTGGGAAATGCTAGTCATTACTCACATAACCCTAGTAAAAATAGGAAGGGGGCTTTGATGGTCAGGAAGGAAGCTTAAGAAAGTAAAGCTGTAAGTAGTGCTTCATATTTTTTTTAAACTGATGTACAGTATGTGTGTAAGAAGAGGATTATAAAGGGAAAAAACATGGGTCGGCTCGCTGATGACCGAGTTCAGATGCAAGCTAGGGTGTCAGAGGGCCAGCTGGGGAGAAGGACTTAGTGTCTGATGAACTGCTCCTCTCCTGTGGGGGCAGGGGAAGCACTCAGTATGCGACTGAATTCTAGTGGAGGCTGGGGTCAGTGCAGGTGAGAGTGTGCCAGGCGTGGCGCGTGCACCCCTACATCATTGCATTCACACCTCCCACCACAGGGACAAAACAAACCATGACGATCACCCATCCCCCACGAAGTCAAGCCCAGAGACTCCCACAACCACTGGACTAATGACGAAGCACCGCTCGAGGGTTGGCCAAGGGGACCCCAGCAGGCCCACCACAGGGGACAATACGGGTGAATGCCGCAGAGGCAAGCGAGATCCTGGGGATGAAGGGGTGCGGTGAGGAGGGCCAAGGAGTCACAAAATAAAGAGAAAACATGTAATTCATGTTTGTTTGTTTTTTCAAATTTTGAGGACTTTCATTTTATGACCTAAACTGATTTTATTTTATTGAGAATAAAGGTGGTAGCCGTGTTTGTAATGGAAGTCAGTAATGTTTTACCAAAGGCATTGATATGTTAGTGTGCTGTGTCCTAATTGCCAGCACTTTTTTCAGCAGTGGTGATAGTCTAAAAATGTATGTCTGCTAACCAATCAGGATGCAGCAATTTCAGTACCCTTTATAACCCCTTTTTTCTACAACAGTTTACAGTATTTCTTTTGCTGGACAAACTGTCCAATGTAGTGATCACCTCTATAATGGTGACAGTTTAGACTTCGTGTCTGGTTTGTCAGCAGGTCTGTGTACTCTTTTATGTTAACAGTTCATTTTTTTCAGACAACACACTGTACTGTAGCCAATGCTAAAAAAACACCAGTGAATTTTCTTCTGTCCCCCACCAATCAGGCAATTCGCTACATGGAGCTCATTCCGAAAGAAATGCAGCCAGTGGCTGGCACAGAGGGAGCGTACTATCGCGCACAGACAATTAATGAGACAGCTACCAATCTCGATCAAGACCCCACCCAGTGTCACGATCTTTCGGA
Organism: Neoceratodus forsteri; assembly: GCA_016271365.2. Classification (NCBI taxonomy): domain Eukaryota; kingdom Metazoa; phylum Chordata; order Ceratodontiformes; family Ceratodontidae; genus Neoceratodus; species Neoceratodus forsteri. Next base: position 55,792,620 of record CM028129.1, read on the forward strand.
GGGTGAGGTGAAGACCATGGAAGAGTTTGTGAAGAGATATAAAAGTGATCTTCTTGGTGTCGGAGAAGTTGCACTTCCTGGTGAACCTGGTGCTGTCAAAGAAGAAAAAAATCAGAAAGACACCGCTGCTACTGAAAAGCAGAACACACAAGAAATTAGCCCTGCACCAAATGGGACTCTGGGGGACTCCCAGAAGCAAACAGAATATGTAAGTAATTGTCTAAATCATGTCATTGTTTGGGGCATCTTAATATAACTATGTTTACATGGCACTTTGGAAAGCTACAAATAAAATAAACAAGTATTTGTCAATGCCAGCTGCTTGATGGCAGTGTTATACAGCTGTAAGGAGCCTCAAATGTTGCTGGGACAGCTTTGAAAATGTAATTGTAACCCCAGACCCCCTACATGTTACTCAGACAAGGCAACAAACCACAAGTTGGCAGAAAATAGGCATGCCCTGGCATTAGGGTAAACACCTGGCTCGGGCATCTCAGAGAGCGGGCAGAGCACAAAACCAACATTTCCATTTTAACCCAGGTCAGGAGGAAGTGCCAGGGCTGTGCTGTGTCTCCTATCTGTGGGGCCCAAAAACATTCACACAGGTCACTAAAATATGGATTGTCCACAACCAGGAATTTGGGATGTTACTGTATGGCTTTTTATTCCTGACACAGTGCTAACAGCGAATAAAGGTGGTACCCCCAGGGCTTGTAATTGCAAATTACAGATGACACTTGTAGCTGGCAAAACATTTCCAAACTTTCTTGCAGGCAAACTGTCTTCTTCCACAAATGTTACACCATGCCAGCCCTATTTCAGGAGACATGGACTTCTATGAACTGCCAGTCCAATGCAGGGTTCCTGGACTATTTTGATGGCCAGCCCTAAGTAGGGTTCCTGAACTATGTCGAGCACCACTAGGTGACTGTAGTTAACACCTACCTGTAAAACACATTTTCCTGTGGGTAATCCGTTAGACCTATTTGCACCTGGAATGAGGGTCTAGCTCACTCTGGTCACAAACTATATTATCTTTGCCATTACTTTAAGACACAGGTTTCTCCACCACACAGGGGCTACAAGAGACATCCTACTACACAAACGTTGGGTCAAGGTCCATGGCACCTGTATCTGACAGACACCAGACAACCCCCACTTAAACAGTTTACGTTTCACACACTTTGTTCCAGGTTCCATGGCACTTGTATCTGACAGACACCAGACGACCCCCCCCAAACAGTTTACATTTCACACACTTGTTCCCCTCAGAACACTTGGAAAGTACTTGAAATCCTCAGACTTCACACAAGTCCATTTCTTTGGGCAATGCTAATAGCTCTTACAGTCTTTTGGGGGTTGCCCCAAAGTACTCATTGAACCTTCAGTCCCATTCCTTCCTTTCTGTGAGAGAATCTTCACCCTCTCTGGGCTTCACAGGATCTGGTAGCCACCACTTCCAGAGAAACCAGCGTTTGGATTACTGTACTAAGACAGAAACACAAATGAATGTCTTCCCTCTTGACAAGAGTGCCAGCAGACAGCTCTTGCCCTCAAAACTCACGCTGAACACCACTCCCTTTGAACTCCAACTTCAGAATGCTGACTCCCAGTTCAAAACAGCTTTAGGTAAGTGTGACTTATGCTGCTGTGAGAGTTCCGAGCAGCATTACCTCATCCTCTGCTCAGCAGAACCAGGCAGATGATGATGTAATGTTTTACAGAGAGCATTAAAACCCTTTGAACACTGCCCAAGCTATCTGCCTGGTCTAAAACTGATGGAATTCAAGTAACCCCAGGAACTGGCCAGTAACATAATATTTAGATACAATTTAGCTTATATTTCACACTTTCTTTCTCAATTGTCACCCTTATTTCTTTATTACTAGACATTTGCTCTGTCTTCTATCTGCTTCAGCTGTCACAGTTCTGTTTATGACATCCCAAGCTGTTGCTATGGAGATAATTATGATGCCATAAACAGGGCATTATGATGCCATGTGTAGACAATCAGCCAGTGCAAACAAACTCCGAGGGACAGTAACCTTGTTTTTATGTCACTTCCTTCAGTGATAAAGAAAAAGGAGAAAGAACTCAAAATATAGTTCTGGCTGAATGGTGCAGAGGGTAAAAGCACAGAACTGTAAAACAGTGGGTTATAGGTTCCAGTCCCCTCAGGGCCACAAACAATACTGTCTAAGAAATCTGAGCTACAGTTAACTTGTAGCGGACCAGTGGGGTGGGCGCTGAGGTGCTAGACACCTCACCTCCCACTGCACCAGTGACACAACTTCAAGAGCAGACCAGGGTCACTTGGGGGCTGGGGAGAAGGGAATTGAGTGTCCATCGACACCTCTCTTCCTTTGGGGTGGGGGGACAGTGTGCACAGCTGCTTGGCTGCCATCTAGTGGAGGGTTGGTGGTGCAGTAGTGGTCACCAGAATTGAAAGCCAGAGGCGAACACTGTGAGCGCGCACCATCTTCATGGTCTGTGTGAACACCATTGCATGCTGTCAGCTCTGACTCAAGTGGAGTGACTCGCAGAAAAGAACTCCCATTGGTAGGATGATGCTGCGAACCTGCAGGCACCGCATCATCACCATCCATGGCACCCACTCACACAATGAGGTAAGATGTAGATAGGGCAAGCCCTGGAAGTGGGGTGACAAGGCTGAGGAATGACAGCAGAAGGGGGGTTGGTGGGGAGAGGCAGGAGGATAAAGTCCATATAAAAAAAAAAGAATTGCAAAAATATATGAGCTATTAAATGAATTGTGTCTAAATCTCACATTTTAAAGTTATCCAGCTGGTGCCAGGGTCTCTTTAAAGGGAACATAAACAATAGTAATTAAAATCAGCTATTTCTGGTGTTTCTGTTCATTCTTGATGCGCTGTTAACATATCTACAGGGTTCAAAATTGGCACCAGCCCACTAGCCAAATGCTGGTAGATTTTGTTTCGGGCTAGTAAGATTTTCATTTAACTAGCCCTGCAAGCTTTTACTGGAGAAGGCAACACTTCAGTATGTACACCAGCTGGGCCAGTGGAAATGTCTGTGGGGCCAGTGGACTTTCCCAGTCACTAGCCCTGCTGGCTAGTGTCTACAAAAGTTAGTTTTGATCCCTGTATCTGATACTATTATATTTGCATTTTGCATGCTGAGTGTTTTTTTCCCACCTTGTTTAGTGCTTTAAAAGAGATGCTGTCCAGACTCCTGTCTGTAACTAGGTTAAACCACTAAAAGTGGGAACAGATGCACACACACACACACACACACACACACACATATATACATACATATGCAGCGCACACAGAGAGAGTGTGAGGCTTGACATTTGTCTTCAGATCCTGATGATGATTTCTGTTAGCTGGCTAATGGGCAGAAGACCAGTGTGATTAGTGGGGCTGCATCCTTTGAACTACACAAAGTTTATGGCCCATCAGCCTGCTGAACACTGCCACCATCAGTCTTCTCAGCACTGACTGTTGCGTACCAAACCTCATGCACTTATACATCCATTGGCTTATATAGCACATGCTTCCACAATCCCCTGCACTGCCCGAGTACCACCAGTATGTTTGTTTTGCACATGCGCGCATGTAAATATTGAAATGGCACAACATATCCTCCAGACAATTAAATATTTAAGGATCACCAACAGCGATGACTAATTTTGCCCTCTCTCTTTTGGTGTCTGGCTCTACACAAGAGATTCGAAAAGGAGAAAGTACTGAAAGGTCCTAAATCTTTATTTAAAAATCGAATGGGAGAAGCACATTGAGCTGAGGCTTGCTTCTGGGTGTGACTCGGGGAAAGGGGTCACACAGGTGAGGAAACAAATTCAAGCAACACGGATATACAATAAGAACAATAAATACATGAATGAGTAAGTCGGTGGTGATTATGCAAATTGAAATGTGTGGTAATGAGAATATGAAGAAAGACAAATGTGCAAATTATTAAATAATTCAAAAGTCAGTTATGTAGAAACAGCACTATCTTCATACAATAATAACAATAACTAGACAATGAACAGGGTATTAGTGAGTGTGCAGTATAAAATACATAGTCCTGAGAATACAAAGGAATATAATGTGCAGAATAAGTTAAATAAATAAGCCTCCTTATAACCTGCCACCTTTCACTGTGTCCTGACCCTCTGCTGACTATGGCCAGTGTGTCTTCAGTCAGTAACTCTGTAATTTTGCCTCATTCATAGAAGGGATGTCTGGGACTGGAATAAGTACCACAACATTCTCAATCGGAGGTCTGTGTTGAGCGTCAACTGCACCAAAAGCACCCAGCATCTCCTCTTCTCCTCCTGCCACTGATCAACCTTTGACCATACCAACAAACCACCTTAGGGCATGATAGACCTGGAAATCCCAGAATTTCCTTCTCACTGCTAAGGCACTCACCAGAGCATAATTAAAGGAACTTAAGGGCATCCCTGAGGTTTTACATGACAAATGGGACACCTTCTCAAACACCAATTATACTCACAATGGTGGGGTCTTAAAATGCAGCGTTTCAAGAAATTGGCTGAAGATATAAATGTCAACCAATGCTGGTCATAACCTGGCTACAAGGAAGTAAAATGACTGCACAAATGTTAGCCCAGGTAACAATGGACAGGACAACTAGTCTCCAGATGAAGGACTGGAGATAGATGTGAGATGATGAGAGGTATGTGCTGCCGTACCAGTGCCTGCTTAACGTCTGCTGTTTTCATCTGATGTTTGGCTTGAAAGATAAGTTCAAATAGTGCCACAAAATACACTTGTGAGGTTAAAATATGCACAGTTGATTTTCTTTAAAGTAATATGCTTTATTGATTTTCGCTATCACAGAAAACAATCCAAACATGATATCAACAGACATAGACAGCAGCTCTCCCTATTGGCAGAGTGAATTCCCAAAGTCGAGACTTATATAATTTAATATTCTTAATAGTCTTCATTATACACTGGTAAAGTTACAAAAAATGGGTAAACTATAGACCGATCTTTGCACCAGGTGTAACAAGCAAGTAGGCTTCCTGTTTCATATCTTGTGGGTCATAGAATCATAGAAATTTGATGGCAGAAAAGGATCCTTCTGGCCCATCTAGTCTGCCCAACCCTCCCCTTTCACATACCCCTTTTCCCCACCTGCCCCCACCTTCCCCCCAATACTCAGTCCCAGATACCTGTCTCATGCTTTCTTATAGTCTTCCACCATCTTAACCCCCACCACTCCATCTGGCAGTCTGCTCCAGTCTGTTCCAGGGTTCCACCACCCTCTCTGTGAAGACGCTCCCCCTCACATTGCCCCTGAACCTATTTCCTTGCAATCTGAGGCTGTGGCCTCTAGTTCTGGCTCCTTTCTTCCTCCTCAGCAGACCCCCTTCAACTACTTTATTGAGCCCCTTTACATATTTAAAGGTTTCAATCATGTCACCCCTTTCCCTCCTTGTTTCCAGCATGTACAGGTTCAGCTCATTACACCTCTGTTCGTATGTCTTCCCCTGCATACCCTGCACCATCTTTGTTGCCCTTCTTTTGACCCTCTCCAGTGCATCTATATCCTTGCGGAGGTGTGGTCTCCAGAACTGAATCCCGTACTCTAACTGCAGCCTTACCATGGCTTTGTAGAGGGCCTTATTACCTCCCTCCTGCTAGTAATGCCTCTGCCTATGCATGCCAGCATTCCATTGGCCCTTCCTGCCGCCCTACTACATTGGAAACCTACCTTAACGTTTGGGGAGACTATGATCCCCAGATCCCGTTCCTGTTCTGATTCTTTGATCCCCCCCCCAGCGTGTACCCAGCGCATGTGTTTTTCCTCCCTAGGTGCATCACAGCATACTTCTAAGCATTATATTTCAGCTAACATTTCCCGGCCCATTCCTCGAGTGTCTTGAGGTCCCTCATCATGTCTTCCACCCCCTCCAGGGTGTCCACCCTATTGCAGATTTTTGTATCATCAGCAAATAGGCACACCCTCCCTCTCAAACCCTCCGCAATATCACTGATGTAGATGTGGTATGCACCACCTGGCCAGCCATGAAGTCTGCCAGTTTCTGCAGGAATTGATCCCACTGCCTGGAGGCCAGTACACAAGGATGATCTTGTACCCTGCACAGCCCCCCCCCCCCGCTAGAGGCCACACATTCAAATAATTTGGTTACTCCCATGGCGTATGGTGTGAATCCCAATGCGGATCTAAAACAGATGGCCTCCTCTGCACCCCACCCCGTGCTCTCATTTTGGGCAATATAACATGTTACATGAGGCATAGATCCGGAAGCATAGGCAAACCAGGAGAAGTTATAAAATTCACGAACAGCATGTTATCATTATCATTAACAATAAATAAAAATTGTGCAAAATAGATCTTTTACAGGCGGTTCATACAAAATGAAGTCCTTTATCTGAGGGTATCTCTAAATCTCAATCTCCCTCCCCCGCTAACAAAAGGTTGCTCTCTATATATAATGGTTTTTCCTGGCAAATAATTTCTGCATCCTGGGCTTGTTAAGATGCATTTCCTTGTGTCTCATAAAATGTATCAGAACTTTGTCAATTTCTTTCCTGCATGTGCAACAGATTGTGTCACAGAACTGATCTCATGTTGGCAACTCTGCAAATGAGATTGTGGAGGTCAAACTGCATCTCAAGGTTAATTCCCTGAGTTCCAAATAGCTTTTTGCAGTCACTTCAACATTATAACTATATACACTTGCAAACCAAGGGATCTCAGCTTCTCATAAAAATTCACATTTGTTTTAGCCACAGGAAAGCAAGGAAAAGAAACAATAGAAACAACAAGTAAAGGAAGGAAGATAACAGGGGAGAAGGTGGAACCATCGGGTGGCCAGTTCTGAGGTGTCACAGAAAAATCTGGAGTGCACAATCAGGCAGACAAGAAATAGTCCAGTTACAGAATAGGAGAGGACAGAAAAATAGATCCTTGATTTTAACTCTTTCTGTCTAACAAATGGGACAGGTTTTATCCAACCCTGTCATATACCACAGAAAGTCCAGCAGGAACCTTACAAAGTTACTTCCCATGCAGTCAACTGATAATAATGCTAATTATTTGATTTGCTGAGTCCAGGGGCAGAGCCTAAGGTACCAAACACCAATAAGGCAAATAACACAGTTCAACAGCCATTAAGATATAATAGAAACCAAGTAACTTGGAAATCGTCACCTGCTGCCTTGTGCCTTCACGTAAGGAACTATTGTCCAACAAGTCCCAATAGGTGCTGAAATTCTAGGGATACATCACATAATCCAAGAAAGGCAAGTCTCGTACCACAGTTCATATGCACACAACAGGATCAGATAAGCAGGAGTCTGGCTGGGAGAGAAGACGCTGTCTCTTACTGCAGCTCCAATGCCCCACTAAACAGGGATACAGACGGAATGAAAGAGGGGGAGGCACTCTCTCACTTGTGGCTCATCTCCCGTTACCCTGTAGTCAGAGAAATTAGCAGAACTGCACTCTCAAAACAGTCACTCAGATGTTCAGCTAATTTCTGAAGGCCGTCTTCTTAGGCCTAATCAGGCCACTTCAGGATGTACCAGGAGTCGAAACCAACTCAGTTTCACCACTGTCCACGGCTGCAGGTGTCCTTCAGATGACGAACGGTGAAAGGCCTTTTCATGGCTGGAATACTGGCAAAGGAACCTGCACAACACAGACAGAACAAGCTTCCCAAATCCAAGGCAATGGCTGTCCCAGATTCTGAATGTGGAACCCCTTCAACCCACTCCGGCCTGGCAGATATCCTCTCCATCTTACAGTGACATGGTGCTGACCACAGGTAATTCCAAACACTGTGAGTCAGAAAAACAAAACTAAAAGCCCAACGGCAAACCCACTCCATCGAGAGGTCGGCCGATTCAGGGAGCAGCTACTGAATCAAGATGGGGAAGACATCTTGAAAACAATATGGGAACTTGATTAAACTTTTTCTAAAAAAATAAAACCTATCCTCCCTAACACTGCCTCACAAAAATACCCCTGTCTTACACTGAATTAACAGCCTATAATAAATTAGCTAAAATACGTAGTACATAAAATAATAAAGTAAAATACCAGATAAAAAGCAGAGGTGGGGTTAGAACTCACAGACAGCTGCAGCACGGTGGCCATTCCCCTCCTCCAGAGTAGGTAGTAAAAGTAAAAGTAAATATATCAGATTCCAACAGACTAACTCTTGGTGTACCACCGGGGTCAATCCTGGGACCACTTTTTTACACCATTTGTGAATGACCTCCGTATGGTATGCACTGACATAAATATTAACCTATACACAGATGACGCAGTGCTGTACATTAGATCTAGGTCTGAGAGAGACCTAAATAAGCAATTGCATTGGGTGTTTAATGGAGTGCAGCAATGGATATTTGTGAACAGACTGCTACTAAATGAAAAGAAAATCAAAGTAATGATCTTTTCAAATAAACATGACAGTCATACAGAAGTTTATCGTGTATACAGCTGAAAGCAAGTGCCTAGAAAAAGTCCATTGCTTGAAGTGTTTGTCCGTCTAGCCTTTGATCAGCATGTAGAACATATAGCAAACACTATGCACTGTGCCAGTCCATCAGCACAATAGCAGGGCTGTCACTTGCAACGCCAGTAATCCAGGTGGAGAAATGAACTTGGGCCATCAGAAGGCCAGTCAAGGGAGGAGAAGGATTAAGTACATGTAACCCCTAGATGGCGCTATCCCAGGGGCTACTACCCCTGCCTGATTTGCCACTAACAGGTTGAGGGGCCTGGATCCAATGGCTGGTGCCTCCACCCAGAGGTCAGGGTTTGCAATAGTTAAACTAACTTGGTCACAGCCCTCTGGGACACTGCAACCCCCCTTTCTTCCCACTAGTGGCCCACACAATATATCAGAATTACCTTCACAGTATATACTTACCCCAGGTCTGGTTCCGCACTGGGACCTCCTGTGAAATGAGATACAGTGCAACAATCACAGTACAGTACTTTAACATAGACAAATACCTCAGGCAGTATAACTTTGCTGAAACAAGCAGCTCTGATTTATTTAGGGGGATATAACAAGGACAAGGGGAAATCCAGGTTAATTAGCTTATCACTGTAATAATCTACTTATGGCTCTGTGCAGAGCCTATCCCTACTCAGTTACTGTCCCTGGGTACCAAGCCCTAGTGGCTAGTCCAAACCGTGGCAGCTGGTAGGAGCCCTTTCACCAGAGAAGAGGAGAATTAAACAGTCAGCAGTACAGTAATTCCATTTGATTTAATGTGGCAATTCAACTAGGAGCTTACTCTGAATTAGTACTCCACGACCTCCAATAAGATAGGGTCCTTCAATGTCAGTAGGGCTCACTTGAGGTACACAAACCTCTTCACACATCCATATAAAAGAAGCACTATACCAGGCAGGCTGCATCTGTATCCGTGCCTAATTACTGCACAATACCGGAGAACACACAGCAGATTCAGTTCCTGACAGACAGAGTGCAATTTTCAGTAATTCTCCAGTCTTCTACAGGGTGAGCCTGGTTTCTACTCTTCAGAGATCCTTTGATTCTTTTCACAGGGCAGATTCAGTCCTAACAAGCTGTTACACAAGCTGCAGACGGAACTCTGGGCCTTACACGCGTTTTTGACTAAAACTGCACTGAAAAAGCACAGGGCTCTTCCTTCTTCACTGCCAAAGCTCAACTGAACTCTAACCCGACAAAGCCGGGCACTTCCTTTGAGTTCCTCCCAGTTCTTGACGGATTGGCTGTCACTCACAATAGACTGCTGCTGTTGGTCCAAAAAGGCACTGAAGTCTAAACTACATCTCCCAGAGTCACTGCCCATACAATCCTCTTGTGGCTGGCTCAGATTATGAGTCCAAGTTCTGATTAGGTCCAAGGCACCATTTTAGAGCTAGCTTACCCACACTGATTGGTCCAGTTCAGCAGTTCAAAACTAGAATGGGAACTAGCAGACACAGTTCTGACTGCAAAGAAAGCAGGTTAGACAAACTGTAATTTCATTATTACTCTAAATAATTTCTGCAAACAGTTACATCTTTCAGATAGGTTCCCTTTGCACTCCTAGTGACTGCAAAATGAAGTGAATTGGCAGCAGCTCAAGTGGTACTCTAGAAAGACCTCAGTCCCCCATACAAACTAATTATGTCTGCAAGCAGACAGCTCTTAAAGAGACAGTACCAGAGGCTCTAAAAACACTCACTGATAAATGGCTTAAATGCCAAACACCATTCAGGCTTGGAGCATTCAAGCAAGCTCCTGAAGTCTTTGGGACCCCCCATTTGCAGGGGGTTACACCTTCCTGGCCTGGGAAAGCTTGACGTCCACGCCAAGCAAGCCCCATAAGTTTTAACTGCAACCGGATACATTTGCATTAGGCTCACACATGTAATCATCAGTCAATATATCATTTTACCAAGAACACATTTCTGAAACATTGCAGTACGTCACTCTTTACAGTATTACACACACATTGTACCATAACCCGTTATTAACTCTGTACATGAAACCTGAAGAGAGGGGGCCTTCCTTATCAGTTACCCTTGGGGCTGGACGGGGCAAGGCACCATACTTAGAGGGCAACACAAGTAACTTGAGTTAGCACTGACGCTCAGTTTGGGCAATGAGCTCGGGACACATACACTCCTTTATGGACAACATTGAGAGGCAAATCCACAGGCCTCCCACAAGGAATCATAACTGAGGTGCACCACAGGCTTTACAGCTCGACCAGTCTTTCTAGGGGAACTGTTATAGTCTCTGCACTCTGAGCCTCATTTTCAGCATTGTCCTCACTTGTCAGGGAGTCTCCATGGGGGTAGAGAGGCTAGAACTTGGGGCACTTTCAGCTCCAGGAGTTACAGTTTCTGAGTCCACAACATTTGGCTCGCATGGAGAGCTTGGACACTGGCAGTGGACTGTCAGGGCACTCAAAATACTCTTCTTGTTCGGTGTATCACCAGTCTGCCCCAATCTGTCTTTTCCTCCCTGAAAGCTCAAACAGTTCAACCATGCACAATGATTCCATTTCATCTGATCTGATGCTTTGCACTTCACTTTCTGGGAGCATTGGCTCCAGGGATGAAGCTGGGGCGACTAGAGTCCAGAAGGCCAGCTTCATCTCCAGTATTGACTGGGGATTGCCCGAAACAATTGACTCAGTTCGTAAGAAGGATAGCACCCAAAGTCACTCTCACTTTCTTCCGATATGGACTGACAGTCATGCTCAACTGGGACTTGTGGAGGGGAACACTTTAACTTTGCTTCTGTAGGTGCAGACTTTCTTGGATCTTTCTCTTAGCAGCAGCTCTAGTCACTGGTCACAGAGGCATCTTCTAGGGCTCAGACTCAATTAAGATCTGTCCAATGGGCAGTAAATGATTTCATTGCATTGTTTTACATCTTTTGAATTATTCTCGGAGCCTTACTTTGTACACTGGCGAGATCATCTAGTTTACCCACCACAATGTGAAGAGATGATGCCGTTGCCATCTGTCAGCAATCTTGTGTGCTTCGCCATGCAGTCCCAGATTTCTATAATACCCGATCTCCTGGAGTTCCTGTTGCTGCACCTTTTATCATACCCACCTTTCTTTGTTGACTGATTTCTTTTGGCAGCCATGGTTTGAGCCAGTTAGTACGCATGAGTTAGCTGGGCCTTTAACTTTTACATACTGTAATAGTTGTCAGCTTGAACCCCATCAGGAGACCCCAAAACACACATCTACTGTTGGTCAGCTTCTCTTCAAACAGCAGGAGGTAGGGGAGAAACCAGTGGCATCACTTTTAGGTGCAGTTAGCATAACAACCAACAGTGCTGCTAATTTATTGGCTCCATCTAAACATGTCCTTGGGTGCAGGGTGCCTAGCATATCTAACAAGTCCGGTTGAAACGCTCGAGGCTGTGGGTCCCCTGGGGGTGGTAAGGAGTGGTTCTGGACTTCGCACTCCCCACAGAGAAAGCATCTCTTTGATCAGATGACTCTCAAAGTCTCTCCTTGATCAGAATGGATTCTTTGAGAGCCCCATAGTGAACAAAAAGTTTTCTACAAGTACTTTAGCCACAGTGGATGATTTCTGGTCTTTGGTGGGAAAGCTTGGGCATATCTCGTGGAAATGGTCATGATGACCACCAACACATTACTGATATTTCTTTGATCTGACTCCAAACTCAGAAAATCAATACAGACCAGCTCCATGGGTGCACTGGTGGTGATGTTAACAAGGGGGCAGCCCTCTGGAACAAAACTTTCCTCTGTAATAGCGACTACAAGTTGAATGTGTTGCCCACATCAGCCCCCATCTTAGGCCAATAGAATCTGGATCTCACCAAGTCAAGTGTTCTGTCTATACCAAGGTGCCCCATGTGGTTGTGCAAGGACCTCAGTACTGAGTCTCGAAAGGCAGTGGGCAGCACTAGTTGTTGTTTGTCTACTTGTCCCCTCTGTCTACTGTTTCTCTGGCTGTAACAGTTTTATTGATCAGTTTCAACTTAGGACCTTCTTTGTATAACAGTGCAGTTCTCAAATCAGTGGAGCAACTTGGACACATCTTTTCCTGCATAGAGGGCTTCTAAAGCTGCTTGATCATGGGATCAGCAAGGTTGAGCCACTTGAATACTGTCATTGTCCAGCTGAGGCAGTGCACCAATGTCTATTGCAGAAAAGTGGCAATAAGCAGCAGGTATGCAATTCTCAGAGGCTCCCAAGCAATCCACCATGCAGTCCATCACGCCCGTGGACATTTGTTCCTCCCCTGTCAAACTTCCGCAGAGTGCCCGAATGTCAGGTTCTGCCAATCGGACCCAATCATTCTGGGAACAGGCCTCCGGGAGAGCATCACACCAGTGTGTGGTTCAGACTTGCCGGTATTCGAGGAGCATAGTCATATGTAGATAATGCAGAAAGTCACCCATGAACAGTGGCATCCAAATATAGCTGAGGTCTGCACATAGGTCAAAAGATTATTGTCCAGTTTTACTAGTAATTTTAGTCCCATACAAGTACTCATGGAATTGGTCAACAATAGCCCACTTCAAAGCTAGGAACTCTAACTTATGCACAGGATATTAGTTCTTTTCGGATGGGGTCAGGCTTCTACTGGCAAAGGCCACTGGTCTCAGGCCATTCTCATGCTCTTGGTACAACACAGCCCCCAACCCTTGCAAGCCAACGCATCAGTGTGCAGGGACGTAGGTTTTCTTGGATCGGCATAGGCCAGCACTGGAGCATGGGCAAGTTGATATATGATCTCATGAAAAGCAGTCTCACAATCAGGAGTCCAGCGGACCCAAATACTTCACTCGGATGAAAATACACTCTTTCAGTCTTGAGGGACGCTGACTTTTGGGTATTTTTTGTGGGTTGGGAGACACTTGAGTAAGGTTAAGTAAAGGGCGTGATCACTCCTTGAACAGTCCTTGATGGAGAGCCGATAATAACACACAATCCCAGGAATTCCTTGCAGTTCTTTAGATTTTTGGGCTGTGGCCAGGTGGTCAAGGCCTCAACTTTACTTGGGTCGGTCTCTATTCCCTCGTGGATACTATGTGTCTCCACATACTTACTGATGTTTGAAAAGAATTGACACTTATCAATGGACAGTTTAAGGCCAAAGTCCTCCAGTCGGTCCAATACCTTTAAATAATCTGCTCACTGTTCCCTCCAGTGAGCTGCCAAACACAATAACATCATCTAGGTATACCAGGCACTAGTAAGTTCATGTCCCCACTGCACGCTCCATCAATGGTTGAAAAGTGGCTGGGGCAACTGAAATCACTGAGGCATCCTCATGAATTCATAGAAGCCAAGCGGACAGATAAAGGCCGTCTTCTCACGGTCCTCTGGGGCCACCGGGATCTGGTAGTACCCACTGCGGAGATCCAGCACAGAAGAACCACTTGCTCCCGTTTAGGCAGTCCAAAGCATCCTGAATGCGCGGGGCATTGTGTACTGATCAGGGATAGTCCGCGGCTTAAGGTCGATAATCCCACACACATCCCACTGTTCCATTCTTTTCTCCTCACTACCACAATGGGGAAGCACAGGACTTCTGGATTCTTGTATTACACCAGCAGCTAACATCTCTTGCAGATGCCGATCTCACATCATCTATGTCAGCAGGTGCCAGGCGTGAGACCTCTCACGAAATGGTCTTTCATCATGCAGCGGGATGTGTGTCAGCTCCTTGTCCGCATCACCATCCCATTCCTTTAAAAACACCTGGTCTCTGGTAAACCCTCTTGATCCTCACTTTCCATTCAGCTGGCAGCGGGGGAATTAAGCGAAATCAAACAAGTGTTACTCTGTCGTTGCTTCAGTGAACTCTTGCTGCTGGGTAGCACTGCAGTGTCTGCACAATGCACATTAGCCAGGATGCAACCTCTGTTTACCTCGAATGTCTCTTTCAGACACATTATGAACTTGGACCACTACCCTTCCTGGCATAAGCATGGGCTCTAGTGGGCAAATACTAGGCTTAACCAGCAGTCCCTCTGGCAATTTTCCATCACACAGGTGCATCCAACGGTAATATTTTATTCTAACATCCTTTCTCAATCACGGACCTCTCCCCACAAGGTACACTGGGCATTTGAACGCCAGATCAGAGCAGAGACTCAGGATCCTTCTTCCATACAATTCCGACCGGTTCCTCTAGTTCTGTTTTCAGCATCTCTCTGTGCCTCATAGGCCTTCTTAATTAAAGCCGGAACTCTTAAAGCTCTACTAGTCTTTGACCCCTGTTTTTCATAACACAACTGTGCCAGCCTTCCGAACATATGAGCATTTGTTCCAATCAACAAAGGGACACCATCATACAGTCCAGTGGGGGACACACTAAGGCTAGGGGTCTCTACTTGTTCGGCCACTCCAGCCACGGAGGTGGGGAAAGACAGCCAATTCGGATATACCCGAATAGGGTAGGCCTTCTCACTTAACCCCATACATGCAGTCCTTCTAATGGTTGTAAGGCACGTCTGACAAATGCTTCTGATACCAATCCTGGAACATAATTGTCACTTGGGAGCCACTGTCTAATACAGCTCTTGTAGACACCCATTCACCTTTACAGTGGTCTCCATGGAGGGACCCACTATTCTGGACCAGTCTGGAGAGGCGGTAGTGGGGGCCTGGGCAACTGACCTTGCCACAAAAGGACGTGAATTAGCATTTTTGGTGCCCTCACTGGGATCATGTCGTCGCACCTCTTAACCACTGATTTCTTCTCCGAAGCTCTCCTTGTAGCCTATATGCAACTTTGTCAGTGTCTTTTGGGACTGGCATTCCTTTTCTATGTGCCATCTTTCCCACAATTATAGCAAAACATACTTTCTGGAGTTTGAGCTGGCTGAGCGCCTACACTGGGAGCCAGGGCGGGAATAATGCTGGAAACTGGGTGCCATCTCTGTCTGCGATGATAAGCATTTGGAGACATCTCGTCAGTTTCTCCACTTCATGGTCAAGGAATTGAGTTTGGAGCTGTTATCAGCAGGAGATACATGGTGGGTACCCCACCCCCATAGCAGATGCAGTCGGATATAGGTCAGGGCCCATTTGCAGGCGTGGCCTTCATAAAGGGACTGTTTTGAATTCCCGATCTCTCTCAACAGTTCGCCCCATTGTGGCATATCTTTTCCTTGTCAGAGCACTCATTGACTGTCAACCTCTGCCCCTGAACTTCACTTGATGGGTCACCCTCAGTCACTGGGTTGTAGCCACAGCTGTTGGTGCAGGTACCTCCGAGGTCGCCTTTTCTCAACTCCTCAATTTCTCTCATTAACTCATCATAGGAGGATGGGATTCCAGTCGATTTGCTAGGCGTAACTGAAGCAACAGCAGTTCTGAGAAGGGGGCAGACTTAAGATTCTGTCCAGTCTGGTTCGGTCCAGTTCAATGCAGCTGGCAAACTACCCTTTCTGAGGCATTCTTGCAACAATTTTTCCAGCCGAGAGACATACACAGACAACAACTCCCTTGGTACTGTTGTGCATTTCTAACTTTCCACCATAGGTCCTCATCAGAATCTGGGCTCCCATACACATTCTCCAAGGCCTCAAGATAGGATGCTGTGCAGTCGCCTAGGGTTACTGGCCCGTTTAGCACGGATGGTAGCCAGGGCAGGACCCGGCGGGCTCTCACTAACCCTCTTTAAACTTTTCACCTTCCGAGCATTGCCATTCCTA
Organism: Neoceratodus forsteri; assembly: GCA_016271365.2. Lineage (NCBI taxonomy): Eukaryota > Metazoa > Chordata > Ceratodontiformes > Ceratodontidae > Neoceratodus > Neoceratodus forsteri. The sequence continues at coordinate 55,808,816 of CM028129.1, forward strand.
GCACTTGGGGGCAACATAGTCTATCCAGGTCTCCCAGTCATCACTCCCTTGGGGGGTGGGAGGGTGCCAGAGAAGATCCTCAACCTTCGGTAAGAGTCGTGACTAATGGCAGGTGCAGAAATAGGAGTCTGCATTGGTTCAGCCACCATTACGGGCACTGGAGCAGGAGAGGGTGTTGGGGGAGGAACACCCCCAGGTGGCAAGAATAGTTTCTTCAAGTCCTCCACAGTTTTCCCCTCTCCCAGCAACCATTCAGCAAATTTCTCCTCAAAGGTTTCAGATAGTGGTGGGGGCTGATTCCCCTGGGTCTTTACTGTCCCTTAGTTATCACTCTCCAAGCAGTGAGGCTCCCTCTGGGGGTAATGGTCTGTGGCACTTTGGAGCTATCTATGGGATCCTTAAACTCTACTAGAGGCCAGGAAAGTGTGGGTGAGCAGATTAGCATGCCGACCCACCACCACAGGGTTTTGTAAACCTTCCACCTTGGAAAGTACTCCTGCACAGTGTCCGTATTGATGCCAGGGGATGTCCAGGATAAGCATAGCATTTGGGGTCGATCTCCAGTACACCACTCCTCCAGGCCGGTGCACAGCCACTTCTGTCGGGGTACCATTTTTTCTTAACAGTGGTTAGTAAATATGGCCACTAGAGGACACACAATCCCAGCGGTGAGCCTCCAAGATGTAACCCTAGATGGCGCTATCCCAGGGCTACTACCCCTGCCTGATTTGCCACTAACAGGTTGAGGGGCCTGGATCCAATGGCGGGTGCCTCCACCCAGAGGTCAGGGTTTGCAATAGTTAAACTAACTTGGTCACAGCCCTCTGGGACACTGCAACCCCCCTTTCTTCCCACTAGTGGCCCACACAATATATCAGAATTACCTTCACAGTATACACTTACCCCCAGGTCTGGTTCCGGCACTGGGACCTCATGTGAAATGAGATACAGTGCAACAATCACAGTACAGTACTTTAACATAGACAAATACCTCAGGCAGTATAACTTTGCTGAAACAAGCAGCTCTGATTTATTTGAGGGATATAACAAGGACAGGGGAATCAGGTTAATTAGCTTATCACTCTAATAATCTACCTATGGCTCTGTGCACAGACCTATCCCTATCAGTTACTGTCCCTGGGTACCCAAGCCCTAGTGGCTAGTCCAAACCGTGGCAGCTGGTGGGGGCCCTTTCACACAGAGAAAGGAGAATTAAACAGTCAGCAGTACAGTAATTCCATTTGGATTTAATGTGGCAATTCAACAGGGAGCGACCCTGAATTAGTACTCACGACCTCCAAATAAGATAGGGTCCTTCAATGTCAGCAGGGCTCACTTGGTACAAAACCTCTTCACACATCCATATAAAGAAAGCACTATACCAGGCAGGCTGCATCTGTATCCCGATGCCAATTACTGCACAATACCGGAGAACACACAGCAGATTCAGTTCCTGACAGACAGAGTGCAATTTTCAGGAATTCCTCCAGTCTTCTACAGGGTGAGCCTGGTTTCTACTCTTCAGAGATCCTTGATTCTTTTCACAGGAGCCGATTCAGTCTAACAAGCTTACACAAGCTGCAGACCGAACTCTGGGCCTTACACCGTTTTTTGACTAAAACTGCACACTGAAAAAGCACAGGGCTCCTTCCTTCTTCACTGCCAAAGCTCAACTGAACTCTAACCGACAAAACTGGCACTTCCTTTGAGTTCCTCCCAGTTCTTGACTGGATTGGCTGTCACTCACAATAGACTGCTGCTGTTGGTCCAAAAAGGCACTGAAGTCTAAACTACATCTCCCAGAGTCACTGCCCATACAATCCTCTTTGTGGCTGGCTCAGATTATGAGTCCAAGTTCTGATTCAGTCCAAGAAACCATTTTAGAGCTAGCTTACCCCACACTGATTGGTCCAGTTCAGCAGTTCAAAACTAGAATGGGGAACTAGCAGACACAGTTCTGACTGCAAAGAAAGCAGGTTAGACAAACTGTAATTTCATTATTACTCTAAATAATTTCTGGCAAACAGTTACATCTTTCAGATGAGTTCCCTTTGCACTCCTAGTGACTGCAAAAATGAAGTGAATTAGCAGCAGCTCAAGTGGTACTCAGAGAAGCACACAGTCCCCCATACAAACTAATTATGTCTGCAAGCAGACAGCTCTTAAAGAGACAGTACCAGAGGTCTAAAACACTCACTGATAAATGGCTTAAATGCCAAACACCATTCAGGCTTGGAGCATTCAAGCAAGCTCCTGGAAGTCTTTTGGGAACCCCCATTTGCAGGGGGGTTACATACACAAGCAATTTGATTGATTGATCAATCGATTAATTGATTGATTTTTATTTGTACTTTTTGACCGGGAAAGGCACATTAAGCTGTGATTGCTTGTATCCAGATACATGCTGGGAGGTGGGTTATATATAACTGTTTTATTGATGGGGAAATGTTGGCCATAACAGTGGGAGCCTTCCCTACTCTTCTTCAGTATGTGTCATGGGATCTTTTACTTCCAACTGGATAGCGACCGGAGATGGGCAGAAGGGACCATGGCTTAATGTCTCAACCAAAGGAAGGCACTTCAACAGTGCAGTAACTCCCCCACCCCATACTGCATTACAATTTCAGTTATGGGTATTACACCAAGTCTGGTGTAGGGCTGGAACCCAGGACCTTCCAATCTTCCAGCCCCAGAGTATGCCTACTGAGCCATCAACAATGCTGTCTGCCTCCGTGGAGGGAGGGAGGGAGGATCACTGCCTTTATTAGAGCTGTGCCAATACCTTTTCCTTAATATTTTGCTGAATATTCGGTATTCGGCACAGAATATTCAAGTATCTATATTTGACTACATGGCATCCACAATGGTGTGTTGTCTAAAACAACCCATAGCTACCAAGAGCTTGTTCCCTGGGCCACCTCATGAAATTGAACAATTGTTCCATCCTCTACCCTCTTCCCCAGCCTTCACATCTGCTAAAGCAAAAAACAAAGTAGGCTCCTGGCCAGCAGCATAGTATACACTGTGTTGTAGACAGAAGAGCACTCCCTCCCTAACACAAACCTCCCTATGTGGCTTACAAATAAAGTATTGCAAAGCTGCCAGAAGCCCAAAACATACCCCCAATCCTTGTGGTGGAGGGCACGCCATCCTGGCTAGTCATTCACCCCACCCCTCCACCCAAGGCAGATGTCCTCCCAATCCCAATTCCCCTCAGCTGCAGTTTTAGAAAAACAGAAGGCAGGGGTGGAGCCAGTAGCCTAACAAGGAACACACTTCTAGAAGAGCTCACAGCACATTGTGCAAACTTTAACGATCTCAATGTTTATATTTGCACTAAAGCATCAACAGTTGGGAAATCCAGACAGAGCTCTTCTTGTAGAACATCTAAATATAAAAATTAAGATGGGTCAACCACACCATGCTGCTAGAAATGATCATTTGACAGCAGGGCCATCACACACTGCAGACCAGCAGAAGATGGCGCACCAGGACAAACTGAAGAAGCTCCCACTACGCTAGACTTTCTGTAACATGCAGTGTTAGACCTCACGAAATCAAATGGATCAGTATTTTGGTCGTTTAGCAGTGGTGGAAGGCAAAATTGATGGAGTAGTGGATAAAGCAGCCGACTCAGAGAAAGACACCACTAAAGCACTGGTGGTGGTGGTGGCTGCAACAGTGAAAGAGTTAACTCTACTTAAAATCCAAATCAAGCAGTTAGAAAATACTGTCCATTCCACTAATGTGAGACTTCTTGGTCTTCCTGAAGGTGTGGAGGGGAAGACCTAGCTACCTATCTGGAGAGATGGGTGTCCGAGGCAGTCAGGCTTGGGTATGCAGTGCCCAATCAGAGGGCTTACTGGGTTAATCCTCACCATGCAACACCAGGAGGAAAAGGACAATGGACTGTTATAATGGTGACTGTGCTTTGATGGGTACGAGGGATCCAATCTTGCATGCAGCAAAAGAGCAATCTTCTGAAACAGTGGACAACAGCAGGATGTTGTTTTTCCCAGATTACTTCTTTGCTGTGAGGCAATGTCAGCGGGCCTTTGAAGGGGGGCTTGGAAACTGAAAGAAGCTGGGATAGGTTATCGTATTGGATTCCTGGCTTATCTGCAATTTTCTCTCCTTTAATAAACAGTTCTCATTTACTGACCCAAAGGCAGCAGGGGTGCTGATCGATAAGCACCTTGTTTCTATGCAGCAAGCTAAAGATGGAGACCATGAAGTCTCAGCAGTGTGGGACCAGTGACTGGCTGAGAAAAATTTCTGCTTACTTAGAGGGTTGTAACTACTGTTCACGATGTCCTCCAATGTGCTATTAGTGTACATTTTATTTTTTTTAACCAACTCATTTACACCCAGTTAGAGTATCTGATAACTGGCTGGAAGCTACTGGGAGTATATATAATTAATAGTAATGCTGGAAGGTTTGGAAGGAATGACTGAATGAATGCATAATAAGGCCAGGAATATGGAGTGACCGCGGCTACTCTTCTGAATCAATGTTCTACTCTGTTTATGATTGGAACTGATTGGGCTTTGTAATGTTATCAGTACTTAGTTTGAAATGTGTGGTGGTCAAGATGGCGGCAGTGGGCTGGTGGGTTGGTGCTCTAGGTACCAAGATGCCATGTACTTCAGGTTGGTATGTGCAGGGTTCCTTCCTCCAGAGCACGGGGAAGCCTGAGCAACTGGGGGAGTGTCTCGCGCATGTATTCTTTGATTTCTAATGCAGCCACCCTTGCATTATGCCACAGCACTGTTCTAATTTTCAGAGTTCGAACACCTGTTTCTGGTTCCTGTAGGGCCTCACCACTTTTAGTGAGGATGTTCCGATTACAGTGGACGGATATCATGATATATTCTTATAATTATCTGTTAACTAAATGATGTTCGAGGTTTTTCCACGTTTGTTGCATTTAGTACAAGCAGCTTTCACAAGAAGCATGCGCTGACTCAGTGTTGATTATATCTTGTTAGTAACTACAGATCTTTAAAACCTATATAGGTTGGATATTTTATTTGAGGTGGATCTATTCTCAACCATGGGACTGATTTAATGCGCTGACTGCATTCTGGCTTTAGTTGTGATTTTCGACAATGTATTTGATTTATGGGGTTTCTCCTCCCAAGTGGTAACAATGTGAAATGTGCAATGCTTGCTGTTCCTTAGTTGCATTTTTTGTGGTATCAATATAATTAAAAACAGTGTCAGTGGCTCAGTAGGTTGCACTCTACGCTTCTGAGGCCGGGAGATCAGAGGGCAGTGGGTTCACTTCCACATCTGGCGCAGGTTAATATCCCAGTACTGACCTGCATAGTGCAGCATGAGAGGGTGCTGCATTTCTGAGGTGCCGCTCTTTCGATGAGAGTTAAACCGAGGTCCCATCTGCCTGGATTGGTGGTAGTTCAGGTGGATGTTAAAGATCCCATGGCACTTATCAAAAGGGTAGGGAATTTCCCGGTGTCCTGTAAATTTCCTCATTCACTAAAAATACCACCAACAGCTTAATCTGGTTCAAGATCAGTTGGCATTCATCTGTATCCCCTCCCCGGGTCATGCCTGAAAATAGGCAGGATTTGCAGTAGTGCACTTACCCAGTCAACAAAAACTAATAAATAAATAAATAATGTACTGTCATTTTGCTGGCCTTTATGCATGTTATATATGACTTTTCTTAAAATGTATTGAAATATAAATTTATAAAAGCAGAAGGCTAGCACGGAGGGACAGTCAGAGCAGAATGATGCTGAGGTGTATGGTGGTAAACTTAGTAGAATGGGTGCACAATGGGAGGGAGGAGCGAAGCAAAAAGCATCATTGATGACACTAAGTAGACAGTGGCAAATCCATCTGCTTAGCATCATCAGTGATGCTTTTCACTACATGTATGTAATATATGTAATATGCAATAACATGTATGTGCTAATGTAGAATTTCTTCTAGCTTCCCATCTGGAAACTGGTGTTGTTATGTGAAGTCCATTAATGTGCTGACTCTTTCTTGCTGTCCCGATGTTGCCGACGGAATCATGTCGCATGCTTTTGCTGCAATTTTGATTTTTTGTCATTGGCCAATGTTACTGTTTCCCTGCCCCTCCCCCTGTCCACTGGGGCGTGACCTGGAGTTGATTATAAAATATCTGGGGAGTGCAGGGGGCAAGGCCCTCTGCATCAGGGGGTGTGTGGGGGTCAAAGCTTCCCTTAGATGCGGGTCACCTCTACTGCCGCATGGCAGATTGTTGGAGCACGGTGGCTGGTATTGGTGAATTGCTGGCGCTGTGTTTTACACCACCAGCTTGGTTGTTGCTGTGGCATGGGTGAACCGTTGTTACATCAATATTGTTAGTATATGTTATGATATTGTGGTCCTCCTTGGCACCTCCACAAAAATGAGATGCTGCATCTCATGGGGTTATACTGGTTGGAGAAATCTTAAATATAGTAAAATAAATAATGTTATTGTTTTACAAGAAAAACAAAATATAAATGTTAAAAAATCAACTATAAATAGTTGTATTCTAATACCATTCCAGAAAACAATATGAACCGTGGTGAAACGTGCTCATCTAGAAGATTAGCATGGAAAGCCTGAATTATGTTCCATTCAAAGTTCATTGAGGATGTAACCTTATTTCAGGCTGACCCTTCCAAGTAGATGTTACACTTGGTGTTTTTCTTTGAATTTGTAAAAGCCTGGGACTGCTTGACTCTAGTCACTGGTAACCAAAGCCAAGTCCAATTAAAGCTGCTGTAGACTTACATCAAAAGACAAAGGCGAAACATACATGTGGAAGTAATAAGTGCAAGACGGTCAAGGGTAAGTGTGGTGCTGCAAATTTGGAGCGCATGATTCCCTGAGGTTATGTCACTTATCAGCCTCTCTTCCTAGTGTCTAACCTGCTGCTCAGTGCAGTATCCCAGAAGAAGGCCTGAGGAAGTTTCATTCAAAAAAATTTGATTTTAATATGTACAGAAGCAAATATGCACTTGGCATGTGAACTGCACAACCCTTTCTAAAGGCCAAATGCAGGATGATATATAGAGTAGAAAGGCTGTGTTTGATTAAAGTAAGGACGACAGAAACTCATCTGTGGTTTCCTTGTACCATTAATAAAGTTATATAAATATACATTAATGCTATAGTGGGTTACCAATGAAAGTCATGGCACCATGATTAAATTCCACAGCCTTTATTTTGCCTTGTTTATACACCAAATAAGACAGCTTGATTTATATATATATCCTCCTATCCTCAAGTTATATCATTTTATATTTAAAATATAGTAATGTAGCAATACAAAATGTGAGACCTTATATCGGAGTTCTATGGTAATCCTTGAAAAAGGGTTTAGGAAAGCAGTTTATGATCTTGTCAGTGTATTTAATAAGCCTTCAGTAAAGGTTCCATAGAGCCTTATTCACTCCTTGAAGCCTTTAAAAGAGCAGTCAGGGTCATAATAGAGTTTTGCATCTCAGTTTCTGAAATGCATTGTTTTTGTCTATAGTATTGTAATATAAAACAATGCATTTCACTAAGAATATGACTGCTGATGCCCTTTCTAGGAATTTTGGAGATCTGCAAGAAAAGTCATAGAAACACAGACAGTGGCAACAGAAAAAAAACAAAGGTCCATCTAGTCTGCCAGGTAGGGTCAAAGGAGCTGATAGACTTTGATCCTCCAGGTTGTCTCTCCCCAACACCATTGTACCTCCATCTGCTTCTCACACTGGTATTACCAAGCCCCTGTATTTGTCCCACCTGTCTTTGAACCCACTTACCATCCCAGCCTCGACCACTTGTTTTTCAGCAACCTATTCCACTGGTCCAACAACCTCTCAATGAAGAAGAAAACGTTCCTCGTGTTCTTCCTTATCTTCCCCCTGAACAGTTTCTACCCATGTTGTCTCATCACCATGCTCTTGTTCCTATTGAACAGGGTCTCATAGTCAACTTTGTTAATTTCCCGGTCAAGAGTTTGGCTGCCTCAGTCATATCTCCATTTTCTTCCATGCCCGCTGTGAGTACATATTGAAATGCATCAGCCTTTCCTCTTCAGTCCTGCCCACTGCCCCTGGATAATCTTAGTGACCCTCCTTTGCATGTCTCTCCTGGTGCCTTTCCTTCATCATGTGAGGGCTCCAACCAGCACCACACTTTAGATGGGGCTCACTCAGGGACCTGTAGTGGGGTGTATCACCTCCTTCCTCCTACTATTAAATCCATTGCCTAGAAGCCCATCATCCTGTTTGCCTTGTCATATGTCTTACCACACTGACTTGAAGAGTTGACATTGCTGCTGCTGATGGTCCCCAAGATCCATTTCCTCCACAGACTTTGTTCTCTTACTCCCAACATCCAGTAGTCAGAATGGGTTCTCCTTTTCAATGTCTATCAGCTTTCACTTTTCACATTGAACCTAGCTGCCAGAGTTTGGACCACCTTATTTTTCAGAGTCCTTTTCATTTTCTTACACTCTTCCTTATTGCCTGCCCTGCCATAGTTTTGTGTTAACTCATTGCTCCACAGGAGCTATCCGGTTGCACCACTTGTCTCCTGTATGCTGTTAATAGTAAATCCTGGGCCTTTCTAAGCAAAATCAAGCTATAGCCAGCATGCCACAAACAAATCCTAAAGCTCAAGAACCGTAAGTTAGACACAAGTATGAGTGGCAAGTTATTCAGCACAAAATTGCCTTTTCAGTGGTGGTATGCAAAGAATAATATGTAATTTCATTTTTTTCTATGCTGGTTGAAACAGCAAAAAAAATGTTTTCACTAAAACAGGCAACATAAGCCATACACACCATACCATAAACAAATGTGACTATCTCTAAAGTATACATGATATACAGAACATCAGAGGCAAAGTTGTTCAGCACAAAATTACCTTTCCAATTGTGCTACATGCAGTCAAATATATATTAGTATTATGCAAAATTTGTTTAATGAGACACGATACATATAAAGTAGGAAATTAGTGTTAGAGTTGAAATCCCTGATTCCCCTGCCTGTCTCAGACAGGTGCATTGGGGTCGCCAGCACTGAATCACCCCATCACATGTGTAAAGCAGCAGTAATACAGAGAATGGGGAGAAAGAACGATTACCGCATGCACACCCAATGCTGTTGGGGGTTGGGTAGGGGTCCAAGGGGATTTTTTCAACCCTAACACCGACTTCCTACTTTTGTCGCTGTGGAACTGTCCCTTAACTAATGCATTAAACTGAGTTTTTGCCTCTAATTTTCTCTTCTTTTGAGAATGATAACGAGAAATAGTGAATGTAATGCAGCGGCGGGATGTCTTGAGGCATAGTAACAGGAACAGCAATGCAAACAGAAGCACTAACAGTGGCGCACATGGTAACGCAAGCGCGAATGAGAACAGAAAGGGTAACGCACACGGTGGCGTAGACTGGAACAGTCTGCCATGTAATGTTGTCACATAGTAACATGGTGCTTGGTAAACGGAAGTGTCAATGGACATGGTGACAAAGAGAAACAGAAAGAGAAACATCACTGTAGACACAAATGGCAAAAATAACAGAAACGTAAGCACAAATAAAAACGCAGCGGATAACGCATATGGTGGCAGGTTAGACGTCAATGGTAAGTGAAACAGGTAATGGAACCACAAGCGGAAGAGGGCAACGGTTAACAGTAATGTAAGCGCACAGGCTGGTTTTCCCAAAACCTGTATAGAGAAAGATAGTGAGTACAAAGAATGTATACATAATAATGGGTATCAGAGCAGAAAATGAGGACTTGGAATACTAAATAGGTTATATCTCAGGAACCGTATGACGAGAAAACAATTTAAAAGTCATAGGATTTAATATGACTGTCCTGGTTATTTTGTACTTAGCCTCCAATGGGGGCTAAGTGTTTTTCGATGAAAAGTCCGTATCTCGTACTGCGTTTCCAAGATACGGGCTCTGAAAAGGCGCTACAAGTAACGCCATAATGTTATCCTATGGGAAAAAAGAGAAGTTCAGAGTGCCATAACTTTGCCTCCTGTAATATTTTTCACCAAACCACTGAAAGGTACATCTGTGGGCTGTTGGCTGTCTTCCTCAAATTTCAGGAAAAAAGACCAAACGTCCCATTTTGCAGCAGGGTGCAAAAGGTTCCTGTACTCGCTGGGCACCGTAATGTTATCCTATGGGAAAACTGTCAACTTTGGAGTGTTGTAACTTTGCCGCTGTGTAATATTTTTCAACACAACACTGAAAGGCACATCTGTGAGATGTTGGCTGTGTCCTCCAAATTTCAGCCCAAACTCCAAACTGCTCTTTTGCAGCGCAGTGCCTAAGAATTGCTGTCATTTTTCCCACAGACTAGAAAAACTACATTATTGCACTTTATGTATGGGCTTTCAAAAATTTGTGACACTTATGAGCACGAAGCATTTTTAAAAAGTACTTTTTCCAGAAAGTTGAAAACATATTTCTGGGGTGTTTTACCCTAAAATAAAGACATGGCTAGCATCCTCGGGTCCGACTAGGTGAATACAAAAAGAATTAGGTTGCTAGAGGGTCCCACATTTAAATGCCAACCATTTTTCTGATCACCAACTGAAAACAAAATGGCAGATTTGCAAAAGTAACAGGGCCATTTTATGAAAAGTAAAATGCATTTATGCATAATTGTCGAACTTTTTGTTAACTTTTCCATTGACTTATAATGGGAAATTGTTTTTGAATAACTTTTGAACCATTTAATATTTTTCACCAAATCTTCAAAAGGCACATCAGGGACCCGGCCATACGCTCCATGAAGGGTTCAGGCCAGTCGCACAAACCGCACGACCTGTATGTGCTAATCAGAATTCCAGAAAAGTGTAAAACGCTGCCGCTGCAGATCATGCTTAATAACTCCGCAGTCAGATATCCGACCGCACGTAACTTGGCAGATCCTAAGGCCTGTGGTTTTGATTGTGCACTCAAATTTGAAGCAACTGGCAAACGTTGCAAAGTTATAAGGTGCAAAATTTGGGAGTTTAACATAGAAATGGCTCCTCATCCCTTGAAGGCGGTAGGCACTACCGCATACCATAATTCTGTTACATTATATATTAAAATACATGTGACTTCTCCCGATGTTGCCAGGGCACACAGGAAGTCAATAGCTGAATTCTGTAGGCATCCTCCGGACACACCAATGTATTTTACTGACACCTACAGGTGTCTGCTAGGGGACAATGGGTTAAAAGGCACATCTTCTCCTGGATTCCCTCATCTGTGTCACTGATGGAAATGTTGAACAGAACAGGTCCTAGGGCTGACCCATGTGGCACCCCACTCCTGACATCTGTGCCCTCTGATTTTACCCCATTCAGTACCACCCTCTGTTTTCTCACTCCCAGCTAGTTCACTGTCCACCTTGTCACCTTTTGTCCCAGCTTCAAGTCCTCCAGTTTCTTCAACAGCCTTCTGTGGGATACATAATTGAAGGCCTTGCTCAAGGCAAGATATAACACATATATTAACTATTCAGTGTCCACCACCCAGTGACCCAGTCAGAGAATACTACCAGGAGGGTCTGGCATGACCTTCCTGCAACAAAGCTGTGCGTGCAGTCCTCTGGCTTCCAGGTACTCTTCAGTTTGTTCTTCAGCTATAGTCTCCAACAGCTTACCTACAATAAACGTAAGGCTAATCGGCCTGATCATCCTTATATCCACCGTAGTGGTGTCCTCCTGTCACCTGGAACATCCCTCGTTTCTATGGAGCACCTAAACAGGTCTGTCAGAGTGCTTCCAGTGCCTGCCCCAACTCCTTTAGGGTCTATCTGGACCTGGTGCCTTGTCCACCTTAGCAGCCTTTTTTTTAATATTACTTTTTCCTTCCTGTCTGGCTCCTCCATCATGCCTGTCCCTCCAAACTCCATCACCTTGGCTTCTCCTGGGACTTATCTGGACTTTGCTTCTGCAACTTACTCCCGCAACAGGGTGGTGGAGAGTGTCCTCAACACACCATCTCAGGGATCCGGTGGCCATGCCCAACTCACTGGGTGCCAGGCCTCCAAGGGGCAGCAGTTGTCTGTGACAGCCTGGGGTGTTTCTCACTTTTTGTGTTCCTCCTTTCTCCTTTTGTGGCCTGGAGTAGTGTCGTTCAGTGATGTCAATGGCAGCACCACACATGCTCCCCTGTATGACACACCAGACATCTGCTACTCCTCTGTTGCTTGGTGCACTTGTACCCCAGCCTCTGCTAGGGGGCAGTGTAAAATTGAATGCCACTCCACTCCTTCCCCAGAGAAGGAGAGCAGACCCTCAGACACTCAATCCCCACTCCTCCCAGCCAACCCTCTGACAACTCAAGCTTGTTCCTGAAATTGGTTCATCAGCGCCACAAGCGATAACACTATTACTGAACCAGTGGGCCAGCCACCTTACATAGCAACACAGACTTTGATGGCAAATAAGGACTGCATGGCCCACCTAATCTCCCCATTTCCCTACCTATTGGATAAGCTGCAGGTTCTAGTTAACCAACAGCATACTTCTTTCTACCCCCCTCCAGAATTGCCTTATGTCTGACCCATGCATTCTTGAATTCCCCACTGTTTTTGATCCCATGACCTCCTCAGGAAGGCCGTTCCATGTGTCCACCACCCTCTCTGTGAAAAAATACTTCCTCACATTGCCCTGAGCCATCTCCCATTATCTTCAAATTGTGACACCTTGTTCTTGCACATCTCTTTTTCTGAAAGATGCTACCCTCTTGGACTTTGTTGATTTCCTTGAAGTACTTGAAAGTTTTTATCATATTCCCCCTCTCCCTCCTTTCCTCAAGGGTATACATGTTAAGCTCATTTCGTCTTTCTTTGTATGGCATTTGTTGCACAACCTGCACCATTTTAGTTCCCTCCTCTGGACTGCCTCCATCCTGTGTATGTCCTTGCGGAGATGGAGTCTCAGGAACTGCATGCAGTACTCCAGATGGGGTCTCACCAACTGTCTGTACAGAGGGATAACACTTCTTGTTTTCTACTGGTGATGACTCTCCCTATATATCCTTTCATTCTTCCTTCCAACTTCATGGAACCAACTCCAAGCTGCATTGAAACTAACCAGCATAGTCTCAATTGATCTCTACAAAGCTTTAGCCTCATCCAAAATAAAACATGTTTGTAGCGGCCACTAATCCCCCCCGTGTCCCTTATGTTATTCACTTGGGTACTGTCTGCCCGTTTTCAGTCCAACCAGGTGCATAACTGATAAAAATAATTTGTCATAGTGTTGATGTGCAGCTTTTGCTTATTTTGTCATTTTCCTCCTGAAATCCTAATTACATCATTCCCCCCCTTCTCCTCTCTTACTCCTAACTCCCCCCTACTTGTCTCTAAACCCACAACTATATCTGTCTACTTATATTTGTCTCTGCTCCACAACCATACCTATCCTCTTATGCTCTCTCCACCATCCGCGCTCTCTAACCATCTCTTTGGTTGCACCTAACTGTGTTAGCTGAAAAACAAATCAGGTTACTGTCTGAATTTTGCCTTTTATGTTGTGTCCATTCATGATTTGACAGTGATGAACTTTGTACGCACTTATTTACCTTTATTGCAATAATACCTTGTATGTAGTGCTTGTATGTCATTGTAAATGTTCCAGGACCTCCTTGTGAATGAACTTGCTCAATGGAGTTTTTCTGCAATGAACTTGAACTTGAACATCTCAATATCCCCCCAGCCATCCTTACTGCCTTCTCACATTGCTTGCTTACCTTTAGGTCATCTGATATAACTACCCCAAGTCCATTTCCTTTTTTGTTGTTAATACCCCCCTCCCCCCCATTGTGTAATCTTCCCCTGGGTTTTTGTTTCCCAGGTGAATTACTTTGCACTTCTTTGCATTGAATCTAAGCTGCCATACCTTTGATCATTCCTCCAACATTGCCAAGTTCCTTCTTATCCTTTCCAACTCCCTTGTGTATTAACCTGTTGCAGATCTTTGTGTCATCTGCAAAGAGGCATAGGGGCTTTAAGGCATTTCAACACTCTATCCTGTGTGATTGGTCCTAGTTGCACCTAGTTCCAGTCCTCTAACATCCCTAATTGATACCATCACACCCCTTTCTGTCAGTGCCCCCTCCTGTACTGTAAAAAAACACTTAGGTGAACAATGCAGGTGTATTGCCTTTTTACCTGAATCTATGTATCTCTAAAAGCATGTTCCCTAATGTGCCAACTATCTGTGGAAAATGCATTTCAACTGTATGTACCTTACACGTCTGTTTATTGTACTTGTAACCATTTTATACTACTCCGGCTCGCGCCTGTAAATGGGCCTTGTGTCTAATATGCCCTGTCTGGTTACCAAAGAATTTAAACAAAATTAAACAAATAAAAATATGTAACAAATTTAATTGTTGCTTACCTAAGCTTCAAAAATATTACAGGCTATTTATGAACAGATGGCGAGCTAACATGGACGAAAGTCTTTAAAGCTCTGTAACACCTATGATACCTATGATAATTGTTCAGGAGTTCAGCTTTCTGGCCATCATGTTGTACGCAAGCCCCCCACCTGATAATCTCTCTTTTCCTTTCCTTTTTTTCTCTGATGGGCCTAAATAACTATTTTCCCCCTTCTTTTACCCCTTTAGCTGTTCTCAGTTCTGTATCTGTCTTTGATTTCATTACCTTCTTTTTTGCTTTGTTTAGTTTTTTATAGTACGCTTTCCAAGTTTCCTCATTATGATCAACCTTGTACTTCCAGAAGGCTTTAATTTGATCCTTCAAAGCCTACCTTACCCCTGGAAAGCCAGATTAGTTTCCTGTGTTTATTTCTTTTAACATACAGGTTCATCTCCTCTGTCAGGCCTTCCTTGATGACTTCCCATTTGGCTCCTACCCCCTCTGCCTCTTCCATCTCTGCCTTTTCCACCCACCGTCAATCTTTCTCGAAGTGTCTTCCTCATCGTTCCAAAGTCTGCTTTCCTGAGGTCCAGTACCACTGCCTTTCAACCCAGAGCGAGTTACCCCACACCTCCATGGTTATTTCAAACCACACTGACTTCTGGCCACTGGACCCAGCGGCTCCCTCACAACCACCCCTCCTGCTATTTCTGTGCTGGACTGTACCAGTTCAAGGGTGCCGTCCTCCTTGGTCAGATCCCTGACCCATTCTACTAGGAAGCAGTTCTGCATTACTTCCAGCAGGCACTTTCTTTTCTTTATTTTTTAACAGGATAGAACTGTTAGGACCTTTCACAGCCTGTTTACAAAGTTGTTCTGCGTTTGGCTAAAACAGTTAGATGAAGCAGACAACAGACATAGTTAATATCGATACATACAAGCCATTCTAGTAGTCCATTATTACTCACAACAGGTATAGTACATTCGGGCATACAAGAAAGGGCATATTACTGTTGTACTACTAGCATGCGATTTTAATAGAAGGCATGCTAACAATCCATTATTGCTCACTGCCCAAACCCCCTGCATGCATCATACCCATCTGCCACATTATTTGTCTTTTTCAGTAACAGGTGCATCCTTCCTCTAAGTACTGGTCCAGCATAGATTTAAACTTTTTTATTGTTGGGAATTCCTAACACTTGGATCCTATGCATTCCATTCCTTTGTTATCCACACCAGCTAGATCTCATTTCCCCGTATTCAGATGCTATTTTGGGAAGTGTATAGCCTCTGTTTTTTACCTGCCTCAAGTTGTGGGTAGATACAGGGAGCTCTAGCACCTCAATCTCATCATCCTGAAAGAGACCCATGTTTAGTTTGTAGGCTGTGATTGCCCTCAATTTCTTCCTTCTGTTTTTTAATAAGTCCCACCTTAGTTCTATGTACATCGTAGAGTGGTGCCAGTTGTAGGTATGACCTAGGACAAATCTTGCTAGTTTATTGTAAACTGTATCTAATTTAGCTAAGGTGGTTTGGTTGGCATGTTGAGAGATTATGCTTCCGTACTCCAGTGATGGTAGTAACAGCTGTGTCGCTGTCTTCATCCTAGTTTTCCTTGGGTTAAAGTATGCTTTTCTCTGCAGACTGCCTAGTTTACTGTTTACTTTTTTAATAGTGTTGTTTATGTGTATGTCAAATTTCAGTGATACATCTATGGTTACACCCAAGTATTTGTACTCATGCACCTAGGAAATGTCTGCCCATCTAATGTTTTTATAGTTAAAGTTGCCGCAACTTTGCTTTTTATCCTATTTTGCCTCAATAGCATCGCCTGGGTTTCCTTATCACTCAAAACCATGTTAGAACCCCTCAACCATTCTTGGAGTCTGTTGGAGTCATGCTGCAGATTGTTTTCCAAGGCAGTGAGGGAGGCAGCTTTGCCTATTAGTACTGTGTCATCTCCAGAGTTTTATCTCTGATTGAGTTATGTGATTTGGTTAACCATTGACATAGATCAAGAATAACAGTGGATCCAAAATGGAACCCTGTGGGACCCCTCTGCTCAGGGATTGTGAGTTTGAGAGGTCCCATTTTCCATGACCCATTGTTTCATGTTGCGTAAGTATGAGTGAAACAACCAAATGCCCTCCTCTGACATCCCTACTTACCTCGGCCTGTTTAGTAATATTGCATGGTCTACCAGGTCAAACGCTTTGGAGAGGTTGACATATACTGCCCCCACATATTCCCCTTTATCTAGGGCTGTAGCTATTGTGCTGACATACTCCATGAGTGCAGTGCTAGTTGACCTCCCTGCCCTGAATCCTGATTGGTGCTTAGTTAGCAGGTCATACTTATGCAAGTGCTCATTTATTTGTTTTCCCTACCATCTTCTCAAAAATGTTGGATACTACTGACAGTAGTGCCACTGGTCTGTAGTTGGAGGGGTTGGAGCAGTCTCCCCCCCCCCCAAAGATGGGTGCCACCTTAGCCGTCATCCAGTATTCCAGGTAGGTTCCTTCCATTAGGCACCTGTTAAAGATTTTTGTTAGCATGGGGGTTATGATTTCAGTTGCATATTTCCAGAATTTTATTTCTATCTGGTCCAGGCCATGAGATATTTTAGCATTTAACCTTCTGATGGTTTTCCATACCTCATTTTGCTTAATAACTCTAATAAATGAAGGGCTGAGTTTCCCTTACCAGATGTATCACAATAGCAACACAGTGGTGGGCTACAAAACGTGTAGTGGTACTACCCAGTGGTACCCTGGTATTACAATGGTAGTTTGCATTTTGATGATTCCTGCTGCAGTGGAGGGACAGTGGTGCGATGGTATCACAGTGGAACCAGAACAAATCCACTGTGCTACCATAAAACCTCTAGTGGTAGTACAGTGACGATCACAGTGGTATTACAATGGTATTCTGGCTGCTGGTGCTTCTTAAAGGAGTAGTACAGTCAGAATTTTGCTAAAACATATATTGTGCAGAGTGTTTTGATTTGTGTGTGTAGTCCTAGTCTGTCCTTCCCTTTGTCTGCTACTAGGAGTTTTTTCTAAATGATCCTGCTAGTTTTACAGTAGTTTTATAGCCTCTAGGATATCTCCATCTTAGCATGGTTTATTGCCCTTCTTTTTCCTACATTGCCTTCTCTCCCATGTGACAATAATGTATCTGGAACCATGGATTCAGCAGTCATTGGTTTAGAGTTAATTTCAACAGTACAGCTGTGACATTAAGTAACTTTCTTTATCCAGTGAGCACTGATGGCTACATTTATAATTTAGCGAATACTTGATGGATAACGAGTGGGTTACTCCATAAGAAAACCCTTAGAGTCTTTACTAGTTATAGCATTAATGATCTAGAGTGATTGGTTTGCTTTTTGTGGCTGCTTATAATTTGACAAAATGAAAAGTTTTAAAAGCAGAACATTTAGTCCTGCTGGCTAGATCTGACACACATATAGAAAACAAAAATATTGAGTCAGAGCTATTTTGTGGAGGCCAGAACATCAGGCTCCTGCCTCTAGTATTGGTTGAATCAGTGGTCCTGGACATATCCCTGCCTCATGGGACAGGAGGCATTGTAAGAAAAAGAAGAGCGATAAACTTTCTTAAGATGGAGCTCCCCGGTGTCCATACAACTACAATATAACTAGAGGGCTAATTTAGAAAAAAAACTTTAAATAGCAAACAAAGGGAAGGACACTCCAGGACTGCCCACACAAATCAAAACAATCTGCACAACATATGTTTTTTTTCAAATTTTGACTGTACATTACTACTCCTTTAAACCATGCCCAGAGTCTCGGACCTCTGAATGGAACGTGATCTTGTGTTGCACAGTGCTACTATGCAGATACAAGTATAGCATGCTTTAAAGAGTTAGCTGTGCATAGCTAGTGGTTATTTGAGGGGGAGTTAGGGCTGGATTTTAGATGTACCTGGATCATTGCCATCAGATTAGAACAGATTTAAGCCAGCTCTTTGGCCAATATGCCATGCCCAACCAGTGTACGGCATAGTACATTTGAATGCCAACACCTTGGATCAGACGTAGTATCAGATAAATTACTGGCTCTGTTACTTGCCATTGGATTAAATTATATTGCTGCAGTAACCTGCCAGATATCACTGGCAGAATCTGTGACAGGAGTGCTTTATTCTGGTGGGAGGTCCTGTACTGAACTTTTGGAAAGTAAAAGACTATGTCTCCATATTCTACATTTGGTTTTTAAATTTTTTTTTTTTACTTTTCTCTTTTATATTATATTGACAAATATGATACTCATTGCAAAAAAAAACATGGCCGCACAAGTCAGGGTTTATTATTAAAGTCACAAAAGTTAGGAAATGCAGCATTAGAGATTTATTTTCAACCCGAACTCCATCCACCCATCCACCAACCCTGTGGACCCCACAAAACTGAATGCCAAAGCACAACCCAGATTTTCAGCATGTTTTAACATCATAAATAAATCCTTCGTAAATCCCTCCACCGCCCCAAAATGTATTTTCAGGATGAAACACTCCAAAACACACTTTGTGTCGAATTTACAAGTGACCATTTACACTGCTGTGAGGGGAAGTCCTAAGAAATCACGCCCCAAATTTGGGCCAACAATATTTTAAAATGTTAAAGTTATGAGAATTTAAAAATGTGGTGCTGAATAGAAACTAACTCCAAATAAGTGGTCAAATGTAGAAACATAGAAGTATAGAATTTGACGGCAGCTAGGGACTGCTTGATAAACAAAGCAAAGGGAGCCAGGTAGGTCAAAAGAAATACCCCCACCCCAAAATCTACTGGAGATGGTCCAGAGAAAGGTGATTAAGATGATCCGGGAAACAAGACAGACCAAATGAGAAGAAATTCAGAGATCTTGACACATACTGTGCTCCCTGGAGGATAGAAGAGAAAGGCTTGACACATGACTGAAACCTTTAAAGTTTCAATGAAGTGAACTCTAAGGGTCTCTTGAGTTCAACCTTAGTGGGAACAGGACCACTAGACGGAAGTGCCTCAGGCTGGTGGGGGGGGGGATGATTCAGGAGGGAAATGAGGGGACACTTTTTCACTTAGTGGGTGTTGGCAAAATGGAAACGAATTGCCAGAGGAAGTTGTTCCAATGAGGACTGTGAACAGCTTCATAAGAGGCTCAGATAGAGTTAAAGGAAAGTGACATGGAGGGTGGCGGTGGGAGGGGACACTGAAAAAAGAAGGAATGAATAATGGGAGGGGCAGATCCTTTAGTAGATCCTGGGAAGGTCTGAAAACTTGATCAGCCAGGCTAAACCACAAGGCCTGTATCTGCTGGCACAGTCATATATTCGTATCTGTTTTTGACTGTTGTGCCCATAGGAGGTCTTGGGCAATGTGTGTGATGATGCAGCTGCTTCGTGACTGGCCCTGTAGGCCACTTCAAAGTCCTCTACAGGCCTGGCACAGCCTACATGCTAGCAGCTTTGCATACAACATACAAGGTCAAACAAAGCAAGCTGCAGCTTCTGGGCTGCTGGTTCCAGGCAGTGCCTGACAGGGCAGCGGCATTATAGGCTATACACAAAGTAAGCTTCAATGACTCTGTAACTCAAAAAGAATGACAATTCATTACAAAAAAATATGTTAATGGACAAGTTAAAGTTTATTATTTAAGACAGAAAAGTAAGGAAATGCAACATTTTTTTAATCCTAACTTTGCCCACCACCATCAACAACCCCTTCTAGAACATTGATAACTACCAACTGACTACTACCAGTTTTAAAGGATCTGGCACTCATTATGCATGAGCTGAATTTGTGGTTATTCTATTTCAGAGACAACTATGGTATTAAGCTACAAAAATTGTATTTTCTCTAGAGCAGAGCTTGATAGAAAATTATGATTTTACAGTATATGCAACACTTAGGCAGAGATTTCAGGCTGCTGTCTTCTGTTTCTTTACTGTCAGCAGCAGCAGCAGCAGTGGCAGCAAAAAAAAAAACATATACAGAAAAAACATGGCATTTGGCCTTAATATAGTGATGGCCTACAACACCCATCATGCCCTGTTCTACCATAGTCCTTTGCATGTGCCTGTAAAAGGAGAATATCCACCTCATGTAATCCACTTCTATACCTGGTCCAGCTTCAACGCCTGAACTCTCCAAACTTAACAAGGAGCTTGAACTTTAACCAACTTAATTTTCTGCAAAACAGTCATCTGGATTGCCTTCAGGTATCTTGCTGGACTTGAAAGGAAATCAAACACATGGGGGAGGCGAGGTGGAACTGTAATCTCTGCTCTGAGTTGTTTATAAAATCATAATTATCTGTCAAGTTCTGCTGTAGGAAAATTACCTTTTTACCTTACGAGTCAGGCCCAAGCGAGTACCACATTAGCCAAATTTTTCATGACTGGTGTATGAGAAAACTTCCTAAAGACTTATAGACCAGTCAGCTGTTTTCAGAATGTCCTCAATGCAGATTCACCTTCTGAAGGCCTGGCTGCCTGTGGCATTTCTGGTCGAGTGAAAGACAACCTGTGCTAAATTGATGTCCACTTCCACCATCACCCAGTATACCCACTGGGCAGTGGTTGCTTCTGACACTGGCTTGTGTGGTTTTGACAGGGCAGTTAGGAGTTGATCCTTTCCCTGCAGTGGTACCAATTTGCTATCCTGTCAATGTATGCCTGGCTGCAGCTGACGATGCACAAGTGTGGCTCTGGGTCAAACCTTGAATACGATACTCCTGGGGTGGAAGACTTTATACACCTTATCGGTTTGAAGTGAACACCCTCAATTGTCTGGGACATTCTAGAGATTTCAAGGGGCCCTGACACATCTAAGACCCATTTAATAGAAATGAAGCAATTGTAAAAATGAAATGTTCAAGAGAGGGGCAGAAAAACATTCAAAAAGATTAAAAGAAAGGGGCTACAGTAATAGCAGAATTGGGATGCAAGAACATTTGCAAAGGACGCAAAAAGGGAAACACTGCTAACAGACAGGAGGGAGGTCACTGAGCATGACCCCAGATTTAACTTTATCACACAGTACCCCACACAGGGACGAGAATTAGAAACTATTCTCAACAAACATTGCCATATTCTAGCTACAGACAGTGGATTGAAAGAAATAAGTAGTGTGCCACCTAGAATGTGTTATAAAAGAGCAACCACCCACAGAGACGTGCTTATGCATAGCTATTTCACTGACAAACGTTCTGAAACATGGTTGAAACTGGCACATGCATGTTTCCCATGCAAAAAATGTATATATTGTGACTCAGTGAAACAGTGCAAAAAATGTATCACTTTCAGTACAACAAGAGAACATGAGATCAGACGGTGCATAACATGCAGTACAGAGGAGTGGTTTATTTGGCACTATGCTCCTGTAATGCAGTCTACACAGGCAAAACCAAGAGATGCTTTAAGACGTGCATGGAGGAACATATTCGCACAATACCAAAACATGACAGTTTATATGCTACAGCAGCTCATGTAACAGAAATGAAAATACAGGAGAGCATACTTTCAAGTTCATTGCTACTGACAAAGTAAGCCACAATCCCAGAGGAGGAAACTATGGCAGCCTCATGCTAAACAAGGAACATTTCTGGATAATTCAACTTAGAACTTTTAAGAAACCTGGTCTGAAAACTACTCTAGATGTGCCCCCCCCCCCCCCATTTAGAAAAGGAAAAGAAAAGGAAGTAAACATAATATGTTGGTATCCTTAAAACAGAAAAAAATATAGATTTGGGGGAAACGAGAAACTGTGTGGGAAACAAACACAGTGTGTCTCCAAGTATGGAACAAAATGAACAGAGAGTTTTGCTATTATTTCCTGTCTGTTTCACTTCTCTGCTCACATAGAAATGGGACAGAAACTATTATAATTGTATAGTTATAAGAAAGTACACAATGTTTTTTTTTTTGTCTCCCCCCTTTTTCCGTAATTTCTCCCATTCCCCTATGTATGTATATGTTTCTTGTATAATAATGGATGTTTTTTTCTATACTGTAGCACTTTGTTTAAATTACTGTGCACTTTGGTAATTAAGAGGAAACTGAGAGTCACTTGGAAAATGATTTTATGCAATGTTGTTTTTATTAAATTCCATTAACCAGTGATATAAGGATCCGACAATGACGTCATAATGGTCACATGTTTTTACTGCTATTAAAGAGAATGTTTGTAATTAATTCTTCAGCCTTTGATAAAGGGCATTTTTTTTTGTCTGAAACATGTCAGTCGGGATGCGTGTTGTTTAAATAAAAGTTTTTCTTTAGTTCTAGCTGTGCGGTGTCCTATTGATAGAAGAGGTGGTGAGTGCCAGAATTCTAGTGGATTTTGACTTTTTCTTGAGCACCACCATACCTAGTGTACACTCTGTTTCTGAAGATAAATAAAACCTTGCTTGCTTGCTCCATGCCCTTTTCTAATACACCCTTCTGTTTATCCTATGCATGCTGAAAGCCACACACATTCTAACCCTCACCACTTCCACTGACAGTCTATGCCAGGTGTCTACCACTCTTTCAGTGAAGAAATTAATCCTCACATCTCTCTTGAACGCCCACTCCAGATTCATGGCATGTCCCCTGGTCCTGGTGCTTATCCTAATTTGAAAGTGACTCCCCTCCTGCAATCCTGTTTACCCTTGTGATGTACCTGTAGGTCTTGACCATGTACCGTTGCTCTCTCCTCGCTTTTGTGTATTCATCATTCTCTCCTCGTAGAGCTCCCCATGCAAACCATGCACCATTTTTGTTGCCCTCCTCTGGACTGCTTTCACCCTGTCTGTGTCTTATATGAGGTGTGATCTCCAAATCTGGACACCGTACCCCAGGTGAGGGCACACCAGCAAACTATACAGCAGCAACACCTCCTTCTACGTGGATACCTCCCTATGCACCCCAGCATCCCACTAGCCCTACCCACTGTCTTCCCACTCTGCCCTTCCAGCTTGTGGTCCTCTAATATGATAATCCCAAGTTTCCTTTCCTTTCTAGTGACAATCAGTGCCTCCCTCCAATCCTGCACACAGCTCCAGGGTTTCTATGCCCCATGTGTATCACTTTGCACTTTTTGGCACTGAAGCCCAACTGCCACTTCTTGGACCACTCTTCGAGTTTCCTAAGATCCCTGCACATTTTCTCCACCCCCTCCTGAGTGTCCACCCTAGTACAAATTTAGGTGTTATCTACAAAAAAGGCATGTCTTCCCCTCCACTTCTTTTGCAGTGTGCCCAATGAAAATATTGAAGTGCAACCAGACAGTACAGTAATATTAGCATTGACGCTAATGTGCACACCCAGAGCCACAGCTTCAACTTTCAAAAGTGACGTTTACACAGTTAGGTTACAGTGCTCGTTTTCAGAGCAGACTATGTTTACAAAGATCAGTACAGTCCATACTGTCATGCACTGTATTTATTTAATATGCATAAAAAATAACAGACTTGCCCATGAATGAGTGTACCCATTGCTCAGTGCAGTATGCCACTTGTGGATGCGTGGAGCCTCAGCCGGTGGCCATCAGAGCAAGTCACTTGAGAAAGTATAAATCGAATGTTACCCCTAAAAATAGAAAAAATGGCAATATGTTATACATCCTGTGGCATTTTGTTAGTCATAAGAATGCCAATAGGACTACTGCTAGCAGGCAGTCTGAAAACTAATAAAAAAAGCTGACCGCGGCCAAGGAACAATCGTCTCCTTTGAGCTTAGTTGGTCGCTGTCTTAGACTTGCAACAAAATAACTCACCGCTTTGGGATCAGTGTATGCGTAGGCCCCATTTCTCCACACAAAACGTAAATGAGCTTAGAATCCCAACCTATGTGAAATCTTCAAGTCATTCAGTCCTCTGGTAACCAGTTCAAAAGTGTCATGTTTCATGAGGTTAGAGTAGGAGTAGTCTGAGAAAAAGAGGGGCAAAAATTGTTTAACTAGGAAAGGCACACTAAGCTGGAGCATGTTGCCAGGTGCATCCTAGGAGCACAAGGAAGTTAAGTGACTTGCTGAGGGTCAAACAGTATGCAAATGGGGGCTGATAGGATACAAAACCAGGTCTCCGGGTTTGCACTTCAGTGCCCTAAAGCACTACACTATATTGCCTCCAAAACGAGATGTGATTTTCTTCAAGCATGGCTATGCCCTGATCTGTGGCTGTTCGCAATATTTGGCCCTGAGGCCCAGCCAGTGTAGTAACCATTAAAATTGTTCTCAGCCCATTGGAAGCAGCTTGGGCCCAGATGTGGAGCAGTTCTGTAGGCATTAGTAGTGCAACAACATGTTCCAAACCCAGGGCCTTCAGCAGGAAGTGCTCCAGAAAGGTTGCCGGTCCGATCTTTAGGACCCCTCAGGGATCCCCAGCACCCTGACATTTAGTGCATGAAAGGCATTTTGTAGCTGTTCCACTTGGGCCTTTAACAGGTGTTGTTCCTTGATTGCCAATGCCGGCAATGCCATTGCTTTCCCTGCACTCTTATTAGCTTCTTCTGTGGTGACCCTCATCCAAGCCACTTTTTGTTCCACAGTCCCTAGTCACTCCACATCCAAATCTAATTTTTGATCCCTCTTCTTGATGAATTGAGTAAATGCTGTAACTGACTTTTGTAAAGAGTCCAACATGGCAGGCATACCTCTCAAGTGTCCCTCATTACAAGGGACAGTTCTCATTTTAACCCTTAAAACTGCTTGTCCCTCATTTGTCCCTCATGGAAAAGGTGCTGCACACATAGAGAATGTGCTGTAAATTCAGACTTTAATGCAGAAATTCATAATATTATAAGATGCTAAATAAAAATAAACTTTGTACAAATAAAGGCAATGGTTTCCACAGTATTCTGAGCTTGTATCTCCATGTTTGAGGATGTGTTACTTGTTATGAGATTCAGTATCCCTCATTGTCTCTCATTTTGAGTGTCCATGTCCCTCATTTCAGTGACAAAAGGTTGAGAGGTATGATGGCAGGGTCCCCATCTCCATCTCACCCTTGCTTGCTGCTGCTCCAAGGATTTTTGCATTCCTGCACCCACCTGAGAGGAATCACTTTTTTCAATCAGGAGTTTGTCTCCTTCCATCACCAGCCTGCCCCCATCTGGTCCACTCCTCCACCCCACCCCATCACTGAGATTCTCAGGATTTTACCTTGTCTCTGGTGATTCTTTGCCACAGGATCCAGTCACCGATGCAGGGTCTGCGGTGGGTTGGGCTGTCATCTCACTGTGGCCAGGGTTTTCCCCATTTTTCCTCAGAGGACTCCTACTGCATGCAGTGATGCTGTGTGCAGGTTCCACTTCCATGGAGATGCCCCAGTATCTGCTGGTGGGATGCTTTCCTGATGTCTCGCTGCACTGCCACGTAGATTCCTGTAGGTGGCAGCCACCGAGTGAGACACACATCTCTCCCTCTCCAAGAGCAGTTCTGGGATGCTCACTTCGACTTCCCCTCTGAGAATCCCACAGTTTCAGATCCCAGGTCCCCAGCATGGCAGGAGGTGAGGTGCCCAGTGCTTCAGTCCTCCATGCCACTGGAACAGCCTAGGAATCACTTTTGCTTTGTTCTCTGTTGTCCCATCATGGAAAAGTTTAGTCAAGTAAATCCATTTGATAATCTATCAAAATATTGCAGTATGGAGAACAGTGACCCTAGTTATACTAGTAATTTTGATAAAAAACAGTTTCAGTGTCGCGAAGCTCTGAAGAGATTATGTACTTCACTGGGCTGCTACCTCTGCCCCCCCCAACCCCCATTAACCAGTTTCTAACCCAGTTTACCACACTGCATCCCACTCCTAGGCTGGTTAAATTCCTAATCAGTCTCCTGTGCAGCACAGTGTTTAAGGCCTTGCTAAAATCCAGAGTAGCAACATCCTTTGCCCTCCCCAGATCTATTTCCCTTGTCACTCAGACAAAGAAAGCTATCAGATTCATTCAGCATGATGTTTCCCCCATTAATCTGTGCTGTCTGTGGTCCTGCAGCCAAATGGACTGTAGGTGCCCAACCAGACTTTCTTTCAGTAGGGTTTCTATTCATTTCAGTAGCAACAAGACAAGGGCCAATCTGAGACCAGCTGGCACTCTCAGTAAACTGATACATAGAGGAAACAAAAAAAAACCGGCTTTAACAGCCTCTCCAGCAACTTACACACAGTCACAGTCTGACTTGTGTTGTAAAGTGCAAATGATCACTTTCTTGAAGAAATTATTCAAACATTAAGGCAAAAAGGCACTGGGGGTTTAGACGCCCACTGTTTCACACATCTGCATGTGCTTAATTAGCTTGTGACTGTATGTAAATCACTGAAGATGCTGTTGAAGCCCATTTTTTGTTTTCTCTTTCCATTAATTTCCCCATCACTGAAATAAGACTGACCAGCATATAGTTACTAGCCTCCTCCCTGCTACCTCTCCTCTGTAGATAGACCACATCAGCCCTCTTCTGTCCTCTGGAACCTGATTCCAGTGAGCTGTTGAACAAGGCTGCCAGCGGAGCAGCTAGCATCTCCCTGAGTTCTTTCAATACTCTGGGGGTGTATCCCATCTGGTCCTAAACCCTTATCCACCTTCAGGGCTGCAAGTCCTTTCAGGACTCTTTAATTAGAAACTAGAGTTACGTCCACCTCTTCGTTCCTGTTTCTCCCTGGTAATCTGTTCTCCGTCTCCCTCTATTGTGAAGACTGAGCAGAAGTACCTGTTTCAAATGTCAGCTTTCTCTTGGCCTCCTTCTGCACAATCACCCCCTTCCACCCTTCTGATCCTCACTGTCCCACCCCTTACTTTCATCTTCTCACTTATATACCTGAAAAAAGTCTGACTCCATTCAGTGACCCATGCAGCAGTCCTTTCTCTCTCTCTCTCTGCACATTTGCTCCCTAACCATCTTACCTGATTCCTTCTGCTTTGCTTGGTATACCTCCATGTCCTCCTCCTTTTGTGATTCCTTGTACCTCTTGAATGCCATCCTTTTTTCTTTCATCACCCTTGCCACTTCCTTGGAGAACCATACGGTCTTCTTTTCCTTCTGCTTGTACTTATTTCCTTCATGTAGAGGTTGGTTGCACCATGAGCTGTTGCTCTTCAAAATTTCCTCCCCACACAGTCCCACTTTTCATTGCTGGCCTGTCTTTGATAAGTTCCCCTACCTTGGCCTATCCCTGCTTGGTCACTGAACTGCTCTCCTCCATCTGCTCCACTCCTTCTCCTCTGGTGAGTTGCTGATACTTAGGGATTTAAGCATTAATTGTCTCCCACCCCTGTGCACAAATCTAGCCCCATCCCTCGATGAGAGCAGTACTATTACCATCCCTCAGGTATGATGGCAGTATCAGCAACACAGTCCCCATCCTCCAGGTGTGATGGCAGCAGTATGACTCTTCCCTCAGGTGTGATGGCAGTATCAGCACTATGGTCCCCATCCCTCAGGTGATGGCAGCAGTACTTTGCTCCCATCCCTCAGGTGTGATGGCAGTATCACATCATAGTCCCCATCCCCAGCACGATGGAAGTAGTATTGAACGCATCCCCCAGGTGTGATGGCAGCAGTACAATCCCCATCCTCAGGTGTGACGGCAGCAGAAAGGCATTCCCATCCCCAAATGTGATGGCAGTATCAGCACTATAGTCCCATGCCTCAGGTGTGATGGCAGGTACACATTCCCCACCTCAGGTGTGATGGCAGCAGTACACACTACCCATCCTCAGTTGTGATGGCAGTCAGGAGAGAACACCCATACACTGTGATGGCAGCTGTTCTACATTCCACAGTTGGTGTGTGGCAGCAGTACCACATTCTTCCTCAGGTGTATGGCAGTATCAGCACTATAGTCCCTATCCATGAGTGCGATGGCAGTAGACATGCGCATCCTCCGTGATGCAGAATCAGCAATATAGTCCCCATGCCTCAGGTGCATTGCAGCAGTACCCATTTTCCCCATCCTCAGGGGTGATGACAGTAGCAGCACTGTCCCATGCCTCAGGTGTGAGGGCACTACATTCACATACCTCAGGTGCATGGCAGTATCAGCGATAGTCCCCATGCCTCAGGTGTGATGGCAGAAGTACTACATTACCATCTCTCAAATTCAGTGGCTGTCAGCACTATAGTCCCCATACACCTCAGGTGAGATGGCAGCAGTACTGCATTCCCATCCCTCAGGTGTGGTGGCAAAATCACACTAGGGGCCCATCCCTTGGGTGTGATGGCACAGCACCATTGTCTCCATGCCTCAGGTGTGATGGCAGGTAATGCATCGCCAACACTCAGGTGTGATGGCAGAATTAGCATTTAGTCTCCATGCCCGGTGTGTTGGCAGCAGTACTACATTCCAATCCCTCGGTGTGATGGCAGATCAGTACTATGTCCCCATCCTCAAGTGTGATGGCAGCAGTACTAGATTTCAAAAGCTCACAGGTGAGTGGCATACCACTTCCCATCCTCAGGTGTGATGGCAAAGAGGCACTGTAGTCCCTGCCTCAGGTGTGATGTAGCAATGCAGTCCCATCCCTCAGGGAGACAGCAGTACTACATTGCCCGTTGCTCTGGTGTGATGGCAGCATTACTACATTCCCCATCCTCACGTGTGATGGCAGCAGTACTTCATTCCCCATCCCTCAGGTGTGATGGCAGCAGTATATATTACCCATCCTCAGGTGCGATGCAGTAACAGCAGTATAGTCCCCATCCTCAGGTGTGATACAAAGAATAGCATTCCCATCCACAGGTGTGACGGCGAGTATCAACCCAGATGTCCACATGCCTCTGTGGATGGCAGCAGTACTACATTCCCCATCCCTCAGGTGTGATGGCAGTATCAACCCGACCGTCCACATGCCTGGTGGTGGTGATAGTAGTACCACATTCCCCATCCTCAGGTGTGATAAGAGCAGTACTACATTACCCATCCCTCAGGTGTGATGGCAGTATCACACACCATACTCCCATCCTTAGGTGTGATGGCAGCTGTACTACATTCCACAGGCTTCAAGAAGTGATGGCAGCAGTGCACCGATTCCTTCACCAGGTGTGACAGTATCAGCACTATAGTCCCCATGACTCCGATGTGGAACGGCAGCAGTACTAGCTTCCCCGTCCCTCTGGTGTGATGGCAGTATCATCTCTATAGTCCGCATCCCTCAAGTGACGATGGCAACAGTATTACATCCGCATCCCCAGGGTGTGATGGTGAACCAGCATTATAGTCCCCATGCCTCAGGTGTGATGGCAGCAGTCTACATCTCCCACCCTCAGGTGTGATGTGGCAGCGGTATTTCTCACCCGCCTCCCCTGTAAAGGATGGCAGTATCAGCACTATAGTCCCCATCCCTCAGTTGTGATCGCAGCAGTACTGCATTCCCCATCCCACCGTGTGATGGCAGTATCAGCCCTATTGTCCCCATGCCTCAGGTGTGATGGCAGCAGTACCACATTCTCCATCCCCAGGTGTGATGAAAGCAGTATTACATTACCCATCCCTCATGTGATGCAGTATCAACACTATAATTCCCGTCCCTCAGGTGTGATGGATAGCTGTCCTGCTTTCCACAGGCTTCAGGTGTGATGGCAGCTGCACTGCATTACCCCCATCCTCAGGTGCTGATGGCAATACAGCACTATAGTCCCCATCCCTCAGGTGTGGTTGCAGTATCAAGCACTAGGTGCTCCAACCTCTAGTGTGACGTGGCAGCATCAGCACTATAGTCTCCATGCCTCAGGTGTGATGGCAGAAGTACTGCATCTCAACCTCAGGTGTGATGGCAGAATTAGCATTACAGTCCCCATGCTTTAGCTGTGATGGCAGCAGTACCACATTCCCAATCCTCAGGTGTGATGGCAGTATGCACACCATAGTACCCATGCCTCAGGTGTGATGGCAGCAGCACTACATTCCCCATCCCACAGGTGTGATAGCAGTACCAGCACTATAGTCCCCAGCACTCCATTGTAAGCCCAGTATCAGCACCATAGTCCCATCCCTGTGGGTGATGGCAGCAGTACCTACATTACACATTCCTCAGGTGTGATGAGAGCAGTACTACATTGCAATCATACAGGTTTGATAATGACGTACCAGCACTATAGTCCCCATGCACCGAGGTGTGATGGCAGCAGTACCACATTACCCATTCCTCAGGTGTGATGAGAGCAGTACTACACTATCCATCCTTCCAGGCTTCTGATCACGGTACTAGCACCATAGTCCCAATGCCTCAGGTGTGATGGCAGCAGTACTACATTCCCCATCCTCAGGTGTGATGGCAGTATCAGATGCTATAGTCCCATGCACTCAGAATAGTGATGGCAGCAGTGCTACCCATCCCTAAGGTGTGATGGCGAAGCTGTACTACATTCCCATCCCCTCAGGTGTGACGGCAGCAGTACTACATTCCCATCGCTCAGGACGTGATGGCAGCAGTACTATCACACGATCCCTCAGGTATGATGGCAAGGTATCAAGCACTGTATTCCCCATGCCTCAGGTGTGATGGCAGCAGTACTACATTCCCCATCCTCAGATGTGATGGCAGCAGTACTACATTACCCATTCCTCTGGCATGATGGCAGTATCAGCACTATAGTCCCCATCCTCAGGTGTGATGGCAGCAGTACCATTCCCCATCCCTCTGGTGTCCTGACAGTATCAGCACTTTAGTCTCCATGCCTGAGGCATGATGGCAGGAAGTGCTACATTCCTAACCCTCAGGTGTGATGGCAGTATCATCTCTATAGTCCCCATCCTAAAGTGCGATGGCAGCAGTATTTACATTCACATCCCTCAGGCGTGATGGCAGAATCAGCATTATAGTCCCAACCCTCTGGATTGATGGAAGCAGTACTACATTCCCCATCCCTCAGGTGTGATGGCAGAATCAGCACTATAGTCCCCAAGCCTCAGGTGTGATGGAAGCAGTACTACATTTCCATCCCTCAGGTGTGATGGCAGTATCAGCACTATAGTCCCCATCCCTCAGGTGTGATGGCAGTTTCAGCACTATTTTTCTGATTCCACTGGTGTGATGGCAGCAGTACTCATTCACCATCCCTCAGGTGTGATGACAGCAGTACTACATGACCCATCCCTTAGGTGTGATGGCAATATCAGCACTATATTCTCCATGCCTCATGCGTGATGGCAGCAGTACTACTTTCCCCATCCCTCAGGTGTGATGGCAGTATCAGCACTACAGTCCCCATACCACAGGTGTGATGGCAGCTTACTACATTCCCCATCCCTCAGGTGAGATGGCACTAGTACTACATTCCCCATCCCTCAGGTGTGATGGCAGTTGCAACACTATAGTCCCCATGCCTCAGGTGTGATGGCGGCTGTGCACTACATTCCCCATCCCTCAGGTGTGGTGTGATGGCAACATTACTACTTCTCCGTCCTCATGTGTGACTGCAGTATCCGCTCTACAGTCCCCATGCCTTGGTGTGATGGCAGCAGTACTTCATTCCCCGTCCCTCAGGTGTGATGGCAGTATCAGCACTATAGTCGCCATGCCCTCGTGTGATGGCAGCAGTACTTCATTCCCTTCCTCAGGTGTGTTGGCAGTATCAGTGCTATAGTCCCCATTCTTCAGGTGTGACGCAGCAGTACTACATTCCCATCCCTCAGGTGTGATGGCAGCAGTACTGCATTCCCCATCCCTCAGGTGTGATGGCAGTGTCAGCACTATAGTCCCCATCCTCAGGTGTGATGGCAGCAGTACTGCATACCCCATCCCTCAGGTTTGATGGCAGTATCAGCAATAGGGGACCCATCCCTTGGCGTGATGGCAGTATCAGTACTATAGTCCCCATCCTTCAGGTGTGATGGCAGTGTCAGCACTGATAGTTCCCATGCCTCAGGTGTGATTCCAGCAGTACTACATTCCCCATGCCTCGGGTGTGAAGGCAGCAGTACTGCATTCCCCATCCTCAGGTATGATGGTAGCAGTACTACATTCCCCATCCTCAGGTGTGATGGCTGCAGTACCACATTACACATCCCTAAGGTGTGATGGCAGTATCAGCACTATAGTCCCCATGCCTCATGTGTGATGGCGGCAGTACTACATTCCCCATCCCTCCGGTGTGATGGCAGTATCAGCACTATAGTCCACATGCCTCAGGTGTGAAGGCAGCTGCTACATTCCCCATCCCTCAGGTGTGAAGGCAGCAGTACTACATTCCCCATCCCTCAGGTGTGATGGCAGTATCAGCACTATAGTCCCCATGACTCAGGTGTGATGGCAGCAGTACTACATTATCCATCCCTCAGGTGTGATTGCAGTGTCAGCACTATAGTCCCCATCCTCCAGATGTGATGGCAAGTACTCCATTCCCCATCCCTCAGGTTTGATGGCAGTATCAGCACTAGGGGCCCCATCCCTAGGCTTGATGGCAGTATCTGTACTATACCCCCATCCCTCAGGTGTGATGGCAGCAGCACTACATTCTCCATCCCTAAGGTGTGATGGCAGTATCAGCACTATAGTCCCCATGCCTCAGGTGTGATGGCAGCAGTACTACATTCCCCATCCCTTAGATGTGATGGCAGTATCAGCACTATAGTCTATAGTCCGTGATCCCTCAAGTGCGATGGCAGCATTACTACATTACCCATCCCTCAGGCGTGATGGCAGTATCAGCACTGTAGTCCCCATCCTCAGGTGTGATGGCAGTATCAGCACCATTGTCCCCATGCCTCAGGTGTGATGGCAGCAGTACTACATTCCCATCCCTTGGTGTGATGGCAGTATCAGCACTATATTCCCCATCCCTCAGGTGTGATGGCAGTATCAGCACTATAGTCCCCATGCCTCAGATATGATGGCAGCAGTACTACATTCCTCATCCTTCAGGTGTGATGGTAGTATCAGCACTCTAGTCTCCATGCCTCAGGTGGGATGGCAGCAGTACTTCATTCCCCATCCCTCAGGTGTGATGGCAGTATCAGCACTGTAGTCCCTCATGCCTCAGGTGTGATGGCAGCAGTACTACATTCCCCATCCCTCAGGTGTGATGGCAGTATCAGCACTATGGGCCCCATCCTCAGGTGGGACAGCAGGAGTAGTACATTCACCAGCCAGCTGTGGTGATGGCAGAAGCACTCACAGTCCCCACCCCTTCAGTGTGATGACCGTAGCAATAATGCAGTCCATGTCCCTCTGTGGTGATGGCAGTAGTGACAGCACTATGATCCCCTTCTTTAACACCTACACCCCACATGCACAAGTTACAAATTACTTGGTCTCTTAGCTTGCTAGAACTCAGAAGTGAATTAATCTGAATCATCACCGCTAAGGTGGACTACCTTTGTTTTTTTGTATCTATAATTTAACTACCTGAATTGGATTTCTGCCTTTGACACCGATTACCAGGGTTAGGGAACAGACTTGGATGTTGGAGTGCTAGCTGGTGGGTGAAGGCTTGAGTGTCCAAAGACCCCCCTTCTCCTGGGAGGGAGGGTGAGTTCACAGCTCAGCATTTGCTGGCCTCCTGGTGGAGGCCAAAGGCACAACACGCCGCCCCTCATTGTGGGAAGAAACTTGACGGACGTCGACTGGTGCCTTGACATGCATGTTACGCCCCAGGAAAATGGGAAAACACCGCTGGCAATCGAAGGATGGCTGGTCCCTCCATAAGCCGGAAGCCCCAGACTTGTGTCCATTCTGACCACTGCCATGCCCAGGATACACATGAAGCTCTTTGGGGCAATTCTCTCCCCGGGTAGCCTCCCTATAGGGGTAGTGGCCCACCATTGAAGGTTTACTTTGGGTTACCTGGCAGCACAGCAGTAAGGGCAGTGGATGGTGGTCGGGACTGAGCAGCGGTGGTAGGCCTTGGCAGGCCTGAAGGAGTGGATAGCCAGGGGTAGTAGGAGCACAAAAATGCTTGAGTTTGCTTTGAAATAAAGTGTCTTCACCTAAAAATCCACAAGTGATTAGTGGAGGACCTTCAAATGGATTCATGCATCTCCCAGGAATGTGGATGCTTTTTATGTTGATTGCCACATGCACAAGAAACATGTTACGTCAAGTTTTCCACAAGCAGGTTGTGGAGGCATGGCACTGTTGTGCTCATTGCCCCACAGCCTGCAAAGGCTTGTCCTGCTTCCCCAATGTCATAGCACGCTGCTGCTGACACTAGTTCAGCCAGTGTGCCACAACTTTCTAAAAATCAGCCACCGCAATCAGGGGCCGCCCCGCCATTGCAGCGCCAGCCATCTGTTGCAATGAGGAGTGACCTTTCATTGCAGGGCGGGATATGAAATCTTGGTATTGTTTGTGAACATGGCAGTGGCTTGCCACCATGTTCACAAACAATATTTACCCCCATGTTTATTTGCCGATGGGGAGCCCACCCCCTGTCGGGCATAATGTAACCTCCCCATTTAATTATCTGTCGATGGAGTGCCGCTGGCAGAAAGGAATTCCCCTTTTGTTTTTTTTTCCTGATGGGGTGCCCAACTCGTTGGCAGAAAGGAATCCTCCCATTTTGTTGTTTGCCAATGGGGATGCCCAATCCCGCATCGGCTACAGCTGCCCCTCCCAAAAATAAAGACTTCGTGGCACGCTGGGAGCCCAGTGTGCCATATATGCCCATTTTGTTGTTTGTCAATGGGGTGCCCAGTCCCCTGCTGGCTACAGCTGTCCCCCAAAGCCAGACTCTGGTGGCATGCTGGGAGTCCACCCCAGCGTGCCACATGCCCATGTAAAGTTGAAAACGCCTGCGACATTTTCGTTTTTTTGTACCTGAAAAAGGAAACTGTCTCACGTAGTCTCCCTGTCCCTCCCACAACTCGCATCCCACTGCCAGCTTCCCACACCCCTGCTCACCCCATACTTACTTCCAGAGCTCAGTGCGACAACTTCTGTGGACCCGGAACATGTCTGCACTCTTCAAAGCCGACCATGAACTGAGGAAGCCGTAAGGTGTATAATGTAATGAATAGGGTTTTTCAACTTGAGTGCATATCTCAGGCATTTTGGGAATTTTTTCACCAAATTTCAACATGGGGTTTTTGGGACCCTCCTCATGAATTCTTGAACTGTCATGGCGTTACTCGGCCTGAAAGGTGGTTTCACGGTCACTGCGGGAATTACCCTTCAGGGCTGATTAACGAAATAACAGTGCCAGTGTTTGTGGTGGGCTCTCAAAAAGCCTATGTTGCAAATCTGGTGGAAAAATCAAAAACGATGTTTTACGAGTGTGCGCTATGCAGTTGCTACCACACACTGTAACTCGTGAACTTGCAATATTTTCACGCCAGATTTTCAACATTGGCATTTTGTCATACCTCCTTGTGAGCAGTACAGTTGTCATTGTTCACATCCTGGCTAAAATGTGTTTTCACACTTCCACCTACAGAATAGCGCAGTCGCTGTAGGAAATCAGTGTTCAGGATAATTAAGAAAATGACAGTGACACTGTTCATGAGTAGAGGTACTAAAATGCCTATGTTGAAAATTTGCAACAATACTCCATAAAATGACTTGTGTTATGAGCACGTGCAGCAGTTGGCACGCACACTTGTAACTTCTAATTTATATTTTCACCCAGATTTTCAACATTGCCATTTTCCCAGACCTACTTATAAACAGTACAGCTGTCATTTTTTTCCAACCTGGCCAAAATGTGTTTCCGCACTTCCAGCGCAGAATAAGAGCGGTTGCTGTTCGGGACAGATTAAGAAATGACAATGATACTGTTCATGGGCAGAGGTCCTAAAATGCCTATGTTGAAAATTTGGTGATGATAGCCCATCAATTGACAGTGTTACAAGTGTGCATTGCAGACTTTCCACGCACCTTGTAACTCGCAAATTTGTAATATTGTCACGCCACATTTTCAACAGTGGCATTTTTCACACCTCCTTATGAACAGTACAGCTGTCATTTTTCACATCCTGGCTAAAATATGTTTTTGCAGTCCTGCCAGAGAGTAACACGGTCACTCTGGGAAATGAGTGTTTGGGACAGATTAAGATTGACTGGAGTGAGAGGGGCGAGTGACCAAGCTCAACTGAGCTCAGTTGGGACTGCGGCAGATTTGTTTGTGGGCAGACAAAGGCCCCAACACAAGAGCCCAGTACAAAAGGGCAGCCTGCAGCAACTGGGAGAAACAATGAGAGAGCCGACTGAGGGAGGGGAGGGAGCGAACTCACTGAAGCGCCTGTCAGGACTGCTGCAGATTTCTTTGTGGGCAGAAAAGGCCAGTGCAGGCAGGGGCCCAGTACAAAAGGCCAGCCTGCAGCATTGGGAGAAACAAGTGAGACAGGGAGCCTTAGTGAGCACAACAGAGTTCTATCAGGACTGCTGCAGATTTCTTTGTGGGCAGAAAAGGCGCCCGATGCAGACAGGAGCCCCATACAAAGGGCAGCTTGCAGCGCCAGGACAAACAGAATGAGCGCATGAGAGAGGGAGACTGAGCGACCTCAACGGAGCTCTGTCGGGACAGCTGCAGATTTTTTGTGGACAGACAAAGGTGCCAATGCAGCCAGGAGCCCCATACAAAAGCGCAGTCTGCAGCGCCAAGAGAAACAGAACGAGCGAGTGACAGAGCGGTAGTGAGTGAGCTTAAGCGGAGCTCTATTGTGACTGCTGCGGATTTCTTTGTGGGCAGAAAATGTGACAATGCAGGCAGGAGCCCAGTACAAAAGGCCAGCTTGCAGCACCGCAGAAACAGAATGCATGAGTGACAGAGGGGAGTGAGCGAGCTCAATGGAGCTGTGTCAGAACTCCTTCAGATTTCTTTCTGGCCAGAAAAAGCTACTCAATGTAGGCAGGAGCCCAGTACAAAAGGGCAGCCTGCAGTGCCAGGAGACACAGAACAAGCGAGTGAGGGAGGGAGTCGGTGAGCTCAATGGAGCTCTGTTGGGACTGCTGCAGATTTGTTTTTGGTGAAAAGGCAGCAATGTACACAGGGCACAGTACAAAGGGCACCCTGCACTGGCAGGAAAACCAGAATGAGCGAGTGAGCAATCTCAGCGGACCTGTATTGTAACTGCTGCAAAGTTTCTTTGTGGGCATAAGAAGGCAGCAACACAGGCAGAAGCCCAGTAGACAAGGGCAGCCTGCAGTGCCGGCAGAAACAGATAAGTGAGTGAGAGAAGGGCGTGAGCGAGCTCAATGAAGCTTTGTCTGGAGTGCTGCAGATTTCTTTGTGAGCAGAAAAAGTGCCGACAGAGGCAGGAGCCCAGTACAAAGGGTAGCCTGCAGTGGCGGGAGAACCAGAAGGAGTGAGTGAGACAGTGGGGAGGACGACCTCAACGGAGCACTGTTGGGACAGCTGTGGATTTCTTTGTGGGCAGAAGAAGCCACCAACACAGGCAGGAGCCCAGTACAAAAGGGCAGCCTGCAGCGTCAGGAGAAACAGAATGAGCGAGTGGGGGGTGAGCCACCTCAATGGAGCTCTGTCGGGACAGCTGTGGATTTCTTCCTCGGCAGAACAAGGTGCCAATGCAGGCAGCAGCCCCTGCACAAAAGAGCAGCCTGCAGCACCAGGACAAAGAGACTGAGCCAGTGACAGAGGTTCACTGAGCATGCTCAGCAGAACAACGAATCAACATTCGGCATTGACAAATGCTTGTTTTACTTGGTGTCCATGAAAAAGGTGTCTCCAGTTTTCATGTCTGAGCTCAGATGTGAATTGAGCACTACTCTGCCCTCTAGCATCATACAGCCCTGGGTCTTACCTTCTAGATGTCATTGAATGTGCTTTCAAAATTCACTGGCCAAACATGAGTACGCTTAAATACTTAACATTTGCTTTTTGTTGAAGCAGTCTATCAGAAAACTTTTGTTGTCACATAGACTGAAACCGGAAGGTGGGAGAAAAGGTGCAAATGATCCAATTCACCTAAATGGGGTGCTAACTGTGAAGTCTTTTCATAAGTAGTAAGACAGTTTTTTCCTTGTGAATATACTTTCATTCAGACTAGTTTTCATTCAAACAACTGAGGATTTTGGATGGCCCTGCTGATTATAAACTTGAATAAGCTAGTTGGTAACAGTGATCCTGTGTTTAGCAATCTACAACCTAGATGCTCATATGCAAAGAATACAATAAAACCCTGACTAAAATCTAAAACAAGCTTATAAAACACATAAAATGTATTTGAACATTTATCTTTACCTATACAAAATCATTGCAGCTGAAGTAAAACTCAAGTAAATTGCATGGTACCCTGACTACTATTATATGATGTAGTAAGCATATATTGGTATTTTTTTTATATTCTTTGTAAACCAGGTAAGGTTCACTAGGTGGAACTGCCTGTGTTCATGAGTGACCTAGAAGCACTGGGAGGTTAAGTGACTTGCTTGGAGTCCCACAGTATGCAAATGGAGGTTGTGGGAATCAAACCCAAGTCTGCTGGATGTACTCTGTTCAATCACTGTTTGTTACGTTAACCACTAGGCTATGCTGCCAGCCATAATAACACCCATATGTAATGTCTGAATATATGATTTTAATAATAGTGCACAGTACCTACAGTATAAATTATGAACATGAAACACTTTACATTTTACTAAAATGGAACTATTTGCCACTCCATCTGCTTGTTTTTCTTACACCAAAGTGGGTGAATAGTTGACAGAGCACTGTAAATAGCTTTGATCAGGCTTCATTATTCTACATCCAGAAACAGATAACATTTGTTTATTCTGGATTTATTTAATACTGATTTTCTGTGGCTCACTAAATAGAATCTAGCACTGTATGAGGCAGATGTTTTACATTTTGGAAGAGGCAATACATCTTATCCATTTAGGATTCATGTTAGAAACAGAAGTTTTTCTTCATATTTAAAACATATTCAAGTGTCAGTGTATTAATTTAATAGTTTATGCTGACTAATATATGCTGTAGAAAACAGAAGAGGATTTATTGTGAAGCAATCAGGATCTATAGTAGAACTCTTGCAGTTTCCCAGCAAGTTTTGCAAAAATCTCTGCAATTTCAGGTTACCTTTGCTCCAGTTTTCCAGTAGCCTGCCCATGTGTGTGGATACTTGTATTTTTTCTTATATCATATGGTGTAATATAAATAGTAAAAGTCTCTTAGGCACATACTACATGAAAACTGTGGTTTTCAGGAAGGAAAGCAGTCCTCAGGTGATGGAGATGTTGGTGGGAAGCATGGGTGGTTAAACTGAATGACTGATTACAACAAAGCAGTGCGGGTGATTTCCTTACTGAGTCTGTACGCAGCAAAGCAGAAAGAATGCAAGCACAGCAACAGCAGTCATTTAAAGATGCTGAAATCTGGAGTCGGCCGCTGGTGCTGCAGTAGCACTACTACTTGCAATGCCAGTGACCTAGGGTCAGAAAGCGAACTCGGGTTGCTGGAGGTCTGGCCAGAGGAGTAGGATCGAGCACCTGGGGACTTCTCTCTCCTCCGGGGAGGGTGGGCTGCAGGTTCTGACTGCTTACCACCACCTGTGTGACCATGGGTGGTGGTGCAATGGTGCTGCAGAGTGATCAGGAGGGAGGACACTAGCCAGGATCTGGAGCAGTGGCATGTCTCTATGTGACCTATCTCCTTGGATCTCTAGTGCTGGTGCCCTCAGGGACAGAGACCAGAAAACCAGGAACAATCACCCCACATCAGCCACTGGCAGAAGGGGACCCAGGTGTCCCAGACTTCATAACCAGGCTCCATGAGAGACCCACTGGGCTGCCGGCACACACTAAGGGGAGTGGAGGGTGACCGGGGTCCCTCCTCCCACCTGGGGGTAAATCCAGGCAGGATAGGGCAGGCCTCCAGGAGCTCCTGAGCATTACCTGGGGGTGAAGCTAGGGATAGCCAGCCTTGGGATCTCTGAAAAGTGGAGACTGATGCTGTAAGAAGGGACATAGAAAAGAAAATAAAAACAAATTTTAAAAGATGCTGAAATCTTAGAGATTCTGTGCAGTGACATGCAATTTCAGTGAGAGCACTGGTACAAGAATTCAAAATCCATAAACCAAGCAGGATTCTGTGATTATTAGCAGTGTTACGGTAAAAATGGAAAACCATGGTCCCTGCAGAGGTATGACTACCTCTACAGTTTTCCTAAGGAATGTTTCTGCGGCAGAGATTTGTGCGGCAGGAACCTGGAGTTCGGTCCATACCTTCACGAGCGTTACAGTCTGGACATTGACTCTAGGCATGGGGAAAGGTTTGGCCTCTCCGCTCTGCTGGGCCTACTGTCTTAGGCTGGTCCTGTGCTGTTCTTTCAGTTGCTCCTCCTCCCGTGACTCTCTTGGTCTCCCTGAGAGTGACTGCTTGGGATTCAGTCCTATATGTGATGACCTACTGCAGGAACCCTCTCAAAGTAAGACAGTACAGTTACGCAAGAATTTACCGTAAAAGTAGATCTTCGAGAGGTTCCTGCAGTAGATCACCTTTTCCCTCCCTCCTTCCCACAGTTTCTGCATTTCTTTCAGCCTATTCTGATCTGGGCTTCAGAATTTCATCCTTTCTCCTGTCTCATCCTCTTTGGATCTTTGGAGGAGAACTGGAAGGTGGGTGTGGGGGCGGCCCACTATAAGGTCATGCGACGTCTATCACGTGATGTCAGGTGGGCGGTCCCCTGCTAGGCATTGCTGGAAAAGTTTGCTGTGTGGTCCTGAAGCCAGGGACACAGTCCTATATGTGATGACCTACTACAGAACCTTTCTTGAAGATCTACTGTTATGGTAAGTTCTTACGAAACTGTACTTTATCAGGTGCACTACTGTCAGCCAAAGAGTTAAAGGAGCACTTTGTGACAATTGGCACCTGATGTCAGTATTGTTAAATGTTTTATTAACTGTTATAGAGTTGACAGCAGAAGAAGCCAGAAGGTGAAGGAAGGAAACATATTCAATTCAGTGCTTCAGAGTAACTGGTAACTGGTATTTTCTTTTAAACTTAGATTGTAGGCTTGTAGTGACACTATACTTTCTTTCTGTGTTGTCTTTACTTATAATTGTTTTGGGCTGTTGAAAATTTAAAAAATAGTGGTGGTGTAATTCTGTGCTGTCTTTAATTGCTGCAAATTTTATCTTGGCTTGTCTGACTGTCCTGTAGCTGGGTGAAGGGTGTTAATTGTCTGGCCTCTGACCTCAGCTACGTGATAACTGGAGGTGGGGCTTAGTCACAGTTAAAGCAGCAAACAGAGTTCATCTTCTCAGAAGAAGCCAGAAGGTGAAGGAAGGAAACATATTCAATTCAGTGCTTCAGAGTAACTGGTAACTGGTATTTTTCTTTTAAACTTAGATTGTAGGCTTGTAGTGACACTATACTTTCTTTCTGTGTTGTCTTTACTTATAATTGTTTTTGGGCTGTTGAAAATTTAAAAATAGTGGTGGTGTAATTCTGTGCTGTCTTTAATTGCTGCAATTTCGCCCCCTCCCACCCCTTCCCCAACTCTTAATTATATGCCCTGATAAATCTGATTGACAGGAGCTAAACACAGGGTATAGTAAGAGGTGTGAAGTAGGAGGGCATAAGGGGAAGAAGACCACCCTCAGCACGACAAGTTTTTGACTCATTTATTTATTTATTGGTTTCTTTTTCCTTAAAAATATATATCTGAGGATCAGTTACAGGATTTTTAGTACTGTAAATAAATAAAAAGAGAACTAAGAGAGCTTCAGTAGCAGATAAGTAGTGGAACTGCAGTATAATGTGGGAGTGGTGCAATGCAGTGGCTGTGGGGCAGCCATATTCAGGCAGACCTTCTGGACACTGAGGTGCTGCCCTATCTGCATGCATCTCTCGGGACTGCGGGATGAGGTAGCCAGACTCAGACGGAAGTAAACTGGGTCAGGAGTACCATCACCCCTGTCCAGGAACCACCCAGTCCAATGCAGCTGCCTCAAAGGATGCCGAGCAAGGAGCACTTGGATGACAGTGGGCTCAGGGAGGGTTAGAGCAGTCAGGCAGAGGGGCACATCCCAGATCCTATTCCTCTCAAGAACTCATATGCCACACTGGCAAATGAGGACAACCAAACAGAGGTACCCAGGGAAGTGGAAGGAAAGGATGTGGAGGTTAGGCAAGGAGGTGACCTCAGTGAGGAAAGCAGTGGACCCCAGAGGAGGAGGAAGCGAATCCTGGTGGGGGACTCCATCATAAGAGGGATCCAGCTAGGAACACAGGAGGGGAGGACAGGGAGGTGAGGTGCTCACCAGGTGCCACGGCATGGAGGGATGGAAGGAAGATACTGGGGATCACTGGGAAGGCAAGACAGGAGGGTGAGCTGGATGTCATTATCCACCTAGGTACTAATGACTTGGCAAATGGGGAGCCAAAGGAAGTTCAGGAAGAGTTTAGGAAACTGGGAGGGTCTCAAGCAAGTAGCTACTTCTGTCACTTTCTCAGAAGTACTACCTGTGAGAGGCAAGGAGAGCATAGGAGTGCATGCACCAGGAACTTTAACTCATGGTTGAAGAACTGGTGCTGTGAGGAAGGGTTTGGATTCATTGGTGACTGGGGACCCATCTGGAGGATGGAGGTTTGTTCAAGCCTGATGGCCTGCATCCATCCTGGAGGGAATCCAAGCACTCAATGATAAGTTTAAATGCTACATTGACAAGCATTTAAACTAGCAAAGGGGTGGCAGGCCAGCAAGGATGATACCTACTTGCTCACCCCCACAGCTAGTAATGGAACCAGTGAACCAGAGGAGTGGCTATCTCTGCAAAGCAGTGTGCAAAAAGATGGAGATTAGTGTCCAAAAGGTGGATAAGCAGAAAAGGGGCAAAATTCAGCAGAAGGGAAGACAGCAAGGAGAACCAGGATAAATGACAACCAAGGAAGGGGCTGGAGTAGAACAGTGAAGCAGTCTAGGAGGTCAAATCATGGAAAGCCATGTTGCAAATGCCAGGAGCCTTAGCAACAAGATGGAAGATCTAGAGGCTGTCATGGTACAGTCAGACCTGGACATTGTGGCCATCACTGAAACCTGGTGTAATGATATACCATGACTGGGAGATGGCCATACCTGGCTACAACATATTCAGAAGAGACAGAACAGGCAGGAAGGGAGGAGGAGTGGCACTGTATGTGAAAAATGACATAAGGGCCACACAGATCCAGGAGGAACAAAATGGGGAGAGATACTGTGGTTAAGCTGGAAAGGAAAATGGGGCCAGCCATCCGCACAGGTGTGGTCCATAGACCACCAGCCCAGGAGGAAGAAACAGATAGGGAGTTGATGCTAGCCATCCAAAGGATGGCAGACAAGGGTGAGGTAGTACTGGTTGGAGACTTCAATATACCAGACGTGGACTGGAGCATCCCAGCAGCAGCATCAACTAGGAGCAGATTTATCCTGGACTCCTTCAGGGTGCCTTCCTCAAGCAACTGGTCATGGAACCAACTCGGCAGAAGGCAATACTGGACCTGTGCTCACAAACAGGGACAGTGTGATGGGGGTAACAGTGGGGAGCACCTGGGTAACAGTGACCACCAGTCATTGTGGTTTGAAATCACAGAAAGAGCAGAACCAAACCACACAAAAACACGATCCTGGATTTTAGGGGGCAGACTTTGGGAAATGGGGAGATGCTTGAAAGAGGCATTAAGGGAATGGGACAGGAATCAGGGATTGAGGAACAGTGGGCAGTATTTAAAATGGGGATTATAAGAACAACAGAATTATGCATTAAGCAGGTTAGCAAGAGGAAAAGAAAGAGGAGACCATTATGGTTTTCCAAAGAGGTAGCAAAGAAAGTGAAAGCCAAAAGATTGCATTCAGGCAATACAAAAGACACAGGCAGAAGGGGATAGGGAGAAGTACCAGGAGAAACAAAGGGAGGCAGGGAAGTCAGTAAGGGAAGCCAAAGCTCAGACAGAAGAACACATTGCAAAATCAGTGGTTAAAGGGACAAACCTTTACAGGTACATAAGGAAAAGAAGGACAAAGGGAGGGATAGTGAGACTGAAGGGGAGGATGGGAGCACGTGGAGGATGACAACAGTAAAGCTGACATATTGAACAGGTATTTCTGCTCAGTCTTTACTAAGGAAGAGGGGGTAATGGGTCTGAAGGAGTACAAAGGGTGAGAATGGTGCAGAAATGGACACAAGTCCTTTACACGAGAAAGGGTCCTGAAGGAACTGGAAGTAATAAGAGCTGATAAAGCAATGGGGCCAGATGGGTGCACCCCAGGGTCCTTAAAGAACTAAGAGAGGTGGTGGCTGAACCTCTGGCTATCCTGTTCAGCCAATCACTGGAAACAGGGAGGTACCCAAAGACTGGAGGACAGC
The DNA here is from genome assembly GCA_016271365.2 of Neoceratodus forsteri. Classification (NCBI taxonomy): domain Eukaryota; kingdom Metazoa; phylum Chordata; order Ceratodontiformes; family Ceratodontidae; genus Neoceratodus; species Neoceratodus forsteri. The sequence continues at coordinate 55,853,422 of CM028129.1, forward strand.
AGATGTAGTCCCTTATACAAAGGTGGGAACAAAGAGGAAGCAGGAACTACAGACCAGTCAGCCTCACCTCGGTAGTGGGAAAGATCATGGAAGCACTACTGAAGGAGAGATTGGTGGAACATCTGGTTCTCAATGGACTACAGGACCCAAGGCAGCATGGTTTCACCAGGGGAGGTCATGTCAGACCAACCTCATTGAATTTTTGACTGGGTGACTAGGGAGGTGGATCAGGGGAGGCAGTGGACATGGCCTATCTGGACTTCAGCAAGGCCTTTGACACTGTGCCACATAGAAGACTATTACACAAACTGGGGAATGTGGGTGTGGGCAGGACAGTAGTGTGGTAGGTAGGTAACTGGCTGGGTGGCAGGACACAGAGGGTGGTGGTAAATGGCTGTCACTCCACAGAGGGAAGAGTGACTAGTGGGGTACCACAGGGATCAGTGCTGGGACCGGTCCTATTCAACATCTTCATCAGTGACATTGCACAGGATCTAGAAGGCAGAATTTCACTGTTCGCTGATGACACAAAGCTCTGTAACAGAGTAGACACACCAGAGGGTGTAGACAGAATGAGAAGGGACCTGCAGAAACTTGAAGAATGGTCAAGGGTTTGGCAGTTGAAATTCAATGCAAAGAAGTGCAAGATAATGCATATGGGGCACAAAAACCCTGGCACAATATATCAGTTGGGGGTGAGGATATAGGCACCAAGCAGGAAAGGGATCTTGGGGTTGTCATCTCTGATGACCTCAAGGTGGGGAAACAGTGTGACAAGGCATCAGGTAAAGCAAATAGGATGCTGGGATGTAGGCAGGGGCATCACCAGCAGGAAAAGGAGGTCATAATTCCGCTATACAAGACACTAGTGAGGCCCCACCTGGAGTACAGTGTACAGTTCTGGAGACCATACCTACGTAAGGACATAGACAGGGTAGAGAAGGTTCAGAGGAGGGCAACAAAGATGGTGCATGGGTTGCATCACAAGTCCTATGAAGACAGGTTGAAGGAACTGACATGTACTCCCTGGAGGAGAGGAGGAGAGGGGATATGATAGAGACATACAAGTATCTTACAGGGAGGAACAGGGTGCAGGAAAACACTATTTTAAGCGAAAAGATGTTTCAGGACTAGAGGGCATGGGATGAAGTTGGAGGAGGACGATTCAGAGGAAACATGAGAAAGAATTTCTTCACAGAGCGGGTGGTGGACAAGTGGAACACCCTGCCAGAGGAAGTGGTGGGGGCTGAAACAATCACGGGATTTAAGAATGCATGGGATAGACATAAAGGAATTCTAGAGGTCAGGAGTAAGGGAAATAGACTTCTAGGAAACAAACTGAACTTACAAGCTCAAATGGGCAGACTAGGTGGGCCATAGTCCTCATCTGCGACACTGTCTATGTACCTATGTATCTATGTATCATTGTTTTATCAATATGGGATTGTTACATTGGAACTGATGTGTTAACAAAATGAATAACTGAATGAGTCTATAGTTCTTACCAAATGTTTCTAGCTAAAATTTTTAAAATCAAACCTATTGCTGGCCTGTTGACTCAGAACAGCACTACCACATACGATGCTGGTGGCCTGCTCATCGGAGGCTGTCCTGGGGAGGAGAATCGGGCACCCAGAGGATGCTGTCCTCCTCCTCCAGGGAGAATGGGTTGCTTTCTCCACCACTACACTGCCCCTTGGGTGACCACAGGTGTTAGTGCCGGCTGGAGGAACACTCATGCGAAGAGGCAGCCATGGACATCTATATGAGGCACACCCAGGCATACACACATCATGATATCACCATTGCACTGCCTCAGGATGCTGAAGGGAGAGAAATTGAACAACTGGGCCTGGCATCAGGGTTAAGTAGCTGGCCACCTGACTATTACAATGATGTCTCAATAAGGCCTTATCTGCATATTGTGTTGGAGATGGTCCTGCCACCTTCTGACACAGTCTGTGGATAAAAACCATGGCTATGGAACCACCAGAGGACATCTGTCTGGAAAGTGGTAATGGGGTCAAGGTGCAGAGACAAAAGGGTATATGCAGCATAAAGAAAATGAAACCTATTAAAACGGTTAAAATACCGAACATGTCACTCCTTGTATACCGTTGCTACAGCGATGGAACAACAGCGAAGACCATTACAGCAACAGAATTGGCTCTTCACTGTAATGGTTAACTGTTGTTCTGACACTACTGTCTCTGGGGTGTCCACCTCCCCAAACAATTTAGACTCGGAGTTGGTAATCAACAGTGTGGGGATGCAGGGAAGAGCCCCCCATGGGGGTGCGGGGAACAAAGCCCCTACAAAACACTTGGTTCTCCTGACGGTATAATGCCAGCTCTCAGCATTGTGCCATTGCTGTAATGCCCATCAACAGAATTCCTGTCAATGTGGCTTGGTGGAACCATCACTGCTATGGGATCCAAAGTTTACTGAGTGGGTAAATCAGGAGGCCACAGATTTCTTTGATATCAAGGACAATGGAGAGGTGGGGCGTAATTGCTTGTAGGACACTTTCAAAGCTTTTATGAGGGTAAGAATTATTAGCTTTTCTGTACCTAAAAAAATAAAAACAGTAAAAGACCTCTCAGAGAAGGAAAGTAAACTGTCTCCCTTGAGCAGCAATTTAAAAGTGGGCTGAAAGAATAATCACCTTCTGAATCAGATCACTAATCTAAAATATGAGATGAACCAGATCCATTCAGCTAAGACAGAATACACTCTTTTCAGAGTCAAACAGTGTTACTGGGAGTCAGGAGAGAAGGAAAAAACTAAATAAAACAAGCATTTGTCAGTGCTGAATGTTTGCTTGCTGGCATTGGTATTGGCAGTGTAGGAGTTACAGAGCTGGATAATAGGAATGGCAGTGAAGTACTGAACTGAAGCCAACCCCACCACCACCCTGCAGAGACTGACAGGCATTGGGGTGTGCCTTTGGGTCGTCAGGCATAACGGCCACGCCATTTCACCACACCCCACCTGCATACACCAACAAGTGTCACGGTGTGCTTGGGTCTTTGGTTCTTATGCGCACTCCCATTCCATCAGGAAATACAGTGAGATGGGTGTATAGGAGAATGGGGTGAACTTTGGGGCTGAAGAGTCGAAGGCATACCTCAGTGCCTCTCACTGGCTGCAGGGTGTGGAATGGTATGAGCATTACAAGCGAGAATCCCAAGTCACATCACCTGATGCCTGTCATTCTCTCACAGGGTGGAACATTATGGTCGGAAACCGTAACACCTCAGGAATTCTTTGGTATTTTCACTCCAAATTTTCAACATGTTTTGTGACCCCACCTCATGAATAGTGGCAATATCGAAAGTAGTAACACTTGTACCATTTTGTACTATTTATATAAAATTTTATGTAAAGTGTCATGTTTTGTAATTAGGTCTCGACCCCAGGTCGCATCTGGAATCGAGCATGTTGCTCAGTATGCCTTCCTGGTAAAACTCGTAAATAAATAAATAATATCAGTTTGTTAGCTGAAAGCTGTTTTTGCACAGCAACTATGGCATTTGGCACCACAGGTGCAAAACACATTCGAACAGGATGTGAAAATGACAGCTGTACTGTTCATGGGGAGGGTAAAAAATGGCAATGTTGAAAATCTGCAGTGAAAATATTAAAAAACTGGTGAAGTCACGGCGTGCATAGAAACTGTACAGCGCACACCGTAATATAATTAGTTTGGGGATTTTTACAGCAGATTGCCAACACAGGCATTTTGGAACCTCCGATCATGAACAGTGTCACTGTGATTTTCTTTATCTGTGCCGAACAACGATTTCCCACAGCTAATTATCAAAGATTTCCGGCGCCTGGAAAGTGTGAACACATTTCGCCATGTTGTGAAAAAGACAGCTGTATTGTTAAGGAGTGTGGAAAATGCCACTGGTGAAAATCTGACTGAAAATGTTACAAAGTCATGAACTTACGAGGGTGCGTGGAAACTAACATACTAACACACTAAAATGCCAGCAGAATAGGCCTAACGGTCTTTCACGTCTGCTCGATTGGTCAGCCCCCACCCTGGGTGGTGACCTTGTTGCCCCTTGCCATTCTGGCTTCTCCTTCCCAGTTCCGGATATTCTCGCTGCATTGGATTTTGCTTCCAGAACCCTTCCCTGTACCTGTCCCACCCCATCTTGAACCCCTCCACTGTCTCTGCCTCCACCAGCCCCTAGGCAGCACATTCCATGGCTCCACCACCCTCTCAGTGAAGTAGCACCTCCTCCTTTCTCCCTGATCTTCCCCGTCCCCTTCCTTTGAAGCACCTGACTGTTCCTCCCTTTACCCCTTCATGTACCTGAAGACCTCTATCTTGTCCCCCGGTCCCTTCTCTTTCCAATGTGTACATATTTAGCTCTTCAAGCCTCTCCTCATAGGTCCTGTCCCCAAGCCCCAAATCTTTGGTTGTCCTCCTCTGGAAACTCGCAATGCTCACTTGTAACACAGTCATTTTATGGACTTTTGTCACCAAATTTTCAACATATCCATTTTAAGACCTCTGCTCATAAATAGTGTAACTGTGAGTTTCTTAATCTGTCCCAAACATTGCTTTACGCACCGACTGCACCATTGTGCGCTACATGTCACGGAAACACATTTGGGTGAGATATGAAATGGCAGCTGTACTGCTCATAAGGAAGTGTAATAAAATGGCAATGTTGAAAATCTGGAGTGCAAATATTAAAATTAGTAAACTTGCGAGTGTGCGTAGGAACTGCGCAATGTGCGCTGCTAAAACAATAGTATTAGGAATATTTTCACCAAATTTTCAACACCAGCCATTTTAACACATCTGCTGATGAACAGTGTCACTGTGATTTATCTTAATCTGTCCCAAACATTGTTTTGCCAAGCACCGAATGCTATTGTGCGCTACATGCAGGAAACACATTTTTGGGCAACATGTGAATAATGACAGCTGTACTGCTAATAAGGAGGTATGGTAAAATGGCAATGTTGAAAATCTGGAGTGCAAATATTAAAATTGCAAACTGATGGCGTGTGTAGGAACTGCATAACGCACGCCAGTAAACAACATTTTTAGGAATTTTTCACAAATTAGCAATACAGGCTTTTGAGAGCCCACCTTATGAATGATGGCACAGTCATTTCATTAATCGTCCCAAAGGTGATTTCGCACAGTGACTGTGAAATCACCCTTCGAGCCTGATTAACGCCATGACAGTTCAAGAATTCATGAGGAGGGTCCCAAAACCCCATGTTGAAAATTGCGCCAAAATTCCAAAAATGCCTGAGATATTTGCAATAAAGTTGAAAAAATCCTATTTATTGCATTATACAGCTTACTGGCGTTTCCTCAGTTCGAGGTTGGCATTGAGGAGTGCAGACGTGTTCCCAGTCCACTGAAGATTATCGTGCTGAGCCCGGGAGGTGGCACGGGGTGAGGGGATGTGGGAGGCAGGGTGTGCAGTAGGTGGGCGTGGTGGCTGGGAGACCGCCAAGGGAACGTTTCTTGTTTACTGTTTTTTTTTCTTTTTAAAGGAAGACGCGCGGACATTTGCCACGCTGGGGTGGGCTCCCCAGCGTGGGCAGCTGGAAGGTTTGGGAGCCTGGAGCGACGGGGATTGGGCACCACTGTCATTATATGATTTCTGCCATGCTGGGTGGGCTCCCAGCATGGCACCTGGAAAGCTTTTTTGGGGACGGGAGCCAACGGGATTGGGCACCCCATCGGCCATACAGTATGTGCGTGGGGAACGCATGAGCACACAATATGCATGCGGTGGAGGGGGAGCGCTGCTCACTGAAGCGTGAGCTCTCCTTTTCAACTGTAGGGCACTGCATTTTCAACTGCTGTCATAGACAGCTGCAGCATTGATTAGAGAACTGTGACCGTGCCTGCAAACACGTTGACTGAATTGGAAGATGGCTGCCACACCTCTGAAAACTTGGATGATGGCACTATGTTTCTGCACGTGCAAGCAAACATAAAATTAAATAAATAAGGTGGGGAATGTCCTAGCCTACAGACTTAAAAAAGTTTCTACAAAATAACATTGCAGACATTAAAATTTGCAGGGCAAACTACTGGTAGCCAACGGTAACATTTCAAATGAGTTTGAAGAATTCAATAAAAAACTTTACAAGAGTAAACAAGAGGGAGGGTGGAGGAAATTAAGGCCTTTTGTCTTCAGTCTGCCTACCTAAACTGTCTGACCCAGACAAAGAATACCTAGATAGGCCCATCTCTGCAGAGAGTTTTATAGAGTCATACAAGAACTACCGGATAACAAAACACCTGGCCCTGATGGCTTGCCTGGAGAATTCTATAGATCCCTAGGTCCCGGCATTCAGGGATACCGTTTCCAAACCATTAAGCTGCACTTTCTACAGGGTCTCTGCCAGAGCGTATGAGACACGCTTACGCCCTCCTGATACCAAGAAAGACAAGGAGCCACAACAGTGAAAGCTACCAGCCTATCTCTCTTATTACATGTTCATTACAAGGTTTTGGCAAAGGCAAGGCAAGGCAATTTTATTTAAAAGACGCCCAATCACAGAGGCTCTGGTACCGAACAAACAAAATAAACAAATAAACACAACCAAAACTCAGAATAAATATCAATTCCATAAATTATAAAATAAAATAAATTTGCCAAGAAAATTTTAAAAGCATGAAGACGGGAACTGAGATCAAAATACTGATCTCACTTAAAAAGCAAGGTCAAGGGAAAGCCTGGGCGAACAGGAGGGCCTTGAATACCATTAAAGATAGGGCCTCCCTAACCCTGAGGGTAGCAAATCCACAGGAAAGCCCTGTTGCTGGTCGTTGTATCTCATCCTGGGAATCGCCAGGAGGCCCTACCGAGGAGCGGAGGGGACGGACCAAGACAGCAGGTAAGAAGGTCCATCAGGTAACCAGGGCCCTGGCCATGTAGGGCCTTATAGGTGAGAAGACCCACTTTAAAGCTCCTCCACCTGACCTGCAGCCAGTGAAGCTCACGCAGTACTGGCGTAATATGGCAATATGAGGCTGCTCCGTCGTAACCTGGCAGCTGCGTTCTGCACCAGCTGCAGTCGTAGAGATCCTTCCTTGACCCTGAGGTAGAGTGTGTTACAGTAGTCAAGCCTTGATGTCACCAAGGCACGATCAAAGTGGGTCCAGACGCGCACAAGGGGCTTTATCCTGGCAACATTCCTGAGATGGAAAAACAGGAGCGGACAGGAAGACACTAGTGCCACCATCGACAAACCCTGTCCAGGATGACACCAAGATTCTGCACCTCAGCAGAGGCCTTCAATGGGACTGATCCCAGAACAAGTCTGGTCTCTGCACCAGAGGCCATCCTATCCTGCACTCTGTTTGACTCCACCACCAATACCTCTGACTTATTGGGGTTCAGCCACAAACAGTTGGAGGTCACCCAGTCATTGATCTCAGCAAGGCAGCTGTTTAGCACGCCTGCCACGTTGGATGTTCCTGGGGCAAGTACAAGTATAGCTGGGCATCATCAGCATAGCAATGAAACCCAGACTATACAGTACTCTCCTAATGATCCCCCATAGGCAGCATGTACACTGCAAACAGCATTGGGACAAGACCGAACCCTGGGAACTCTGCACAACTGGAGACTGGAGGAGGAGGAGGAGAAATTCCCATCACAACCCTTTGCCTCCTGTTGGTTAAAAAGACTCAAACCAGCAGATGACCGTGCGGTGAGTCTACAGAATACCCTAAAGTGGTCCAGCAACACATAATGGTCCACAGTGTCAAATGCTGAGAAGAGATCGAGGAGAACAAGAATTGTCTTTTCCCTCTATCTGTAGCCCTGAGGATATCATTCTGCTCCTGAACAAGCACGGTTTCTGTGCTATGCCTCACCTGAAACCCCAACTGGAGGAGTTCTTAAACTCATGGGTCACAAGGTGCTTCTCCAACTGAAGTGCCACTACCTTCTCCGCAATCTTCGCCAAAAATGGGAGATTGGAGATGGATGGTAATTGCCCTGACCTCCGGGTCCAAAGATAGTTTCTTTAGAGTGGTCTCACTACGCCTCCTTCAAGGCATCGGGAAGACCCTCTGACAGGGAACACCAGATAATCAAGGCAAACACCGGGCCAATAGCATCGATGCATCTCATCAAGAAACATGTCGGCACCAGGTCCAGTTCACAGAAAGTGTGCTTCAGATTGGTTGCTACCTCAATGACCTCATTTACCTCCACCGGTCTAAACTCTCCCCAACCAGATGAGAGCACTTAGGACACTTCTGGTGACCACTGTCAGCTCTGGACTGGCTGACTGAAGGAATTTCCTGCCAGATCTCAGACACCCTGTCTGAGAAGAACTGAGCAAACTGTTCACATTCAGCAATGTAAAATCTTCTTGGCTATAGACAGGCCAGATGAAGTAGCCTGTCCACAGTCCGAAAAGTGCAGCTAGTCAGTTCTTTGTGGCAGCAATCTCCCCGGACAGAAATTCTGCCTTCTTACAGTTGATTGGTCCCTGGTACGTGTTATAATGTGCACCCAGGGCCAGTTTGTCTTCCTCCAGCCTGGTCTTCCTCCAGCAGCGCCCAACCTCCAACCCTTCTTCTTCATCTCCCTGAGTTCCCCATCAAACCAAGGGGAACTCAATCAGAAAGATTTGGGTCATACACGGACAGGTGCGAGGAGTCAGTTGCATCAGATAGCACCCTATTATAGGTGCCAACTGTATTGCCATACCTCTGACGCATGTATTGCCCACACTAGATAGATCAGCTACTGCCAACAAGCCCTCCAGGGTCAGTCCCCACAAAGGGTAGTAGTCATCATCTCTGTAGGGAAGGCATCCGTTGGGTGCTCGAACATGAACTGCACAATGCAGTGATCGGACCATGTCACCCAGTCAGTCTTGAGATAATTTATCTTAAGCCCCAGTGAGAACACTGGATCCAAAGTGTGCCTGCCCTGGTGAGTTGTGGAGGAATCTACCTGTGACAGGCCCAGCGATGACATGATCTGGAGGAGGTTATGGACGAGGCCAGGATGATTAATCATCGGCCCAAACATTGAAATCCCTAATGACAATACATCTGGGGTTTCCAATGTTTCACCCACGATGAACTCGCAACCTTCTGCAGGAAATCTCCTGCCGCCCCTAGGGGATGTAAATGAGGAGAATCCTGCAGTCTGCGCCTGGACCCCCACGGATGGCCACACACTCAAAGGAACCTGGGGTTCTCACTGGGTGCACAGTGAAGCCCAAGTCAGATCTAAAACAGATGGCTACCCCACCACCCCTCGTTCCTCTCTGGGGCAGTGCACAATGGTATACACAGATGGGACAGCAAAGATTCGGCAGAATAGACTCAAGGGCCTTGCAACCAAACTTTTGGGAGAGGAGCAGGTGGGCTTTGTTCCAAGCCAGAATGGGTATGGAAATGTGGAGGAGTTGCTAAGCTGCCAATATTTACCAAGTAAGCTAAATGATCCCACCATAGCTGTAGCATTAAACTTTTCAAGGCCTTTGATTCCCTAGAGTGGGAATACCTCTTACAACCCTGGAGAACTTTAACATAGGTAAAGAGTTTATTTCAGGCATTAAAACCCTATACACTAACCCAATTACAAAGGTAATCTCGAATGGTTTTGTATCGGACCCCTTTACTCTGCATCGTGGCAAGGCAAGGTTGTCCGCTATCACCATATTTGTTTATTTTAGTGCTAGAACCATTACTACGGAAGCTCTCGCCAAGAAACTTATAAAAGGCATAAAGTGGGGACAATAAACAAGGTCTCTGCTTACCTCTAATCCCTTCCCAGTCATCAAACCACTAGAGGACACTCTGGATAGCTTCACTAAAATAACAGGGTTGGAGATAAACTGAAGAAAACTCAGGCCATGCCACTGAATACGAATATGAAACCAGACCTAACACTTTGTAAGTTGGGAAAGGAAACTTGGTGCATGGAGTCTTTAACTTACTCAGGAATTAAAATCCCAAGAGACCCCACAAGATCTTAGGTTTAAACATCATGCCTCTTTTGATGGAAATTGATAAAGATTTGAAGAAGTGGACTAAACTAAATCTTTCGATATGGGGCAAATTAATTCTATTAAAATGATGGCGGCACCTAGGCTGTTCTTTTTCTTCAGAATATCCAGTCCTAAAGAATAGACAATTTTTAAAAGACTAAATGTTATGGTCACGAAGTTCTTATGGGGACACCCTGCAAGGCTATCCTTAAGCAGCCAGTAGATCAGCAGAGGATTTGTATTGCCTCATTGGTAAAGGTATACAATAGCCTTTAGGTTTAAATAAGCAATATGGTCTATTGTACCTGATACTGAATTCTTATATCCCTTATGGTTTAGGGTAGTGAAACAGTTAGTCCATCCTTGCAGATCGTCTGATTTTCTGTTTACTAAGATCCCCGAAGCCAAAGGCATTTAGTTGTATTACCGACCGATCTCTACCATCCGAAGCTGCAAATGCTTTTAAATATTGAGGAATCCCCATTAGAGTTAACAGCAATTTGGAATAACCCTAAACTGCTTTACAACGGTAGCTCTCTGGAAGACCCAGGATGGAGGCATTGGGCATTACAAACCTTAGAGACCTGTTGGACAAGTCAGGCATCTTATTGTCATTTGAAACACTGAAACAAAGTTCAAGCTTCATAGAGTTCATTTTCCATCTACCTGCAACTCAGGAAAGCCCTGACAGACTCCATTTCGGGCACAAGTCTTAGTCTTTCCCTTCAGGAAACATGTAGTGGAATCAGATAGTGAAAGTGGCAAATCCTAACAAGCATTTGTCAATGCCGAATGTTGGCTTGCTGGTATTAGCACTGGGAATGCAGGAGTTAGACAGATGCAGAATAAGATAGCGAGGGAAGTATTGAACTTCACACCAACCCACCTCAATCCCAGTAGAGGGACAGGCATTGGGGTAAGTGTTTGGGTCATCACCATGACAGTCATGCCATGTCACCTCACCTTTTCTGCAGACACCGACGTGTTGAGGTGAGCCTTAGGTGCTTGGCTTTACAATCACCCCATTCCATAAGAACATACACTAAAATGGGTGCAGCATAGGAGAATGGGGTGAAGTTCTTGGCCAAAGAGTCCAAGGTACACCTCAATGCCCGTCAGTGGCTGGGGGTGGGGTGGGATGGCATGAGCAGTACAGTCGGCAATCCAAAGGCACACCCCGATGCCTGTCAGTCTGTACAGGGTAGGACGTTATGGTTAGAAACCTAACACCTCGGACGTTGTTGGTATTTGCACTACAAATTTTCAACATGGCCTTTTGTGACACCACCTCATGAAAGCATTTGGGACCTCTTCTCATGAAGAGTAGCAGCGTGATTTTGTCAATGTGTCCCAAACGCTGAGTTCCAACAGCGACAGTGCCATTCTGTGCCACATGTACGAAACACAGATCGGGCAGGATGTGAAGAGTGACAGCTGTACCATCCATAGGGAGGTGTGAAGAGATGGCAATGTTGAAAATCTATAGAGGAAAAATTAAAATGCTCGCACTTCTGAGCATACATGGAAACTGTGCAACATGCATGTAACACAGTCATTTTATGGACTTTCATCACCAAATTTTCAACATAGGCATTTTAGGATCTCTGCTCATGAACAGTGTCACTGTGATTTTCTTAATGTGTCCCGAACACTGATTTCCCAGCAACCGCTGTTCTGCCCCTGGAAGTGCAAAACACATTTCAGCCAGGATGTGAAAAATGACAGCTGTACTGTTCATAAGGAGGTGCAGAAAAATGGCAATGTTGAAAATCTGGAGTGAAAATATTGCAAATTTGTGAAGTTACGAGAATGCGTAGCAACTCAGCAATGCACACTTGTAAAACAGTCATTTCTTGATTTTGTCCACCAAATTTGCAACATAGACTTTTGAGAAGCCACCTCATGAACACTGGCACTGTCGTTTGATTAATCAGTCCCAAAAGCGATTCTACACAGTGACCACAAAATCACCTTTCGGACTGAATAACACCATGTCAGTGACTGAATTCATGAGGAGGGGCCCCAATAACCCCATGTTGAAAATTTGGTGCCAAAATCCCAAAATGCCCGAGATATGCACCAAAGTTGAAAAAACCCTGTTTATGCCATTATACAGCTTACCAGCATTTCCTCAGTTTAGGGTTGGCTTTGAAGAGTGCAGATGTGTTCCCGGTCCACGAAGATCGTCGTGCTGGGCTCCGGAGGTAAGTATGGGATGGGGGGGTATGGGGAGGCAAGGTGCACAGAGGGTGGGCACGGATTGGGGTGGGGCCACCGGACTCAACGAGGGACTGTTTTCTGAATTATAGGAAAAGAAAAAAAAGAAAAAACATTGCAGGATGTTTTTTAACCAGAGATATTGCACACTGGGTGGGCTCCCAGTATGCCACCGAGTGTGTTTTCTTTGGGAGACACTGGCCGATGGGGATTGGGCACCCCATCAGCAAATTACACTGGGAAGGAGCGGGAATGAAGCCGACGTGGATTGGGCCCCGTCGGTGGACAAAACTGTTTGAGGGTGGCACATGATGTTGAGGGGGATTGGGCACCCCTTGGCACTGGGGACTATCTAATATGGTTTGTGAAAATGGCGGTGGCTTGCCGCCGTTCCACAAATGATATTACATTATGCAACATTCCGCCCTGCAATGACAGGTCGCTTCCTCATTGCAGCGGAATGGCTGATGCTGCAATGACGAAGGCCCTTGATTGCTGCGGTGAAATGTTACAAGTTGGTGGCATTTTGGAAGCCAGTTTCATCAGCACACTGTGCCTCCATTGCTCCACCAGTGCGGCCCCCAATTGCAATGCCTCCGTTGGCTGCCACACTGACGTACTCCACAACCCTTCTCTCCTAAGCTGCCACATAATTGTTTCTCACGATGCACGCAAGTAAACATAAAAAGGGTAAACTTAGGGTACAAACAACTTAACACTAACATACTAAGATGCCAGCAGAGTAGGCCTAATGGTCCATCGAGTCTGCTCAAATGAGGCATCTGATCAGAAAATGTTAAACACTATAAGCTAAGCAAAATGGGAATGTGATATGGGAATAGATATCTCTGAGTCAGAATGGGCCTCTCCATGGAGTACTGCATGATTTCGCTAGTAAGGAAATTCTAGGCAGAACTGTGCCATTTAAGATTGTGCATTATTACTGCTCTTCCCTTTAAGAGTACAGTTAATGGGATACCTCCCAGATGGGCCTTGTTGGAAGTGCTAACAAAAACATGCTAACTTGTTACATATGCTCTGGAACTGCCTGTGCACAAGCTATGTGAAACAGCTTATAATATCATAATACCATTTAACCCAACGTTTTTGGCACTGGGTATTGACTCAGGAGACTAGCTTACTTAATAAACACCAGAGAACAGGAATCTGGGCTGTGGCCTTAGCTTTCAAACAAATTTTGCTATATAATTGTAAACTAAACTCAGCCTCTCTCTTCAAGAGTGGTATAATAAATTAGGCAAACCATTAATAATGAGCATATAGCCCACATCCTAGCTGGAAAACTTCCCATTTTTAATGCCACTTGGTCTCCAATTTTAGCCCTCTGGAAGAGGGTTGAAAGTGGACCATCGGGTAATAGCAATGCAGCAATGGGACTCACTAACTGCAGCCTAACTCAGTAAGCGCCCACCTTCAGAGTTATTCTAGGTTTAATTAACATGAATGTTGCTTAGGAAATTAAGAAGTTATCGTATTTTTTTTTTTTTGTATATTCTATTTCTGCACTCTGAATGTCCAGGGCATCCTTCCAGACTACCCTCTCGATGCTGCCTTCTACTCCCAGTCTGAACCCCCATCGATCTTCCTTCAGACCGCATGGCAGTCCAGCCCCGATCACCCCAGGGGGCCTGCCACCCTTGGCGGCCTGTCTGGAATTAGAGGGATCTACTGTGAGATTGGGTGGGCTGGGGAGATTCTGATGGGGCTGGATCGATGGTGGGATGTGGGCAGGTCCCTGGGGTCTTCTTCATCTCTGCTGGCCACCAGAGGGCTTTCCTGCTCGCGCACCCCAATGAACAGGCAGTGTCACAGAAGCAAGGGTGGAAAAGTTATCATCTTAACTGTATTAAATATTTATCGATTGAGCTTAAATATAGCCTGTTTGATTTTTCATTGTATGCATACATTCTCTTTTAGTAAGAAACAAAGCATTTGGACTTAAGAATTGGTGATGCATATGTGTGTGTGTGTGTGTGTTACAATAAGGAATGTATATTATTTGTGAGTCTATTGAAGTTTTAAAATAAGTTAAAATCTTTATTGGAAAAAATTCGAACAGAACCTATTTCCCCCTACTCAGTGTTATACAATAAATTGTACCATTTTAGAAGCAAAGAAAAAGGTGATCTTTTTGCCTTGAATTTCTTAAGCCATATTTGTAGTATATTTTCTTTTGTTAAACTTTGTGTTTATTATTTTCAATAGAACATGAACATAATTCATACAGGATATTAGAAGCATCTGCATTCAGAATAGTTGATATACATAAATGGCCACCTGTATTCTTCTACAAAAGGAAAGGGAGGAACCTAAAAAGTTAATTGTATGGTCCATAGGTAGAAAGTCCAATAATGCTGCTGTCTCCACTGTATAATGTCTCAGTGCCACCTTCTGCTTTGGTCCAGCTGTAGGTCACAGTTCTTCTTCACTCCTTACTGCTTCCATTTCCTCTGCTTCAGCTTCACCTCGAACTTCCCCTGCAGGAACCCCCATGTGATGGACGCCAGCAAGATGCAGCTTGTACTGCATGAAAGTTTGGTCTGCCAATATGGGAGAAACATGCGGGACATATTATGGGGTGACAGAAGGCCCATGCTAATCATCTAATTGGGAATTGAACCAAGTCCCACCTGCCTCTCTGGTGGCTGCTCTTACTGCAATGTTGGGGGCATGCTGGTGAGCGCCCATGCCACCAAGTGTGCTACCACTAAGCCTCCACCAGGAACAGCTTCATAAAGATGAAAGGCTCACAGAACATGAAAATGCCTCACTCTGCGGTGCAGGGTCCTGGTGCAGCCTCAGGAAAGCAGCCATTGAACAGTCGACAAAAGAATGGGATAAGGTGCACTCACCACAGTAAAGGAGAACCAGTCCATGCAGTGATGGAAAAGTAGTTAATTGAAGATGTTAAAGTTCAACTATCTCCAACACGCTAGTGCAAATAACACCACCAAGGTGCCCCTCACTGCTGTCTTCTGTGCCTGTTGTCCCAGACTCAGGGCATGACCCTGCTTCACCAGTATGACAGGCTGCTCCCCTACTGCTCAGTGCTAAGAAGGGGAGTCCCAAAAGCCATTTGTAAGTCCAGTGACACATGTCCAATGAGTAATTATTAGTCTATAATCACACTTCTGGTACCAAACAGCCAAGGCATAAGATTATACTATATATCTTCCTATTATAAGTGCATAAATGCACACCCCTGTCAGAGTTATATTATTTATCCCATGTGCTGTCGAAGTTATTGCTTACTTAACACACGCACTGTCATGGGTTATTGCTCAAGTAACCTCAGAGAAGGTGAGTTGAAAACTGTAACCACTACTGAGACTCTGAATACAAATGGAAACAAGATTGCAGGTCCTGCAGAAAGGAATATTTGGATGGTAATTCATTACTAATGCAATGTAAGTCCCTCCTTAGCATCTGGAAATTCAAGTTAGAAAAAGGAAAAGAATAATGTGACCTAACTAGAACTGAAAGGTCCAGGAATACCATGCCCATGCACTACCAGCTGAGTTATTAGGCCTAACTGGGAACTGAACCCAGGGCCTGGAATACCATCCTAGTGCTCTACCAGCTGAGCTGTCAGACCTAACAGGGAACTGAACCCAGGTCCCCAGGTCCCCAAATGCCATCATGGTGCCCTAGCTGGGCTATCAGACCTAATGGTGGTGTTCAAATTCAGGATAATGAAGGTGACACAACTTTGTGTAAAACAGGTTAGCAAGGGAAAAGGAAGAAGAGACCATTATGGTATTTCTATGAGGTGGCTGAGAAAGTGAAGGCAAAACAAATTACATTCAAACAGTACAAAAAGAGACAGGCAGAAGGGAACAGGGAGAGGTACCAGGAGAAACAAAGGAGGAAGGAGGGCAGTAAGGGAAGCCAAGGCACAAATGGAGGAACGATTGCAAAATCAGTGGTGGGTGGGGACAAAACCTTTACAGATACTGTATATCAGAGGAAAAAAGGAAGAAAAGGGTAGGGATAATGAGACTGAAAGGGAAGATGGGTGTAGAGTGGAGGATGACAACCAAAGCAGACATACTGAACAGACACCTACTCAGTCTTTACAGAGGAGGGTAGGAAATGGGCCAGAAAGGAGTAGAAAGGGTAAGAAGGGCACAGAAAAGGTTGCAAGTCCTTTTCCAAGGAAAGGGTCCTAAGGAACTGGAAGGGATAAGAGCAGTAAGGCTATGGTGCAGGATGGGGTACACCCCAGGGTGCTGAGGGAGCTACGGGAGGTGGTGATGGAACCTCTGGCAAACCTGTTTAGCCTACCACTGGAAACAGGGAGGTACACAAAGACTGGAGGAGAGCTGATGTACTGTAGTCCCAATATACAAAAGCGGAAAAAGAGAGGAAGCGGGAAACTACAGGCCAGTCAGCCTGACCTCAGTAGTGGGAAAGATTATGGAAATACTACTGAAGGAAAGAATAGTGGAACACCTGGTTGCCAATAGTCTACAGGACCCAAGGCAACACAGTTTTACTGAAGGGAGGTCGTGCCAGACTAACCTCATCGAATTCTTTGACTGGGTAACAAGGGAGGTGGATCGGGGTGGGGGCAGTGGATGTGGCCTACCTGGACTTCAGCAAGGCCTTTGACATTGTGCCACATAAGAGGCTGTTAAACAAGCTGGAGAACATGGAAGTGGGAAGATGGTGGTGAGGTGGGTGAAAAATTGGCTGGATAGCAGGACACAGAGGGTGGTGGTAAATGGTTGGCACTCTGCAGAGGAAAAAGTGACCAGTGGAGTTCCACAGGGATCAATGCTGGGTCCAGTCCTCTTCAATATCTTTATCAGTGACATTACAGTGGCTCTAAAAGGAAAATTTGTCTGTTAGCTGATGACAAAAGATCTGCAACAGGGAGGACACGCTGGAGGGTGTAGATAGGATGAGAGAGATCTGCAGAAGCTCGAGGACTAGTCAAGGATTGGCAGTTGAGATTTAACACAAAACAGTGCAAGATAATGCACATGGGGCACAAACACCCAGGAACAACATATCAGCTGGGGAGGTTATAGAATGCTCAAGCAGGAAAGGGACCTAGTGGTTATCATAGCTGATGACCTCAAGGTAGGAGTCATTGTGAAAGGTGGCAGGAAAAGCAAACAGTATGCTCGGATGCATAGGCAGGGGTATCACCAGCAGGAAAAGGAGGTCATAATTCCACTACACAGGATGTTAGTGAGGCCACACCTTGAGTACAGTGTCCAGTTCTGGAGGCCTTATCTATGTAAGGACATAGACAGGGTGGAGGCAGTTCAGAGGAGGGCAACCAAGATGGCACAAGGGTTACATCTAAACTCTCTGAGAACAGGCTGAAAGACTTAAATATGTACTCCCTGGAAGAGAGGAGGGCGGGGATATGATAGAGACATATAAGTACATCACAGGGAGGAACAAGGTGCAGAAAACACAATTTTTGCAAAGAAAAAGATGCTCCAGGACTAGGAGACATGGGATGAAATTAGAGGAGAGAGGTTCAGAGGAACGTGAGAAATTATTTCTTCAGAGACAGGGCAATGGACAAATGGAACTGCCTGCCAGAAGAGGTGGTGGGGGCAGAACGATAACAGGATTTAAGAAGGCATGGGATAGGCATAAGGGGATCCTGGTAGTCGAGGAATGGGACAACCTAGTTCCATAGAAACATAGAATTTGACGGCAGATAAGGACAGCTTGGCCCACCCAGTCTGCCCATTTCCCTACCTAATGGATAAGCTGCAGATCCTAGTTAATCAGCAGCCTACTTCTTCCTACTCCCACCCCTAGAATTGCCTTATGACTGTCCCATGCATGCTTGAATTCCACCACTGTTTTGACTCCACAACCTCCTCCAGAATGCCGTTCCATGCATCCACAACCCTCTCTGTGAAAAAAACTTCCTAAATTACCTCTGAGCCGCCCCCATCTTCCAAATTGTGCCCCTTGCTCTTGCACACCTCTTTTTGAAAGATGCAAACCTCTTGGACTTTGTTGATTCCCTTGAGGTACTTGAAAGTTTCTATCATGTCCTCCTCTCCTCCTCTCCTTGAGGCTATACATATTAAGCTCCTTTAGTCTCCCTTCATATGTCTTCCGGTGCAGACCCTGCACCATTTTAGTTGCCCTCCTCTGACAGCTTCCATCCTGTCTATGTCTTTGCAGAGATTGTGTCTCCAGAACTGCATGCAGTACTCCAGATGGGGTCTCACCAGCTGTCTGTACAGAGGGATAATAACTTCCTGTTTTCTACTGTGATGCCTCTCCCATACATCCCAGTATCCCCCAGCCCTCCTTGCTGCCCTCTCACATTGCTTGCCCACCTTTAGGTCATCTGATATGACTACCCCGGTCCCTTTCCATTTTTGTTGTTGTTAGTATCTCACTTCATTGTGTACTCTTCCCTGGTTTTGTTTCCAGGTGCATTACCTTGCACTTCTTAGCATTGAATCTAAGCTGCCATACATTTGACCATTCCTCTAACCTTGCCAAGTCCCTTCTCATCCGCTCCACCCCACCTTGTGCATCAACTCTGTTGCAGATCTTCGTGTCATCTGCAAAGAGACATACTTTTCCTTCCAGTCCCTCTGCAATATCGCTTATAAAAACATTGAAGAGGACCGGTCCTAATACTGAACCCTGTGGTACCCCACTAGTAACCCCTTTCTTCAGAGTGGACTCCACTTACTATTACTCTCTGTGTCCTATTCTCCAGCCAATTCTTTACCCAGGCTGTCATCTTGGGACCCACTCCCAGGCTGGCTAACTTGTATATTAATCTTTGTGTGGGACTGTGTCAAATGCCTTGCTAAAGTCTAGGTAGGCCATGTCCACAGCCCCTCCCTGATCTACTACTTTGGTCACCCAGTCAAAGAAATCTATCAGATTCATCTGGCATGACCTTCTCGCTGTGAATCCATGCCCTTGGGTCCTGTGCCCTTGGCCTCTAGGTACTCGACAATTCTTTCCTTCAGAAGTGATTCCATCATTTTCCTATCACTGAGGTTAACGTAACAGGTCTATAGTTTCCTGCTTCTGCCTTGCTCCCACTTTTGTGAAGGGGAATCACATCTGCCCTCCTCCAGTCCTCAGGTACCACCCAATCCTCCCATGATTTGTTGAAGAGGGTAGTCAGTGGTGTCACTAGTTCTACCCTTAGTTCTTTTAGAATTCTGGGATGAATCCCATCAGGCCCATTCTTTGTCCACCTTCAGTTTTAAGAGTTCTTTCAGAACCCTTTCTTCTATAAATGGGCTGGTATCAACTTCTGTATCAGAGTGTTTCTATTGTTTGTTTTAGGTACCTCCCCTCTTCATTTGTAAATACTGAGAAAAATATTTGTTTAGTATCTCTGCCTTTTCACAGTCACCCTCTGCCCACCTCCCTCCCCTTTATTAAGCCTCACTATCCCTCCCTTGGTTTTCCTTCACTCCCTGATGTACCTATAAAGGTTTTATCCCCTTCTTAAATGAGTTGGCTATCTTTTCCTCAGTTTGGGCCTTTGCTGTTCTGACTGCCTTCTCAGCTTCCTTTGCTTTAACTGATACAGTTCTCTGTCCTCCTCCTTCTGTGATTCCTTGTACTTCCTGAATGCTTTCTTTTCTTGAACCTTCACTGCCACTTCCTTTGAGAACCATAGTGGTTTCTTACATCATTTTGTTTGTTTATTTGCTTCACATAAAGGCTTGTTACCTCTGTGATAGCAGTTTTATTATTCCCCATTGTTCTTCCACTCTCCTTCTGCCCATGTGCTAGTGCATTTCTTAGGCACTCACCTATTTTGGCAAAGTCAGCCCTCCTAAAGTCCAGTACTTTTGACTTTGTATGGCTTGACTCTATTGCTGTGTTTATTGTGAACCATACTGTTCGATGGTCGCTAGTTCCCAGATGGCTACCCACTTCTACATCTGTGATCCTCTCTCATCTTCATTGAGAGAACCAGGTCTAAGATTGCTCCTCCTCGAGTGGGTTCCAATACTAGTTGTCTAAGGCATGCCCCTGTAGGGCATCTAGAATAACCCACTCTTCAAGTGGCTGCTGCAACTGCACTCCAGTTAACATCTGGCATATTCAGATCACCCATCAGCAATATCTCCCCTTTTTCTGCCATTCTAAGTATACTTTCTATCATTTTCTTGTCCATTTCCTTCCCTGAGAGGGGGTCTGTATACAACTCCTGTGCAGATTGTGGTGCCATTGCCTGTCTCCAAATTGACCCACAGTGCTTCTTCTCCTCCTGTTTTACCCTTTTGTTCTGTTGCTTTGATTCCTTCCCTTATGTAAAGAGCTACTCTTCTCCTCTTTTACCCTCCTGTCCCTCCTGTAGATAGTGTATCCTGGTATGTTTACATCCCAGTCATGATTTTTGTGTACCATGTTTCTGTGACTGCCACGATATCCAGATGTTCCTCCTCCATCAAGGCCACTAATTCAGGAAGCTTGTTACCCAGACTACGGGCATTGGTACTCATTGCTCTCCATTTTTGATGGCTTTACCTTCTGTTGCAGCATCCCCCACTGACCTTTCTACCTCTGTCTTTTTCCCTCATTTAGTACCCTGTTTTGTAGGAGAGTCTGGGATTTTCCTGCTGCTTATCAGTGCCTCCCCTTGACTAGTTTAAAAGCTTGCCAATGAAGCATTTAAACCGATTGCTCAAAGACTTGTTCCCTTCCTGGACAGATGCAGACCATCCTGCCAGTATAGGCTGGTGTCCTCCAGGTGGAACCCCAGTCCAATGAAGCCAAACCCTGTGCTCCACACCATTTTTTCAACCATTCATTAAACTGCATGGTGCAAAGTACCCTGCCTCACCCATGCCATTGACAGGCAGCACCTCTGAGAAGGATACTGTGTGTGCTACTTGTCTTAGGCCCCTCCCAACTCTACAAAGTCCTCCTGCACTGCTTCTAATCTCATGATGAACCGAGTCATTTGTCCCTAGGTGGACAATGACGTCCAGCTCGAACTCCCGTGCAGCTGTTCTCGTGATCCTGAGGATGCGCTTCCTGTCCCTCAAGCCATGTGCACCAGGCAGGCACCTTGCTCAGTTTTCCCTGCTCCCTCTAGTTCTATCCCCTAATAACTGAGTCCCCACCAGGAGCTGCTTCCTTTCCTGTGGTGTCCTCTGCCTCCTTCCTGTGGGCCTCCTTGTGACAATTGTCCTCAGCCTCCTTAGTCTCCTCTGCGGGTGCATCCATGGGGAACTATGCTCCCCCAGAATGGTGTATGGATTGTGGAGTGGAACAACTGACTGGGTGTGCCTCTGTTCCACCATCCTCACCCTCCTTGAGCCCACTGTGGTCCAACTGCTGTGCTTTCTTCGCAACGCCTGAGGTAGTGGTGGTGACTCTAGTGCTCCCTGGATGGGGAGGTTCCTTCCTACTGTCCAGTGTGGCCTGGGGAAGGTTCCCTTACTACTGTGCAGTGTGGCCTGAAGACAGGCAACTTCCTCCCTCAGGGCAGAGAGTTGTCTGCAAATAGGGCAGCATCTCAGGCTCCAGAAAGACTCCCGGAAGACTGCTGCCCCACAGCCATTACATTGCACTACTCCCACATGTTTATCTACTTTGTGTGTGTGTGTGTGTGTGTGTGTGTGTTTGGTTTGTTATAGAAATATATACTGTATATTATACAATATGTATGCTTATATTGTCAGTGCAGTGTGCTAGAGAGGATATGACAGTGATATGCACCTTGCACTCTTGAGGAAATGATGTCAGAATCCCAGGTATAAAGGAACTATTTCCAGGGGTGAGGGTGGGCAGGGTTGGGCCTAAACTGTGCCCTCACGAAACAATCAGCTAAAAGCTCTGACCCACTGCTGCGATAAGTGCCTTCCTGTCAGCAAGATGCCCTACACAACAACTTGACAGAGAAAATACCCTGCTAATCAAACAGAGAAAATCCAGACATCCAAGTCAGACACAGGTAAACCTCCCCATCCCCAAAACAGCCTGGTGATTTGTGCTCTGAAAGCAGTCAGCCCCAAAATAAGTCAGCTGTGCACCAGGACAGACATAGTAAACAGTATTCCGTCCCTCAGGGTTTAAACTCTTCCTGCACTGAAAATCTTAACAATTGTACCAAAAGTAAAGCAAGATCCACCTCCCTCTGTTGCTTGAAAGACTGTCTTTCCTGATAATTCTAAGTTCCTTATTTCACCTTTCAGTTAGAAGTAGCCTCCACCTGCAGAATATCTGCTACAAACCAAAGACAATTGTAAGGTTCCCTCCCTCTGTTGTGAGCACAACTCGCTTTTTTGCAAATCCTATGTTCAGTATTGCAGCTTCCAGCCAGAGGTAGCTTCACCTGAAGAATATTAGCTGTTCTGATGAGTTTGCTATAAAACATTTGCTTATAATTCTGTTGTTCTCAGGTCTGTAAGACTCTTCCAAAGCTATTGGCTGATAAGTAGCTATGATGTAAGCACTTCCT
Organism: Neoceratodus forsteri; assembly: GCA_016271365.2. Classification (NCBI taxonomy): domain Eukaryota; kingdom Metazoa; phylum Chordata; order Ceratodontiformes; family Ceratodontidae; genus Neoceratodus; species Neoceratodus forsteri. The sequence continues at coordinate 55,876,097 of CM028129.1, forward strand.
GACACAGTCTGGCCTGGCCTTTTAAGGCACACACAGATAAACACAAAAACAGTTTCCACCCCTGGGGCACTGTCTGGGTCAAATACACAGCCTGTACCTGCACTTACTTCAGGACTTATGACAAAGTCTTAGCCCAGGGTTTAAACTCTTCCTGCACTGAAAATCTTAACAATTGTAACAAAAGTAAAGCAAGATCCACCTCCTCTGTTGCTTGAAAGACTGTCTTTTCCTGATAATTCTAAGTTCCTTATTTCACCTTTCAGTTAGAAGTAGCCCTCCACCTGCAGAATATCTGCTACAAACCAAAGACAATTGTAAGGTTCACCTCCCTCTGTTGTGAGCAACTTCGCTTTCTTGCAAATCCTATGTTCATATGCCGCTTCCAGCCAGAGGTAACTTCACCTGAAGAATATTAGCCGTTTTGATGAGCAGAGTAGAGTAGCTTGAAGAAGCACAATTAAGTGCATTCATGGGCAGACTACAGTAGATAGGCTGAAGGCCCTTATCTGATGACAACATCTATGTATCTATGTAACTGGAAACTGAACCCAGGCCCTGGAATACTTTTCCTGTGCTCTACCTGCTGAGCACTCAGTCCTAACTGTGAACTGAAGCCAGGTCCTGGAATACCATCACGCTGCTCTACCAGCTGAGCTATCAGACTAACAGGAATTGAACCCAGGTCCTGGAATACCATCACATGGCTCTAACAGTTGAGCTATCAGACCTAACTGGGAACAGAACCCAGGTCCTAGAATACCATCACGGTTGCCTAGCAGTTGAGCTATCAGACCAACAGGGAACTGAACTCAGGTCCTGGAATACCATCATGGTGCTCTACCAGTTGACCTATAAGACCTAACTGGGAACTGAACCCGGCCCTGGAATACCATCCCCATGCCCTATCAGCTGAGCACTCAGACCAATCTGGGAACTAAACCCAGGTCTTGGAATACCATCAAGGTGACCTACTAACTGAGCTATCAGACCTAGGTAAAATCAGTTCAACACTGCAGCTTGCAGGTCCTTTCCAAATGAATTCTTTAGAGAGTGGAGCAAACGTCCCATGGACTTTAGTCTAAGACTATAACAAACTTGTAGGATCACAACTCAGACTCTGGTAGTTTTAGGCAGCAAACAAAGTCTGGAGTCTACTGTCATTGGTGAAACTATTTTGTGTGTCAGATTTTCTGACTTGGATTGTGTAAGGAACTATTCTCCACTGACACCCCAGCAGAAAATTGGCTTTGTGATTTGCCCAGGTTTGCTCCATTAACTTTGCATGGAGCTGTATTGGTGTATTACTATGCCTCTCCTTGACTGGCCTTATTTCTACAGCAGCAGACATTTGGATACACTGTCGAGTAGTGTTGAATTTGGATTATGGGTGAGCACTGAACAGATTTGCAGTTAGAAAATTTACGTTGGGTAGGTGGTACATTTTGTTATTTTATGTTTGCTTGCACGCATGCAAGAAACATAGTTCGATCATCAAAATGCAGTGCTGTACAGTTGAAAGGGAGAGCTCCACTTCAGTGAGCAGAGTCTCCCCACACACTGCGCATGCTGCGCATGCATATTGAATGCTCATGCTCCCCCCATGCACACACTGTATGGCGGGCAGGTGCCCTATCCCCCGTCGGCTTCGCGCCGCCCCAAAAGCCTTCCAGGTGCTCCCAGCGCAGGCAAAAATTGTTATGACCGACGGGGTGCCCAATCCCCCATCGGTTCCAGGCTCCCCCAAACAGATCTTCCAGCTGCCACACTGGGAGCCCACCCAGCATGGCAAATGTCCCATGTCGCTTCTTCCTAAAAAACCAAAAACTTGTAAACAAAAGTTCCTCGGCAGTCTCCCTGCCCACCTGTGCCCACCCCTGCGCACTCTTCCTTCCCTCACCCCCACCTCACCCCATACTTACTCTCCGGAGTCCGGGCGCGACGACCGTGTGACCAGAAACGCCTTGCACCTTCAAAGCCGATCGCAGACTGAGGAAATGCTGGTAAGCTGCATAATGTAATAAATAGGGTTTTTCAACTTTGATGCATATCTGAGGCATTTTTGGAATTTTGGCACCAAATTTTCAACATGGGGTTTTGGACCCTCCTCATGAATTCTTGAACTGTCGTGGCGTCAATCTGGCCCAAAGGGTGATTTCAGCAGTCACTGCTAAAATCACCTTCGGGACCAATTAAGGAAATGACAGTGCCATGTTCAAGTGGGTCTCAAAAGCCTAGGTTGCAAAATTTGGTGAAAAATTCTATTTTCACATCTCGCCTAAAATGTGTTCCGCATATGTAGCTCACAATTTATTTTATTTTTGTTGACCGGGTAAGTGCACTAGACAAATCCTGCCTATTTTCAGGCATAACCGGGGAGGGGGATACAGATGAATGCCAACTGACCTTGAATCAGATTAAGCTGTTGGTGGTATTTTTAGTGAATGAGGGAAATTTGGCCAGGACACTGGGGAAATTCCCTACTCTTTTGATAAATGCCATGGGATCTTTAACATCCACCTGAACTACCACCAATCCAGGCAGATGGGACCTCAGTTTAATGTCTCATCGCGGCACCTCAGAAGTGTAGCACCCTCTCATGATGCACTACAGTGTCAGTACTGGAATATTAACCCAAGTGCCAGGTGTGGGAACTGAACCCACAGCCCTCTGATCTCCGGCCTCAGAGGTGAGTGTGCTACCTACTGAGCCACTGACACTGCCAATGACACTGACACAATGACTCCAGTTGGTGTGTGAAATCAATGTATGGGACACATTAAGAAAATCACAGTGACACTGTTCATGAGCAGAGGTCTTAAAATAGCTATGTTGAAAATTTGGTGAAAAAATTGCTAAAATGACTGTTTTATGAGTGCATGTTACGCAGTTCTCACCTGACGCTCAGTAACCCCTAAATTTTAATATTTGCAGTCCAGATTTCAACATTGCCATTTTACCACACCTCCTTATGAGCAGCACAGCTGTCATTTTCACGTCACCCAAATGTGTTTCCGTGCATGAGCGCACAATGGCGCAGTCACTGTGCGCAATCAATGTTTGGGACAGATTATGAAAATCACAGTGACACTGTTCATGAGCAGAGGTCTTAAAATGGCTATGTTGAAAATTTGGTGACGAATTCCCAAAAATGACATTTTAGGAGCCCCGGCGTTGTGCAGTTCCTAAGCATGCGTAAGTTTGCGAATTTTTAATATTTGCACTCCAGATTTTCAACATTGTCATTTTACCACACTTCACTTAGCAGTACAACTGCCATTTTTTCACATTCGCCCAAAATGTGTTTGACACATGTAGCACACAATGGTGCAGTCAGTGTGTGGAAAGCAATGTTTTGGGACCGATTAAGAAAATCACAGTGACACTGGTTAGGAGCAGAGGTCTTAAAATGGCTATGTTGAAAATTTGGTGACAAAAGTCCATAAATGACTGTGTTACGAGTGAGCATTGTGCAGTTTCCATGCACCCTCGTAGTTCATGAATTTGTAATATTTTCTGTCCAGATTTTCACCACTGGCATTTTTCCACACTTCCTTATGAACAGTACAGCTGTCATTTTTCACAACATGGCGAAATGTGTTTTCACACTTTCAGCGCAGAAATGCGTGGTCGCTGTGGGAAATCATTGTTTGGGACAGATAAAGAAAATCACAGTGACACTGTTCATGATCGGAGGTTCCAAAATGCCTGTGTTGACAATCTGCTATAAGAAATCCCAAACTAATTACATTATGGGTGTGCGTTGCACAGTTTCTCGCACCCTTGACTTCACCGTTTTAATATTTTCAGATTTTCAACATTGCCATTTTTACATCTCCCCATGAACAGTACAGCTGTCACTTTTCACATCCTGTTCGAATGTTTTTCACCTGTGGTGCTAAATGCCATAGTCGCTGTGCAAAAGCAGCTTTCAGCTAACAAACTGATATTGCCACTGTTCATGAGGTGGGGGTCACAAAAACCATGTTGAAAATTTGGAGTGAAAATACCAATGAATTCCAGAGGCATTAAGGTTTCCGACCATAACACCCACCCTGTAAAGAATGACAGGCATCAGGGCTGTGACTTGGGATTGTCGCCTGCAATGCTCATACCATTCCACCCCCACCCATATCTGCAGCCAGTGAGAGGCATCGAGTGTGCCTTGGACTCTTCAGCCCCAAAGTTCAGCCCATTCTCCTGTGCTGCATCCATCTCACAGTATTTCCTGATGGAATGGGGTGGCATGAGACCAAAGACCCCAAGGCACACCGTGACACTGTTGGTGTCTGCACAGTAGGGTGTGGTGAAATGGCGTGGTCGTTATGCCTGATGACCCAAAGGCACACCCCAATGCCTGCCACTATCTGCAGGGTGGTGATGGGGTTGGCTTCAGTTCAATACTTCATTGCCATTCCTATTATGCAGCTCTGTAACTCTTACACTACCAATGCCAATGCCAGCAAGCAAACATTCGGCATTGACATATGCTTGTTTTTAAACCATGCTATCGTGGCTGGGCAGGGTCTGACAGGTAGTTGCCTATAATTGTTTTTCTTGTCTGTTGAGTGTGGGATTAGTGTGTGATGTGCTTTTGGGGCGGTGTACTTTTGGGGATGATACATCTTCTGCGACCTGCCCAATTCTCCCACTTGTGCTGCTTCTGGGGTCTGATAGTTCCAGTGACCGGACCCCCATCCTGATTCAGTCTTGAACTAGCAAAGGCATGGGCAAAAGAAGCCAAAATAGTCTTTGTTTCGATCGGTTGATATCGGCAGGTACATCTACAGCACCATCGGATCTCTTTAGGGAGAAGTTTGGCCGTGTTTTCATTTATGTGCATAAAAAACTGTCTGTATTCTTGCCAGAATAGAGGGCATACTTTTCTGCTGCCATATCCATCCATTCCTGTTATTTGCCAGCAATTGTCACCACTAGCAAAAGGGCACAAGGTGGGAATGGATGCAGGTGTAGGATGCTGCACTCACATTCTTGCCTGTTCTTGCTACCACTGTCTGTCAACCAACTGAGTGAGATACTGTGTGACATTTTTGTGGTTTAAGATTTTACTGTTGTGCTTGTCTTTGACTGTATCTGGGGTGGGAGGGTGTCAATCAGGGTCAGCTTGCTGTGTGGTGATGTCCCAGCCAGCGGGTTGCTGCTGTTACATGTAGAGCTCAGCGCATAGTCCTGGTCCAGGTAGGCAGTCCTGTTCAGGAACAGAGAGTAGGTGTTGTACCAGTGGTTGTTGAAGGCACTGTGTGTTTGTGGAAGTTCTGCTGAACTGTGTACGGGGATGGGGGAGGTGGATATGGTGCGGCTTGCTGTTGGGGCTGTTTTACAGGCTGAAATGAAAGTAGTTTTTTCAACACCAACTTGACTGCAGTATTATAAAGTTAGCAACATGCTCAGTAGATCCGCGTGAGAAGAGTTGGCATTCTGTATATGGACTAAAGTCCAGATGGATAAAAATTACCTACTGATCACATTTACCCTTCCTCAGTTCCAAGAATCTGTCTGAATTTCTTTGATCCTACAAAATCTGTTCCCCGTGTTCTGTGTTTCTAATGGGTTTGGCTCCTCTTTAAGAAGTCTACTTAAGGTTGGGATTAAGCAATAGGAACGATGAACCTGAAAAGAGCAAAGATCCTGTTTTCATGTACACAACCTCAGTAATAAATAATTAGGAGGAGAAATACAGAACTAATGTGAAGTATGTGCTGATCCGCATCCAAATATTATGTTTTTAAAGTTCTGCTGAAGGCGTTAGTTGCTCTTTAAGATATTACTCAAAACATTGCATGCAATTGTAAACAGCAAATAAAAATAGTCCTGGCTTTTGGTGTCTTACATGCACATTGGGCCGATACATCATGGTGCATAACTGGTGCGGAAGGAAAAAGTGCAAACACATTGCGCAGCTGTGCATTGCATGAACGGGTGTGCCAAGTGGCATGTACAACATGGCATGGATAACTTGGCATGTAGTGGTAGAAGTACAGTGGACAGGCTATGGAGACACACTCAGGTACTCAATGAGTACGAAGGAAGATGCCATGATAAACGCATACCACATGACCCCATCATAAAGGGCAACCACTGTCATAGTAATTATAGATGCGCTAGCAGGGAGACACTATGCACACCAGAATGACACTACTAGAGCCCCAGCAAAGATATGCAGCACAAATACATCACTATCTGTGGCTGTCTGGTGGATTGTGGACAATCATGAATGCAGGGCACCCACAGGTCCCACTCCCCAATTTTAACAGCCAGCAGGTAGACACCATGGTGTCCAACATACAGCAGCATTATGACACCGGGAGCACATCAATTTACTATGAACAGTTCCCCATGACAGTTCACTCCGTCTCACACACAACTGTCTGTCAACCAACTGAGTGGAATACAGCAGCACAATTTTATTTATATGTTTTGAATCCCTACATATATAATTTACCTTAAACTAAAAAGTGTTCACTTTCTTGAAATGGTTTCGAGAGCTGGAGGGAGCGAACTGTCACGGGTGAATAGCCCATAATGGATTATTGTGTAGCCATGCCATCCTGTTTGGCGATAACTCCCTATAGGCCATTATGGAGACCAAGTACTGGATCTGGCTGGACATCCAGAAGACTGTCAACATCGCTGGTTAGGAGGCCAGAACCATTGAGACCATCAATTAGAAATGGCGCGACCTCTGGTCTGCCATAAATGAGAAGTTGGTGTCCTACAAATAGTCCACTACAGCCACAGGTGGTGGGCCCCCAACCAAGGAGTGACCCTCATGCCAGTTGAGCGTATGCTGGTGGACATCATCAGTCAGGCAGCCCTGCATGGTATGGAGGAGAGCATGGACACCCTTCCAGGTAGGTATTGTGTGGCACACAGCTTATATTCAATGCCATGGACCCAATAACTGTACATGTATCTATCCCCATAGAACCTGTGTCCAATGACACACACATTGAACCAACTGTGGAGCCAGCAGACCACACCACCAACCTTGAGGGCAACACAGCACGGTCTGACCTGGACATTCCTGGTACACAGCACTGTCCAAAGAATACTGATTGCTCATACATCACTGCTCAGTGATGCTGTCACCAGTGCCTCATGACATGTCCTTCTTTATCCACAGGTCACCCACCAATGGATGTAGAGCTAGCAGTGATAGATGCCAGATGTGAGGAATCTGGTCTAGAGTGCCATACTAGGCCACATGGGTATAATGCTATGACACTCACATCTATCGACAATGCCATGGGCACAGACAATGCCATACAGGACATGTATTCTGCTGCCCCACAGCCACCCATGCCCCACAACCACTGGCTGAGGTGACACAATGCCTGACACATGAGGCATGGTGCCACAAACAGGACAGGGCATGGTGAGAAACAGCTGCCAGATGAACATGCCTGGACACAATTGTAACGTGGACAGCCAGTTCTGAGTGCTGTATCATTTTGTTTTAAATATAAAAATGTATTACTAGTTGTCCCTACTGAAAATCTGGTGCTCTTAGAATGATCTCACTCATCCCCCGCCCCAGGTTTCAGCTGAAAGATGAAAGCCATGAGAAAAGTACTAAAGACAGCATGTGAGATCACACACACTCAGTTTTTAGATACCAGGTGTTACGTGGAAGGCCTGAACCTAATTACATGGTGGTAGAAGCTTGAGTTGAGCATATCCATTTTTATGACGTTCCAAAGGGGAAACCAGGTTTAGCAAACTGGTGCAAGGTTGTAAATGCTCCTGTGAAGCCTGTGTGAGAGAGGATGCAGCATGGATCAAAGAGATGTCATTTGAAACGTATGAGTTATGCTGTGGTTTCAAAATGTAATACTTTGAAAAGACATCCTGTTTTTTTATTAGATATATTTTATATATAATCTGACAGAGGAGGAGCTAGATGACCTCACACAAAAGAGGTTGGCAAATACAGTTTACTTTAAGAAATAATTCTGTTTTACTTAGACACATTTTTACCTAGACTCTGACAAGGAAAGATCGTGAGCAATTTTAAACAGGTATTTAGAGGTACAGACAAATCTAAGTACTGTAGATAGGAATTGTACTGTTTAAACCTTGTTCTTTAAAAGATTTGTATGTCTTGTGATATATGAGTTCTGTATATTGGTGTTTTACATATTTTTATCTATTTTAGTAAAACCCTTTTAGAACATATTTGGTCTGTCTTTGAATTTATTTTAGTTGTAAGAAAAGTATATATGGTTAAAGCAGACAATAGACATAAGCTTGAATGTTGGTACCAAACTGCAAAGAAAGCGTTTTAAATCTGAGGTCTTTATTAAAGTTTTCAAGGGTTCATCTCTGTATACCTGGTTAGGTGCCCATAGGCAAAGATATCTGGCCCCCAGAAGACAGAAATATCAGAGCCTGCACATTGGGTACGCTAGCAAGAGGTTCACAGTTTGAATCCCTCCAAGACTTGAGACCAAAGGTTGATCCGAACTCACAAAACAGACAAGAGGGTTACCTTGTTCTGTTAAACTGTTCACAAGACTGCGCCGGAGGTTGGCACTTTGAGGTAGAGGGTCTGACCTGCTGAGTGGGTTTGTGACAGATTGGTTGGCAGCAGTGGCATAATTTTGGAATCACAAGCTTTATTGTTCTGTGTCAGCTGAGACTGTAAGCTGTCTTGCAAAGAAAGAAAAGACAGAGTTTTATTTAAAAAGGAAACAGAACTATATATCACTTTGAGTACAGTCAAGTTCCTACCCATTTTATTTTTTTTTTTCTTAAAGTACAGTCAGAGTAGCAGTAGTCAGGAAAGATGACTTCCAACTACAGCAAGCACACTGTAGATTACCTAAGGCAGTGATCGGGGACAGAGGAGTCTGTTCAAGGCGAAAGCAAGCAAGCAGAGTCTCATACATGCCCTGATGGTAGCAGATACCCCATGACTGGAAAGGACCAAACCTCAAGTGTGGAAGGGCTAGCGACCAGTGAAGGGTCCAGAGCCGATGAGGAGGCAGCAGGGCCACTGTCAGTGAAGAGCCACAGCAGCAGGGGATGGTCACCAGTATCCTGAATCCAGAGGTTCTCAGGCTGCATATTGAGTTTCATAGGATGGAACTGGAGGCAGAGCGAGAACAGAGAGGTGGACCGTGAGGCAGAGCAGGCAGCTGAAAGGCAGAGTGAGAACAGAGAGATGCAGATCATGAGGAGCGTGAGCACCAGCGAGATGCAGAGGAGAAGAGAGGCAGAAAGCTGAGACGAGACCGTGAGGAGCAGGAGCGCCAGAGGCAACACAAACTAGAGAAGATAAACTAAGACCAGCAGCACCAGAGCAGGTAAATGGCTTAGGTTTAACTGGGACTGCAGGACTGGGTTACAAACTGAACTCCAAATTAATAGCCGAGTTTAAAGGGGGAGGACATGGATGCCTTTTAAATTCTTTGAAAAAGTTTCTATTCAGGCTAAAATACCTAGAGAGTCATGGAGCTTCCAGCTATCCTTACTTGCAGGAAGCTCGGGATGCATTGGGTCAAATGGACAATGAGGACAGCAATGATTACAGCAAGCTAAAATCTGCACTGTTAAAAATTTTAATTAACTGCTGATTCATACAGAGCTAAATTCTGTAAGCTCAGGAGAAGCCCTGATATAAGCTATGATGAGCTAGCCACAAAACGTCAGTTTTAAAACGTTGGTGGGAAGGAATTGAGACAAACTCTGTTGATAAAATTGAAAATGTGATTTTATTAGAACAGTTTTATTGGGCTTGCCCAGCAGAGCTAAAAACCTGGCTAGAGGACCTAGATCCCAAAACACTGCAAGAGGCTGCTGAACTCTCGACCCCATGCCAAGAGCAGACCTGCTCTGAGAGCGAATGGGGTGGGCGGCAGCGATAAAGGGAAAAGCGCCTTCAGGGCAGCTAAACCCTCACTGCCTCCACTGAAACCAGTTAGCCCCAGGTTTCAGAGAAAGATTTCTCTGAGAGAAGCACTGAATGTTGGTTGTGTGAAACTGGGCATATTGCCAGACAGTGTCCCAAAAGGCAAGCCATAATATACAATAGGGTGCTAGAAAAGAAAGTGAGTTGTTTGTGTGTTCCTGGAAGCATGCCAGTGAACATGAGGGAACACATGCACCCAGTCATGGTGAATGGTGTACAGACACAGAGGTTAAGGGACACAGGGACATCCCTGACATTGGTGAAAGGGATCTGGTACAGCCTGGTCAACTTATACCCAATAAATATGTCACTGTACAGGACTTTGTGGGTGAAGAGAAAACATCGCCACTGGCTAGTGTTGTCTTAGACTGGGGTGAAACAGGGGAAACTGTGCAACAGGTGGTTGTAGCCTAAACATTAGCCATGGATGTGATCCTGGGTAACAATCTCCAACAGGGATGGTATATGCAGTTACCCATAGCCAAGCAGCAAGGGAAAATTGTAGTTCCTTGAACCCCACAGAAACCAGTGTGGAAACCACTGAGAGGCTGGTTCCCCAGCCTGTGTCTCAGATGGGAAGACTTATTAAAAGGGGTAGAAATTTCCCCAGTAGCAAGTAACCACAAAGCTACAGAGGTTACTCTGAAGAGGAGGGTAACCCCTTGTCAGAGGGTTGGGATTGACAGTGATCCTGGAGTGCCCTAACGCTAGTGCTAGGGACCCTAGTTTAGCGACTGAAGGGAACTATCCCATGCCTTGGGAATGTGTGAGGGTTTTGCAGTTGCTCAGAGGATGACCCTAGTTTAGAGAGGCTGAGGGCTTGGGCAGGCTCGGACAGCACACAGGGAGGTGACTGCAGACATAAGGTTTATTGGGAAAATGGACTTATGTATACTCAGGCAGTGCAGACAGAGGGAGGGATGCTAGGCAGGCAGCTTGTCGTTCCCCAGGGATTATCGTGAGCAGTTGCTCAAAATTCCACATGATATTCCCTTGTCTGGTCATCTTGGAATCACGCACACAATGCAGCAGTTGGCCCAAAATTTCTACTGGCCTAATTTCACCCAGCAGGTGAAGGAGTATTGCAAGTCTTGTCACCCTTGCCAAGAAATAAAAAGGGAAGGCGGGCAAGAAACCCAAGCCACCCTGATTCCATTCCCATTAGTGGAGAAGCCATTCCAGAGGGTGGGAATGGATATTGAGGGCCTTTAAATACCCACAGCTACTCGGGAAGAGATTCATCCTGACTATGGTGCATAATGCCACCCGGTACCCAGAGGCAGTCGTCCTATCCTCACTGAGGACAGACAAAGTGGCAGATGCCTTACTTGGGATTTTCTCCTGTGTTGGGTTTCCACAGGAGGTTATCACCAATCAAGGGGTTCCTTCATATCGGACCTGATGAAATGTTTATGGGAGAAGTGTGGGGTGGTGCAGAGATGCACGACACCGTATCACCCACAAGCCAATGGGCTTGTGGAATGATTCAATGTACCCTAAAGTCAATGCTCCGGCGCTTGCTGAACAGCATGGGAGAGACTGGGAAATACCTTCCCACCTGTTGTTTGCATACAGGGAGGTGTCCCAAGAGTCGACAGGATTTTCCCCTTTGAACTCTTATATGGACACGGGTACATGGGCCCCCTAGACTTGATCCGGGAGGACTGGGAAGGCAAGCACGCCACCCAGGGAACTTCCATTGTGGATTACGTCCTAGGTTTAGAGAAAGGCTGAAGAAGCTTATGGGGACAGTCCGAGCAACCTAGCATCTGCCCAACAGAAACTAAATGTGTGGTATGACAGCAGAGCCAGAGCTCACTTGTACATGGTGGGTCAGGAAGTCATGGTCCTTATTCCAGTCCGAAAGACAAGCTGCAAACTGAGTTGGCAGGACCATACAAAGTGGTTAGAAAGGTAAATGACGTGAACTACATTGTGGAGTTACCTGACAGAAGACAGACAGAAAGGATGTACCATGTCAACTTGATGAAGCCATATGCAAATAGGGCTGACATGGTGTTTGCAGTGTGTTGTCATGGGAAGGGAAGGATGAAGGAGGTCCCTCTTCTGGACTTGCTGGAGGAAAGTAAGTGGCAGTGCTCTGTGGAGGCAGTAAAATTGTCTCTGCAGCTGGCCCCAGACCAGGTCCAGAAAGTAAGGAGGTTTTAGCAGACTTTGGCCCATTGTTTAGCACTAAGCCTGGACTAACCCCTTAGCGACACATGATGTGGGACAGGGACACAGGCAGCCCACAGTGGACAGCATATCGGTGTCAGAGGCTGTCCAATAGGACATTAGGAGGGAAGTGGAGGAGATGCTGGATTTAGGACTAAACCAGACATCCCACAGCCCCTGGGCCTCATCTGTAGTCCTTGTGCCCAAGCCAGATGGCTCAACTCATTTCTGAGTGGACTATCTTGGATTGAATGCAGTCACGAAGTCAGACGCCACCCAATGCCTCAGATGGATGATCTTCTAGACAAGTTGGGAGGGCGACCTACCTTACAACCATTGACCTGACAAAGGGTATTGGCGAGGTAGAATTGACAGACAGAGCTAGGAGAGGTCAGCCTTCATCACTCTGATAGGCTTATTTGAGTTTAAAGTAATGCTTTTGAATGAAGAACGCCCTGGCCACTTTCCAAAGGTTGGTGAACCAGGTGTTAAATGGTGCTGAGGAGTATGCCATGGCATACCTGGATGACATTGCCATCTTTAGTACCAGCTGGGAGGAACACCTATCCCACCTTAGGGAAGTGCTGGGCAGGATACAGAAGGCCGGGCTCACTGTCAAAGCTGAGAAGTGCCAGGTGGCCATGGGGAAGTGGCATACCTTGGGCATGTGGTAGGTTGGGGACAGCTGTGTCTAACCAAATAAAGATAGAGGTGATCCAGGCATGGCCCATACCAGAAACCCAGAAGTAGGTCAGGAGACTTCTAGTTACAGCAGGGTACTACAGGAAATTTGTACCCAATTACAGTGCTCTGGCTGCTCTCCTGTCTGACCTGACAAAGAAAAAGATGCCAAAGAAAATTACCTGGGGCCCAGCCTGTGAGGAAGTCTTTACCAGACTGAAGGAGGCACTGTGTAGTGCTCCTGTTTTGACAAATCCTGACTATAGCAAAACCTTTATAGTTCAGACGGATGCCTCAAACGTGGTATTTGGGCAGTAATGAGCCAGACGTCCAGCCAAGGAACAGATCACCCAGCAGTGTACCTGAGCAGGAAGCTACTTCCCAGGGAGCAAGCGACTCCACGGTGGAAAAGGAGTGTCTTGCCATAGTGTGGCCCTAAAGAAATTAGAGCCATACTTGTATGGGCAGCATTTTGTGGTGCAGACTGACCACAACCCTCTGGTTTGGCACAGATGGGGAAAAACAATGGCAGACTACTAAGATGGAGTCTTGCTTTACAAGGGTATAATCTAAAATCGTACATAGGGCTGGAGTGAAGAACCAGAACTCAGATGGGCTGTCTAGGGTCTATGAGGAGTGAACTGATTTGTGAAGCTCATCCCATGTAGGGATAGAACCCCAAATTCAGTCTAGGTGGGGAGGAATTGTGACATGGACAGCCAGTTCTGAGTGCTGTATAATTTTGTTTAAATATAAAATGTACTACTGGTTGTCCCTCGCTGAAAATCTGGTGCTCTTAGAATGACCTCACTCATCCCACCCCAGGTTTCAGCTGAAAGATGAAAGCCATGAGAAAATTGCTGAAGACAGCATGTGAGATCACACACATTTAGTTTTTAGATACCAGGTGTTACGTGGAAGTCCTGAACCTAATTACAGGGTGGTAGAAGCTTGAGTTGAGCATATCCATTTTATGACGTTCAAAGGGAAACCAGGTTTAGCAAACTGGTGCAAGGTTGTAAATGCTCCTGTGAAGCCTGTGGAGAGAGGATGCAGCATGGATCAAAGAGATGTCATTTGAAACATATGAGTTATGCTGTGGTTGCAAAATGTAATACTTTGAAAAAAGACATCCTGTTTTTTTATTAGATATATTTTATATATAATCTAACAGAGGAGGAGCTAGATGACCTCACACAAAAGGGGTTGGCAAATACAGTTTACTTTAAGAAATAATTCTGTTTTACTTAGACACATTTTACCTAGACTCTGACAAGGAAAGATCATGAGCAATTTTAAAAGATATTTAGAGGTAGAGACAAATTTAAGTACTGTAGGTAGGAACTGTACTGTTTAAACCTTGTTCTTTTAAAAGATTTGTATGTCCTGTGATATATGAGTTCTGTATTTTGGTGTTTTACATATTTTATCTATTTTAGTAAAACTCTTTGTAGAACATATTTGGTCTGTCTTTGAATTTCTTTTAGTTGTAAGAAAAGTATATATGGTTAAAGCAGACAATAGACATAAGCTTGAATGGTGGTACCAAACTGGAAAGAGAAGCGTTTTAAATCTGAGGTCTTTATTAAAGTTTTCAAGGTTCATCTCTGTATACCTGGTTAGGTGCCCGTAGGCAAAGATATCTGGCCCCGAAGACAGAAATATCTGAGCCTGTACATTGAAGCTACGCTAAGCAAGAGGTTCACAGTTTGAATCCTCCAAGACGTGAGACCAAAGGTTGATCCAAACTCACAAAACAGACAAGAGGGTTACCTTGTTCTGTTAAACTGTTCACAAGACTGCGCTCAGAGGTTGTCACTTTGGGAGTTGAGGGCCTGACCTGCTGAGTGGGTTTGTGACAACAATGACTGACAATATGGAGGGACTAGACAGGGCACACCCTGAGGGCCATGCACCAACCAGGCAGGCACCAGGACACCAAAGAGTGGGGCATGGCATAAGGGCCCATCAGAGATGGGCAGATGAGGAAGGCAGATAACCATCGACGAAATGTCATGCAAATGTAGTACCCGAGGTGCTGAACCTCAAGCAGGCAAGGATAAAGGTACAGCAGAAGAACATGCAGCAGTTGAAGGAGCTGACAGGCAAGGTGAGGGGCATTTTCGAAGACATAGGCTACATAAGGACATACTAGAGTGGATTGTAGATGACATCTGCAGCTGTGGCCCCACAAGTACAGTACCCAGCACATATGTGAAAGAAACCAGCACTGAAAGACATCATAAAATTCAGTGAAAAGTAATTATAATTACTGGTGACCCCTTTATCAAACATTTTCAGATATCTGCAAATGCTGTAACAACCCGAAAACTGGTTATTATGGTGTTTTGAAAAGTTCTGCTCACTGACAATCTCTTCAAGTGGTACGTGGTCCTTGAGACAGCTCGAGACATACTTACTGTCTGCAGCCTCTGCTCTGCTCAACGACTCTCTGTCAGCCACAGACAGTTCCTCCGCCTGTCACTCTCACTGTTCAAACCTAAAAATATATTATTGCACAAGTTAATGGTACAAACATACATTAAACTGCTACAAGAACTGACATTTCTACACATTCCTGACCTTTTATCCCCTAAAGCTCTTCAGAGAAAGTCAAGACTCTCCTTTACCCTGTCAACGCTACTCTAGACCTCAACTCACTAACTGACTTCTAGGATTTCTTAACTGTTGAAACACTCATTTAAAAGATAACTTTACATAGTTTCTGTGGAATCCTTTATTTGAACTGATTTCTTTTCAAAGCAGAATATCAAAACGATGGCAAACCATACTGCTAGTCAAATAAAAAGTGAAGGTTTACTCATAAACGTCTCCTTATGAAAAGTTCAATTTAAAACTTTCTGATTGGATCTTTGCCATTCAAAAGTTGATTTTCCATGCACTTAAATGTTTACCATTACAAAATTAAAATGTTTCAAAAATAAAGCAAGATACCAAGAACACAAAGCATTTGTTTTGCTCTATCTTCCTTAAAGCAATACTGAGACTCCATGCACCATTAATTATAAAAAATATTAGATAGGTAAGTGTGTTTATGGATTTTTTACACCCTTGGTGTGATGACTTACAAACCACCGGAGTCAGCTCTTGGAGGTAATGAGTCATCACACACCTCGGTGTGAAAACAAATCCAATAACACACCTTACCCATCCATTATTCTCTGTTTAATGTGCTGTCTCTGCAGTACTTACACAGATAAATATTTGAACATGCTGTATTATCGTCACATTGACAGTGAAAATATAAAGCTCCTACTCAAAGTTGGATGCCTCAGCGCTTGGGGCAAACAATCCCTTCCTCAGGAGGCATGACCACTGCCAATAAGTGCGTGTTTAAATACCTTTAAATCCAGGTGTTGATGTTTATCCATAATTAACATAATTAAAAGTGATTTATCACCCGCATAAAACACATAATTAAATGAAAAGAAGAGATAAGAAGGCTGCATTTCATCCATGTCAGCTCTCATCAGCAGTGTTGTCCTAAATGGTGCCAAATCAAGCAATTCATTTTAAAGGTAATTTCCATAAACAAGGAAAACTTTGCTGCTGGCAGAGATATACCTATCACCTTTAATAACATTTAATTTCAACTTTTATAAATTTTGAAACAACCTAGAAAAAAATGTTTATTTATTTTTTATATTTTTCTACTACTATTGTGCCGTAGAATGGTTCACATTTCTAGTTAACTCGGATGCATACTGTGTGACCCTTGAACAAGTCATTTAACTTACTCTGTGCGCCCAGGTTGCACCTGTAAACAAGCTTTCAGTTTAGTGTGTCTCACCTGGTTAAACAATT
Source organism: Neoceratodus forsteri (assembly GCA_016271365.2). NCBI lineage: Eukaryota > Metazoa > Chordata > Ceratodontiformes > Ceratodontidae > Neoceratodus > Neoceratodus forsteri. Next base: position 55,892,706 of record CM028129.1, read on the forward strand.
GGGGATAAAACTCTTGAACTTAATATTTCAAAAGGCGACATCTTAAAGGGATACTGTCAACCCATTTTGCATCATGCAATTTGAAATGGAAACCCACATTTTATGATTACTTACCTTCTCTAAAATTCATTGGTGCTGCAGGTGGTATAATCTGCTTCCTTTCATAGCAGAACTGAAATTCATGGTAATTGCATATTTATACCCAACCTTGTTTTGTTTCAAATCCTTGATCTGCTCTTATTGCTCACTTCCTGAACATTAGGAACACCACCAAGCAGTGCAGCCACTCATGATGCAATAGTCTATCGTGCTGCCACTCGCGTGTTGAATGGCTAGACTGTGCTGGGGTGTTACCAAGTCCTGGAAAGATGCATTTTGAATTTAGTAAATAATGTAAACAAACACATTTTGGTGTGATAACTCCAGTATGGTGAGCAGTCTGTTTTTCACTTTGAAAAGAAAAGGAATCAGAATCAAACTTCTAGCCACATCAGCATATTCTACAGAATGGAATCAATCATGAAAGATGTTTTATAAACTAGGATAGTTTGTGGCCAAGCAGGATTGAGGTGTCCCTTTAAGTCAAAAAGAACTGGAACATTTAATACAAGCGATCTAATGGATGAAAGGTTTCCAATCCATCTGATCATTACAGCCAGAAGTCTTTAGAGTCCTCAATTTAAATATCCACATTGTTCGTTTTTGTCCAGCATCAAGTGTCTGTCATCGTCCCCCCCGGCACATAAGGTACATGGTCAAACCCCATGTAGTGCAATGCATGTTTTGTAGGATCCAACTCCTTATTCAGGTGTTTGGCTATGGGATGTGAAAAATCAGAATTGTGTATAGCTCTGTGGTGCTGCTGTATTCTCTCCTTCAATTTCTTGATGTCTGTCCACCCATCAGGAGCAGCGGCAGGTCCAGGCCGGCCCCTCCATGGCAACAGCAGTAGCAAGACTTTGTTGGGAGGTGGTGGCAACAGTAAATGGCCGACCCTCTAAAAGCAGCCCAGCAGTCCAGATGGGAGGAGAAGGGGCAAGACCGGCTCTCCAGCATCAGCAGGTTGTCAGTCGGGAGGGGCGGTGACAGCAGCAAAGGCCGACCCCTCCATCAGCAGCACCAGCTTCAGTGGAGGCCTGTGGGAGGAGCACGTCCATGCCTCCTCAGCAGCAGCAGTCCCAGCCAAGGATTAGTTGGAGGATGGCAGGTGAGTGGCGGCAGGACCGCAGTTGGGTGCTAGCCACGGGAAAAGAAAAAGACTTAAAAAAAAAAAAAAGAAACCTTGGTGCTTCTAAGTGCTCACAGTGACTTTAGGGCATGCAAGGCCCCAGACTGGACCGCCCATGGTGGAGCTACAGTAAAGGCTCCGAAAGCCAGGGAAATGTGGGGACGGGCAAGGTCTCAGCAAAGATTGCCCACAGGGGAGGAGAGGAAGGCTCCTTGAGATAAATGACCGTGGGGGCAAGCTAGGCCCATGGGGCGGAGCTACTAAAGAGACCCGCTTGACAGTGAGCAGGAGGCAGGTTAACAGTGACTTAAAGGGGAATTCCAGGCCCTAGGGATTTAAAGTGGCAACGATAAACCCCTCAGGTCTAAAGGGGGCAGGGATTGTAAATAAATGACTGGTTGCCTAAATGCTGTGGATTAATGCCTGTCAGAAGATCGAAAGGGACTGCACCAGAGGCCAGGTTTAAAGGGCAATGCACCCTCAGAAATGAACTGTTTGTAACAAAAAGTACCTAAATGATTTAGTGCAGTGCTTTGGGGCCCCTGTGATGACACTGTCCCTGTGCCAGTATCTGTGTGCATCAGGACATGGTCACTGAGAGACAGTGCCCCTGTGATTTTATTTAGTCTAATGACCTGAACTGTTTCATCATTGGTTAAGTGCCCAAACATGGTAGCGCTTTGCTAGAAATAAAGATACCGAAACCAGGTTTAGTAACAGAAATGTTTTATTTGTGCCGCCACTCTTCTGTTTGCATGTGGTGCCAGGTGCCCCAACCCTGTCTTCCCAGGTCAGCTGTCCTGTCTGCCTGTTTGTCCTGACGTCCTGGCAGCCCATGGAGGGGCTGTGGCAGGGTGATGGTGGCAGACTAGTTCCTAGAAGGGTGATTGATTGTGGTGGTCCAGGGTGACCTCAGCTGAAGATTCACCAGCCTCGGAACAGTCCTGGCCTGTGTCCTGTTCTGTGTTTCCCCTGCCCTGGACAGCTGATTCCCCATCTTGCTTCCTTCCTTTCCCGTTTAGACACACAAGAGTGGCTGGCTGAGGGTGTTCATGACTGATTTACAGTATAGGATGTGGTGTAATAACTTAGTGATATTATAGATCTTTTGCCTTTTAAAGTTTAGATATTTAGTATAATATTATTTTGTTACTTTCAATAAACTTGTACATTGTTTTTGTATTCAAGTCAGCTTCACGCCTCTCCTTGTGTTCCCAGTTAGAAACAATTGAACTTGGGCTCCTTCTTCCCCAACACCCGCTCACTGGGCATCACACAAAATCCACCTCCGGGTGGTTAGTGTAGTCGGATTACATGTGTTTTCCCTCCAAGTTGTAGCTGGGTGGACATGTGCCCTGACTGGACCAGGCCATTTTGAGAGTGGTCAGCATCAGTGATTTCCTCGCCCATTACACAAGCTTTCCACCTGACTTGCTGGATATAAACAGGAGAAAGCGTTTCCACAATGCACAATGGACCAGTCCAAGGATGGAGCAATTTCTGTGTGGTACCTGGAACTGAGACTGTGTCCCTCTCAGAAAGTGATGCTTTATATGACATGGCTGTTGACATTCTTTATGTTTCCTGGCATATTGTCTCTGTCCCAGAGTGGATATTGCCACACGTCTGGCAAGTTCAAGCTGTTTATTTTGGAACCTCTAGTTCCGAAGTTTTGAATAACCAGCTGAGAGCAGAATAATCAATGACAGCTGTGAATGAGGAGGGGCGAAGATAGCAGTCCAAGTTCTTGACAGCAAATACCATGGCTAGGCATTCTTTCTCTGTGATGCAATAGTCAGGCTCAGCAAAGGAAAGAAAGTGTCCAGCACAGGAAACAACACATTCTGTTTCATTTTGAACTTGATACAGCACAGTGCCCACTGCAAAAAAACTACGCCTGTGTAATGTTTGAAGGATTGGTTGAATCTAAGGTAGGCCAAGACAGGAGTGGAGGCAAGTCTGTCATTTAAGGTATCAAAGGCCTACAGTATTTGCACTCAAAAGTCCAGATAGTGTATGGTCACATCCCTTTTGTTGAGAACGTACAGTGGAGCTGCAATCCTGGCATAGTTACACATGAACTTTGTGTAATATCCAGACGGACCTAGGAAAGCTCTGATGTCTTTGAGGTTGGTGGGTTCTGTTTGACTGCTGTGAACTTGTCTGGGTCTGGAGAGGTACCTTGAGAACTAAGAACATGTCCCAGGTAGTGAACTAGAGGCTGTGCAAAGCAACACTTCTCTAGGCAGCACTCTCCACGATATGTGGCATGTTGTACACCTTTGCTAGGACTTTACCTTCTTTTCAGGCCTTCCATGTCCATCACTCAAGACCTCATCTTGCAGAACCTGATCAAAAGAAACTTTTTTGCCAATATAATCTTTATTGCATTTTGTATAGAAATAAAATTATTGGTACAAAGAAATAATTGCTAATTTATACATTTCATTAGTCTCCTTTAATATACCCATTATTATGAAAAATACCTGCTTGCTAGACCCGTTATACTAATACTATAACTGGTAACACCATTTTATAGTTGCAGTAATGGTGGCATCATATTTATAACAAAATTCCTGGTAGAATTGAAAATATCTTTCTCTTGGCGGTGTTATCAATTTTATGTTCACAGATCATTGCATTCCTAAGCATTTAACCCATTTATGTATGTCTAAAGGCTCTAATAAGGGTGAGTATGGGTTAGCCAATATGAAATCGTCAGGCTGGCCTGGTGGCACTGAGGGTTGAGGCACTAGATGCCACACCTCACGCCATGCTGGTGACCGGGTTTGGGAACAAGCTTGGGTCATTGAGGTCGGCAGGGAGGTAAGAGATTGAGTGTCTGATGGACTGCTCTCTCTCCCAGGGAGGGTTCAGGGAGGCGCCCACTTGGGAGCAGCCTCTGGCAGCGGCCGGTGGTGCTGACGCAGCGGGTGTGGCATATGCTGGGGAAGAGCTGCGACACACGTTGCCTTTACAAAGGCATGCTCTGCAAGGGAAAGAGGGAGCAACTAAGTAGAAAAATCCCTGCCGATGGGGATAGGCAAAGGCACCACAGACCCTAGGCAGCCACACTCCAAGGCGGACACCTCTCCTCAAGCCCCCTGACCACCTGGCAAATTAGATTATAGATAGAGCACCCTGGGAGGATAGGGTGCCCTACCTCGGAGGGTGCAGAGCCGGGGTGTCTGCCAGGTTTAGGCGAGGGAAGGGTGCTTCAGGCAGGAGGTAGAGCTCTGGTGGTCAGTGAATGCTGGAGAGAGTTCTCCACCTAGCGGAGCTACAAACAGAGTTTGAAAAAACAATATAGATGTTTCAACGCCATATAGGCTATAGCGCAGATTTTTTGTTTTCTGTTTACTAGGTCTAAGTCCAAAACTCACTGAGCCAACAAAATGTCAGGGCACCAGGGAACTTTTTTCTGAATGATTTCAAAAATTCAGCATGTGTTTGTTCCCAGCATTTATTCATCTCTTTACATTCCACAAACGATAAAGTGATCGATTTTATTTCTACTTTGACGTCGATTACACTGTTGCCAACATTCCATTTTAGTTGCTGAAATCATGACTTGTTATATACTGGGGCTATGTACCCCATCCACAATTTTAAACTGAATTCTCTTGTTTTTGTGTAGGTGTAGAGTTTGTTGGCACTAATACGTACTGTATTTGTCTCAGTTTCAGTGGATTTATGTTTTTATTCATTCTGTTTCCCATTTTTTGCCCTTTATATATATGTAACCCTTAGGTGGCGCTACTCCGAGGTTACCACCCCTGCCTGCACAGTAACCTGCAGATTGAGGGACCTGGGATCTCGAAACAGGTGCCTTCACCTGGAGGACAGGGTTGTTGGCAATGTGACTGCCCTAGGTACAGCCCTCCGGGACACTAATACCTCCCTCTTTACCCCTAGTGGCCTGGCTAAGCTTGCAGCTACCCACACAAACACACTTTTGCAACACAGTGAATCCTCCTTGTAACCACTTACCACCAGGGCTATGATCAGTTGGAATGCCCTGGATGACCCTGAAAACAAGACCTGTAACAATTAAACAATGTTGATGCAGTACGTTTTATACAGAGGTACACCACACCCAGTTTATCTGCAAAAGATCCAAATCTGATTTATTGGGGATGTGAACAAGGGAGGGCAGTAATCTAGTGATTGATTTTAGTTCTGATTGATTCCGACTACAAGACATGCACTCAAAGTCCTGGAACACAGTCACACACTCTGGGTATCCAGTTGGAACTACAGGCTAGCCTGAAGCATTGCCAGGGTAGGCCAGCGTTGCGGCTGGTTGGGGCCCTGTGATGGAAAGAAACATGCATGCACTGTAACCCACAATTTGCAATCTGGAGCCAGATGGCTCAGTCCACAAAAGTTTAACAATAATTAGATCAGATGACACACTGTGATTGTTAGCTGGGTTACAGGGAGCTACCTTGGTTTTACTCATGCTGCCCAAATCTGGATGCAGGATGGATGAAATGGAGACCTCAAGATGAAGAGCTGGATGGCCAGGAGAAGCAGGGCCCACAAGATGTGACATGGCGTTTGATCGTGTTTGGTGGTGTTTTTTTTATATATATTTCTTCTTTATGCCCACTTCCTTGCTGCACGGGTTCCTTTCTTCAGGGCCCTAGGCCATCATGCTCCAGTAGTCCACTCAGATTTCTCCCTTGGGTGCCGGTGAGCCTACTCCAATCCTGCCTTGGTTTACCCAGGGGGAAGTGGGACTCCCAGCCTCCTCCAGTCCTTAAGTGTGTGCTGGGAGGCCTCGCCAGCCCCTTCTATGGAGCCTGGTTAAGGGTTTTTCTTGGGACAGCCGGGTCCTGTCTACAGGAGCCTGGTGCAGGAGCTTTTCCACTTTTCTGGTCCCAGCCCTCAGGACGTCCACAAGCTAGGAAGCCTAGGGGTGGAGCACATCATAACGTGCTGGTGCTCCAGCTCCAGCTCCCAGCTGACGCCCTCCCACCCTGCTGTATGCTGTCTCACTGCACCTCCACCCATGGTCACCCAGGTGGTGGTATAGCAGCGGACCTGCATCCTACCCCTCCCAGGGAGGAGAACAGCCTCTGGGTGCTCAATCCTCCTCCCCCGGCTGGCCCTCCAACCGCCCGAGTCCATTCCCAAACCGGGTCACTGGCGCCACGAGCAGTAGCCCTACTGCTGCACCAGCAGGCTGGTCTTCTGTTCGATGTTGTTGATCAGGAGCTGAATCTCTGGGCGGGTCTTTTGTCGGATCTTTCTCTGCAGCATGAGTGGGTGTCTGGGCTAGGATGGCAGGGCCCAGACTGGAAGAACAGTTTGAATACAATCCGGTAAGGTTACTGGATGCAGCTTCCAGCAAGCGTGACACATTCAGCAAAGTGGGAAACCAAATCGTGACTCACTGTTCACATTCAGCACATTCATAGTAAAGGCAGACAAATACTGCAGTTTGGATGACAGTCTGGTTGCAATTCACAATGTCCCTGTGCAAACCGTATGCTCTGCGGTCATGATGAAAGTCCTGATAGACCAATCGCACAAAAGCAAGTCTTCTGTCCTCTTCAGTTGAAATTAGTCACAATTTGGAATGGAGGTCATAAATTCAGATAAAGTCCGATGGTGGATTAAATCTCTTCACTTTAGGAAGATGGAACAAGTAGGCCAGACATAGCCTTCCCAACGATTTTCCCTGCACACTATGAGGAGCAGCTGCTGGAATTGCTCCAGCTCCTCCTCTCAGCTCTTACTCCGCACTGACTTCTGCTAGGCAGCACCAGGGCTTCCTAGTGATCCAAAAGATTCAGTTTGTTAATCCATCTGATCTGTCTGTCACAGCTTGAACTCCCTCCAGGTCCATTTAGGCACCAAAGGTGAACACTACAATTCCTGAAATTTACTCTCACAAGACCCTGGAGGCAGGCTCCATTTTCGAGCCCCCAAAGGTACTGATTGGTGCAGATTGGCAGTCCAGAACCAAGATGGTGGTACATCACAGAAATGTCCATGCTGCAACGGAAGGCAGGTTAGACAAACAACATTACCGTTATTATTAAAACAGATAATCGGCAAACAATCACAGAGTCTAGTAGGGCTCCTCTGAGCACTTGGCGATGGCAGAATGAAGTGGCTGTACTGCAGCCGGGCGGGACTTCGAGCCTAGAAACACTCAGCCCCACTCAGATTAATTATAAACTACGAGATAGGCAGCTCTTAAAGACAGCAATAAGGCTAACTACGCCACATGCAACACTTTAAACCTGCTAGGACACAGGACACCAGCCTGTTAGTGGGCTTTAGGCACACCCAAGGAAGACTTTGGGACCCCCATTTGTAGGGGGTTACATATATTCCCTAGTTTATGTTGGCTTGGTGTGATTAGCATAGCATAAAAGTAGGTAATCACATAAACTTTGTCTTTTCTTGTTATTTAATTATAGTTGTAATATTTTTAAATTTGTCTCTGTGTTCTGTGTTGTTTGAATACTCTGTGTTTTATTAATTTGTTAAATGTCTTTTATTCTTTAGAGTTTCTTTCTCCTCCCGCCATCCCCATTCTCAGAGGCATTCTTCAGCATTTTCACCAACCTGTCTCATGGATTCATGGGTTATTCACCCGTTACACAGAGCCGTATCGGTGGTGGTCTGCTATGTAGGATCATGTCATGCCTGTGGGGGTGCGTAGTAAGCGGGGCTGTACCCTCCAGTTTCCCCAAGACATTTGTGTGTGATGTGTGCACACATGTGAATGTTGATGCACATGCATCTGCAACAGCACATGCCTCCACCCAGATCTACTGGTCCTGCTGGTGGTGTCTCCTGCCTCTGTCCCATGGTAGGTAAGGGTGGGATTCAGAATCCCCTCCCGAGGAGGAGAGCTGCCATGGGATGCTCAGTCCTCCTTACCCAGCAGGCCCAAAAGTAACCCGAGTCCATTCCTAAACCTGGGTCACAGGGTGGGGTGGGGGCAGGAGGAAAGGCACCCAGAAACTCAGCCCTACGTCCACCAGGCCAGCTCCTAAATTTCTTTTTAAAGTCATATATTTCATCTCTAATGCTCATTGTCTTTCAAATTCTTCACATGATATTTATTTATTATTTATTATGAAATCCACAATTCACCAAGCCAGTTCTTTTAATTCTTTTGACAAACTAGCTTAATCAGTTTTTAATTCCCATTAATGAATTCCAGCATATACACGATAAGCAAAAACAAACAAACAAACAAAAAAAACAGAGCACTAGTCATGCAAACCAAAATTTATTTATTTATTTATATAGGAAATTGGAATTATAACCTTTTGAGTCATAGACTTGTTTTCAAAGGCTCCACGTCAGAATAAAACATAGACATTCATACAGTACATACACAGAATAAATGTGGATGAGCAGTCATACAGAGTATAAGTACAATGATCACGGGTTAATGCCTATACATTTGGTAGCTAAAACAGGACAGAGCTATCGACATATTTACCTAAGCGGTTAAGACCTATACAATTGGTAGCTAAAGCAATGCATGACATGAGTTGGTAGTAAGCCTCCTCAGGGAGGCCTTGTCTTATACATAATACAATGCATTCATAGTCCAGTGCAACTATATGGTAACCGAGGGAGGTAAGGAGCCTGTAGGCTAGAAATAGTGAGGGCTTCCACTGCCTGGACAAGGGCGGGTGCGTGGCCTAGCGGCATGATGCAGGACCCACAGGTAACTGGTTACACTGGCATTGACATGAGGAGAGGATATGGGCCCTTAAGGCAGCTTTAAAAGGTCCTAGATTGGTCATTGATGTGACAGCGGTGGGAGGGCATTGTACCAGGATGGAGATCTAAGGGGAAGGATCGCTGGGCCAGGGTGGTCATGACCCTGGGCACCTTCCAGATAGTTTTGGGATGGCCCATGTGGATGCTGAGATGGTGGCTGCCTGAAGAGAAGCCATGACACCTATTGGGGTTAAACCCAGGTGGATTGTTTTGGTGAAGAGACAGGTCTGGTATAATAGTCTTTCCTCAAGGAGAGGATATTGGTGGCCGCGTATAGGGTGCAGGTATGTGTATTTCTGTTGGCACCAGAGAGGAGCCGGCAGGCCTTAGATGACTACTTGTATTTGAAGAAGCACCATAAGGTCAGCAAGATAGATTGTGAGGCCACAGTCCACCAGCGATAAGATTGAGGAGGTAATGGCTAGGTGAAGTGCTTTAGATGGCAGGCAGTCTTTATGTCTGTAAAGGAGACCAATGCGGGTGTTGGCGGCAGAGGTGAGGATTTTATATGTTCATGGAATGAGAGGAAGAGTCAAATGTAATACCTAGATACTTATACTTTTGACCTGTTCCAGTGGGATAGAGAGGTGGAGAGTATTTCCAGGGGAAGCCTTTGATCTGTTTTGGCGGTGAGCATAGAGCATCATCTAAGTTTTCTAATGTTGACCACCAATCTGTGTTGAGCAAACCAGTGTTCAATCTGACAGAAGGAGTTTTGTAAGGTACACTGGAGAGAGAGAGAGCATCAGGATGTGCGGCATAAAGAACAGCGTCGTCTGCGTAGAGGAGAAGGTTGCTGGGGCAGGATTTAGGCAGGGCATTGAGGTAGATGCTGAATAGCAGGGGACCCAGGATAGATCCCTGGGGAACTCCTGAGCACACAGACAGCATAGCAGATATGGTATTATTAATTTTAACACATTGGGTTCTAGATGAAAGATAGCTGGAGAACCATGAGAGTGGACAATGAGACCCCAATTTGTTGTAATGTGTTAAGAAGGAGGGATGAGAAACAATGTTGAAGGCCTTTGAGAGGTCTATAAATATGGCCCTGTGAGGTGCCCTTGTTAGCGTGGAGTGCAGGGAGTTAGCGAATTCTGTGAGGGTGGTCGTAGTGCTATGACCAGCTCTGAAACCATGATGCTCCCTACATAAGAGGTTCTGTGTGAGGAGATAGTCAGTGAGCTGATTGGCCATGATCTTTTCAAGGGCTTTAGAGAGTGGGGAGAATCGAGATGGGCGGTAGTAGTTTGGGAGGAGCTGTCACCACATTTCAATACTGGTTTTATCACTGCCGTTTTCCATGAGGTTGGGAACTGGCCCAGGTGCAGAGACAGATTTAGAATGTCATGAGTGGGGAGATGACTGAGTCTAGCGCGGTATAGGATATGCATATTGAAGGCGTCTTTGCAGTAATTGGAGCTCTGGAGGGCTTTGGACAGGTAGACTTTCACTTCTGTGGGGGTAATGACTCTGAGTTTGAAGGGGTGGAGGAGCCCAGGTGGTGGGGTAGGCTGAATTGGATCAAAAAGTTCCTAAGGAGGACAGCTGAGGTCTGAGAAGGTGGAGTTGAGGCAGTTAGCTATGTGAAGTGTGTTTGTGGTGGTAGTACCATTAACACTAAGTTGTTGGGGAGGCGGATTTACCATTAAGCTGCTTGATGTTGTCCTAGAACTTTCTTGTGCTACCCCAGGAGGGTGGCTAGGGAGTTCTATAGTGCTCCACCTTGGCCTTGCAGATTGTCCAGGTACACTTATTGCTGGCAGCATTATATACCTGCCAATCACTTAGCAAACTGGAGATAGTGGCACAATGCCAGAGGTTGTCACGCATTTTGAACTGTTGTAGGAGTTCTGGGGTGATCCAGGGGCACTACATTTCTTAGTGGTCACTTTGATGATAGGGAAAAAGCATCACAGGTGGTATTAAAGGTGGTAGTGAAGTAGTGCAATGCATCATCTATGTGCTGGGCTTGGAAATAAGGAACCAGTCCCAGCTAATTAGATATTGTTTGAGTTTGGCTATGCCTCCTGGGCATAGCTGACAATGAAAGGTAATATTTGGTGGTGGTTTAGATAGCTGACAGGACCAGCTGAAGATGATTGGGGAGTGGTCGCTTAAGGCATTGGGTAGGACACCCATGTCAGTAATATGGTGGGGATGATTAGTGGGCAGTATATCTAGTAGGGTGTGGGTTCTATTAGTGGGTTGGCCCTGGTAGGCTGGGATACCAGTTGAGTCATATCTAACCCAGCAAAGGTATCTTTGGTGTATGTTGATAAGCTCACCAGCCAGTTTATGTTGAGATCCCCAACTAGGATTTGTTCCATTTGTGGGGGTGGCTGGCTAGATAGTCAGAGGTGCTTTACAGGCAGGGGAATTGCTGTGAGATGGTATGTAGGCGATGGTGAGAGTAAGAGGAGCACAGTTTGGGTCAGGGAGAGTTTTATTGAGAGGGCTTGGGCACCATGGTCTAGGGAGGGTGCAGGCAGGGTTTGGTAATGCAGTGAGTCATTTACATAGAAGGCACAGCCACTGTCTCTCTTGCTGTTATGGTCAAGCCTAATGAGAAAGTAGCCAGGAATAGAGACAAATGAGTCTGGGGTCTTGGCTGACAGCCAGGTTTCTGTTAAAGCCAGAATGTCTGGTTGGTGCTGTGCTCTCCAGCATTGCAGGGGTGCCATTTTTTAGACAGGCTGCAGATATTCATAGTGGCTATTCAAAGCCCTGCAGGTGACTGCAGTTGGGGGCACTGCTGGACCAGGATTGGGGTGAACATTGCCAGATAGTAGAAGAGGCAAGTGGAAGTTTCCGACAAGGGCCATGAATTGGTGTTTTTGCCGGGTAGCAGTGGCTGGCAAGCTTAGCAAGTGATGAGCAGGGAATGGGCAGTTGTGTGAGGCAAAGAACCTCTGTGTGCGAGCACTGAGGCAATGGTTACCCCAAAGGGCATTTGGCCTGGAAGCTAAGTTTCAAAGAAATACAAAATCACACATGCCCCCACAATGCAAAGCATCATGGGCTGCATATGCAAATCACCATAGAATATTATGCTGGTTCAACTTTAAGCAGAAATGAATGGTGCCGTGAGGACTGGGATGGCCAGGTGGAGGAACAGACAAGGAGGGCTCAAGGCACAGAGAGATGGCGGAGGGTAGAGGGAGGGGTGCGGGGGCTATGGGGAGACAGGGTGACGGAGAGGCTATGAGGGTGAGGTGCTCCCCAGCAGCAAAAGTATATACATACCAGAGGCAACTGGGGGTTTGTTGCTGAGCAGGGTAAATGTAGTTAGCAACAGTAATATGTTTAGTTAGTGTGGGTGGGTGTTGTGAGGGAGTACAATGGTGGTAGATGTGACCATGGGCAGGTATGAGTGGGTCTTGTTGACACCTAACATTATAGCAGATACAGTGGCGCAGTGGTGGATTGCTGCATTTAAGCGAAAGGTACCTGGTTTGAATGCCATGTTGTATGCCTAGTGATACCCTGGAGATGGTGCAAGGGACACTACTGAGAGGGGCAAAAGGCAAATAATTTAGGTATGAATGAGGCAGGACAGAAGTGTTAGGGGAGCAGTAGCAAGAGGATTGCAACTTACATGTCTTGTTGCCCTGTAGTGGCTTTACAATACAAATACAAAATACAATTTTATCGAGCAAAATGATGCAATGCAAAACCTCCCCACGAGAGCCCTACATATGGGGTTTCATAAGGCAGACAGACACAGGGGACAGCTATGGGTGCATCACTAGCAGTACCTTATGTGAATATGCAATGCCACTGCTGATCATGTTGAGTATTCTATTGCAGTGGTCGAGGAGGGTCCTGCTGCATGTACCACCCCAATGGCCACCAAAGCTCCTGTGGTGCTCTCGACTGGCATGGAGCAAGGAACAGAAGAATCCAGACTAACTGACACAGCCTCCAGCCAATCAGAAGGCTTTATGGGTGGGAACATGTCCCTTTAAATGTTCTGGTGCCCTTCCTGGTCCTGCTACTGCATGGCCACATACCAAAGATTCCATTATAGGGGTCAAGAGGGGTCCTGATGCACTTACTCCCTCCTCCCAATGGCCACCAAAGCTCCTGCAGTGCACCACTGGTGTGAAGCAAGGAACAGAAGAACCCAGACTGACTGGCACAGCCTCCAGCCAATCAGGAGGCTCAGAGGGTGGGAAAGTGTCCTTTTAATTTTTTACCAGCACCCTTCCTTGATCCTGCTACTGCACCACCACTAGTGAGCACATCAAGGATTCCTCTGCAGCAGTCAAGAGGGGTTCTGCTGCATCTACTCCCTCCCTTCCAGTGGCCACCAAAGCTCCTACAGCACTCCACTGGCATGGAACAAGGAACAGAAGAATACAGACTGATTGACACACTCTCCAGCCAGTCAGGAGGATTCACAGGTGGGACCTCCTGCCATTTAACTGTGTCACTCCAAGAGGCCTCCCGCTGGTCTCTTGCAATAGCTGTCCCATGTAAGGACATTGGGAGTCTGCCTGGGAGGCAGCCGTGGAGGCAATCAGAGTTGGTCATGCTTCTTGAAAATACTTTCAATTGCATTAAACATGCCAGAACATGTCCCTCCAACGAATGTAGTTCTTCACTCCTGAGATGTATAAGGTGTCAGTCAGTAAACCCACTGAAACTGCCCCTAGGAATTGTTTTCTCACTTCCTTATAAACATTGCTTATAAATCTGGGTCACTCCTGTATAGGTTGTATGAATGAAAAAGCCATCTGTTTCTGTGGCTCTGATAAAGGTGGCTCAAACACTGTAATTACTGCTCTTGCCATTGAATGACTTAGTCTATTCTGTATGTATATATATTACCTATTACTGCTTACTGTAGACTATCTATGTTCACCTGGTTCTTTTGTGACTCTGTGTATTGCTCTACTTGTTGTTATGTACCCTGTTTGAACCTGTATTTTCATTGTAATCTTCGGGTCATACCTGAAAATAGGCATATAATTTGTCTAGTGTACTTACCTGGTCAACAAAAGCTAAATAAAATAAAATAAATAAATGCAAAAGGATTCCTTCACATGAAAAAGAACTGGGGAAAAAAATAAGTCCAAAATCTTTTTTCATATGAATGCATCCTTTTTGTATGAAAAAAACCCATAAAACAAAGGATCACCATACAAAAAAAAAAAAAGAGCTGGAAAAAACCTAAGTACAATATCTTTTTGTATGAAGGCATCCTTTTTCGTATGAAGGAAAAAGCCATATGAGAAAGGATCACTTCATATGAAAAAGAATCAGAAAAAAGGTAAGTCAAAATCTTTTTTTATATGGAGGCATCCTTTTCGTATGGACAGAAAGACATATGAAAAGGATTCCTTCATACAAAACAAGAATTTGGACTTAGTTTTTTCTGATTCTTCTTTCATATAAAGGATTCTTTATTATATGTTTTATTTTTTATAAAAGGATGCCTTCATACAAAAATCAGGAAAAAACCTAACTCCAAATATTTTTCATATGAAGGGATTCTTTTTCATATGGTTGAATTCCTTTTCATATGGCCATATGAAAAAGAAAGCAAGTCATGATAAAGGATTTTACAATGTATACAAAATACATTTCTGGATCATTTATATAAAAAATAAGTGCTGAATCCACCTAACAGGGTCCTGTTAGCAAGATACGTGTTGGTGTGGGGAGAATGTCATTTTGTGGGTTTTCCAAAATTGTTTTTGAAAAAAAAACAGAAACAAGATGGCAGCCATATGAAAAGGACACAAAAAAGTATTACCCCCATATAAACAAGATTTTGTCAATGTTGAATTTTTGCTTGCTGGTATTAGCACTGGAAATGCAGTAGTTAGACAGATGCAGAGAAGGAATGGCAGTGAAGTATTAAACTTCATGCCAACCCCAACACCACCCTGCAGAGACGGACAGGCAATGGGGCATGTGTTTGGGTTTGCGCCCATAATGTTCATGCCATTTCACCTCACCTATCCTGCAGACACAGACAAGTGTTGAGGTGTGCCTTGGGGTGTTCGGCTTTACAGTCACCCCACTCCATGAGGATATACGCTGAAATGGGTGCAATATAGAATGGGGTGAACTGTGGGGATGAAGAGTCCAAGGCACAGCTCGATGCCTGTCAGTGGCTGCAGGGTGGGGTGGGTTGGAATGGCATGAGCATTACAGTCGACAATCCAAAGGCACACCCTGATGCCTGTCAGTCTGTATAAGGTGGGACATGATGGTTAGAAACCGTAATGCCCAGGGCATGTGTTGGTATTTGCAGTACAAATTTTCAACATGGCCATTTTGTAGCTTCACTTCATGAAAGCATTTGGAACCTCTTCTCATGAACAGTGGCACTGTGATTTTGTCAGTGTGTCCTGAAATTTGAGTTTCCACAGCGACTGTGCTATTGTGCCCAGATGTACTAAAACAGAGATCGGGCAGGATGTGAAGAATAACAGCTGTACCATTCATAGGGAGGTGTGAAGAGATGGCA
Source organism: Neoceratodus forsteri (assembly GCA_016271365.2). NCBI lineage: Eukaryota > Metazoa > Chordata > Ceratodontiformes > Ceratodontidae > Neoceratodus > Neoceratodus forsteri. The sequence continues at coordinate 55,908,173 of CM028129.1, forward strand.
ATGTTGAAAATCTGTACGAAAGTATTAAAATGCTCAGACTTCGAGTGTACGTGGAAACTGCGCAACACATGCATGTAACACAGTCATTTAGTGGAATTATTTCACCAAATTTTCAACACAGGCATTTTGTGACCTCTGCTCATGAACACTGTCACTATGATTTTCTTAATCTGTGCCGAACATTGATTTCCCACAGCAACCGCGGTATTCTGCGCCAGATGTGTAAACGCATATTTCGGGCAGGATGAGAAAATGACAGCTGTGTTGTTCATAAGGAGGTCTGAAAAATACCAATGCTGAAAATCTGGAGTGAAAATACTACAAATTTGTGAAGTTATAAGGGTGCATGGAAACTGCATCATGCACGCTTGTAACACAGTCATGTTATGGACATTTGTCACCAAATTTTCAACACAGGCATTTTAGAACCTCTGCTCATGAACAGAGTCACTGTGATTTTACATACGAACATACATACAAACATATGAACATATGAATCTGCCAGCAGAACACACCAATCGGTTTATGTAAGTCTGCCAGTATGCAGCTAGCACCCTAGATTGCAGCTACCCCAGTCACCTCCCCTCAGTTCCTCCCCACTTGTCCTAGCCCCTGCCCCCGACTCTTCCTCTTGCTTTATCCCACTCCTCCTTAAAGCTATTGACTGTCCTACATGTTACCACCCCTCTGGCAGTGCATTCCAACCAGACACCACCTTCTCAGAGAGTAGTGCTCTCATTTCCTCTTGAAATGTCCCTTTCAACCTTAGTCAGTGCCCCCTCATCTCTTCCTCTCCTCAGTTTAAACACCCCTTCAGTGCTAGGTTTATTTACCCCCTCAGGTATTTAAATGCTTCAATCATATCCCCTGTTCCTCCTCTCCTTCAGTGTGTACATGTTCAGCTCCTTCAGCCTAACTTCATATTCCTTCCTTCCATCCCTTTAACATTTTTGTTGCCCTCCTTTGAACCCCTCCAGTAACTTTATATCTCTTCAGGTATGGCCTCCAGTATTGCACATAGTACCCAGGTGCGGTCTGACCAATGATCTGTGAGAGATAGGATCACATCCCTGTGTCTGGATGAGAACCCCCTCGATGCACGCAGCATCCTGTTTGCCTTCGCTGCTGCTCGTGCAGTGGACTGAGTTGTTCATGCTCCCAGTTACCAACACCCCTAGGTCCTTCTCCTCCTTTCTGATCCCCAACCAATAGTCCTCTTCTGGTTCTTAGCCCTGAATTGCATCACCTTAGACTTCTTTGCATTGAATCCTACCTGCCATTCCACTGACCATATCTCTGGTTGGTTAGATCCCCTGCAGTTTTTCCCATTCATCCTCTTCGTCCACCACTGCCTCCAATTTGGTATAATGTACGAACAGACTAAAGAGCCCAAATAGCACCGGGCCTAACTGGACCCTGTGGCACACACTTTCACTGCTCTGGGTGCCGAGAGCTCCCCACCACCATCACTCTCTGCACCCTGCCCTATAACCAGTTCTCTATCCGTTTAATCAGCTTTTTCCCACCCCACTGCCATCAGCTTCCCACTCAGCCTCCCATGAGGCACTGTATCAAAGGCCTTACTGAAGTCCAAGTACAGGACACGTACGCATGGGCCCTGTCCAACTCCCTTGTCACCCAGTCACAATACTTTATTAGGTTGGTTTGACAAGACTTCCCTGAGATGAACCCGTGTTGCTGCCCATCTTGGAGGCCATTAATGTCTAGGAATGCCACCAGCCTCTCCTTCAGTATCACCTCCATACTTACCCACTATGGATGTGAGACTTACCGACCGACAATTTCCTGGCTCCTCCCTAGGCCCACTCTTGTGTATGGGCACCATGGGCCACCCTCCAGTCCTGGGGCACACACCTCATTTCAGGAGGTGTTGAACAGATCTGCCAGCAGCTCAGTCAACAGCTCCACCATCTCCTCAACACCCTGGGTGGATGGCATCAGAACTTGGTGCCTTGTCCACACTTACTGCCCTCAGCCCTCTAGCACCCCTACTTTCTGTGATCACTTTGTCCGTCCCTCCTCCCCTTTCCCCACCCCCAAGCCCATTCTGGTAGTGGGCCATCCTCTCCTTAGTGAAAAGGAGCAGAAGTACTCATTTAGAATTTTCACTTGCTCCTCCCTCTTTTCCACCCAATCCCCTCCTGCTTTATCCTCACAATATGTTCCTTGCACTTCCTTGTTCCCTGACATACCTAAAAGTCCTTTCCCCTCCCTTTATGCCCTGTGCAGAACTTAACTGCCTGGAGGCCTTGGCTTTTCACCCTCCTGGCAACCTCCTTGACCAACTCCTGAAAGCCTCCTTATCCTCTCCCTTCCCTGTTCTCCTGTACTTCCGGTATGCAGCTGTCTTTGCCCTCATCCCTTGCAGCACTTCCTTGTTCAGCCAGAGTGGTTTCTTGCCTCTGCTCTTCTTACTCCTGGACCTGGTGCAGGCTACTGTGCCTCTGTTAGCCCAGTCTTTATGACTCCCACTTTGTTCTGCATCCATCCCGGCCTTATATCCTGGAGTTTACCTTGCAGTATACTCCCATCCCCCAAAGTCCACCCTAATAAAGTCCATCACCTTAGTGCCCGTGCCTCCTGTCTCCCTGCCCAGCACAACAACAAGCCACACTGTTTGGTGGTTGCTACCTGCCTAGTGGGTTCTCACCCTCTCCCTCACTGTCTCCCATTAGTCAGTACTAGGTCCAGAGTGCTACCAAGCCTTGTAGGCCCACTTACCAATTGCATCAGAAGGCCATCCTGAATGCATCAAGGAGCACCTGCTCCTGGTAATGCTAGTGGCCAGGGCGCTCCAGTCAACCCGTGGGAGGCTAAAATCCCCACTATCACCACACTCCCCTTCTACACACTTCTTATCTGCTCTGCCAACTCCCCATCCAGTTCCTGGATTGGGCTGGTGGTCTGTACACCACTCCCAGCCTCAGCTTCTGCCCTTGGAGTCCAGGAGCTGCACCAAAGTGCCTCTGTCCTCCCTCTTCTCCCTCATCCCTTATGCATTTAATCCTCCCTCACATAGAGTGCAACCCCCTTCCAACCCCTGGTCCCTGCTGTATATCCCGTATTCTGGGATTGCAAGCCCCAATCATGGTAGTCTGTGGCCCAAGTCTCTGTCACTGCAGCAATGTCCACCTTCCCTCTGAAAGGAGCACCCAAACCACTGCAATTTTGTTCCCCAGGCTTCTTGCGTTGAGACAGAGACCACCTTCCACCCATACCCCTCTTTCTCTTCACTCTTATCCTCCTTGGCCTGTGTCTCTCCTCCCGGTAGTCGCACCCTTTCTCCTGCTTATTCTTACCAGGTGGTGGTGCCTTCTGTATTACACTCAGACCACTCTACCGCCCCTTCCAGGATTACTCGCCTCCGCCTTTACCTATATCTGGGGGGTGAGCTCATTAGGCTCCCTGTCTGGACCTTTCTACTAACCTCAGTCTTTTGGCCACCTCCCCACTAGTTTAAATCCACCTTAGTAGAGATATACCCCTCTAATCCTGTTTTAATACTCCCTCCCTTCCTGCTCAAGTGTACCCTGCCCTTCGTGTATAAGTCACTATTTCCCAGACCCTACCCCAGTTAGTCACTAACCTATAATTTTTGGTGTGGCACCAATCCTTCAGCCACTCATTGAACTCCTCAATCCTACCCTTCCTCCCCATGTTTGCACATGGTACCAGGAGTACCTCTGAGAATGCCACCGACTCCCACCCCCTCACACTGCCTGCCCAGCTACTCGAACTTCCTCCTCACTACTTCCACAGTCTTCCCTGCCAAGTTGTTTGTACCCACATGCTACAGTAAATGAGGTTTCTTCCTTCCCTCTGCACACTTGAGCGGTGCCTGCCCTGCCCTCCTGCAGTCAATCTGGGAATAGCTTCAAGGCAAGGCAAGGCAAAATTTATTTAAAAGACACCCAATCCGGGAGTCTCTGGGTGCCGTACAGATAAGTAAACATATATTTCAAAACAAATCAATAAAACAAAGAAAAAAAAAGAAGAAAAAAAGAAAAAAAATATGAACATTTAAATAATTAACTCCTCAAAAACAGTTCCCATAAATAAGAAACTAAACATCAAATTGCTAACTATTGTGACCAAATCTATGAATTAACAGCTTAATCAAAAAGGCTGGGTGAATAGGAGGGCCTTAAGGCAGGCCTTGAATACCTCCAAGGTGGGGGCCCCTTAACCCCAAGGGCAACAAATTCCACAGGACAGGAGCAGCGACACTGAAGGCCCTGTCACCAGCTGATTTCAACCTCATCCTGGGAATCGCCAGGGACCTCCACAGGAGAAGCGGAGGAGGCGAACCAAGAGAGCAGGTACAAGAAGGTCTAGCAGATAACCAGGGCCCTGACCATGTAGGGCCTTATAGGTAAGAAGATCCACTTTAAAGAGGATCCTCCACCTGACCGGCAGCCAGTGCAGCTCTCACAACACCGGTGTAATGTGGCAGCATTTGGCTGACCAGTAATAACTGGGCAGCTGCGTTCTGCACTAGCTGCAGTCTGCAGAGAGATCCTCCTGTGACCCCGAGGTAGGCGCATTACAGTAGTCAAGCCTTGATGTAACTAAGGCATGCATCAAAGTGGGAAGGTCCATAGGCAGAACAAGGGGCTTTATCCTGGTGACATTTCTGAGATGGAAAAACAGGAGCAGACAATGGAAGATATCTGCACCTCCATCATCAAACTCCTATCCAGAATGACACCAAGATTTCACACCCTAGAGGAGGCCTTCAATGGAACAGATCCCAGAACAAGTCCAGTCTCAGATCCAGAGGCCATCCTACCACACACTCTGTTCAACTCCACCACCAATACCTCTGTCTTATCAAGGTTCAGTCGCAACCAGCTAGAGGCTATCCAGTCGTTGATCTCAGCAAGCGGCTGTTTAGCACATCTACCACGTTGGATGTTCCTGGGCAAAGGATAAGTATAGCTGGGTATCATCAGCATAGCAATGAAAACCCAGGCCATACTTCCTAATGATCCCTCCAGGGGTAGCATGTACACTGCAAAACAATGGGGCTAACACCGACACCTGAGGTATTTCATAGATAGGGGGCTGGGGTGGAGGAGAAATTCCTCATCATAACCCGTTGTCTTCTGTTGGTTAAAAGGACTCAAACCAGCAGATGACAGTGCCTGAGTCTGCAGAGTTCCCTGAGATGGTCAAGCAACACACAATGGTCCACAGTGTCAAATGCTGAAGAGAGATCAAGGAGAACAGAATTGTCCTTTCTCCTCAATCTCTAGCCCTGAGGGACATCATTCTGCACCCAAACAAGCAAGGTTTCTGTGCTATGTCTCACCTGAAACCCTGACTGAAAGTGTTCGTACAACTCATGGATCACAAGGTGTTCCTCAGCAAGTGCCATTACCTTCTCCACGATCTTCATGCAAAAGGGAAGGTTGGAGACAGGTGGTAATTTGCCCTAACCTCCAGGTCCAAGATGGTTTCTTTAGGAGTGGTCTTACCAATGCTTCCTTCAAGGCATCAGGTAAGACTCCCTCAGTTAAAGAACACTGGACAATCAGAGCAAACACTTGGCCAATGGTGTACGATGCATCTCATCAAGAAACACGTTGGCACCAGATCCAGTTCTAAAAAGTGTGCTTAGATTGGTAGCCACCCCAATGACCTCACTTACCTCCACTGGTCTAAACTCCCCAACCAGGCAGAGTGCACTCAGAAGACTTCAGGGGACCACTGCCAGCTATAGCATTGCTGACTGGGGAACTCCATACTGGATGCCGGATAGTCTATCTGAGGAAAAGCAAGCAAACTCTTCATGAGTCAGCATTAGAAAAAACCTTCAGCTGTAGACAAGCTGGATGAAGTAGCCTGTCCACAGTCCGAGAGTATAGCTGGTCGGTTCTTCCCAGCAGCAATCTCCTGGGCAGGAACACTGCCTTCTTATGGTAGATTGACCCCTGATATGGATTATAATGCGACACGCAAACAGTTTGTCCTCCTCAGGCTGGACCTCCTCAGCAGCGCTCCAACCTCCGACCCTTTCTCTTCATCTTCCTGGCGTCCCTATCAAACCATGGGGATCTCAGGTAGGAAGATTGAGGTCATACATGGACAGGTGCGAGGGAGTCAATGGCATTGGATAGCACTCTATTATAAGAGCCCACCACGGCACCAACACCTCCAACGCATGCATTACCCACACCAGATAGATCAGCTGCTGCCAAAAAGCCCTCCATGGTCAATCCCACAAGGACGACAGCTCATCATCTCTGTAGGAGAAGGGCATCCAGTGGGGCCCCGAACATGAACCACACTGTACAGTGTTCGGATCATACAACCCAATCAATCCTATGGCTGTGCCTTACCCCCTTCCACCCCATCTCACCCTTTCAGTATAGAATCCCTAGGATGAGTACCCCCTTCCCTTAGCCCTTTCCTTCCATACCCTTCCACCACCCCAGTATTCATTCTTCCCTGCCCTTACCCCCGCCAGCTGCACCCTCTGTGACTTCCGTATCTGTACCCCTACTTCCGCCTCACCACTTTTCTCTGCCTTATTCCTCCCATCCCCTTGAACCCCTTCCAAGCCCGACTACTTCCTATTGGGCTTCCTATAGTCGACCTCTCCTCCTCTCCTGCTGATTTCTAACCCCTTTCCTATCCCTGCTGTTGTCGTTTAGGCCCCCATTCCCTTCTACCTCGATAGTGATGCCCCTCCCATCCTGCCCCTTCCAGTAGCCTTTTCTTCTCCACTCACCACCACCACCTCCTTCCTTACTAGTCCCCCTTCTACCCTTTCATCCTCATTATCTCTTCCCCTAGCTGTTGCCATCCCTCGCATGCCCGCTTGTCCCCCCCCTTCAGTATGTTCCTGCTCCCCTTTCTTTCCCATAGCAGGCTCGAATCTATTCCTAGTCGATACCCTCCTACATCTCTTCCCCTATCGGTTCCTCCCTCCCACTTGTTCCGCTCCGTGCCACCCTGGTCCCTCCTACCCACAGCAATCTGCTCTCTCCCCAGGTATTCCTCGTGGTCTCTTCCTCCCCAACAGGAGGCTCCCCTTGCCTCAGGCACCCCTCCCTTCTCCTCTCTTTTCTGCTAGTGCCTCTGATACTGGGGTCGGTTTCAGTCCCTAGTTGTTCTTCCTCTGTTCCCCTTGCCGTCCTCTATTCCCCCAGCCAGGATGCCTACCATACTCATCTGCCCTGCCATAGACTCCTCCCTAACCTCCACAGTTCCTCCCTCAAACTAGCCAGTGATCTACAGACCATACACCCCCATCCTCCAAGCTCAGTCCAAGATCATGGCAGACACACACCGTGTACACCCCAACCCTTCCAAAGATGCCTGCCCTATTGGCGTGTGGCACCTGACCCATTTCGGCCACCATCTTATGTTACAGGCTCTTACTCCTAGGTTCTATACCCTACTACAACTGTAAGCCCCTATTTTCTCAAATTCATGTTCCCCACACTAGTCCCCCTACTGGCCCCTTGCCAACCAGGGTAATTCAGTCTCAGATCTCATTCATTAGATACTGTATTACTGTAGCAATCCTAAAACCTCTTTGTCCTTTTTCACCCCTCAGCTACCATACTTTTTGCTCTCAGCTCTCATATAGTTTCACTTAGCCCAGTTAGAAGTCCTATTGCACTCCAAGTATTACTCAGCTCAGTTAGAGAAATAAACAGAACAAATAAATATGTATTATTACAGCAGTCATAACAGTATAGCTCAGCACTTAGCTCAGTTAGAGAAATAAACAGAACAACTAAATCTGTATTATTACAACAATCCTCAAAGTACCCAGAGACCCTGCTGTAATATAGGACCACAGAAGACACTTGGTGGAAGGTGGGCAACTCTAAAGTCCCGTCAGAGCTCCATTGAGCTCGCTCACTCCCCTCTCTCAGTCGCTCATTCTGTTTCTCTCAGTGCTGCAGACTGCCCTTTGTACTGGGCTCCTGCCTGCATTAAGCCTTTTCTGCCCACAAAAGTTCACAGCTGTCCCTACAGAGCTCAGTTGAGCTCGCTCACTCCCCTCTCTCTCCATTTCCTTCTGTTTCTCCAGCGCTGCATGCTGCCCTTTTGTAGTGGGCTCCTTCCTGTGTTAGTGCCTTTTCTGCCCACAAAAAATCCACAGTAGTCCTGACAGAGCTCCGTTGAGCCAGCTCACTCCCCTCTCTCTCACTCGCTCGTTCTGTTTCTCCCAGCGCTGCAGCTGCCCTTTTGTACTGGGCTCCTGCCTGCGTTGGCACCTTCTGCCCACAAGAAATCCGCAGCAGTCCTGACAAAGCTCATTGAGCTCGCTCACTCCCCCTCTCACTCAATCATTCTGTTTCTCCCAGCCCTGCAGGCTGCCCCTTTGTACTAGGCTCCTGCCTGCATTGGCACCTTTTTCTGCCCACAGAGAAATTTGCAGCAGTCCCGAGAGAGCTCCGTTGAGCTCGCTCCTCCTCCTCCCTCACTCACTCACTCATTCTGTTTCTCCTGGCACTGCAGGCTGCCCTTTTGTACTAGGCTCCTGCCTGCATTGGTGCCTTTTCTGCCCACAAAGAGTTCACAGCTATCCCGACAGAGCTCCGTTGAGCTCGCTCACTCCTCACTCACTCCTTCTGTTTCTCCGGTGCTGCAGGCTGCCCTTTTGTACTGGGCTCCTGCCTGCATTGGCACATTTTCTGCCCACAAAGAAATCCGCAGCAGTCTGACAGAGCTCTGCTGACTCGCTCACTCCTCCTCCTCTCTCACTCGCTCGTTCTGTTTTTCCCAATGCTGCAGGCTGCCCTTTTGTACTGTGCTCCTGCCTGCTTTGGTGCCTTTTCTGCCCACAAAGAAATCCACAGCAGTCCTGACACAGCTCAGTTGAGCTCATTTACTCCCCCTCTCTCCTCGATCTTAATCTGTCCCATACACAGATTTCCCACAGCGACCTCACTATTCTCGTCAAAGTGCAAAACACATTTCAGCCAGTATGTGAAAATGACAGCTGTACTGTTCATTAGAGGTGTGAAAGATGCCAGTGTTGAAGATCTGGCTTGTAAATATTACAGATTTGTGGTTACAAGGGTGCATGGAAACTCGCAATGCACACTTGTAACACAATCATTATGGACTTTCATCACCAAATTTTCAACATAGGCATTTTAGGACCTCTACTCATGAACCGTGTCACTGTGATTTTCTTAATGTGTCTCAATCTATCCGAAAACTGAGTTCCCACAGTGACTGCGCTATTCTGCCGTAAGTCGAAAACACATTTTGGCCATGATGTATAAAATGACAGCTGTACTGTTCATAAGGAGGTGTGGAAAATGCCAATGTTGAAAATCTGGAGTGAAAATATTACAAATTCGTGAAGTTACGGTGTGTGGAAACTGCGCTATGCATGCTCGTAAAAGTCATTTCTTGGTTGTTTCACAAATTTGCAACATAGGCTTTTTGAGACCACTTCATGAACAGTGGCATTATTGTTTTTTACTCGGTCTCGAAGGTGATTCGCGCATTGACCGCTAAATCACCTTTTGGGACTGAATAACGCAATGACAATAACTGAATTCATGAGGAGGGGTCCCAATAACCCCATGTTGAAAATTTGGTGCCAAAATTCCCAAAATGCCGAGACATGCACCAAAGTTTAAAAAACCCTATTTATGCCATTATACAGCTTATCTGCATTTCTTCAGTTCAGGGCAGCTTTGAAGAGTGCAGACATGTTCCCAACCAACGAAGATCATCGCACTGGGCTCCAGAGGTAAGTATGGGGTGAGGGGGTGTTGGGAGGAGGCAGGGTGTGCAGAGGGTGAGCGTGGATTCGGGAGTGGTCACCCTAAGTCAATGAGGACCGTTTTCTGTTTACAGGTTTTAAATAAATAAAAAAATAATGAAAAACATTGCGAAATGTTTTTTTACAGGGACATTTGGCACACTGGGGTGAGCTCCCAGCGTGCCACCTGAGTGTTTTTTGGGGGAGGCTGTAGCCCGATGGGATTAGGCACCCTGTCAGCACATACCAAGTGGGGAGAGCCGAGGGATTGGGCACCCCTCGGCACACAACAAATGGGGTGACTTTATGCCAATGGGAGTGGTCTTCCCCATCGGCAAATTGAACTGGGAAGGGGGGACTGAAGCCGAAGGAACTGGGCCCCTGTCAGCAAAGAAAGACTGTTGGGAGGTGTATGATGCCGAGGATTGGGCACCCTCGGCACACAACTAATGGGGAGGGGTTACAGTATGCTGACGGGAGTGGGCTCCCCATCAGCAAATGTACTGGGTCAGGGGCATGTGGACGGCAAGGTATGACTCTGCAGTGATGGTTGCTTCCTCATTGCAGCAAAATGGCTGACACTGCAAAGATGAGGTGGCCCCTGATTGCAGCGGCAAGACATTTTCAACTTGGTGGCACTTCTGCAGAATAAGTGTCATCAGGACACTGGGCCTACATTGGGCCACCAGTGCCAAGCCCCCAAATGCAGTTCCGCCAATGGCTGCCACAGTGCTGCACCTCCACAACTCTTTTCTTTCCTAAGCTGTCACATAATGTTTCTTGTGCATGCAGCAAGCAGGCATAAAAGGATCATTTTGTATAGACCAAATTCTTTTTCATTTCGAGCAGCCATCCGAAAGACCATACTGAGCATGCAATAGCAACCATGTCTGGGAGCTAGCCATTTTAGGGTACATGCTGCAGAGACAGGACAGGGAAGGCAAGGGGGGTGGCATTATATATCAAGGAAGGGACAAAGCAACAGTCCTGCAAGACAAGGGGAAAACGCAGAGGCACTGTAGGTAACCCTGGATGTGGGAGGGAACAGTACTTAGAATGGGAGGGATATACAGGCCACCAGGGCAGGCAGAGGATGTAGACAGAGAACTGCTGGAGACTATAGAGAACATGGCAACAAAGGGTTAATTGCTACTGATGGGTGACTTCAACTTGCCAGATGTGGAGTGGAGCATCCTCGGCAGCCTTAGCCAGGGGTAAGGGATTCCTGCAATCCTGCAAGGGCAGGTCTCCACACAGCAAGTGAGGAGCCTCACGAGGGAAATGCAATTCTGGATCTTGTCCTAAGCAATGGGGACAGGAGAAAGGAAGTCACAGTGGGGGAGACCCTAGGGACTAGTGATCATCAGCTGTGGGGTTCACCATAAGGACATCACAGAAGGCTAGCCACACAAGGACTAGAATCCTGGATTTCAGGAGGACAGACTTGAAGAAGAAGGCAATTCAAGAAGGCTAAGCAGGGATATGATGATATAAGGGAGTAGTGAAACATGGGGTAAGATAAGGGAAGCCATACACCAGGTAGCAAACCATTGTGCCAGGCCCTGCAGCAAGAGCAAAAGAAAGAAGAAACCAGTGTGGATCTCGAGGGAGTAGCAGAGCTAGTAAGAGAAAAAAGATGGCATTTCTGAGGTACAAGGAAACACAAAGCAAGGAGGACAGGCAAGAATACTTGGAAAAATGAAAGAAGTGAACAAGGCAGTAAGGGCAGCAAAGGCCGAAACTAAGGAAAAGCTAGCTAAATCAGTGAAGGAAGGAGGAAAGCATTCTTTAGGTATATTAGCAAGAAAAGAAGACAGGGAGGGATTGTTAGACTTAGGGTAGAGGGAGGCAGGATAGTGGAGAAAGACATTGACAAGGCGACCATCCTCAACAAATACTTCTGCTCCGTATTCATGGAAGAAGACCACTGAGAAGGTCCCCATTAATGGAGAGCGGCAAACAGGGAGAAGGTGAAGACATTAGGCCTTTTCAGAGGACAGAGTAAAAAGAGCACTAGAACATCTTAGGGTGGATAAAGCTACAGGACCTGACAGGATACACCGAGGATCCTAAAGGAGCTCCAGGAGGAACTGGCTAAACCTTGGGCTAAGCTGTTCAGTGGAACACTAGAAACAGGCATGGTTCCAGAGGAGTAGAGGAGGGCACAAGTGGTACCTTGCACAAAAGTGGTAGTAAGGAGGAGGCAGAAAACTACCGCCCTGTCAGTTTGGCCTCGATAGTAGGTAAAATGATGGAAACCCTACTTAAGGAAAGGCTGGTGGACTACCTAGAGACAGGGGCTGTTGGACCCAAGGCAACATGGATTCACTGCAGGGAGTTCATGCCAGACCAACTGATTTATTTCTTTGAGAGGTGACAAAGAAATAAACCTGGGCAGAGTGTTAGATGTGGCCTATTTGTACTTCAGGAAGGCCTTGGACACAGTCCCACACAGGAGACTAATCCACAATCTGGTAAATATGGGGATGGGGACAGAGGTGGTCATGTGGGTTAGAAACTGGTTGAGTAACAGAACACAAAGAGTGGTGGTAAATGGGGTTAGCTCACAGGAGGATAGGTAACAAGTGGCATACCCAGGGATCAGTGCTGGGACCAGTGCTCTTCAATGTCTTCATAAGTGATATTGTAGAGGGGCTAGAAGAGGAGGTTCACCTGTTTGCGGATGATACAAAGCTATGTAACAGGGTAGATACACAGGAAGGTATAGAAAACATTAGGAGGGATCTGAAAAGGCTAGAAAACTGGTCCAAGGAATGGCAGTTGGGTTTCAATGCAAAAAGTGCAAGATTATGCACCTAGGAAGAGGAATCCTAAGGCTGAGTATGAACTAGGCAGGGTAACACTGGAGACCACCACAGAGGAAAGGGATCTAGGGGTAGTCATAGAAGACAACCTCAAGTGTATAAACAGTGTGACAAAGCATTTGGAAAGGCTAACAGAATGCTAGGGTGCATAGGGAGGGTATAACAAGTAGAAGGAGGAAGTGGTGGTACGTTGTACAACTCCTAATAAGGCCTCATCTGAGTACTGTGTTTCAATTCTGGAGCCCCATCTCCAAAAAGACATAGACAGGATAGAGGCGGTACAGAGGAGGGCAACAAAAATAGTGCGGGGATACAGCATAAGTCGTATGAGGAGAGACTCAGAGCTCTAAATATGTACTCCCTGGAGTAAAGAGAGAGAGGGGACATGATAGAGACCTTTGAATATCTAAAGGGAATCAACAGGGTACCAGAGGGACATCTTTCACATGAAGGAAATAGCAGAACAAGGAGCACAGCATGAGACTAAAGGTGGAAAACTTAGTGGAAACTTTAGGAAATTCTACTTCATTGAAAAGGTGGTGGAGAGATGGAACAGTCTCCCCAGGAAGTGGTGGGGTAGCCATGGTTCAGGGATTCAAGAATGTGTGAGATAACACATGGGAATTATCAAGCTAGGGGTGAAGGTGGGAGCTTGTAGCATCTAGGGCACCTTAAGCATTAGAAAGAGGATAGGGCAGACTGGATGGGCCACAAGGCCCTTATCTGCCGACAATATCTATGTATCTTTGTATTCTCAGAACCACAATTTCAAATTGTAATAACTTTGGAATGGATTAATATTTTCATCAAACCAGCAAAAGGTACATCTGTGGGGCAAGGCCTTTTACCATGAAAATTGCAGACCAAAATACCAAACGGTCTGGGCACCAGAGGATGACAAAAACAGCAAAACCCAGAATTTTCTTTTACTTTTTGCTGTCTGAATCTTGGAATCCACATCCAACTGGAAGAAAACTTGGCGAAACAAGAGATCTACCTCCTATACTGTCTTGCTAAAAACAAAACAAAGAAAAATAACTCATCCCGTTGTTGTTTGCTCCATAAATAGTCCATAAATAGTCCACCTTTGCCGAAAAGAAAGCGGAGGTGGGTGTGTGTGTACCCGCATGTTGGGTCTGCCAAATGAAATGTTTGCCGACAGCTGCAAAATATCAGCTTACCAATTTTGATTTTTCTTTTGTTTTGTTGTATTTTTAGAAAAAGGCTCCGTTTGATGCAATTTGTGCAGGAAGCGCTCCAAAGCAAAGTCTTTACGCGCATGGTGCATAGTGGGTCTGAAGCTATAAATGGATGCTACTGGGTTTCTCTAAATATCCCCATAGTGGCCCATTTCAGAAAAGCCACAGGTAGCAGAAAATAAACAGAACGGCATGGAAATAGAGGTCTCGAAGGCCGTGGAGTGTGCAAAGGTGCTAGAGGCCAGAATGAAAAGAATATTGCTGACAGGCTGCAATTTTAGCCATCAGATATCATAGAGATGGCATTGAATTTTGTTTATAAATAGATAATTACCCTGTAGCCAATGAAAGGACCCTCCCCAAATGAGAGGCAACAGAGAAGCCTTGAGTGGAATAATACTAGCAGAAAAATAGAATGCTGGTGGAAAACAAATCAGAGGTTTACTGAGCTGGCAGGAGAGCAAGTGTGCCCTCATTCTCCCGTTTCCCTTGCCAACTCAGAAAATCCTCAGGAGTTAAACAGTGTGTGCAATACAGATTTGGTTGTTATAGGGCTGCAGCCCTCAGGACAAAAGCATTTATAGCTATTCTATGGTGTGATGTCACTCCAAAAGGGAGGGTTTAGCCCCAATTGGAGCTTATATGTTATAATTAGGAGGTTTGAAGATTTTAAAATAAGGCAGTCATATTTTAGGCGACAGGTAATTGTGTAACCTTGTAGACCTCACAATTGTGCATCATGGTTTGGAGCCTCAGTGGAGCTTATGATAGTCATGTGACATTTTCAGATAGTGATTGATCACCTGATAGGTGACTACTGCTGGCAATTAGTCATTAAAATACATTTCTATTTGATTCCCATAAAATGAGGTAAACTCATTAATTCTGATCCTCTTGCAAGTTGTTCATGGCTTTTGATTTTTGTCATTAAATTGACATTAATTTGTAAAGTATTGTTTGCTTACTTCATTAAATGCCCAGAATATAGCCAGTCAACACCCCATTCCAGATGTACAAGAGAGGCCTCTGTGTTGTGAAGCCTATCCTTTTGTTTTGGACCATGCAAATCCCTTATGCATATTTAGTGCTACAAATGTGTTTCTCCATCACTGTTTTATCTCACTTACTTTCCCTTTGTCATTCTGTATTGAGCATATATACTATGGCCATGCTCAACACTCTTTGTGTTGATCAAGGTCATGGAAGCATGACACCATACCTCATGTTTACGTCACTGAAATGAGAAACATGGATACTCAAAATGAAGGACAATGAGGACATTAACCCACATGATGATCAGGACACATCATGAAACATGGAGATACAGTACCTCAGAACCCTGTGGAAACTATTGCATTAGCACCTGAGAATTAATTTCTACCAAAAAGCAGGGTACCATTTAGGTAGGACAGAGGAAGGCAGTTACCCCTCCCCTGTATTTGTGCCTAGGTTGTTCTTATGGTGTGGCAATAATGGCTTTAAATTTGATTTAATCTTTTGCACAACAAGTGCCCACCTGGCCTGTGTGTGCTCACTCTGCATGTACTCTCAGACTCGAGCTGTGTCTGTATTGTGTTGTCCACTCTCCACCTATTAGCGGTGGCACAATCACATGTGATGTGGATGAGCTCCAGCCAAGAAAAAGTGCATGAGCCTTTCAAGTGCAACACTATCTTTCCCCACAGAGTAGACAGACTGCACACTACAGCTTGGAGGAGTAAGTGAGCACTGAACTCTCAGTAGCAGTGTTGTGGCAGCATATTTTGTTGTTCTATTCTTAGTGAGTCTCCATCTCCCCTGGTGGCTGAAGGGGCAGATGGTGAGCTAACTAGTTACCAGGCTTGCCTTGCAAAAAAAACAGTACAGACCTCCACAGCAGCAAGCTAGGCTTAGCAGCAGTGGTGACAATAGTATGGAGTGGCCTTCATACGCCTTGATCAGTGCAGTGCAGCAGCAGCCACAGCAGCAACCAAGCAAGAAGCAAACAACCCAGGTTGGGTGGGTTGGGATAGTGAGATGACTTGGTCATGGACCATGCTGGGGACCTGTGATGGTCGGTTCTACCATCCAGCTTCTGGCAAAGGAGAGAGGAGTGGACTGAAACTGGGCGGTGGCAAATTATGCCAGGCTGCAGGTTCTGGCCATATGGCCGGGTAAGTGAAAGTAAATGATTTGTTTTACAGGGGATTGGGGAAGGAGGAAGGATTAAACTATTGATGTGTTTTTATGTTTCTTCACCTTTGGGCTGCTTCATGACCCATAGGGGATGCATATTGAATGGAATGGAGTCAGGAGAAAAATAGGGACAGAGTTCTTTTTTTTGGGGGGCAGAACTTCAGCCAGGAAAAAATTGGTTAGTAACTGGATAGGTTTAAGCCCAGATCTGATGTACTGCTCCAGGGTGTATACAGATGAGTCTTATAAATTTGAATTTTCCAGATTTGCACATCACGTTTCAGTCAAACCAAATAAGTTTAACCTTTTAGAGATGTAACAGATATTCTAGAGCTGTCCCTTGCATTCACGGACAGTGGAGCAGTATGTATGCACAGACTATTGGTCCTCCACTATAGTCAGGTTTATGCTCCCCTCAGTGAAGCTGACCTCCACATCCTCACGCAGGCATATTATGACAAAGAGCAAAGGAGACTGCAGGGGTGTGCACCATTGAAATGAATGGGGTATTTTTAATTACTATTTTATACATTACTGATGGAGAGTTGGAGATTAATGAAGGCCACTGCTTGACTAACAAGGGACTTGGTAGTAGAACAGTAGCCTCGTTATTCTCAACTCACCATCTAACATATAAAATAATAATAGAAAATAACTCCATTCATTTCAAAGAAATATCTTAACACTCTGACCATGGACATCATCTCTTAAAGACTCTTGCCTCTGGCTCCTAGTACTCAAGTAAGAGACTTTTTCTTGTATCTATACTTGGTGGGTTGTCTGTAGCACATGGCGTACCCACTACAGTGTGTGTGTGCATGGCAGGGAGGACTGGCCATGTGAGTGTGTGTGTTGAGTTATTGCTAGTTTTATCTTTGCTCCTTAAAAGTCTGTTTGTGTGGAAGCATTCAAAACTATGGAGAGAAAATAGTAGGAGTACAGGCCAGACAGAAGTAATTAAGTGGTTTTGTGGGTAAGTTTGTGTATTGGGGTGGGAAGAACATGTGTTCCATTGGTATGTATGCTACAGTTCAACTGTGAAAATGAAGTGAGGAGAGAAGAACACTGAAAAGCATAACAGTGGCTACAAGCATGCTGCATGCATGCAGATGTATTCAGATACAGTTTGTATTGAAGTACAAGCGAACCATATGTGTGCAGACAGTATGGCTTAGTGGTTAAAGATACTGAACTGCAAATCAAAAGACTGGGAGGCATGAAAACCTGGGTTTGAATCTCATCAACCCCCACTTGTGTATGATGGGATCTTGAGCAAGTCATTTAACTTTTATGTGTGCAGTTATCAATGACCACTTGCTTTTTGCACGCATGCCACATGCATTCAGTCTTTCCCAATTTAACATAAAATCATGGTTTCCACACTTGCCTGCTGCACACATGTCTATGCATGCAATCAGTTCCAGTTTAACATTTAAATCATACTTGCAGCATGCATATCACTTGGGTAGTTTTATGTGTGTAGCATATAAACATGTCATATAATTATTTCTGTATGGGGCCACCCTTGAATGATATATAAACCTGACACTATGGGTTAGAAGTTAGGGAAGTCAGTTGGTTACTGACTGAGGAAGGTGAAAGACCTCCTGTTAGTGTGTGCTTTCACACTGTTACGTTATAGTAAAGTTGCAGACATTGTGAAGGGAAACAGTTATCTGAGTTATTCTGACTAATCTATTTTTTTGTTTTCTGTACCCTTACAGAAATAATTATATAAGTGTTTTCATGTTAGACACATAAAATTACCCAAGTGATATGTGTGTTGTAAGTATAATTTAAATGTTAACTTGGAACTGATGGCATACATGCAGCAAGCAAATGTGGAAACCATGATTTTATGTTAAATTGAAAGACTGCATGCAAGTGATATGTGTTGCAAGTATGATTTAAATGTTAAATTGGAACCGATTGCATGCATATGGCATACATGCAGCAAGCAAGTGTGGAAACCATGATTTTATGTTAAATTGGAAAAACTGCATGCATGTGGCATGTGTGCAAAAAGCAAGTGGTCACTAATAACCACACACGTAAAAGTTAAGTGAGTTGCTCAGGATCACACCATACATAAGTGGGGGTTGATGAGATTCAAACCCAAATCTTCATGCCTCCAAGTCTCCTGGTTTGTAGTTCAATGTCTTTAACTACTAAGCCATACTGTCTGCACACATACAGCTCACTTACTGTATCTGATTACATTTGCACGCGCCGCATGCTTGTAGCCACTATTCGCTTTTCAGCTTTCTTTTCTTCTCTTACTCATCTCAGATTCATAGTTGAACTGTAGTACAGATACCAATGGAAACACATGTGTTTTCCCACCCCAATACACAAACGTACCCACAAAACTGCTTAATTACTTGTCTGCCCTGTACTCCTACTATTTCCTCTCCATAGTTTTGAATACTTCACATAAACAGACTTTCAGGTGCAAACACAAAAGTAGCAATAACTTGACACACCTACATGGCCAGCCTCCACCCCATACACACACACACACACACTGTAGCAGGTGTGGCCACGCTCCTACAGACAACCCACCAAGTACATATAGAAATAAAAAGTCTCTTACTTGAGTACTAGGAAGCCAGAGGCAGGAGTCTTTAGAGATGATGTCCATGGATCAGGTGCTGGGGCATACCCTAAATGAATGGAGTTATATTTTATTACTATTTTATACATTATGATGGTGAGCTGGAGAATAATGAAGGCTACTGTTCTACTAACAATGCCCTTGTTAGTCGAGCAGTGGCCTTCATTAATCTCAACCCTCCATCAATAATGTATAAAATAGTAATAAAAATACCCCATTGATTTCAGTGGTGTACACCCTGCAGTCTCCTTTGCCCTTTGTCATAATGTGCCTGAGCATGGGGATGTGGAGGTCAGCTTCACTGGGGCGCATAAGCCTGACTCTAATGGGGCTCCAGTTAGTCGGTGCATACCATACTGCTCAACTGTCTGTAAATGCAAGGAATAGCTCTAGAATGTCTGTAACATAGAAACACAGAAACATAGACTTTGATGGCAGATAAGGACCACTTGGCACACCTAGTCTGCCCATTTCCCTACCTAGATGATAAGCTGCAGATCCTATTTAACCAACAGCCTATTTCTTCCTACCCCCACAAAAATTGCCTTATGTCTGTCCCATGCATTCTTGAATTCTCCCACAGTTTTAGACCCCACAACCTCCTCATGAAGGCTGTTGCATGCATCCACCACCTCTCTGTGAAAAATGCTTCCTCACATTGCCCCTGAGCCATCCCCCATCTTCCAATTGTGTCCCCTTGTTCTTGCACATCTCTTTTCTGAAAGATGCTACCCTCTTGGACTTTGTTGATTCCACTGAGGTACTTAAGCGTTTCCATCATGTCCACCTCTCCTCCTTTCCTCAAGGGTATACATATTAATCTCCTTTTAGCCTCTCCTCATGTAGGCTTCTCTTGCAGATCCTGCACCATTTTAGTTGCCCTCCTCTGAACTGCCTCTATCCTGTCTCGTCCTTGTGGAGATGGGGTCTCCAGAACTGGATGCAGTACTCCAGATGGGGTCTCACTAACTGTCTGTACAGGGAAAACTACTTCCTGTTTTCTGCTGGTGATGCCTCTCCTATACATCCCAGTATCCCCTAGCCTCTCTACTGCCTTCTCCACATTGCTTGCCAACCTTAAGGTCATCTGATATGATTACCCCAGGTCCCTTTCCATTTTATTGTTGTTACTATCTCTCCCCCACATTATGTAATCTTCCTCTGGGTTTTGTCTCCCAGGTGCATTACTTTGCACTTCTTTGCATTGAATCCAAGCTGCCGTACTTCTGACCATTCATCCAACCTTGCCAAGTCCCTTCTTATCCTTTCCATGCCTCCTTGTGTATCAACCCTGTTGCAGATCTTTGTGTCATCCACGAAAGGCATACTTTTCCTTCCAGTCCCTCTGCAATTTCACTTATAAAGACAGTAAAAGGACTGGACTCAGTACTGAACCCTGTGGTATCCTACTAGTAACCCTCTTTCTTCAGAGTGGACTCAATTTACAATTACCTTCTGTGTCCTGTTGTTCAGCCAATGTTTTACCTAGGCTACTACCTTGGGACCCACTCCAAGGCTGTTAATTTGACTACTAATCTTTTGTGTGGAACTGTGTCAAATGCCTTGCTAAAGTCTAGGTAGGCGATGTCCACTGCCCCTCCCTGGTCTACTACTTTGGTCACCCAGTCAAAGAAATCAATTAGATTCATCTGACACGACCGTCCCACTGTGAACCCATGCTGCCTTGGGTCCTGGTACTCAACAATTCTTTCCTTCAAAGTGATTCCATCACTGTCCCTACCACAGAGGTCAAACTGACAGGTGTGTAGTTTCCTGCCTCTGTCTTTCTCCTACTTTTGTGAAGGAAATCACATCAGCCTTCTTCCAGTCCTCAGGTACCACAACATCCTCCCATGATTTGTTATAAAGGGTAGTCAGTGGTGTCACTAGTTCTTTGCTTAATTCTTTTAGAATTCTGGGGTAATTCCATCTGGCCCCATTGCTTTGTCTACCTTCAGTTTTGGGAGTTCTTTCAGAACCCTTTCTTCTGAAAGGACTGGGATCGCCCCCTCTCCAGAGTGCTTATGTTAATTGGATTAGGCACCTCCCACTTCCTCTTTTGTGAATACTGAACAGAAGCTTCATTCAGTATCCCTGATTTTCTACTGTCACTCTCTGACCACCCACCATCCATTCTATTCAGCCTCACTATCCCTCCCTTTGTCTTTTCTATGCTCCTGATATACCTATAAAAGGTTTTATCCCCTTCTTAACCGAGGTTGGCTATATTTCCTCAGTTTGTGCCTTTGCTATTCTGACTACCCTGCCTGCTTCCTTCTGCCTTAACTGGTACAGTTCTCTGTCCTGCTCCTTCTGTGTTTCCTTATACTTCCTAAATATCTCTTTTCTCCCTAACCTTCCACCACTTTTTTGAGAACCATAGTGACTTTTCTTTTCATTTTGATTTGTTTATTTGCTTCATACAAAGGCTTGTTGCCTCTGTGATGGCAGTTTGATATTTCCCCATTGTTGCTCCACCCCTCCTTCTAGCCTGTTTGCTAGTGCTTTTCTAAGGCACTCTCCCATTTTGCCAAAGTCAGCCCTCCTGAAGTTCAGAACCCTAACTCTTATATGGCTTGACTCTGTAGCTGAGTTTATCATGAACCACACTGTTTAGTGGTCACTTGTTCCCAAATGGCTACCCACTTCTAGATCTGAGATCCTCTCACTGTCCCCTTTTGAGAGTATGAGGTCTAAGATTTCTCCCTCATGAGTAGGTTCCAAAACTAGCTGTCGGAGGAATGCCACCTGAAGGGCATCAAGAATGGCCCTGCTTTTCGATGTGGCTGCAGCAAAGGTGCTCCAGTTAACATCTGGCATATTAAGGTCCCCCATCAACAGTATCTCCCTGTCTCTGTCATCCTAATTATGCCTTCTATCATATCCTTGTCCATTCCCTCCCTGACATGGGGTCTGTATACAACCCTGTGTGGATGTGGTGCCATTTCCAGTCTCTAAGGTGACCCACAGAGCCTCTTCTCCTCCCTGTTTACTCTTTTGTTCAGTTGCTTTTATCCCTTCCCTTACATAGAGAGCTATTCTCCCCTTCTACCCTCCCTGTCTCTCTGCAGGTTGTGTACCCTGGTATGTTAACATCCCAGTCATGGTTTTCTGTGTACCATGTTTCTGTGACTGCTACCATAGCCAGGCATCCCTATTCCATCAAGGCCACCAGTTCAGGAGCTTGTTGCCCAGACTATAGCATTGGTACTCATTATCCTCCATTTCTTGATGGCCTTACCCCTTTTGCCCCATCCCTGTCCTTATTCTTTGTCACTTTCTCCATTTACCCTGTGCTTCTCCCTATTGACATCTCTATGTTGGTGTCTACCTCACTTAGTACCCTGATTTTGGGGGCTAGGATTTCCTGCACCTTTCAGTGCCTTCCCTTGGCTAGTTTAAATGCTTGCCAATGAAGTATTTAAACCTATCACCTAGGATCCTGGTTCTCCTCCTGGACAGATGCAGACCATCATGCCAGTATAGGCCTACATTCATCAGGTGGGCGCCCAGTGCCCAATGAAGCCAAATTCATGAGCTCTGCATGAGTTTTTCAAACACTGATTGAATCCCATGGTGTGAGCACCCTAGCCTCATCCATGCCATAGACAGGCAGCACCTCCGAGAATGTTACCGTGTGCTATTTGTCTAAGGCCTCCCCATCTCCACAAATGCTTCTTGTGCTGCTCTGATCCCTTTCTTAGCCAGGTAATTTGTCCCTAGATGGACAGTGACATCCAGCTCCTCCCTGTGCAGCTGCTCCTGTGATCCTGAGGATTTGTTCCTGACCCTCCAAGCCATGGCGCCAGGCAGGCACCTTACTGCCTCTCCCTTCCACCCCCAGTTCTACCTTACTAACAATGGAGTCCCCAGCAGAGTTGTTTCCTTCCTGGGGTCCCCTGCCACCCTCCCTGTGGGGTCTCCTTGTGGAGTTCCCAGCATCCTCCTTGGTCTCCACTCGGGTGCCTCCATAGAGGAACCACAGTTTTCCAGAATGGCATAGGAATTGTGGAGGTACAACTGAGGGAACTACCTGTTCCACCACCCTCACCCTCCCTAAGCCCACTGTGGTCCAACCGCCCTCTTTCATTGCAACCTCTGAGGCAACAGCAGTGACCCTGGTGGTCCCAGGGTGGGAGAGAGGTCCCACAAATCCTGGCCAACTCAGCCTGGAGATGAGCAACCTCCTCCCTCAGCCTAGAGAGGTGCCTGCAGATGGGACAACACTGCATCCTCCAGAATGTCTCCCGGAAGACTGCTGCTCCACAGCCACTACACTGCACTGCACTGCACCACTCCCATCATGTCTTTTTCTGGCCCCCTAACTGTTGTTTGAATACTTACTCTTTCCTCTGCTTGTTTATTTTCTTTTTTCTTTTCCTACTTACTTATAGCAATTGGATGTTGTGGAATCAAACCCAGGTCTATCTGCTGGATGTACCCAGCTCATTCACAGCTCATTACTCTAACCACTAGGCTATACTGCCATCCCTCTAAATCTCTAAAAGGTACAACGTATTTATTTTGACTGAAAAGTGTTATGCAAATCAGGAAAATTCAAATGTATAAGATTCATCTGTATACACTCCAGAGCAGTGTATCAGATCTGAGCTAAACCCACCCAGTTACTAATCAAATTTTCCTGGCTGAAGCTCTGCCCCCTCCACAAAAGTACTTTGTCATGATTTTTCTCTCCAATTCCATTCCATTCCATTCAATACTTATCCCTATGGGTGTGATCGACTCAAAGGTGAAGAAACATGAAAACACATCACTATTTCAGCCCTTCCTCCTTCCCGATCCTCCTGTAAAAATTATTTATTTTACTACCCGGTCATTGACCAGAACCTGCAGCCTGGCACAGTGTACCACCAGTCCAATTTTCAGTCTGCTCCCCTCTCTCCTTCTGCCAGAAGCTGAATGCTAGAACTGACCATCACATATCCCAATGTGGTCCCCGACCACGCCACCGCTAACCCATCCTACCCAACCTGGGTTGCTTGCTTCTTGCTTGGTTGTGCTTTGGCTGGTGCCACACTGCACTGATCAAGGCCTATGAAGGCCATCCACACCACTGTCACCACTGCTGCTAAGCCTAGCCTGCTGCCATGGGGTCTGTGCTGTTTTTGTTTTGCATGGCAGAGCCTAGTAGAGTAAGTAGGTAACCTAGTCTTGAGTAACCTTCTAGCTCACCCTCTGCCCTTCAGCCACCAGGGAGATGGAGACTCACTAAGAGTAGACCAACAAAACATGCTGCCACAATACTGCTATTGAGAGTTCAGTGCTCACCAAATCCTCCAAGCTGTAGTGTGCAGTCTGTCTACTCTGGCAGGAAAGACAGTGTTACACTTGCAAGACTCATGCACTCTTTCTTGGCTGGAGATCATCCACATCACATGTGATTATGCTGCTGCTAATAGGTGGAAGAGTGGGCAACACAATACAGATACAGTTGAGTCTGGAGAGTACCTGCAGCGTGAGCACACACAGACCAGGTGGGCACTTATTGTGCAAAGATTAAATCCAAATTTAATGCCATTGTTGCCACACCATAAGAACAACCTATGCTCAAACATGGGGGATGCCACTGCCCTACCTAAATGGCACCACTGCCTAATGGTAGAAATTCATTCTCAGGTGATAATGCAATGTTTTCCACTGTGTTCTGAGGTAAAGGAGGAACTAGCAGAGCCATTAGCAGAATTGTTTAGTGAGTCTCTGAGCACAGAGAGGTCCCAGAAGACTGGAGAAGGGCTCATGTGATCCCACTCCACAAGAGTGGTAGCAGGGAGGAGGCGGGAACTACAGACCGGTCAGTCTTACCTCAGTAGTGGGCAAGATTATGGAGGCACTCCTAAGGAAAGGATAGTGCAACACCTGGAATCCATAGGGCACAGGATCCAAGACAGCATGGGTTTACAAAGGAAGGTCCTGTCAAACTAATCTCATAGATTTCTTTGACTGGGTAACCAGAGTGGTGGACCAAGGGGAGCAGTTGATGTCGCCTACCTTGACTTCAGCAAAGCTTTTGACACTGTTCCACATAGAAGATTGATAAATAAGCTAGGTAGGCTCGGGTGGGTCAGAAGTTGGTCAACTGGGTGGCAAACTGGTTGACTGGCAGAAAACAGAGAGTGGTGGTAAATGGTATACAGTCAGAAGAGATGCAAGTCACAAGTGGGGTACTCAGGATCAGTCCTGGGGCCAGTCCTATTCAACATCTTCATTAGTGACCTCGCAGATGGACTAGAGGGTAAGGCTTGTCTGTTTGCAGATGACACCAAGATCTGCAACAGAGTAGATGATCCAGATGGGGTGGGCAGAATGAGAAGAGATCTGGATAAACTAGCAGAATGGTCAGAAGAGTGGCAACTGGGATTTAATGCAAAAGTGCAAAATCATGCACATAGGGAAGAGAAACCCTGAAGCCACTTATAGGCTGGGAGGATTGCTAGCAGTCAAAGGAAGAAAGAGACTTGGGCATCATCATCACTGATGACCTAAAATCATCCAAGCAGACCTCTAAAGCAGTAGGTAAGGCTAGGGGGGTGTTAGGGTGTATTAGTAGGAGGTATCACAAGTCGTAAGAGGGAGGTAATAATCCCTCTGTACAAGACATTGTTAGGCCCCATCTGGAGTACTGCGTGCAGTATTGGAGGCCACACCTTCACAAGGACATTAACCAAATTGAGGCAGTCCAGAGAAGGGCAACCAAAATGGTGCAGGGACTGCATCAGAAGACATATGAGGACAGATTAACGGAGCTCAATATGTATACCCTTGAGCAAAGGAGGGAGAGAGGTGATATGATCGAGACATTTAAACACCTTAAGGGCATAAACAAGGTGAAAGAGTCTAACATGTTTAAATATAAGAAAAATAGCGGGACAAGAGGACACAGCATGAGATTAGAGGGAGGCCGATTAAGGGGAATGTGAGGAAATTCTTTTTCACAGAAAGGGTGGTAGATGCATGGAATGGCTTACCACAAGAAGTGGTGGCTATGAATACAGTGCAGGGCTTCAAACAGGCATGGGATAGGCATAAGGAGCAATACAAATGACTACGAATAGATAGGTCGCTGACAGAGCAAATGCCGATGGCACATTTATAAGGTAGAAAAAGAAATGGGCAGACTGGATGGGCCTTGCGTCCTTATCTGCCGTCAACTTCTATGTTTCTATGTTTCTATGTTTCTATGTACTGCATCTCCATGTTTCATGATGTGTCCTGATCATCGTGTGGGATAGTGTCCTCATTGTTCCTCATTTTGAGTGTCCATGTTCCTCATTTCAGTGATGAAATGTGAAGTATGGTGCATGCTTCAAGACCCTACTCAGCACCAAGAGTGCTGAGCATGGACATAGTGCAGATGATCAATACTGAATGACAAAGGAAAGTAAGTGAGATGAAACAGTTATGGAGAAACACATTTGTAGCACAAAATAGGCATATGGGATTTGCATGGTCCAAAACAAAAAGAATAGACTTCACAACACAAAGGCCCTCTTCATACATCTGGAATAAGGGATGTTGACTGGCTATATCCTCGGCATTTAATGCAGTAAGCAAACAATACTTTACAAAGTAATGGTGATTTAATGACAAGAATCAAAAGTCATGAAACAACTTGCAAAAGGATTAGATTTAATGAGTTCACCTAATTTTTAAGGAATCCAAATAAAATGTATTTTAATGACTCTAGTTGTATAAGAAATAGAAACTGATGTGTTTTCATAGATGAGATTTGCACCAGCTTAGTTGCTGCTCACATGTCAAGCGTGCAGCATGGGGTCCTGATGTGATGTTTATATGATGTTCACAATCAGCTTAACTGCTGCACTCATGTCAAGTGTGCAACACGCCAACCTGATGTAATTTTTAGAAGATGTTTACACCGCTTACCAGCTGTGCACATGTCAAGCTTGTAGCAGGCTAACCTGATCTGCTTTTTAGACCTGGTTCACTTAGAATCACTTTGTGTATGTGAAGTGCATACACATTGCACAATTAAGCATGTGGCAAGCATTCTGCATGTACACAGCACATCTATATTTCTGTAAGGTATAATTTATTTATTTTATCTGATTTTGAAATAAAATGATAAATACCTTTAGGCAATTTTATGTACCTGACTTGATGTCTGCCTTGTTTTGCGTATCCTAATCGCAACCCCACTACAAAGAGTTTGAGCCAGTGGAGTCAGATGGCATTTTCCATGTGATCTCTAATCTGCATCCTGCCTGCTTTGCATTGGACCTTGGGACGACTTGGCTTCTTTTAGGCGCTGGGATTCACTCGGTTCAGTTGTGATGGAGATCATGAGGTATTCTCTTGGGGTCCATCTTCCTTAAAAGGGCAGTGGCAAGGCTCCTCCTTAAGAAACCTTCATGGACCCTAATGATCTTGCACGTTCCCTTTTGGGGAAGTTGATCAAAAGGTGGTGGTGGTGCAGCTGGAATAACAGCTGGAAAACATGACATCTATGAGCCCTTCCAGCCTGGGTTTCAATCTCATCATAGTACGGAGACTGAGCTAGTCAGGGTGCACTATTATCTCCTCCTAGCGAGGGACAGCAGGTGATGTTCCATTCTTGTCCTGATAGACATCTCTTCAGATTCTGACACAGTGGATCAGGGTGTTGTTGGCTCATCTGAAGCACCATGTAGAACTTTCAGAATGGTGTTACAGTGGTTTAAGTCGTACATGTTTGGCAGAGTGCAGCAGGTGACACTTGGCCCATTGATATCGAGCAATGCTGCACTCTGTTGTGGTGTGCCTCAGAGGTCGAGGTTGGCCTCCATGTTGCTCGCCATGTACATGCTGCCTTTGGGGAGATCATTAGCTGCTACAGCTTGGGTTTTCATGCGTATGCTGATGATACCCAGCAGTATGTGTCTTGTGCTCCTGATAATGTTGTGATGGTACTGGAACTGAACGAGTGTCTTATGGCAATCCAAGGCTGGATGGCATCCAGCTGGCTTAGACTCAGCCCTTTGAAGATGGAGATGTTACTGGTGGAGCCAGGTTGGTTGGGTTCAGCTACAACAAGTAGCAGCAACATCCTACCGTCATTGGATGGTGTGATACATCAAGTAGCAAGTAGGGTGAGGAATATATAGGAGTCATTGAGGCCTCTAAGCTGAGCATAGAATATCAGGTGTCAGCTGTTGTCCCCAGTGGCTTTCACCACCTGGAAAACATCGCCTGCTCAAGCCCTATCTTAAACTAGCTGACGTGGCAACACTGGTGCATGCCTTAGTCTTGCTGAGGTTGGATTACTATAACAGTCTTTACCTTTGGTTATCTGCAAAGCTGTTGTGCCATTTACAGCTAGTTCAGAATGTGCCAGCTTAGCTGGTTGCTGGGACTTCTTGCTTGGAGCCTATCATGTTGATTCTTCATGGTCTTCACTGGCTACCAGTGCAGTGACACATCAGCTTCAAGGTGCGCTTCTTAACATAGAAGGACCTGCAAGTTCTGGGACCGGGCTACCTGAAAGACCTCTTGATACCTTACATTCATGGCCATCCCTCTGGTCAGTAGAGGCAGACCTCTTGTTGGTGCTGAGGTCCCATTTGTAATCCTTGGGCGATAGGGTGTTTGGGGTGGCAGCCCTGAGTGTGTGGAATGCTCTTCCTGGGAGATTAGAGGCTCCTCACTGGACATTTAAAAAATCTTTACAAAATATTTTGTTTTTACTTTAAGTTTAGGGCCTGGCTTTGTGACTTAATTATTTTAATTTAGTATTTATTGTTCTTAAGTTTGTTATCGATTTTCTGCATTTATTGTGAGGTGCCCGAGTCTTTGGGATTGGGCACGTGTAAATAAAGTTGTCTTGCCTTGCCTCAGTTCTTCATAACTGCTAGTTTTGTATATGGCCACCATGTAAGTCTAATTTACACTTCTCATATATAATTGTAGCGTTGCTGCTGTTGTTGCTTTCATATCTGGTAGTATAGCCTAAAGGTTAGAGTAACGAGCTGTGAATGAGCGTGGTACAGCCAGCAGATCTGGGTCTGAGTCCCACAAACTCCACTTGCATATTGTGTGACTGAGTAAGTCACTTAACCACCCTAGTGCTCCTGGGTAGCCCTGAAAACAGGCACTTGTGCCTCGTGGGCCTTACCTGGTTACCAGAAGAATAAAATATCGCTGATGTATGCTAATCTTATTACATTGTACTGTATTGTGGTGGCACAGTAGTGCCACTATAGTTAGGGCTGAGCAGGGGTTTCTATGTTAAACCTCAGATTTTGCACTTTAATATCTTCACAACTGTTCAATGGATTTGCACAAAATTTTGCATATGTGGTCTCGGGGAGGGGGTAGATCTCTTGATATGCAAGTTCTGTTCTGGTCGGATGTGTGGTTCTGAGATGCAGGTAGTGATCAAGTTTTAAAAATCAGTTTTTATCATCTCCTAGGGCTCAAATGGTTTAGAATTTTGATCTAAAATTTTCATGGTAAAAGGGATACCAGATGTGCCTTTGCTGGTTTGGTGAAAAATAGAATCCATTCCAGAGTTATTAAATTTAGAAATTTCCATTCTGAGCATACTCAGTACAGTCTTCTGGATAGCTGCTTAGAACGAAAAAATATTTGGTCTGTATTAAAAATATCCTTTTTCATATAGGGTAATCTTTTTGTGAGGAGAAATTCTTTTTTCATATGCCCACCATCTTAGAAACATAGAAACATAAAACATAGATTTCGAGCGCAGATAAGGACCGCTTGGCCCACCCAGTCTGCCCATTTCCCTACCTAATGGATAAGCTGCAGATCCTAGTTAACCACAGCAGTCTACTTCTTCCTACTGCCACCCCCCTAGAATTGCCTTATGACTGTCCCATGCATGCTTGAATTCCACCACTGTTTTGACTCCACAACCTCCTCTGGAAGGCCGCTCCATGCATCCACAACCCTCTCTGTGAAAAATACTTCCTTAAATTACCTCTGAGCCACCCCTTCTATCTTCAAATTGTGCCCCTTGTTCTTGCACACCTCTTTTTGAAAGATGCTCCCTCTTGGACTTTGTTGATTCCCTTGAGGTACTTGAAAGTTTCTACCATGTCCCCCCTCTCCCTGCCTTTCCTCGAGGCTATACATATTCAGCTCCTGAAGTCTCTCTTCATATGTCTTCTGGTGCAGACCCTGCACCATTTTAGTTGCCCTCCTCTGGACAGCCTCCATCCTGTCTATGTCTTTATGGAGATTGGGTCTCCAGAACTGCACGCAGTAATCCAGATGGGGTCTTGTTTACATTTTTTCAAAATAAAAAATTCAAAGCCCACAAAAATGACATCTTGCACACACACGAACACATGAATCTTCCTCATTGGGACCATGTTAGGTGGATTATGTACTTAGTTTGTGGATAAATGACACAGAAATATCTTTTTTAACATTTAGAAATCCTTTTTTGTCAGCTGATTTTCTTTTTCATATTGCCATACGGAAAAATAATTGGTCCATATGAAAAAGAAACATAGAAACATAGAATCTGATGGCAGATATGGACGCTTGGCACACCTAGTCTGCCCATTTCCTTACCTAACAGATAAGCTGCAGATCCTAGTTAACCAACAGCCTACTTCCTCCTACCCCCACTAGAATTGCCTATGTCTGTCCCATGCATTCTTGAATTCCCCACTGTTTTTGACTCTATGACCTCCTCAGGAAGGCTGTTCCATGCATCTACAACCCTCTCTGTGAAGAAATATTTCTACATTACCTCCGAGCCATCCCCTCTATCTTCAAATTGTGCTCCTTGTTCTTGCACATCTCTTTTTCTGAAAGATGCTACCCTCTTGGACTTTATTGATTCTCTTGAGGTATTTGAAAGTTTCTATCATGTCCCCCTCTCCCTCCTTTCCTCGAGGCTATACATCTTTAGTTCCTTTAGTCTTTCTTCATATGTTTTCTGATGCAGGCCCTGCATCATTTTGGTTAACCTCGTCTGGACAGGCTCCACCCTGTCTATGCCTTTGTGGAGATGGGGTCTCCAGAAACTGTACACAGTACTCCAGATGTGATCTTACCAACTGTCTGTACAGAGTGCCAACAACTTCTTGTTTTCTACTGGTGATACCTCTCCCTATGCATCCCTGTATCCCCCAGCCCTCCTTCTGCCTTCTCACATTGCTGGCACACCTTTAGGTCATATGAAATGACTACCCCCAGGTCCCTTTCCAGTTTGTTGTTGTCAGTATCTCACCCCCATTGTACACTTCCCTGGATTTTTGTTTCCCAGGTGCATTGCTTTGTACTTCTTTACGTTGAATCTATGCCATACATTTGACCATTCCTCCAACCTTGCCAAGTCTTTTTCATCCTTTCCACACCACCTTGCATATCAACCCTGTTGCAGATCTTTGTGTCATCTGCAAGAGACATACCTTCCCTCCAGTCCCTCTGCAATGTCACTTATAAGACATTAAAAGGACTGGCCCCAGTACTGAACCCTGCAGTACCCACTAGTAACCCCTTTCTTTACTGTGAACTCCATTTACTATTACCCTCTGATCCTGTTGTCCAGTCAGTGTTTTAACGAGGTTACCACCTTGGGACCCACTCCCAGGCTGACTAATTTGTTTATTAATCTTTAAAGGGACTGTGTCAAATGCCTTGCTAAAGTCTCGCTACACTATCTCCACAGCCCTCCCTGGTCTATTACTTTGGTTACCCAGTCAAAGAAATCAATTAGATTTGTCTGACATGACCTTACTGCTGTGAATCCATGCTGCCTTGGATTCTGTGCCCCACTGGCCTCGGTACTCAACAATTCTTTCCTTCAGAAATGATTCCATCATTTTCCCTATCACTGAGGTCAAACTGACAGGTCTGTAGTTTCCTGCTCTGTCTTGCTCCCACTTTGTGAAGGGGAATCACAACCGCCCTCCTCCAGTCCTCAGTTACCACACCATCCTCCCATGATTTATTAAAAGCATAGTCAGTGGTGTTACTAGTTCTTCCTTAGTTCTTTTAAAGTTCTGGGTGAATCCCATCAGGCCCCATTGCTTTATCCACCTTCAGTTTAAGAGTTCTTTCAGAACCCTTTCTTCTGTGAAAGGACTAATATCAACCCCTCTATCCAGAGTGCTTCTATTGACAGGATTAGGTATCTCCCCTGCTTTCCACTGTGAATATTGTGCACAAGTATTCATTCAGTATCCCTGCTTTTTCACTGTTGCTCTCTGCCTAACCACCTTCCTCTATATTCAGCCTCAGTATCCCTGCCTTAGTCTTTCTTTGCTCCTAATGAACCTATAAAGGTTTTATCTCCCTTCTTAACTGAGTTGGCTATCTTTTCCTTCTTTTGGGCCTTTGCTATTCTGACTACTTTCCCACTTCCTTCTGCTTTAACCAGTACAGTTCTCTGTCCTGCTCCTTCTGTGTTTCCTTATACTTCCTAAATCGCATCTTTCCTCCTAACCTTCCCGCCACTTCTTTTGAGAACCATAATTTTTTTTTATTTTGTTTTGATTTGTTTATTCGCTTCACACAAAGGCTTGTTGTCTCTGTGATGGCAGTTTTGATTTTTCTCATTGTTGCTCGACCCCACCTTCTTGTATGTTTGCTAGTGCTTTCTGAGGCACTCTCCCATTTTGACAAAATCATCCCTCCTGAAGTCCAGTGTCTTCACTTTTGTATGGCTTGACTCTGCAGCTAAGTTTATCATGAACCATACTGTTTGGTAGTCAATTTGTTCCAGATGGCTACCCACTTCAAGACCGGAGATCTCTCTCTGTCCACATGTAAGATACCAGATCTAAGATTGCTCCCTCCTGAGTGGGTTCAAAACTAACTGTCTGAGGCATACTCCTGAGGGCATTGAGAATGGCCCTGCTCTTGGATGTGGCTGCAGAAAAGGTTCTCCAGTTAACATCTGACACATTCAGGTCCCCATCAGCAATATCTCCTCTTTCTCTGCCATCCTAAGGATGCCTTATATCATTCCTTGTCCATTTCCTCCCCTGAGATGGGGTCTGTACAACCCTTGTGTAGATTGTGGTGTCATTTCTATTCTCCAGGGTGACCCACAGTGGCTCCTCTCCTCCCTGTTTACCTTTAGCTCTGTTGCTTGATCTCTTCCCTTATATATAGAGCTACTCCTCCTCCTCTTCTTCCCTCCCTGTCCCTCCTATAGATTGTGTACCTTGGTATGTTGACATCCCAGTCATGGTTCTCTGTGTACCATGTTTCTGTGACTCCACAATATACAGACATCCCTCTGCCATCAAGGCCACCATTTGGGCACTTTTACCTAGACTACGGGCATTGGTACTCATTAACCGCCATTCTTTTATGGCTTTATTTCTTTTGCCCCATCCTTGTCCTTACTGCCTTTGTCTTTTCTCCATTTACCCCTGCCCTTCTCCCTATTGACTGCTGTATCTTGGTGTTAACCTCACTAACTACCCTGATTTTTGGGGTGCTAGGATTTCCCTTCTCCTTTTCAGTGCCTCCCCTTTGCTAGTTTAAATGCTTGCCAATTAAACATTTAAACCTATCACCTAGGATTCTGGTCCCCCGATAGATGCAGACCATCGCCAGTATTGGCCTGCATTCCCCTAGGTGGAGCCCCAGTCCCCAATGAAGCCAAAACCCTGAGCTCTGCACCAGTTTTTCAACCAGTTGTTGAATCCCATGGTGAGAGTACCCTAGCCTCATCTATGCCATAGACTGGTAGCACTTCTGAGAAAGTTACCGTGTGTGCTACTTGTCTAAGGCCCTCCCCAACTCCACAAACTCCTGTTACATTGCTTTGATCCCACTCTCAGCCAGGTCATTTGCTCCTAGGTGGACAATGACATCCAGCTCACTGCCCTTGCAGCTTCTCCCACGATCCTGAGTTTGTTTCCTGTCCTCCAAGCTATGGCGCCGGGCAGGCATCTTACCTCTGTTTCCCTCCCTCCCCAGTTCTACCCCCTAACATTGAGTCCCCACCAGAAGTTGTTTCCATCCCTTTTGGTGTCCTGTGCCACCCTCCTGTGGGTTTCAATTGTGGAGGTTCCCAGCATCCTCCTTGGTCTCAACTGCAGGTGCTCCATAGAGGAATCATGTTCCACCGAGTGGTGAATGAATTGAGGAGAGGCACAACTGGAGGATGCCTCTGTTCCACCACCTCACCCTCCCTGAGCCCACCGTGGATGAGAGGCAGGTTTCCCTGAATCCTTGCCAGGTCAGCATGGAGACGAACAACCTCTTTCCTCAGACCAGAGGTGCCTGCAAATAGGGCAGCAACGCAGTCTCCAGAATGTCTCCCAGAAGACTGCTGCTCCAGAGCCAGTGCATTTCACCACTCCCCACATTTCTGTGTCCCTTCCTGTTACAGATGCTTTTCATTCTTTTTTTTTTCTTGTTTTAGTGTGTGGAAGCTTATGAGTGTCTCTACCCTATTCAGTGTGCTGTGCCTTTAAGGATATGAACAGGTGTATGTTAGCTTCATATGAAAATAAGAATCTGGACCTAATTTTTTCTGATTCTTTTTCATGAAAGCATTCTTTTCATATGAACAAAAAATATATGAAAAGGATGCCTTCATATGAAAAAAGAATGGGAAAAACTAAGTTCAAATTCTTTTTCGTATGAAGCATCCCTTGTATGCTTTTTCATTCATACAAAAATGCCTTCATAAAAAAAAAGAATTTGGACTTAATTTTTTCCCATTCTTTTTTTGCGTGAACACATCCTTTTCAATATGGCTTTTTTATTTATATGAAGAAAGAATGCTATCATACAAAAAAGAGTTTGAACTTAGTTTTTCCCCAGATTTGAACTTTAAGAAGTCATAACTCCTTACAATCTATATATCAGAAAAAGGTCTTAATGAGTACTACAAGAATAATACACAATACCTGATTTGCAAAATGTAGGAGAGGTCAAATAGTAATGTTTTCCTCTTGCTGCTTGCAGGGTGGGGGCAATAAGTTTGGGAACCCTAATACCACACTTCCCTACTTTTGTCAGTTTAACCCTAATTAGTGCATTAGCAAAGCTTTTGCAATGAATAGATATACATCCTGTTTCTCAGTTTTGCAATGTTTGCTACCTGCACTATTTCCTGTTTATTTGCATTTTATAAAATGGGTGGGAAAACACTGCATCCTGTCTGACCTATGCATTGAGAAAGCACATCCCACAGGTAAAAAAGTGCTGGCAATCAGGACACAGCACACTAACAATATTAATGCTTTTCTTCTAAATCGTGATTGCCATGACAAACATAGCTTCCTCCTTCAGTCACAATAAAAGATCACCAAGGCCCTAAAACTAAACTCCTTTAAAATCAAAAGAACACACTGATTAAATGATCTTTCCTTTATTTCCCTTCTTACACTTACACAAATTAAAATTGAAGTACTACTCACAGTTTTTTTTGGTGGTTATTTTCTGACCGTAGCCACCCCTCCATCCTTATCTGTGTACCAGGAAATCATTTTGGCTTGCTCTGCCCCAGGTACAACTGATTCCCTAGCTTTACTGAGGCCTTGTGTTGTTTATGTTTGTGTGGAGAGAGGTGAGCAACCAGCCAGCCCATAAAATTATGCAGATGTCTGAATTCCTGCATTTCATGATAAATAAATATTCCATCTATTAAGCGTGTGGCTAGACAGATGCTTGACAGCTGGGAGGGACTGCCTTTACTAGTTTTTAACAAAGAAAATACCTGTTTTTAATTAAAATAGTTGTGTTTTTAGTTTTCTCAGTTTACCCTATTTTGTAAGTGCAATAAGACACTTTGAGTTGAATATTGTTGTGGCACAGTGCACTTCCAGAGGATCAAGGTACTCTGCCTGAGGCATTGTGCTCACTGTGCATCTGAGCATGCACTGTGCCAGCACGATGCACATCCCACCATGTCATTAGGTATATTCCTCTAACAGCGACCAACATTACAGCAACTACAGTGCTAGGTCACTGTAGTGTTGGAGCTGGACCCTGGCACTGTATTCTGGGGTCCTGCCCCTCCCTAATCAGCTCTGACTTGGAGTTGATTATATTAAGTGGAGTCCAGGGGGCACAGCCCCCAAAGAAAAACTATGATAGGCAGTGAGAAACCTTATGGCGACCCCGCAATGCAGTCGTGATAACGGTTTCATGTATGGTCATTCAACAAGATTTTGTTGACGCATCGATCGCAGATCCATGTCATAATGCTTATGTTTTGTGCAGCTGTATGCTCTGTCTTATACCTGTCTGTATTAATGCTTCTTGTATCCTTCCCCAAGGGTCTCACCTGAAATTAGCCTCCGCTCAGTGTGCATTTCCTGGTCACTCATTTCTAAATAAATAAATTAAAGAATAGATTAAATTGAGGACACCCACATGGCAACACAAGTGCTCTACTTGAAGTCTACCCATCTACCCTTAGTGTGTTCTTAGGGACTGTGCATTCTGCTGTTAGTGTGACCACTATTAGTCATGCAAACTGCAGAATTCCACTAAACTACAATGTAGCGTGCAGCTTGCATGAGTGGCGTACCTCAGTTTTGCAAAACTTGCCATATAAAAGATTGCTGAAAATGAAATTTCTGAGGCTCAAAGAGGTAATCTTTTTAACTTAATAATTCAGTTCTGTTCAAGTTTATTGATCAGCAATATTGCCATTACAAATGATTAAAAACTACACATTTGTATGAAAAGACTCTTAGCATGACAATGCCCTTAGGCCAAACCTAAGTAACCTGAAGTTTCAGGTTTTAACTCAAAACCACTTGTAGGCTATGGGGAGCAATAAAAGTCATAAAAACATATTTTGAAACCTTTCTAACCTTCTGGAACATTGAAATTGCCCAATCGACAGTTACTAAATTAACGAGATCCAGAGATCTTGGGACAGGCTATGTACATGTAGAATTTCATGTTGTTTGATCTAGCGACGGTCAAATTATTTAGGTGCAAAAATCGGGGTTTAACACAGAGCAGCATTGTAACCCTATGTGTAGTGCACTACTTTGTCCACAGACAGCCCATCTGCAGGCTTCCCAAGCTGTTCCTGTGGCCCTGGCTCTCTCCAAGAAGGCCACAGCTAACAGACCACCCGACTGACCCTGGACAGATTCAGACAGCCCATCTGCAGGCTTCCCAAGCTGCTCCTGTGGCCCTGGCTCTCTGAGCAGGCCACAGCTAACAGACTCCCGCGAATGACCCCAGGACAGATTCAGCTGAGGAACTGCCACCCAGGCTCCAGCTCCTAAGCCGTGATTCGGCTGCAGGCGGTCGGCGCCCCTCTGAGCCGACTCGAAACTGCAGATCGGACCCAAGGCCCTACAAGGTAATGGCAACTGCAGCAACCCACACCTGATTGCGAGCCCTCTCAAACCACACTCTGATTGGTCCTAGCGAAAGCTGGCTTCTGCTCTTTGATTTTAAACCCTAAAAATGTTTATGTTGGGACAAATGTTGGGACAAATATTAAAAGCTGAAGTGTTAACCCAGTCTGTAATTGAAAGGACTTGAATTGTGGTTTGGGAAAGAAATCTAGTGTTTACAGCCCTTTCTCTGCATCGTTGCACTGGCCCTAGACACTTTGGCCAAAGTAATACACATCCTTTGTTCTGCAAATTTTGGACTCCCGCTGTTCTGTTTAACCCTTTATGTGAATCCCTTTATTAATCCTCACTCTCCTTCTCTCCCTCAGCCGAGGAACTGCCACCCAGGCTCCCAGCTCCTAAGCCACGGGATTCCCAGCTACCGGGCGGTCAGTGCCCCTAGCTGATGCTTGAGCCTGCAGACATGGACCCAAGGCCCACAAGGTACAGCAACTGCCGAAACTTTTTTGACTGCCCCTCCCTACCTCCTCGCTGATTATTAAATACAGTAGCTCCCGCCAAAATATTAGTCCACGCCCCTGGCGCAGTACCCCACCAATAGAGACTGAGCTTGTGATCTCCCTCTTCTCTGTCCAGCCTACAGGATCCAATTCTCAGGGCCTCA
Source organism: Neoceratodus forsteri (assembly GCA_016271365.2). Taxonomy (NCBI): domain Eukaryota; kingdom Metazoa; phylum Chordata; order Ceratodontiformes; family Ceratodontidae; genus Neoceratodus; species Neoceratodus forsteri. The sequence continues at coordinate 55,945,688 of CM028129.1, forward strand.
CCTTACTAAAACGCATAGGCTATCCTTGACTGTGCCTTCACCATTAAATATTTTTAATGCTATCAAATTCAGGTTCGACCTGGATCAGAAAGCTACTGATAAACTGCATTAATCCAGCAACCTCACTGGCCCGAGCTAATTGAGTAGCTCCTTTTGAGGTATCATCATGTCGGCCCATATGGCTCCTTATACTGCCCCTTCTTCTGCTGATACCAGCTGCCCAGCATTGGACACCTGAACTACCATCATGTTTGGTCTACAATGACACCTTGTGCTGTATACCACATGGCAACTTATCCTTTAATTGCCTCCGTGATTCCAAGTACCAATACCTCGAATCCTGCTTTTGGACCACACATACCAGTAGTACTTATAACACTCCCCCACCACAAGGCCCACCTCCCACCATGCAGACTTCTATCTCCTCCCGCCTATTGCGGTAGGGGTACTAGCTCTTGCTACAACAGATCAGCTCTTCTATGGTGGCTACTTTCCAGTCCTAAAACATCAGATCTACTAGACGGAGAAAGGCAGGAATTACAAGCTTATAATTAGCGCTGTTAGAAAAATCCTACTTATCGTCCTGCTATGTTCAGACAACGAGAACTCAACCCTGGCCACCCAGAAGCTATTGCTTCACCAGCAGAACTAGCAAATTTAAAAGGAATAAGCTTCTTGCATATTAATGTATGTAGTAGCCTCCTTAAAAAGATAACCTTAATACAAACTTGGGTAAATCATACCTTTCCTGACATACTTGTGATTTCCGAAACTTGGCTTAGACCCAGCACCACTGATAGAGAAGTAAACATCCCCAGCTATGCCTTGTTCAGAGCTGACAGGCATGCCAGAGGAGATAGGGTAGCTATCTACGTTAAAGACAAATTTTCTGCCTTCTGCTTATCCTTGGCATCTGTCGCCAGCCAATTCGAATGCCTAATTCTCAAAGTGGAAATTACACAAACTACTGCACTCTGCGTAGTAGGATGTTACAGACCACCGTCTGCTGGCCTACAGCTTGTGTCATATCTAAGTGACAAGTTGGGACAGGGCTGCCAGAAACTATTATTTTAGGAGACCTCAACTTTGACTGGCTCTCTAACACAACTGCCCCCTTATATCCTTCTGTGATGAACATGGGCTGATGCAACTTATTACTGAACCAACACACCCAAATGTGAAGAACCCCAGTAAAGGTACACTTTTAATGTGCTAATGGTGAGCAAACCTCATCTCATCTCTTCTCCCACGCTGATGTCTTCTTCTCAGGACGCAGCGACCATTGTTTTATTGCGGGAGTAAGATCCACCAACAACTCAGCACCCATCAGCAAGTTCTCTATGAAGAGATCCAGGCGCAACTTCAATGAACATGCCTACCTAAACGAGCTTAAGTACTCCCCTCAGTGGCAAGATATCTACCTGGCCAAAACGATTACGTCAGCTACAATATCTTCCACAACATTCTATCAAGGGCCCTTAATAAGTATGGTCCCCTGATTAAAGTTCAAACTAGGATCAAAACCTGTAAATGGTTCACCCTCAGATCAAGTCCTTCCTTCTAGATAGAGTTAAGCTCTGGAAAAAGCACATGAGATTGAACACTGCAGAGGACTGGAACCAGTTTAGGAGACTACGAAATTTATGTACCAAAACAATCAGAGAATCGAAGGCCACCTTCTTAAAATCCGAACTCGACTCTGCCACAAAGAGCCCAATCAAGCTCTGGAACACAATCAATGATCTGCTAGGCACTCCCCAGGAAATTCATTCCCGACCAAGATTACCTCTGACAACTCGACTATAACCGAAAAGATGGATATACTTGACGCATTCAATAACCACTTTGCTACTGCAGACATGGCATTTGATAACTCCTGCAAACATACTTTCCACAGACTGCCAGCCAACTGCCTGAAACTCTAATAGCTTTGCTGCCTTTCTCGCTTCAACCTGCCTCACTGAAAGAGGTAGAGGACCTCTTGCTTCAGTTGGATACTAGAAAAGTGCTGGGGCCGACACTTGACCACTTCTTCCTAAAATTGCCTACCACATACTAGCAATACCCGTCACCCACCTTTTTAACTTATCCCTGTCTCAGGGCACCTTACCACCTATATGGAATACAGCATATGTCATACCACTGTTCAAATCAGGTGACCCTGGCGATCTCAATAACTACAGGCCAATTTCTCTCCTTCGGTCCTGTCCAAGCTCTAGAAAAATTGTAAATGCACAGCTGAGGACTCACCTTGAGTCTAGGGAACTGCTAAACCCTATGCAGTCCAGATTCAGAGCTAAATATAGCACTATCTCAGCCCTCGCCAAAGTTACTAATACTGGCAGCGTAATCTTGAGACAAAAACTTTATTTGTGCTGTTTTCCTTGATCTAAGCAAGGCTTTCGACACCGTCGACCATAGTCTGCTCTCTCCTCCCTTCAAACCATAGGTGTCGACCCCTTCTCTCTGCACTGGTTTACTGACTATCTTACAGGGCGCCTTCAACAAGTTAAAGCGAAGAGGCCTGTCCCCTTAAAACTCTGCAAGAGGGGTACCTCAAGGTTCTATATTAGGGCCCTTACTTTTTGCAATCTACACTAATAACATCGACTACTGTATAAAAGAAGCCAACATCCATCTGTTTGCAGATGATACAGTTCTCTACATGAGTCGCCCAACACCTGAAGCTGCCTGCAATGACCTACAGTCAGAATTCAACCTTTTAGAAACCAACTCCTCAAAAAGCTACTCCTTAACGCCAAAAAACTAAAGCGAAGGTCCTCTCCCCTTTCATCCATACAGCTAATCCTGTGTCCAGTGGGACAGTTCCCAAATTAGCACAGTTCTAGGTGAAAAACTAGAATTTGTTACAAAATTCAAGTATCTGGGAGTTTAGATAGACCAAAGACTCTCCTTCATTGAACATATCGAGGATTTGCAAAACGACTTCGCAAAGGCTTGCCTGTTTTTAGAATCAACCAATTTCTCACCAGAGATGCCAAGAAACAACAGGTCCAATCCATTTTCCTATCATTGGTCGATCACACTGATTTCCTCTACAGCCAATGCTCCAACTCTTACATGGCTAAACTGGACACACTCTACCATCGAACGCTGAAGTTTATACGGGACTCCCTCGACACGCATCACTTCACCCTATATGTGGCAGTGGGTGGACATCACTAAAGTTCAGGCGCCCCAGAACGCCACTCTCTGGACCTATAGAGCCATCTCTAATAAGCTGCCTTACTATATCTCCTGCTGTCTTCCCTGAGTATATTGGGAAATCTGCGTTAAGAAGTTACTCAGCTATTACACTTAAAGTACTAAAAGCAAAATCCGCCGGCAGGGGCAGCCATAAGCCTCGTGCTGCCTACCTTATGGAACGATCTACAAAAACCCTCAAATTAAGCACTCTAATCAGTATAAATGCCTTCAAGATGCTTTATTTCTGTACAATCAGAGAAGTATGTAACTGCTTCACCCACTCAGACCAGTACGGTATCTGCACTGGTATATAGCCACGCCTAGACCCAATTTTAAGTACTGACCCCCAGCTTGCTCCTCATAAGCCTAATTGTTCTCTCTTATCCCCTGTCTTATCAACACTAGGCCCTTCCATCCCTTAGCCTTCCTTTCCCAACCTCGGATAGGAGCTCACTACCCCTGGTTGTGACATCCTACCATGCCCGTCTTTATAGCATTCAATCCTAGGGCTCACACATACTCCTTTTCTCCATCCACCTTCTCTACATCCCATTTTACCAACTCCTCTCTGTGCACTGTGCCCTCTTAGCCTTTCTCCCCCACCTCCCTCCCTTCCCCCACACCTCGCCTCTACCTGGTGTATATATATATTTTTTCTTCGTTGCTTCCTCCTGCAACCTTAAATAACCTGCTTTTTCTTCCTATAGACACTTCTATGTATATAATACCCTGTAATCTGTACAATATCTGTATAATTCTATGTACATATGAACTTCTTTTCTTCCTCTCTGTAAACAGTATTATCTGTACTGCCTTGTAAATATCTGTGTTGACCTGTATATACAATTGTTCATGCTCCAACCAGGTCGATCTTGCAAATGAGCTTCTGCTCAATGATGAACCCTGGTTAAATAAAGACTTGATTGATTGATTGATTGTCCTATAATGTAACTGAATAAAACTCAAATTCAGTTACTAGAATTCAAGTGGAAAGATCAGGAAGCGTATGGTATACTGTATATAACAGCTTCCTCAGTATATGGTATATTGTATATAACAGCTTCCTCAGTACATGGTATATTGTATATAACAGCTTCTCTCAGTATCTAACAGTGTGTTGTTTATTATTATATTTTTGGTAACTGGGTAAGGCCCACTAGGCACAAGTGCCTGTTTTCAGGAGTGACCCAGGAGCACTGGTGGGGTTAAGTGACTTGCACAGAGTCACACAGTATGCAGGTGGGGGTTGTGGAATCAAACCCATCTCTGCTGGATGTACCAAGCTCATTCACAGCTCCTTATTGTAGCCTCTATGCTATACTACAGCCCTTTATTATTATTGTAACTGTACTCTTTTCAATTTATAGCACTAAATTGCTGATGGAAACCTCAAAATTGCCAGCGAGAACTGAAATTTCCCATAGAAAACAACCAAAGTCTTTTCAGCATAATCTCCTTTTACTTAATTGACCTTTTCAAAAAGTATGCCTTTCAAATTCAAAAGAAACAGAACTAAAGCTTTAAATGGTCAGAGGCATCCAGATATAGTTGTTTTCAAGTATTTACCCAAATAGCCGAGGTTATAATTTCTGGCCAAATATGGGGAATGGTAAGGTCCAAGAATAACTTGTCCTGCTAGCCTTGACAGAAAAATGATTTCTGCTTCAGCCAGCTCGAGAGACTGTTTCTGGTTTCTGTCATCACTGTGAGGCTGATGGGTCAATGTGCAACTCAATCCAGTCGCTTGTTGCAAATCTAAATTACTGTACATATACTGCGCATCATCACATCTTTCACATGACCTTTGTTAGCTCAACTGTTACTCCTTGCAAAGGATTCAAATTCGTATGTGAGATAAGGAAAATGGGGAAGTTAATGATTAGTCTGGTGTAATCATCACTTCCATAACATCTACGAATGAAGTAGCAATGTTGACATGAAACTGGCATACAGTATGTATAACATTCAGGCTATAGTGTATGAATGTATGGCTACAGTCAAACTTGGTTTCCTCACTGCCATGCAGCAGGCAGGGTGAAACAAATGAGCCCTAATGCCCCTTGTCACCACAGTACTGTGTTACTCTGGTTTTGTGTAGTGTTACGGCTAAAGGAATGCGACTGCAACATGCTGCATGTTTCGGACAGAAAGCAAACATTGAGCTGAAGCTCATTTCCAGGTGTGCAGTGGGGCACATGGAGGTTAAATGATATGCTCAGGGTCATACAGTATGGAAGTGGCAGCTGGGGTTTCAAATGCAGATGTACTGGGCTTTTGTTTCATAGCTTGCTGCTTTAACCTTCCAGGCTGTACTGCCTTCCAAGTCCCTAATGCTTTCAGAGCATTCTTCACCCATAGTTGCCAATAGGCTCAGTGTGGGCTAGTGGTTAGAACCCTGAATTGGGAACCAGAAAATCACAAATTTGAACCTCACTAAAGCCAAATACTCACAGTGTGACCTTAGGCAAGTTATAGTGCTCTGGTTCACCAAGCTGTGGAAATGAGTTAGAAGGTGGACCCCTGGAACTTAGATATTGTACTTTAACTGGGATAGCCTGGGTAAAAAAATGTAAAATAAATATTTTCAGGCCATAAAGATAATTTATTGGGAAATGTTCCTGGAAAGGAAATGTGTCAAGAAGGATCACAACCAGAATAAATACCAACCCAATGTTTTATTTTCATCCATGACTTTTAAAACGTTGCATTTTCTTGGTAAAGTCAGTTCAAAATAATGGCAGGCGCCACTACAGCAATAACTAAAACATCAGTCACCACCTGATGAAGCATTTTCCATGGATCAGCTTCTCACATATAACCTTTAAGCAGTCTCATGAGAAAAAAAAAGTTTTCAATGCAGGGAATGAAGCCTTTGTACAATGCATCGGCACCACTGATGCTCTGCTTGCCACGTAAACATGAGGCTAACAGCAATGGGCTTTATGCAGTTCCACTGAACCGCCTGTGCCTTGAACAAAATAATGGGCCCAGAAATACATTGCAGGAAGAGTCATTCTCCCAGACTTTGCAGTAAACAGAAGTTTTCTAAAGAATTTCAACGGGAGGCCACGTGGTCTTGTGGTTAGAGTAGTGGATTAAGAACCCCAAAATTGTGGGTTCAAACCCTTACTGGAACCAACTCCTTAACATTCAACAAGTGTGGAGAGAATGCCACAAAACAAAACTCATATTTTTGAACCCACTTTGATAGATATCACAATACCTTGAATTCCAGTGCGACACAACTGGCATCTAACAAAGTTGAGTACATCACAATGGAATAGTGAACCACTCAAAGAGCAGCTTGCACAATGCTGATGACATCACAATAGGCATGCGATACTGAAGCCAGCAGTTGAAATCAAACAGAAACAGTTATATCTGCATACAAAGAGATGAGTTAAAATTTATAGCTATTAAAGCAATGCTGTATGAATTGCATAGGCAATAGTCTGATTTAAGAATACCTGTATGCATAAGTAACATTGTGGAAGAACACAAAGGAAGGTATGCCTTTTGCAGATGACACCAAAATCTGCAAATAGGGCTGGACACTCAGGAGGGGAGGAGAGAATGTCTATGGGATCTTGGGAAACTTGAGAAGTGGTCAAAAGCATGGCAGTCGGGGTTCAGTGCCAACAAGTGCAAAATCATGCACCAAGGGAACCCAGGAGGAGCTGTGTATAGGATGAGGGAAGGTACTGGCAGTCTGTAAGCATAGAAGCATAGAACGGAAATATAGAATTTGATGGCAGATATGGACTGCTTGGCCCACCTAGTCTGCCCAATTCCCTACCTAATGGATAAGCTGCAGATCCTAGTTAACCAACAGCCTACTTCCTCCTACCCCCAACTAGGACTGCCTTATGTCTGTCCCATGCATTCTTGAATTCTCCCACTGTTTTGACTCCACCACTTCTTCAGGAAGGCTGTTCCATGTTTCACTACCCTCTCTGTGAAAAAATACTTCATATTACTTCTGAGCCGTCCCCCTTCTATCTTCAACCAGCCCCCTTGTTCTTGCCATCTCTTTTCTGAAAAATGCTACCCTCTTGGACTTTGTTGATTCCCTTGAGATACTTGAAAGTTTCTATCATGTCCCCCTCTCCTCCTCTCCTAGAGTATAAATATTAAGATCCTTTAATCTCTCTTTTGTATGTCTTCTGGTCAGACCGGCACCATTTTAGTTGCCCTCCTCTGGACAGCCTTCATCCTGTCTATGTCCTTGTGGAGAAGGAGTCTCTAGAACTGCATGCAGTATTCCAGATGGGGTCTCACCAACTGTCTGTACAGAGGATAACAACATCCCCCTTTTTATGACTGTGGTGGAGCCTACATGAGTATTGCATGTAAAAAGGAGTGATATCATGATTTCTATCTGTGGAACTGACTGAAGGTGTAAATAGTCTCCTCCACCTTACCCTCCTCCAAGAAATGTTTTCCACCCTCAAATAAATACACTTTCATGTTAATCAATGGTTGCAGGGTACTATTTTCTTTCTTAAATAGGTGGTACAAGAACTGGAACCTGAGTAGTGGGAGGCAGCATTGTTCTTTGGGGAAGTAAGATCCAACCCACCTCCACCCAAGAAGCTCAGTAAAGATCCAGCCCACTTTTCTTTTATTTATTCATGTGGGAGGAGCATGAGGTGAATGTATCATGTTGAAAGAATACTCAGTAGTTTGGGATCTGGACCTAGGAACACAACAACTCTGTGAGTCCCTGCATTTTTAAGGACTAGGAGAACAGAAAATACTTAATGCCTTCAAACTGACTTAAAACCCTTGGAACAAATGATTATCAGCGTCATCTGGTGTCTCAAAAGGAAAGACTAAGTGTCTGAAACTATAGCTTAAGGAATCAGCTTCCAGGAAAATAGACAGCTTTCAGGTATTTCTTAAACATTTATATACTAAAATGGGCACAGAACTTGGTAAACGAGTCTGTGATGAAGTGTATTTTTCTTTTAAGTCTGAGAAGTGGAGTTGACTTTGCACATGTTAAAAATACTAGTTGCAACTAGCAACTACTTGTACAAACAAATGATGTTTTTCCATTTACTTTTTCCTGGCTCAGTTTATATCAGTGAAAGAAAGACTGGGACAACTATCAGAGCTGCCATCCAACTGGACAAGCTATTTATCACTCATTTGTCATTTAAAATAACACAAATGTAGTTTCACATTTTACCATGAGGGAAGCAAGAAGATAAACCAGCATGGTTAACAAATACATTCATGGACACCTGTGAATGAATGGGGTAGTTTTCTTACATTCCTGGTGAGTTAATTACTTCTTGGAACCTGTTATTCCAGTTTTACCACTGTGTTCCTGGAACTTTCTGCATAACAAGTTCCTTAGACACCTCACAGCACCTCATTAAGTCATTTGAGACCAAGCTTTGCTTTTTCCAAATAATATGCCAACTTCATTCTCAGACAGGCAGTTCTGGGCTACTATTCATAGTCTATTGAATCTTCTTAGCTTGCAGTTTGTGACTATAGGTGTTTACAACTGAATGATAATAACCACATTGGCTTCACTTGCAAATACGCAGGCATCTGTGTGTCTAATTTCTGTTTGACTTACTGTAGGTTACAATAGAATCTGAAAAATTCATGACATGCTGTATTGTGATTCAATGAACTGATAAATAGGGAGTCTGGTTTCTTTACAAATTAATTTTCCCTGACCGTGGATGTACTAAAACAAAATTTCTCAACAACATGTTTTTAAATAAATTATCTGGTTTAGGGTGGGGGCTGCCATAAGCAGAATGGGACTTCATAGATGGGGAACTGACAGCAACAGAAAAAAGAAGCATGTTGGCATTAAAAGCTTGGTGGTGTGGATGTAGAGGCACCAGAATTTAAGCATGACTTTGGTAGAGGATTAATTGTGACTATGGGGTGAGGGAGGAGTGAGTCTTGATACTTTTAGCATAACAGTATTCTGAAACTTCAACCTTCAATGGGTTAGACTTTGTAGTCATCTGTACAGTATATCACTAAGCCACATGCAGTGCGGGATGGGTAAAACCAGATCACCAGACCCAGGCCAGAGCTGTAAAATCTGGACTGAACACAGCTTGTGCAAATATTGCTGATTCGGTGGAGCAGCAATAAAAGATAAACTATGCAATACCCTCAATAACTCACTTACCCCAGTTTACATTTACCTGATACCCATTTTAGGCCTTATATAGTAATATCTTCCTTCAAGAGAACAGCTTGTAATGAAATGTGTCAATTTACATTGGCATTTGGGCATGTGCACTTTTATATTATATGAATGTTGTGTGTGAACTGTATAACAGTCTCTAAAAAAAAAACACTTCAAATGTCTTCAAAAACTTGTCTCAACATTGTGTTTATCTTCTACCTTGTCACAACATACAGTTGTCTCAGCAGTGTTTTCAGTTAGGGTACAGTACCTTCATGTATATGATGGCCTGGTTCTGTTGAGTTGATTGCTATAACATTGCATAGAATAAAATGCAAAACATATATGTAACTGTAATACAGATGGTAGCATTATTTTTAATTATACAATGGCAAGGAAAAATGTAAGAAGCTGATTGGCTGCTGATCCATTGAAACAGGGATATTATTACACAATAACATCACCATAGCTTTTGATTTGGATCATTCCTTGCATTTTCTCTTAAGAAATATTTTCCACACTAATAAAAGTATCCTTTAAAATGTATTTTTATTCTGTATAACAACAAGCCATTGTATAATTGCAATAAGGCATTCCAGGGTGTGTGTTATCTTGTAATATCGTCACTCCTGGGGTGGTGGAAACACTGCTTCACCTCATGCTTCAACCCACCCCAGGAATGACATTATTACATGATAACACACCCTGTCATGCCTTATTGCTTAAATATGCCCTTTCTCAATGTACTGTACTTTGATTCAGTTAGTGAATATGCAACAGCCTTCATATGAACACTCTAGTCTTCTCTTTGACTCCTAACATCTATTTGCTTTAGCTATTGTACTTCTGTTTATCTACTGCTACCCATGTACTGTATCTCCAGAGAATGATTCTTATAACTGTCTGCTCTCCGAGCCATTGTTTTTGACTTGTTAACTGTGCTGTCTTTGTATTAGTTTCAATGAGGTGCCTTTGTAAATTAGTTTCTAACTCAATGGTTTGTAAATCTGATATGTTTTAAATAAATAAATGTTTATGTTTAAGCCATGAAACACCCTTATCTAGTTAATGCATTCAAAGTCGTAGTGGCTTTGCCAGAGTTTGTTTTACTGGTGATGCCTCTCCTACAGTATGCATCCCAGTATCCTGTCAGCCCTCCTAACTGCCTTCTCACATTGCTTGCCCACCTTTAGGTCACCTGATAGGACTACTCCAGGTCCCTTTCCATTTTGTTGTTGCTAGTATCTCACCCCCATTGTGTATGCTTCCCTGGGTTTTTATTTCCCAGGTACATTACTTTGCACTTCTTTCTGTTGACTCTAAGGTGCCACAAATTTGACCATTCCTCCAACCTTGACTAGTCCTTCTCATCCTTTCCACCCCACCTTCTGTATCGACCCTGGTGCAGATCTTTGTTCGTCTGCAAAGAGACATACTTTTCCTTCAGTCCCTCTGCAATGTCAGCTGCACGAATCTCGAGCTGGACGTCATTGTCCACCTAGGGACAAATGACTTGGCTAATCATGAGATTAGAGAAGTGCAGAAGGACTTTGTAGAATTGGGGAGGGGCCTAAGACAAGTAACACACACAATATCCTTCTCAGAGGTGCTGCCTGTCAATGGCATGAGTGAGGCGGTACTTTGCACCATGCAGTTTAATGAATGGTTGAAAAAATGGTGTGGAGCACAGGGTTTGGCTTCATTGAGGACTGGGGTTCCACCTGGAGGGACACCAGCCTATATGGCAGGATGGTCTGCATCTGTCCAGGAAGCCAACAAGTCTTTTGAGCAATCGGTTTAAATGCTTCATTGGCAAACTTTTAAACTAGTCAGGGGAGGCACTGATAAGCAGCAGGAAAATCCCAGCCTCTCCCTACAAAACAGGGTACTAAATGAGAAAAAGACAGAGGTAGACAGGTCAGTGGGGATGCTGCCAAAGAAGGTAAAGCCATCAAAAATGGAGAGCAATGAGTACCAATGCATGTAGTCTGAGTAACAAGCTTTCTGAATTAGTGGCCTTGATGGAGGAGGAACATCTGGATATCATGGCAGTCACAGAAACATGGTACACACAAAACCATGACTGGGACATAAATATACCAGGATACACTATCTACAGGAGGGACAGGGAGGGTAAAAGGAGGAGGAGGAGCTCTTTACATAAGGGAAGGAATCAAGGCAACAGAACAAAAGGGAAAACAGGAGGAGAAGAAGCACTGTGGGTAAATTTGGAGACTGGCAATGGCACCACAATCTGCACAATGGTTGTATACAGACCCCTTCTCAGGGGAGGAAATGGACAAGAAATGATAGAAAGAATACTTAGAATGGCAGAAAAGGGGAGATATTGCTGATGGGTGATCTGAATATGCCAGATGTTTACTGGAATGCAGTTGCAGCAGCCACTTCAAAGAGTGGGGATATTCTAGATGCCCTACAAGGGGCATGCCTTAAACAACTAGTATTGGAGCCCTCTCGAGAGGGAGCAATCTTAGACCGGGTTCTCTCAAATGGAGATGAAGAGGATCACAGATGTAGAAGTGGGTAGCCATCTGGGAACTAGCGACCATCGAACAGTATGGTTCACAATAAACACAGCAATAGAGTCAAGCCATACAAAGGCAAAAGTACTGGACTTTAGGAGGGCTGACTTTGCCAAAATAGGTGAGTGCCTAAGAATGCACTAGCAAATGGGCAGGAAGGAGGTGGAAGAACAATGGGAATAATAAAACTGCCAGCACAGAGGTAACAAGCCTTTGTGTGAAGCAAATTAACAAAATGAAACGATGTAAGAAACCACTATGGTTCTCAAAGGAAGTGGCAGTGAAGGTTCAAGAAAAAGAAAGCAGTCTGGAAGTACAAGGAATCACAGAAGGAGCAGGACAGAGAACTGTATCAGTTAAAGCAAAGGAAGCTGGGAAGGCAGTCCAGAAGCAAAGGCCCAAACCGAGGAAAAGATAGCCAACTCTGTTAGAAGGGATACACCTTCTATATACATCAGGGCGAAGAAGACCAAGGGAGGGATAGTGAGGCTTAATAAGAGGAGGGAGGGTGGGCAGAGGGTGACTGTGAAAGGCAGAGATACTAAGCAAATATTTTGCTCAGTATTTACAAAGGAAGTGGGAGGTACCTAAAAAAACAGTAGAAACACTTTGGATACAGAAGTTGATACCAGCCCATTTACAGAAGAAAGGGTTCTGAAAGAACTCTTAAAACTGAAGGTGGACAATGCAATGGGGCCTGATGAGATTCATCCCAGAATTCAAAAGAACTAAGGGTAGAACTAGTGACACCACTGACTACCCTGTTTAACAAATCATGGGAGGATGGGTGGTACCCAAGGACTGGAAAAGGGCAGATGTGATTCCCTTACAAAAGTGGGAGCAAGGCGGAAGCAGAAAACTACAGACCTGTTAGTTTAACCTCAGTGGTAGGGAACATGATGGAATCACTTCTGAAGGAAAGACTTGTTGAGTATCTAGAGGCCAGAGGGCTCAGGACCCAAGGCAGCATGGATTCACAGGGGAAGGTCATGCCAGACAAATCTGATAGATTTCTTTGACTGGGTGACCAAAGTAGTAGATCAGGAGGGGCTGTGAACATGGCCTACCTAGACTTTAGAAGGCATTTGACACAGTCACACAAAGATTAATATACAAGTTAGCCAGCCTGGGGTGGGTCCCAAGATGACAGCCTGGGTAAGAATTGGCTGGAGAATAGGACACAGAGAGTAACAGTAAATGGAGTCACTCTGAAGAAAGGAGGGTTACTAGTGAGGTACCCCAGGGTTCAGTATTAGGACCGGTCCTCTTCAATGTCTTTATAAGCAATATTGCAGAGGAACTGGAAGGAAAAGTATGTCTCTTGCAGATGACACAAAGATCTGCAACAGAGTTGTTGCACAAGGTGGGGTGGAAAGGATGAGAAGGGACTTGGCAAGGTTAGAGGAATGGTCAAATGTATGGCAGCTTAGAGTCAATGCTAAGAAGTGCAAGGTAATGCACTTGGAAACAAAACCCAGGGAAGAGTACACAATGGGGGTGAGATACTAACAACAACAAAAATGGAAAGGGACCTGGGGTGAGTCATATCAGATGACCTAAAGGTGGGCAAGCAATGTGAGAGCAGCAAGGAGGGCTGGGGGATACTGGGATGCATAAGGGAGGCATCACCAGCAGAAAACAGGAAGTTATTATCCCTCTGTACAGACAGTTGGTGAGACCCCATTTGGAGTACTGCGTGCAGTTCTGGAGACCCAATCTCCATAAGGACATAGACAGGATGGAGGCTGTCAGAGGAGGCAACTAAAATGGTGCAGGGGTCTGCACGGAAGACATATGAAGAGAGACTTGAGGAGCTGAATGTATAGCCTTGAGAAAAGGAGAGAGAGAGGACATGATAGAAACTTTCAAGTATCTCAAGAGAATCAACAAAGTCCAAGAAGGTAGCATCTTTCAAAAAGAGGTGCAAAAGAACAAGGGGCACAATTTGAAGATAGAAGGGGGTGGCTCAGAGGTAATTTAAGGAAGTATTTTTTCACAGAGAGGGTTGTGGATGCATGGAATGGCCTTCTGGAGGAGTTTGTGGAGTCAAAAACAGTGGTGGAATTCAAGCATGCATGGGACAGTCATAAGGCAATTCTAGGGGTGGGGTGGAAGAAGTAGGCTGCTGGTTAACTAGGATCTGCAGCTTATCCAATAAGTAGGAAATGGGCAGACTGGGTGGGCCAAGTGGTCCTTATCTGCTGTCAAAATCTATGTTTCTATGTTTCTAATGTCACTTTTAAAGACATTAAAGAGGACCGTCCCAGTACTGAATCCTGCAGTACCCCACTAGTAACCCCTTTTCTTCAGAGTGGACATTTACTATTACCCTCTGCATCCTGTTGTCCACTGGCCTCTAGGAACTCAATAATTCCTTCCTTCAGAAGTGATTCCATCATTTTCCCTACCACTGAGGTCAAACTAACAGGTCTGTAGTTTCCTGCCTCTGTCTTGCTCCCACTTTGTGAAGCAGGAAAGGGACAGGAATTGTCACATTTGATGAACTCAAAGTAGCAGAGCAGTGTGACAAAGCAGTAGGTAGGGCCAGTGGGTTGCTGGGATGCATAGGGAGTGGTATCTCCAGCAGGAGGAGAGATGGTGTTGCAACTGTAATGCTTGCTTGGAGACCGCACCTAGAGTATTGTGTCCAATTCTGGATGCCATGCCTCAGAAAAGGACATAGACAGGGTGGAGGCAGTCCAGAGGAGGCAAGTAAAAAGGTGCAGGGTAGCATCAAAAGCCCTACAAAGAGACTGAGGAATCTCAACATGTACACCCTGGAGAGGAAACCAAGAGGACATGATAGAGACCTACAAGTATGTCATGGGGATGAACAGTGTACAAGAGGAGTCTCTTTCAAATGACAAAGAGCACCAGGCCAGAGGGCATGCAATGAAGTGGGGAGGGAGGAGGAGTTTAAGAGGATTTGAGGAACTACTACTTCACTGAAAGAGTGGTGGATGCCTGGAACAGACTGCCAGCAGAAGTGATGGAGGTGAAAACAATAGGGGTCTTCAAGCATGCATGGGATAGACATAGTGGACTGTTAATAAACAAGCAGGGAGGAGAACAGGTTGCTGGATACCAGTTAGGGTCTGCAGAGACAGACTAGGCAGGGACCATCTTAGCAAACTGGATGGGTCAAACAGTCCTTTTCTGCCAGCAAATCCTATGTTTCTATGATTTTGTGTGTATTGTCACTTGTGAGGGCAAGGACTTTCATAACTCATTCATGACTGCCACTCATGAGTTATGGTCCTGCTCCTCACTCTTGAAGATAAATGACATATTTCCAGTTATGCCATTGCATACTCCCCTATCCGTGTGACCTTGAGCAAGTCAGTTCACCTTTCAGTGCTCCAGCTGATCCAGGTGCAGAAATGGGTAGAAGCAGGACCCCACTGGAAACAAGATGCACCTCAGCTGAACTATCCTATGCAAATAAGCTGAAAAAAACCTATTTTAATGAGGCAACTTACGCCAGTGCTATTCAGATGTTTTTGTCAAGGTCCCTGGTGGAATTCTGTGATTCCATGTCTGCTGAGTAACTCATGATCACCACAGAATATATTTATAGCAGTGGAATTCATTTTCTTGGAGATTTTCACAAAACATGAAATTTTCCCATACTGCCTGACTCACTTCCCACCTTGATTAACATAAAGCCTTTCCCTCGTTCTCAGCATCTGATGACATCGTATCATATATTAGCCGACTGCCTTCTGCCAGTTTGAGTTTGATTTGTTCCCATGGTGCAGTTCTCAGGGTAGCACTGCCCCGGGAGCACCCTTTAGCTTCTACTCCACCTTACTCCTATTGCGGGTTTTGCCTGACTGCAAGGTGCTGCCCAGGGCAGCACCTTGTGCTCCACCTCCCACCTATCCCTTCTTATTGGTGCATTTCCTATTGGAGGCATTTCCATAATATTCTCATTTTCACTTAAAACCCTTAATTCCTCAGACTTTGCAACAATAAGATTTGGGGAAGTAACAGCTGAATTCCTGCCTGGGTGCAGGGGATGAAATCCACCAATAGGGATTAGGTGGAAGGTGGAGTGTGAGGTGCTGCCCAGTGGCATTGCTGCCAGTGGGTGAAATCCACCAATAGGGATAGGTGGAAGGTGAGTGTGAGGTGCTGCCCCAGCGCATTGCTGCCAGTGGGTGAAATCCACCAATAGGGGTAAGCTGGAGGAGGAGCTGGGGCAGCACTGCCTGAGAACCTCCCTATGAGAACAAATCACTCAAGCCTTCTGTCACAGAAACAAATCATTCCTGGTGTAGGAATTAACCAGTCATGCACAGGAACCCTGTAGTGGAAATCAGGCATAAAGTGCTGAGGAGAACTAGGTTTCACTATATGTCAAAGCCTGGAAGGATATAGAAAATAATGACCAGTCCATAAACAGAACTAGTAATAATAAACTGCAAGCATCTTTTCTGGTGTTTCTAAAAGTTGTTCTCAACATTAAAACGCTGAGAATGACTTTGAACCCTAATCAATAGCACCTGTAAGCAAGACCTGCTTGCACAAGTGACTTTAAAAGCGAAACTGTAGACACGCCATATCCCATTTAGTTGAAATACCAATATTTCATCTAGATGAAATACTGGATCTGCTCCATTTCAGAAAAAGATGCTCAGATTGTATTATAGATAAAAAAAACTTGAGTGGGAAGAACAAGCTTGGCTGTCACACCATGTAGGTACTGTGATGCCGTAAGAACACTCGAGCTTTGCTCGTTTTCAATGATATCACAATACTTACTCGGTGTGAGAACCTGCTGTCTTCACACCTAAGGTTATTATTCTCTGTTCTTCTCCTGCATGTAGAAAGATTCAATTTATATAGTCTGTTTTACATGTTTTAGTTTGAACCCTGACTATACAGCATCGTTGGCAGTGAGGATGGTGACTGAGTGAAGTGAACAATTAACCCGGTTACATAACCAGAAGACAACAGCAGAATGCTCTAAAATGGCTTTTCTGGCAGATAAGAAGATTTCTGCTCTGAGGGCCAAGAAGAACTTCAAAGTGTCAGCAGATGGACTTGTGCAGTACCTGAAAGCCAACAACATCAAGACAAAGGAAAGAGAGAGCATTACTTTGGCCAGGCAAAAGGCAAACTCTGACTGGCGTGTTGAGAGCAGAGAAGCCAGGAGAGAATAGTTTGAATCCTGCCTCACTGAGCAGCAGCAAGGCAGGAGTTACAGAGACTTTGAAAAATAAAAGGCTATGTGCTCCAGTGCTTAGAGTACAGGACTGAGAATCAATGGACGCAGACTGAAATCCAACCATTGCCAGTGAGTCACTGCATGATCCTGAGCACATTATGTGTTCGTCAGTTATCCTGCTGTACATTGTAAACAAATACTATCTAATGTTATATGTAAATAATGCAATCGTATGTGTAATGGTCACCCCCATCTAGGAATATGTGGCATGTGCCACTTTTCATTCAAAAGGGCACCTGCCTTACACTATGCAACGCTGTCTCTCCCTTTCTTTCTTTAGCTTTGCCACCATGGGTCAGAGTGAATGGGAACCAGGACAACTAATGCACATGTTAGGGACACCACAAACCATGAGACCACACACAAAACGAATGTCCATACTGGAAGCTGGGATCAAGCAGCATGCATGTTTACTGAACTGACCAATGTCACACAATGCTGAAGGGCATGACCTGCACCTTCTTAAATTTATCTTCAGATATCATCATTACTGCATTCCATTATTATTTCACCACAGGCATACCTTACACCCAGTTCAGTATATTTACTACTGCATTTCCAGGTCTGCCTACCCTTGCTATAAAGGGCTGTACAGCTGATGCTACATTTGTTTCCATTTTATAACTCACTATGCTACAGTGTTTATTTTCATTGCCAAGATTCCATCCCATTACGCTAAATGGGCATGCTGCCACATTACTTCATTAATTACCTCAAACCCTGTTTCTCATTTTCAGGGTCCCTGGAACCCTACTGCTCCCAAGATCTTTTGTGCCTTGGCACCCTCCTTAGCAGGATGAGCACTTCCCTGGGGCAAGCGTTCCTGCGTGAGTATTAGTGTGTCAGCTAGTGACATCAATATGGATATTCAGTACATCAGCATCATGAGCTACTAAATGAATAATGCCTGACAGGGTGGGTGCTATGCTGGGATAACATCCCACCTCGGGTGGTTGGGCTTGGGGCCACTGGCCGAGGCGTCCAACACCCGAGAAGGGATATTATCTAGCATACTACCCACCCTGTAGAGATATTCCTATTATCTAATGGCTCATTGTTTATACAGAAAAAATAATTTTAAAGAATGTGATTTAGTATTTTAAAATATTTTTAAGAAAAGATGCTCAGGGTCCTCAATGATATCATCAGCAGGGATGTTATGCCAGGATAACATCCCTGCTGTGATGGTCAACTGACCAATCAGGAGCCAGGATTCTTTCTTGCCATTGTATAATCCTAAATACATTATATAGTTGGGTCAGTCATGAGTGTCTTCTTCCAACACAACACTGATAGCCCTAGTAGTCAAAAGAAATGGGCTCTATTCGGCCCTATCCTGGGAAGTTACTGACCAGCTATTATCAGGCTCCCTCCACCAGATGATCATTCATTTGGGACCCTCCCCAGGTGGGTTACACAATTACATTCTATGCCTGTTTCTCCTACTGAACAATTTCAGTGGCAAGGCAATTTTATTTATAGGGCCTGATCCAAGGGCCTGGGCCCTTACAGTCATAAAAGTGCAGTGAAAGCATATAAAACTAGCAAGGATGTAAAACATTAAAATACAGCACCCGACCCACAACTTAAGTTAAACAGATGTTTTTTAACTCATTTTAAAAACCTCAGCAGAGGGTTCCTTTCACTTCAGGGGAAGGGCATTCTATAATACCAGAGGTGGCAACTCTGAATACTCAGTACTCAAAGACTTCAGCCAGGATCTGCCCACTGAGAGTAGACTTGCCTCTGATGAATGAAGTGGACACCAAAGAGCATACAGGATGGGAAGGTCTTTTAGAAAGCCAGGGCCCAGATCATGCACAGCCTTGTAATTTAATTAGCATACCTTGAAACTGGTGCATCACCAAATAGGTAGCCAGTATTGTTAATGGAGAATTGGCTTGATATGCTCAAATGGGAGGTCCGGAGCAACAGCTGGGCTGCCGCATTCTGCTCCAGCTGCAGGTGATGCACCAACCTCGTGAACACACCTAGGTAAAGGGTGTTACAGTAATCCAATATAAATGTAACAAGGCATGCATTAAGGTCAACAGGTGAGCAGGTACAAGAAAAGCCTTGATCTGGGTGATGTTTTGAAGATGGAAAAGCCTCTGTGGACAACAGCTGACAGCAGATATTCCAGTGTCAGCTTGGAGTCTACAATGACCCCCATGATTTCAAACCTCTCCCCAGCTCTGAGCATGGCACTAGCATGAAATATTACATTTACCTTTCCAGAAAGGACATACAGCCACTGGTTAGATAAAAATAAATTCTTTACTAGTAAGTGCTACAGATATTTACAAACAGGATATATACAGCAACCAAAAGTTTACACATTTACAGGAAGGAAAAATAATGCAGTTAAACAGACAGATGATTGTTAGAATAGTCTCAAAATCTAGTCTCACCCTAGAGTACATATTTACTACCTGCTACCTTGAAAGGACATTCATCTAGACTGCCTCCCTCACACTGATAAGCTAGCTATCAAGCAGGGTTATCCCTTCTCTGTGACACTCATCAAGAGTGCCCAGTCCTTTTCAACAGCTGTGGAAAGTCAGAGGGAGTAAGTTGGAGGTCAAACTCCTCAATTTATGTGCTCAGGGCTGTAGGCTGGGTCCCTCTGTAAACACATTGGGAACGGTACACTCAAGTAGAACAGACAGACTGAAGGCCTTTATCTGCAGGCAGATTTATATGTTTCTAAAACAGGGCCGGAAAGAATGCTGCCCAATGAGTTAACTGTAGAATCAAGGTGTAACATAGAAACACAGAAACATAGAATTTGACGGCAGATAAGGACCGCTGGCCCACCTAGTCTGCCCATTTTCCTACCTAACAGACAAGCTGCAGATCCTAATTAACCAACAGCTTACTTCCTCCTACCCCCACTAGCACTGCCTTATGTCTGTCCCATGCATTCTTGAATTCCCCACTGTTCTTGACTCCACGACCTCCTCAGGGAGCCATGCATCCACAACCCTCTCTGTGAAAAATACTTCTCACATTACCTCTGAGACATCCCCTCTATCTTCAAATTGTGCCCCTTGTTCTTGCACATCTCTTTTTCTGAAAGATGCTACCCTCTTGGACTTTGTTGATTCCCTTGAGGTACTTGAAAATTTCTATCATGTCCCCTCTCTCCCTTCTTTCCTCAAGGCTATACATATTAAGCTCCTTTAGTCTTTCTTTGTATGTCTTCTGGTGCAGACCCTGCACCATTTTAGTTCCCTCCTCTGGAAGCCTCCCTCTGTCTATGTCTTTTCGGAGATGGGGTCTCTAGAACTGCACAGTACTCCAGATGGGGTCTCATCAACTGCCTGTACAGAGGGATAACAACTTCCTGTTTTCTACTATTGATGCCTCTCCTATGCATCCCAATATCCCCAGCCTTCCCTTACTGCCTTCTCACATTGCTTTCCCACCTTTAGGTCATCTGATATAATTACCCCAGGTCCCTTTCCATTGTTACTGTTGTCAGTATCTCACCCCCATTGTGTACTCTTGCCCTGGGTTTTGTTTCCCAGGTCGTTACCTGCACTTCTTTGCACTGAATCTGAGCTGCCATACATTTGACCATTCATCCAACCTTGCCAAGTCCCTTCTCATCCTTTCCACTCCATCTGGTGTATCAACCCTGTTGCAGATCTTTGTGTCATCTGCAAAGAGTCATACTTTTCCTTCCAGTTCCTCTGCAATGTCACTTATAAAGACATTAAAAGGACTGGTACCAGTACTGAACCCTGTGGTACCCGCTAGTAACCCTCTTCTTCACTGTAGACTCCATTTACTACTACCCTTTGCATCCTGTTGTCTAGCCAATTTTGTATCCAGGCTGCCACCTTGGGACCCACTCCAAGGCTGGCTAACTTGTGCATTAATCTTTGTGGGACTGTATCAAATGCCTTGCTACAAATCTAGGTAGGCCATGTTCACAGCCCTCCTGGTCTACTACTTTGGTCACCCAGTCAAAGAAATCTGGGATTGTCTGGCACAACCTTCCATAAATGAATCATGCTGCCTTGGGTCCTGTGCCTACTGGCCTATAGGTACTCAACAATTCTTTCCTTCAGAAGTGATTCCATCATTTTACCTACAACTGAGGACAAACTGACTGGTCTGTAGTTTCCTGCCTCTGTCCTGCTCCCACTTTTGTGAAGAGGAATCACATCCGCCTCCTCCAGTCCTCAGGTACCACCCCATCCTTCCATGATTTGTTAAAGAGAGTAGTCAGTGATGTCACTAGTTCTACCCTTAGTTCTTTTAGAATTCTTGGGTGAATCCCATCAGGCCCCAGTGCTTTGTCCACCTTCAATTTTATTAGTTCTTTCAGAACCCTTTCTTCTGTAAATGGACTGGTATCGACCCTCGTCTTCAGAGTTTCTCTTGTTTGGTTTAGGTACCTCCCCTCCTCTTCCTTTGTGAATACTGAGCAGAAATATTCGTTCAGTATCCCTGCTTTTCATTGTCACCCTCTACCCACATTCCTTCCCTTTATTAAGCCTCAGTATCCTCCTTGGGTCTTTTCTTCACTACCCTAATGTACATATAAAAGGTCTTATCCCCTTCTTAACAGAGTTGGCTATCCTTTTCTCAGTTTGGCCCTTTGCTATTCTGACTGCCTTCCCAGCCTCTTCTGCTTTAACTGATAAAGTTCTCTGTCCTTCTCCTTCTATGTTTCTTTATATTTCCTGAATGCTATAATTTTCTCCTTAACCTTCCCTGCCACCTCTTTTGAGAACCATAGCAGTTTTGTTCGTTGTGTTTTGTTGATTTGCTTTACACAAAGGTTTGTTGCCTCTGTGATGGCTGTTTTGATTACTCTCCATTGTTCCTCCACCCTCCTTCTTGCCTGCTTGCTAGTGCTTTTCTGAGGCACTTTCTCATTTCCCAAAGTCAGCCATCCTAAAGTCCAATACTCTTGCTTTTGTATAGCTAGATTGTATGACTGTGTTTATCGTGAACCACACTGTTTGGTGGTCGCTTGCTCCGCATGTAGCTACCCACTTCTAAATCTGAGATTCTTTCTCCATCCCCATTTGAGAGTACCAGGTCTAAGATTGCTCCTCCCAAGTGGGTTCCAGTACTAGCTGTCTGAGGCATGCCCTCCTGTAGGGCATCAAGAATGACCCTGCTCTTGGATGTGCCTGCAGCAAAGGTGTTCCAGTTAACATCTGGTATATTCACGTCCCCATCAACAATATCTCCCTTTTTGCCATTCTAAGGAAGCCTTCTATCATTTCCTTGTCCATTCCTCCCCTGAGATGGGGTCTGTATACAACCCCATGCGGATTGTAGTGCCATTCCTGTCTCCAGGGTGACCCAGAGTGTCTCATCTGCTCCCTGTTTACTCTTTAGTCCTGTTGCTTTGATCCTTCATTTACAAAGAGCTACTCCTCCTCCTTTTTACCCTCCCTGTCCCTCCTGTAGATTGTGTATCCCAGACATCCCAGTCATGGTTCTTTGTGTACCATGTTTCTGTGACTGCCACAATATCCAGGCAACCCTCTTCCATCAAGGCAGCTGTCTAGGGAGCTTGTTATATCAGATTACGGGCATTGTTACTCATCACCCTCCACTTTTTGATGGCCTTACCCTTTTAGCCCCATTCCTGTCCTTACTGCCTTTACCTTTTTTACATTTACTTCTGGCCTGCTCCTAACGACTTCTCTACCTTGGTGTTTACCTCACTAATTACTGTTGTTTGTGGGGGAGGCTGGGATTTCCTGCTCCTTTTCAGTGCCTCCTCTGGTTGGTTTAAATGCTTGCCAATGAGCATTTAAACCTCTCACCTAGGATCCTGGTTTCCCCCTGGACAGATGCAGACCATTCGCCCAGTATGGGTCTGCATCCCTCCAAGTGGCCCCCAGTCCCCAATGAAGCCAAAACCCTGAGCTCCACACCAGTTTTCAACCATTCATTGAATTTCTGGGTGAGGAGTACCCCTAGCATCACCCTTGCCATAGACAGGCAGCACCTCCAGAAGGTTACTGTATGCGCTACTTGTCTAAGGCCCTCCCCAACTCTACAAGCTCCTCTTGCACTGCTCTGATCCCATTCCTAGCCAGGCCATTTGTCTCTAGGTGGACAATAACATTCAGCTCCCTCCTCGTGCAGCTGCTCCCATGATCCTGAGGATTCACTTCCTGTCTCTCAAGCCATGGCGCCAGGCAGGCACTGCCCTCCCTCTCCCTTCCTCCCATTTCTACCCCCTAATGATTGGGTCCCCCACCAGGAGTTGTTTCCCTTCCCCTGTGGGGTCTCATGCCACCCTTTGTGGGGTCTCATGAAGGTTCCCAGCATCCTCCTTGGTCTCCCACTGCAGGTGCCTCCGTGAGAGGAACCACTATGCACCAGAAGAGCGAATGAATTGTGTAGAGGTACAGCTGGAGGGATGCAACTCTGTTCCACCACCCTTTACCTCCCTGAGCCCACCTGGTCCAGCCTCTCCTCTTTCTTGGCAACCTCTGAGGTAGTGGCATTGGCCTAGTGGTCCCTGGGTGGGGAGGAGGTTTCACGAATCCTAGCCAGGTCAGCCTGGAGGCGGGCAACCTCCTCCCTCAGACCAGAGAGGTGCCTGCAAATAGAGCAGTATCGCAGCCTCCAGAATGTCTCCCGGAACACTGCCACCCCACAGCCATTGCACTGCACCACTCCTATCATGTCTTATTTAACAACAACAAAATGGAAAGGGACCTGGGGGTAGTCATATCAGATGACCTAAAGGTGGGCAAACAATGTGAGAGGGCAGCAAGGAGGGCTGGGGATACTGGGATGCATAGGGAGAGGCATCACCAGTAGAAAACAGGAAGTTATTATCCCTCTGTACAGACAGCTGGTGAGACCCCATCTGGAGTACTGCATGCAGTTCTGGAGACCCAATCTCCACAAGGACATAGACAGGATGGAGGCTGTCAGAAGGGGCAACTAAAATGATGCAGGGTCTGCACGGAAGACATATGAAGAGAGACTTAAGGAGCTAAATATGTATAGCCTCGAGGAAAGGAGGAGAGGGACATGATAGAAACTTTCAAGTATCTCAAGGGAATCAACAAAGTCCAAAGGGTAGCATCTTTCAAAAGAGGTGTGCAAGAACAAGGGGTACAATTTGAAGATAGAAGGTGGGCGGCTCAGAGGTAATTTAAGGAAGTATTTTTCACAGAGAGGGTTGTGGATGCATGAACAGCCTTCCGGAGGAGGCTGTGGAGTCAATAACAGTGGTGAAATTCAAGCATGCATGGGAGAGTCATAAGGCAATTCTAGGGGTGGGGATAGGAAGAAGTAGGCTGCTGGTTAACTAGGATCTGCAGCTTATCCATTAGGTAGGAAAATAGGCAGACTGGGTGGGCCAAGCGGTCCTTATCTGCTGTCAAAATCTATGTTTCTATGTTTCTATTTTGTGTCCCCTCTCCTGTTTCTCTGTATGCTTACTCTCTCCTCTCTTTACAACTCTCACCCTTCCTGTTCTGGGATAGTAACTTCCTATATTCTTCAGTAGCCTCCTTCTTCCTTGCTCAGTGTCAGACCACCAGCAGCTAGGGGAGAGTGAGTTACTTTTTTCATTTAGGGTTGACAAAACCAATGTTTCTCTGATCCTTCCTCCTGCTGCCAAACAGGAAGTTCCTGTTGACAGTCAAATCCAGTGGCTATAAAAGTAGAAGTAGCTTAGGGTGGCATGGAGGCAATTAGTAAGAAAAAGGCTAGCAACAGAGGGTGTAATTTGAGTCACCTGCTTTTATAGTGTCTAAACCACACCCAAATTAAGCTCTCTTTCCTCCTACTGGTTTAACAAAAGAAACTGTTACAGAACCCTTCCAGCACAGAACACACACTGACTTTCATTCTTTTCTTTCTTTTTTTAACCTTAAATAAGGCCCTTCTACTTCTAATAAAGTATCTGTTTGCTTAAACTCAACAGACACTGACTCCTGCTAAGATATAAGTGTTAAAATTAATAAGAAAATGTAGCTTCTTTTAGTTAGCTGCTTTCTGCTCTAAAAGCAAGGCTAGCAACAGGCAAGGTGTAGATTAACATATCCTGTAAGACCCTCTCTATGGTTGTAAAAGTGGACTCACATGCATTCTTTGGGTAGGAGAACTTAACATTGAGAGAAGGTGAGCAGTTCTGATATCTAGGCGTACATTGACCACTCTTACAATCATAAGAGTAGTCTCAGAGAATGTTAATATATTACTGATCGAGCACAATCAGTAATATATTAAAATTCTCTCCTGTATGTACCTCTTTCCAAGGTAGCTGTATGTGAGACAATTGTCACAGTATAACAGTGTCTCACATGCTGGGAAAAGTGAGTGCTCGAATGGTCAGCAGTGCTCCACAATCTATAATGTCTCAAGTGGGAGCTTCAGATCCTACTTTTGAATACATTACATTACATTCACACGGATTGCAGAGTTATTTGTGCTTGCATGGTGCAGATAAAGTCTTCAGCCAGCATTAATTTCTAGTGACCAGCTTTACATTTGAAGAGCAGGACTGAAGACAATCACTGAGATGTATCACATAGGCTTAGATCATGGATGACATGTGAGGCAACCAACAAATGATAGGTGCCCTGTTCATAGCTCTCACGTGTCCCACATACCTGCATCCTAAGAAAAAAGGAATGCTAGATCTTGTACCACCCTACATCCAACAAATGGTCTGGACAACAAGCTCCGAGCACAATACCAGGGGGACCTCATGTTGCTCACTTAAGATACCTTCAGAAGAACATGCCTAGGGCAATGCTCTTTCTCCTATAAGGTTCTACAATGGATGAATGATCTCCTATTCTCCTAACTGGTGCTGGAAGCCTGAAGCTCTTCAAAACACTATTGTTTCAGCACCTCACCAACTTATCCACCTGCAACTGCCTCAGGTAACCGACTTTCATTTGGTAGCTCCATTTCCCACACTTACAAGCAGCACTAGCCTCCTACCTCTGACACCCCTTTCCTAATTAATTACCTTAATCCACTGCACCTGCCATGGAGGCTCTGTTCCCTCCCATCCTTAATAATGCATGAGGCCCTTCTCATGCTAGCCAAAACCCACAAAATATGCTTGTTAGGCTGTTTCTAAGGCTATGCAAGATGTGCTGTTTTATTTATTTATTTTTATAATTAAGATTTTTATTGATCTGATTACTTAACAAACACACAAATAGTACACACAGGTGAATGGCCCATTATACATTCCATATATGGCTATGTCTAATCAAGTATACACTGGATCCATAACAATATTTTGGGTGCATAACTTTCTGGTAAAGTTGGTCCATTGGTTATTCATGCCTCCTCACCAGTGTGTGGACACATACAAACAAACAACCTACAATACAACACTTACACACACCCCCACCCCCACTCCACCCCCCAGCGGTACGCTGCTCCCCCACTCTTAACCTAACATATTAGAAACTTAAGCAAGGTATAGTTCTCCTATATTTCCCTCTTACAATTTAGCCAGCTAACTAAGAGTATCTGTCCAGCATCTCAAGTCAAGGAGATGCCTCCCTTTACACAGAAATTCCAAATAGGAAGCCATTGAGGTCTTGTGTTTATCTGGCTGCAATCTTAGATTGGCTGTCATCTGTTCAACAGTTGGATCTGGTTGCAGGTGGAAAGCCACTGTATTATAAAGGGTGCTTTATCTGTCAACCATAACTAGTTATAGATTTCTATGCCCCAGCAATCAGGATGGGAACAAGTACCTGGCCTGGGGCCCTGTCACCCCCTGGAGGAGGTTCACCCAGAATTACAAAGCAGGGATTATTTGGGACTTGGGCTTGTAGGATGCTGCTCATGTTTTGGTGACTGGCGTCCAAAACTCATTAATTTTAGAGCAGCTCAGAATATGTGTCTGTGTGTGTGCCTTCTAACCTGCACTCTCCAACACTTCCTCCACTGGAACTCCAAAATGTTTGGTAACTACAGGAGTTTTAAAGTATCTGGCAATACTTGTCCACGAAACTCTCTCAAAAGGAGAAAGCTGTGTTTTTTAGGCTAGCCCCATACTTTGTCCCATCTGATGCTGTTCTCTGGTAAATTTAATTTTGTCTCCACTTTCGGTGAATGGAGCACCTTAAGTTATCTGGCGGGCCTTTACAGGATTTGTATGTGATAGAATCACATGGGCCTTCAGGCTTGTTCCTTTTGCAATGCTCAGAAAGAACTCAAGTACCTGAAGGAATGGGTGCAGCTGAGGTAACCTTCCCTGGCTCCGGATTGCAAAAAATGACACAATTGTAAGTAGGCATAGAAATCTGTTTGAGGTAGGAGGAATTCTGCCCTTAATTGGGTGAAATTCTTTATGGTCTCCTCATCAAATACCTGAGTGAATGTTCTGAGACCACCCTTCTCCATCTTTTGAAATTGGATTATCCCTCCTGACCCGAAATCCAATGAATTAGAAAATAGGCCATGCACTGCAATGGTTTCTCCGATTTAAATTCCTTTAATGAGGCATACCATACCTTCACTGCATTTTAAGTCAGAGGCGTGGGCAAGGCGCTGAGCCAGCTCGAGATCTTCTCCTTATAAAGAATGGCCTCTAACCAGGCCCTCCCAGCAGTCTCCAGTTCTATAGTGACCCAGCTGGGTTTATTCAGTGCAGCCTGCTAAGCTGGCAGGTGTTGTAACTGTGCCGTCCTATAGTACCCTTAAAGTCCAGAACCCCAGACCCCCCCTTGCCCTTATCTAATTTGAGGACTGCCCATTTAACCTGGGTTTCTTCCCAGCCCAAACAAACCTCTGGATTAACCTCTGAATATCTTGCCAGAACTTCTTTGGAGGGTACAGAGGAATGGAATCGAACTGGAAAAGCACTCAGGGCAGAATGTTCATTCATACCATCTCAACCCTACCTGTAATAGATAGGGTGGGAACCAACCAACTGTCACAATCAGCCTTATTTCCTCTAGTAACTTCCGATGGTTCAACTGATTAAGTTTGCTGGAGTCTAGAGGTATATGATTGCCTACATATCTGAAGCTCCCTGTCACCCATCGTAAATTGGTTAAAGTTTTAGTTCTAGGGACACCCCAGTTTCAATTAGTAGGATTTCTGACTTTGTCTCATTGATTTTGAAACCCGATATGCTACCATAGGTCTTCAAGAGGGCTATGGCCTCAGGGAGAGACATGTCTGGGTCCCCCAAATAGAGGAGGATGTCATCCACATAAAGCAAAATCGGTTGTCCACCCGATCCTATCATGCCCCTTAATAACAGGAGGGACCCAAAGGCCTCGGCCAGGGGCTCCATACTGAGGGTAAAAAGCAGGGGGACAGAGGGCACCCTGTCTAGTTCCTCTTCCTATAGAGAGCAGCTGTGACAGTACCCATTCACCCTTGTCTGTGCTGAGGGGTGGGAGTGAGGGCTGCTACCAGGCTCAAAACTTGGGCCCAAAATTAAACTGCTAAAGGATGGCTGCAAGGTAGGACCATTCCAGGTGATCAACGCCTTTTCGATTGTCTAAGGCAACTACTGCCGATTTGATCTCCCTTCCCTCAAGTCAGGGACATTATTGTTAATAATCTTTTGACATTGTCATGAAGTTGTCTACCTGGCATAAATCCAGCGGATCCGGTGGACCAGCTGTGTAATTACTGACTGGAGCCGACTGAACCATCATCCGGGCGAAGATTTTAACATCAACATTGAGGAGTAATGTGGGCCAGTAGTCCCACAGATAGTTCCCTCCTTCCTCTGTTTGGGTATGATCGAGATCAGGGCTCTGGCCCGGTGTCAGGGGTCAGATTCATGAGCCATATTGCAGATTTGAAGCAGGGCTGGAGCTACCTCTTGTTGGAATACTTGATAGTAATAAAGCTGTTGTCTGGGCTGGGGATTTGTTATGTTTAAGACCTTTAATCACCACCCCAGCTCTTCCCATGTGAATGGGCGGTCCAGCAATTGTCCCTGTGCTCTTGAGAGTTGTGGTAGCTGTAATTTCTAGAAAGCTTTTAATATCCCCTGCACTATTCTCTGATACTTTGAGGTATAGAGGGTCTGATAAAATCTATGGAAACATTGGGCTGTCCTCTCGTGCTTGGTTTCTGATTGGCCTGAGATCTCAGGATTAGCCACCGGGACATGCCTTCTGCCATCTGCTTATGAAGCCTAAAGGCTAGCATTCACCCAGTTCTATTCCCACCCATAATATTTCTGAGCCAGAAACCTAAGTGAGTTCTCAGTCTTGGCTGTTACAAGAATGCATAGCTTCTTCCTTGATTTTTATTTTGGCTCGTGCATGCGAGCCAACATATTCTTGATAGTAGCAGATTTGGAGGCGGTCACTCTTGGGTGAATGCAGGGCATGCATCAGTAGATGCGCCCTCATTCCTCAATCAGCCAGCAGCAGGCGCTGACATCACACATCATTAATGTGGCCACCAGATCTAAGAAAAGGTCTGCTGCAATGAAGAAGCTCTCATGCAGCGGGACCTAACACGCATCCCAACGTGCACGCAACATGGTGGCAGTGACTGCCGCCACCTCCCGTCACAATGCCGATGGAAGCCCACCCTGTCGGCATAATTACCCCTCCCATTTAAAATGTATGGTGCGGGGTGTCCAATCCACTCTTGGCATCATGTCATCCCCTCAACGATTTTTCTTTGCTGACCGGGCGCCTAATCCCCATCGGCATTTATCCACCGTCCCGTTTATTTTGCTGTGAAGTCCTCCCATCAGCATAATGTCTCCCACCCTTTGTTGTATACCGGCGGGGTGCCCAGTCCCCTCGGCTCATGCCCCTTCATGTGCCGAATGGGTGTACAATTCCCTGTCAGCTACAGCCTCCCCCCAAAAAAAAACACTTAGGTGTTACGCCGCTGGGAACCCACCTCAGCATTCCAAATCCTCTGCAAAAGAAAAAACATTTTTTTAAACCTGTAAAAAGTATCGGTCCCTCATGGTCTCCTGCCCTCCCACAACCCGCACACCCTCTGCGCACCCTGCCTCCCCACCTCCCCTCACCCCAAGCGCATCGAGTCTGGCTAACGATCTTCGTGTATTGGGAACATGTCTGCACTCTTCAAATCCGACATGAATTCAAAGAAATGCCAGTAAGCAGTATAATGGGCATAAATAGGGTTTTTCAACTTTGGTGCACGTCTCAGCCATTTTTGGGAATTTGGGCACCAGATTTTCAACATGGGTTATTGGGACCCTTCCTCCTTGAATTCAGGCACGGTCATGGCGTTATTCAGTCCTGAAGGTGATTTCACGGTCACTGCGTGGAATCACCTTTCAGGACTGATTAACAAAACGACAGTGCCAGTGTTCATGAGGGGGGCCTCTCAAAAAGCCTATGTTGCAAATTTATGGGAACAATCAAAAATAGCTGTTTCTGAACATGCATGCGCAGTTTCCGCACTCTCATAATTTTGTGAATTTGTAATATTTTCACTCCAGATTTTCAAAATTGCCATTTTCCACACCTCCTTATGAACAGTACAGCTGTCATTTTACATATCTGGCTGAAATGTGTTTTAGCATTTCAGCGCAGAATAGTCTGGTCGCGTGCAAAATCAGTTTTGGGGCAGTTTGAAGAAATGACAGTGACACTGTTCATGAGCAGAAGTCCTAACATGCCTATGCCGAAAATTTGGTGCGAAATTCCATAAAATGACTGTGTTACAAGTGTGCGTTATGCAGTTTCACGCACCTTGTACCTTCCATGAATTTGCAATATTTTCATGCCAGATTTTAAACACTGGCATTTTTCACACCTCCTTATGAACAGTACAGCTGTCATTTTTCACATCCTGCCTAAATGTGTTTTCGCACCTGTGGCACACAATAGCGTGGTCACTGTGCGAAATCAACGTTTGGACAAATTAACAAAACCACAGTGCTACTGGTCATGAGGGGAGGTCCCAAAATGCCTATGTTAAACATGTGGTTAAAAAATCATAAAAGTATTTGGGTTATGGACGTCTGTTGTGCAGTTTCTGTGCATGCTCATAAATTCATCAATTTTGCATATTTTCCTCTGGATTTTCAACGTTGCCATTTTTACATCTCCTCATGAACAATACAGTTGTCATTTTCCACATACTGCCCAAAATGTGTTTTCATCCCTGTGTCACCAAATGGCATAGCCACTGTCAAACCACCTTTCACTAACAAACAGCCCATGTTGAAAATTCGAGGAAAATACCAACACACGCCTATGGTGTTAGGGTTTCAACGTAGCACCCCACCCTGTAGAGACTGACAGGCATCAGGGGTGTGATTTGGGATCATCATTGTAATACTCATACATTCCACCCCACCCACACCCTGCAGCCAGTGACAGGCATCGTGGTGTGCCTTGCACTGTTCAGCCAAAAATTCACCCCATTCTCCTGTACTGCACCACGTCAGCGTATTTCCTTATGGAATGGGGTAAACATGATGCCCAAAGACCCCAAAGCACACACGACACTTGTCAGTGTCTACAGGGTAGGGTGAGTGCAATGCCATGAGCATTATAGCTGATGATCCAAGGCACACCCCAATGCCTGTTGCTCTCTACAGGGTGGGGGTGAGGTTGGCGTCACTTCAATACTTCACTGCCATTCCTATTATCGTCTCTAGCTCTGCCACTGCCAATGTCAATGCCAATGAGACAACATTCGGCATTGACAAATGTTGTTTAACTCCCCAGTACAGCCGTTGAATTACCTTTTTATTTACTTGGTTTAAAGGACAAAAGAAGGCTATAGCCCATCAGGATTGTCTCCACCACCAAGGTGGGAAAAATTATTCCCTGGAGCAGTTGGACTCCATCCAAAATCCAAACCCTTTTAAAGGAAGAAATTGAGTTACTTTCTACCAGATTTTAAGGAAGTGCTTTCCAGACTCTGGGGCTCTTACCGTAAAATAATTTAACCTTTATTCATTTTAGATTTAGCCATATCAATTTGTTTATTGTGGAGCCGTGGGGTAATCCTTTACTAGAAAAGTTTAGACTACATTGGTTCATTAGGTTCAGAGTTCTGAATTTTATATAATAGAAGCAGATCACCTCTGATTGGTCTTGATTGAAGACTTCTCCTGACATACTTGTGATTTCCAAAACTTGGCTTAGGCCCAGCACCACTGACGGAGAGTAAACATCCCCAACTATGCCTTCTTCAGAGCTGATAGGCATGCCAGAGGAGGAGGGTAGCTATCTACGTTAAAGACAAATTTTTGCCTTCTGCTTATCCTTGGGATCTAGCGCCAGCGAATTTGAATGCCTAATTCTCAAGTGGAAATTACTCAGACTACTGCACTCTGCGTAGTAGGATGCTACAGACCACCATCTGCTGGCCTACAGCTTGTGCCATATCTAAGTGACAAGTTGGGACAGGGCTGCAGAAACTATTATTTTAGGAGACCTTAACTTTGACTGGCTCTCTAACACAGCTGCCCCCTTTGCATCCTTCAACAGTGAACATGGGCTGACGCAACTTATTACTGAACCAACACACCAAACGTGAAGAACCCCAGGTAAAGTACACTTTGGATGTGCTAATGGTGAGCAAACCTCATCTTTTTCCCACGCTGATGTCTTCTTCTCAGGCGCCAGTGACCATTTTTTATTGCGGCAGTAAGATCTACCAACAACCCAGCACCCATCAGCATTCTCTATGATGAGATCCAGGCACAACTTCAATGAACATGCCTACCTAAATGAGCTTAAGTACTCTCCTCAGTGGCAAGATTTCTACCTGGCCAAAATGATTACATCAGCTTATAATATCTTCCACGACATTCTATCAAGTGCCCTTAATAAGTATGCTCCCTGATTAAAGTTTGAACTAGGACCAAAACCTGTAAATGGTTCACCCCTCAGAGTAAGTCCTTGCTTCTAGATAGAGATAAGCTGTGGAAAAAGTGTGCAGACAGAACACTGCAGAAGTTGGAACCAGTTCAGGAGACTACGAAATTTATATACCAAAACAATCATAGAATCGAAGGCCACCTTCTTCAAATCCAAACTCGACTCTGCCACAAACAGCCCCATCAAGCTCTGGAACACAGTCAATGATCTGCTAGGCCACTCCCCAGGAAATTCAATCCCGACCAGGATTACCTCTGGCAACTCGGCTATAACCGAAAAGATGGATATACTTAGCGCATTCCATAACCACTTTGCTACTGCAGGCATGGCATTTGATAACTCCCTAAACATACTTTGCTCACAGACTGCCAGCCAACTGCCTGAAACTCCGATAGCTTCACCGCCTTTCTGCTTCAACCTGCCTCACTGAAGAGGTAGAGGACCTCTTGCTTCAGTTGGATACTAGAAAAGTGCTGGGGCCAACATCCTTGACCCTTACTTCCTAAAATTGCCTACTATGTACTAGCAATACCCATCTCCTACCTTTTTAACTTATCCCTGTCTCAGGGCACCTTACCACCTATATGGAAGACAGCACATGTCATACCATTGTTCAAATCAGATGACCCTGGTGATCTCAATAACTACAGGCCAATTTCTCTCCTTCCGGTCCTGTCCAAGCTCCTAGAAAACTGTAAATGCACAGCTGAGGACTCACTTTGAGTCTAGGGAACTGCTAAACCCTATGTAGTCCAGATTCAGAGCTAAACATAGCACTATCTCAGCCCTCGACAAAGTTACTAACGACTGGCAGCATAATCTTGAGAGCAAAACTTTATTTGTGCTGTTTTCCTTGATCTAAGCAGGCTTTCAACACCATCGACCATAGTCTGCTCCTCTCCTCTCTTCAAACAATAGGTGTGGACCCCTCCTCTCTCGCTGGTTTACTGACTATCTTACAGGCGCCTTCAACAAGTTAAAAGCCAAAGGCCTGTTCCCTTAAAACTCTGCAAAGGTTCTATATTAGGACCTTTACTTTTGCAATCTATATTAATAACATCGACTACTGTATAAAAGAAACCAACATCCATCTGTTTGCAGATGATACAGTTCTCTACATAGAGTCGCCCAACACCTGAAGCTGCCTGCAATGACCTACAGTCAGAATTCAACCTTTGCAAAGCCAGCTCCTCCAAAAAAGCTACTCCTTAATGCCAAAAAAACTAAAGTGATGGTCCTCTCCCTTTCATCCGTGCAGCTAACCCTGTGTCCAGTGGGACAGTTCCCAAATTACCACAGTTCTAGGTGAAAAACTAGAATTTGTTACAAAATTCAAGTATCTGGAAGTTTGGATAGACCAAAGACTCTCCTTCATTGAGCATATCGAGGACTTGCTAAAACGACTTCAGCAAAGGCTTGGCTTGTTTTTTAGAATCAACCAATTTCTCACCAAGATGCCAGAAACAACGGTTCAATCCATTTTCCTGTCATTGGTTGATTATGCTGATTTCCTCTACAGCCA
This sequence comes from Neoceratodus forsteri, assembly GCA_016271365.2. NCBI lineage: Eukaryota > Metazoa > Chordata > Ceratodontiformes > Ceratodontidae > Neoceratodus > Neoceratodus forsteri. The sequence continues at coordinate 55,980,174 of CM028129.1, forward strand.
ATGCCCCAACTCTTACATGGCTAAACTGGACACACTACCATCGAGCACTGGGTTTATAACAGGACTCCCTTCGACACGCATCACTGTACCCTATATGCGGCAGTGGGGTGGACATCACTAAAGTTCAGGTGCCACAGAAGCGCTGCTCTCTGGACCTATAGAGCCATCTCTAATAAGCTGCCTTACTATATCTCCTGCTGTCTTCCTGAGTATAATTGGGAAATATGCATTAAAAGTTACTCAGCTATTACACTTAAAGTACCCCAAGCAAAATCCCGCTTTGGCAGGGCAGCCATACGCTTTATGCTACCTACCTTATGGAGCGATCTGCAAAAAACCTCAAATTAAGCACTCTAATTGGTATAATGCCTTCAAGATGCTTTATTTCCGTACAATCAAAAGTATGTAACTGCTTCACCCATTCATTCCCAGTACCGGTGTCTGCACTGGTATATAACCATACCTAGACCCAATTTTAAGTACTGACCCCCAGCTTGCTCCTCACAAGCCTAATTGTTCTCTCGCTTATCCCCTGTCTTATCAACACTAGGCACATCCATCCCTTATCCTTCATTTCCCAACCTTGGATAGGAGCTCACTTCCCTGGGTTGTGACATCCTACCATGCCCTGTACTTTATAGCATTCAATCCTGGGGCTCACATACTCCTTTTCTCCATCCACCTTCTCTACATCCCATTTTACTAACTCCTCTCTGTGCACCGTGCCCTCCTAGCCTTTCTCTCCCTACCTCCTCCTTCTTCCCACCTTCACCTCTACCTGGTGTATATATTTTTTTCCGTTACTTCTCCTCCTACCTTAGATAACCTGCTTTATCAAGACCCTGTAATCTGTACAATATCTGTATCGTTCTATGTACATATGAACTTCTTTTTCTTCCTCTCTGTAAACAGTATTATCTGTATTGCCTTGTAAATACCTGTGTTGACCTGTATATATAATTGTTCATGCTCCACCCAGGTCCATCCTGCAAATGAGCTTCTGCTCAACGATGAGCAGCCTGGTTAAATAAAGACTTGATTGATTGATTGATTGATTGAAGAGAGTGTAATCTGGTTTCTTGAAGTCTACCACAATAATCCATTTTGGACAAATGTGGGACCATTTTGGTAGATCTCCTCTGATTTTTTCTATTCTGTCCCTGTCCTGTCTTAAATAATGACTCCAAAATGGGGAACCGTAGTCAGAATATGGCCTTACATGAGCTCTATACAGTGGAATAATACATTCCTGAGTCCTGGAAACAAAAGATTGTTTAATTCTAGTAAGCAATGCATTAGATATTTTGGCTACCCTAGTGCAGTGGTCAGTAAAGGATAATTTATTGTTGACAAGGGTTCCAAGATCCCTCTCTGCTACAGACACACAAAGGGGATACTATTTAAAAAATAGATCTGTTTGGGATTATTCCTACCAAAGTGTAATACATGACACTTATCCAGATTAAGTAACATCCTATTAGAGTCTGCCCATTCTTCAATAATTTTAAGTTATTACTAATGCTGTCCTGTTTAATGTTGTTAACATAGGTGCCGGGTTATATGGGCCCTTGGAGCATAGGCTCAGCAATAATCTGAAGCGGGCCAAGCCCCAGCAATAATTTGGCCCGAGTCAGTTTTGATTTTCCCTCTGACCTGCTAGGCACACACCACCCCCTCTGTGTGACATTTTGCAATGCCCCCGTGTGAATGGAATGTCCCCCCTCCTCCTCTATTAGTGACATTTTTTTTATCTGGAGCTCGTAGAAAATTCAATGCACTTGCACAAAGAGAGTGGGCACTCATTGGGCGGAAGTGAGATTTCAGCCGACGAGTCAACGCAAGAGTCCCGAGACAGTACGAGTGGTTGAGCCAGTTTAGCAGTGCAGAGACTAATTGGCCCAGGAGGAGACCCACAGCAGGCTGGGCGGTGGCCCAGCCAGAAGAAGCTGCATGACGATCGGAGAGGGAGTGAGCCAGGGTCGGAAGAGTGGCAGATATGGTAGGGGACCTGCTCTGGAGTCGGTAGGCCATGGGCTGCTGGGGGAGGAGAGTTGTCCTCCTTGTTCTCATAGTGGTGGTGGTGGGCGGTGCGGTGGCTGCAGTCGTCATCATCTAGATAGGACACGTGCTGAGGAGGAGGACCATTGTGGATAACCGCCACACAAGTGACAGTACAGGTAGGTCCTGGCTGGACTCGATATTAGGCCATGAGTGGTGGCTCAGCAGGTCATTGTAGGGTCGCTCGCTAATGAGTTAGGCAAGTGAGACAGGGCAGCTGCAGCTTGCTAAGGGGTCAGAGTCTAGTCTTGGAGAACCACCAGATGAAACGGAGGAGGAGTGAGAGCCAACAGCAGGTAAATAAGCTCAGGGAGACAGACAGGGAGCCAGATCCTCAGGGAAATTTGGGACAGTTTACTGATGGTCTCATTGTGAAAAGCAGAAAACGTGGACTATCCCAATCCTTTAGGCATTAAGCGTGATCTGTACTTTTATTTCTAACTAAGCACCTTAGCACACATCTAGCTTCCACTGCAGTTTACACGATGTCATATTCCAGAGCATGTAGAACATATGTTTATTTCTTTTCTGTGTCATGTCTGTAAAGCAGTAGCACAAACCCTTTTTCCAATCTGACAATGGATACAGATCCCAACAGTGGCTGGATGGGGAGCACTTTTACACTAGTACTCCTAATCAGAAATCTCCAGCTACATGGCACAGTCAGACTTACTAAGGGCAGGGAAGCCTCTGTAGTTAAATTGCTACCTGATTAATCTTGCATAACAGCATGCTATATAGAACATAGCCTGGCTAGAATCAACCAGCTTACATAGGCTTGTTTGGTAGCAGTTTTGGCATTGTTGACTGAGAAAGGCACACTGATAAAGTGAGGACAATGAATGCAATGTACAGTGCAAAAATCATATGGCACTAGATATTGTACATAGTTTTACAAAGATGCATGGTGGTAGCAGGTAATAAATCATGAAAACTGTACAACAATTTGTGTTCATGTGCCAAGGTAAATTACCAGCCAACCAAAGCCTGTGTGTGTCTAGCTGCAGAAGCAGAGAAGGCAGAGATGTGCCAGCAGGAGAATTTTAAAAGAACAGTGCAAAAACTAGAGATGTGTAGGAAGAAGAAAATTATTCCAGAAAGTTAGAAGGCAGAGAAGGTGGTCTGACCAGGGAAGGTTTACAGTGAGGGAAGTGGAAAGGTCTAGTGTTAACAAGGAAGTACAGAAATATAGCTAGTGATGACAGGTAAAGGCCTCATGGCTCATCCAGTCTGTCCAATCTTCCATATTGTACAGGATGTTGCAGGTACCCTAGGGGTCATTCATACGCCATCAATCATACCATCATCCCCACCTGCTTTTATTATTACCATATGCCACCTGTACATAAACCCTACTACAATTTTGGTGCAGACCGCTTCTCTTGGCAACTTTGTCCACTTCAAACTACTGCCACTCTTTAAAGAAATACTTCCAGACATTTATTCTGAACCTTCCTCCTGCCAATTATTTTAGAGTCCTCCCCTTGTGCCCATGTCTCATGTGAACAGATAAGATTACTGCTTGCCACCCTGCTAGTTCCATGTAGAAATGTATAGGTTTCTGTCATGTGACTCCTCTCCTTCCTGGCCTGTAGCACGTACTCGTACAGGTCCTTCAGCCTTTTCCCATGCTGACCTTGAATCAACTTGGCAGTGCTCTGTACTTGCTTCACCCTGTTGCTTTCCTTCTTCAAGTGTGGACTCCAGAACAATGTACAGTACTCTAGTGTGGCTGCACCTGGGATCTGTACAGGGTAGAGTCCCTCTCAGTCTACTGCTGCTGCTACCTTTACCTTAACATTAGGGTTTGCCCTTCCCACTACTTTAGCAGACTGCACTGATTGTTTCAGGTTGTCTGTAATTACCTCTCCTGGTCCCTCTCCTCACCTGGTTGCCTATTCTAACTTTACTACCCTCCTCCTCCTCCTCATTCTGTACTCTTTTCTCTGGACCCAGGTCCTCCCTCATTGTGCTCACACCCTTCCCATTGTCCACCCTGTCACAGATATTGGTACCTTCTGCAAAGAGGCAGATCTTTTTGTATATCCTCCCCACTGTTGCATATAAAGACATTACAAAGGACTGGGCCAAAATATAGCTTCTTTGGGAGCCCCACTTGTGACCTCACTGACCTGGAGAATTCACCTTTTAAACAACCCTCTACATTCTTCTACTCATCCAGTTTCTGATCACCCCGTGACTCCTCCCATGCCCATGTCACTCATTTTTTTTTATTTAGCAATCATTCATGTGGGACTGAGTTAAACGTAGTGCTAAAGTTCCAGAATAGAGCATCCATTGCCTCACCTTTATCAGCTGCTTTTGTGGTATGTGTGATTTTGTATTTCTTTGAAACTTGGCTTCTCGGCCAGTGCCCTTTGGGTAAACATTGCCTCTGTGCTTGTGTACTGAGGTTCTTTGTTTTTAGTTTGCTTTTTGTGACCCAGTTCAGTAAGTCTATCAGATTCATCTGATAGGACATCCCTGATGAAACTTGCTGCTTTTGTTTCTGTAATCCATTTGCCTCCAGAAAATCCACCAGTCTTTCATTTAGAATGGTCTTCAGCATCTTCATGATAATGGACATCAGGCTTACTGGCCTGTACAGTAGTTCCTATCTCAGGCTGGCCCTTTATCACTATTATGCTGGGGTATATTTGCTGTCTTCCAGTACCCTAATGCAATTGTGGCATTATTCAGAGAGCCTGAGTAAGATAGTGTGAGTTGTTTGTTTGTACAATCAAGGCAGCACTGTGGAGCCTTCACAGAATCACAGCCTTGCAAGTAATCATAACGTTAGTTCAATGCTATGCAGTCATGAGAGCTCTAGTTCTATAGTCTGGGTGTATTTCCAGCGGTCATTCAGGTGAGCAAAGTGAGTCTGTTCACTGATGACACCAAAATCAGAGTGGTGGATGGATGGAAGCAGCTGCAGTGGAACATAAGCAAGCTAGAGGAGTGGACAGAGAGGTAGCAGCTGAGGTTCAGTGCAAAAGTATAAGGTTATGCACTTCAGGGTGAAGAACCCAAGGAGAGAATACTGCCTGGGGGGTAAGCTGGGGATCACTGGGGAGGAGAAGGACCTAGGGGTAATGATAACAGGGACCATGAACAACACTGCAGAAGAGCAACTGCAAAGCTGAACAAAATGCTGGGGTTTTGTCCGGCGAAGACAGGTGATCCTGCCCTCTACAGGTCCTGGTAAGGCCACACTTAGAGTATTGTGTGCGCTTTGGAGGCCTTACCAAAGCATGATATCAGGCTACTGGAAGGGGTGCAGAGGAGGGCAACAAAGATGATACATGGACTAGAGGGAGAGAGTATGACAGCTGGCTGGGAGACCTGAATATGTACACCCTGGAGGATAGAAGGACAGGGGGACATGATAGAGACATTCAAGTATCTGAAGGAATCAATAAGGATGGGGCAGATGGGGTCTTTAAGCTAAGGAGAGGGAGGGACACCAGGAGGCATGGGCTAAGAATAGAGGGAAGATTTAGGAGGAAATGAGGAGACACTATTTCATGGAGAGGTGGTAGCAAAATGGAATGCACTACCAGAATGGGTGGTATCATGTAAATCTGTAAACAGCTTTAAAAGGGCATGGGACAGGGAACAGAGGAGAGTGAGGGTGGGGGTGGTAATGGGATGACAAAGGAGGGTGGGGCAGCTGCAAACTAGGGTGCTAGCTGCAGACTTAGATAGACCAGGTGGTCTGTTTCTGCTGGCACATTCGTGTGTTCGTAGAGTGATCATGTTTGTGTTCTCAGGGATCCAGATCTGGTTCCTTCCTGGTGATTGGTGTTGTGTTCAGATGATTTTTGCATTTGGATGGGGTTTGTTTGCTGGCTGTATTCTGACTGGTTTCTTCCAAACTTGCAAATAGTTTTCAGATCCTGTTCATGGTAGTTCCAGGTTGCACTCCAGTTCAAGATCATTCTCCTTCTTGATCCTTGGCAAAACCCAACACCAGAATGCCAGAACAGCAAGAGATTCTGGAACCCAACTCAAAACAAAGTGGAATGCAGCAGGAACCACAGCTGAGCAATGCAGTCATTATCCCCCAAGTTTTGCAATTTATCTTGTAATCTGTGGATACAACTGTCATATACACTTCTGGGCACTTATTATTTTTAAATGTACTGTGCAACAAAGATCTCCTGGCTTAGGATCCCAGCCCTCTATTGCATGGAGGAGTTGAACACAGGCTAGCAGCAGGAGTCGGGGTTGAAGACTGGAGTAAGCATCAGTTATAGCGCTTATCGGGATATAAAACCAGACTCTAAAGCTATTTTAAAACAGTTTGTTCCATAACAGCCTACCAGCCATTTGTTGTTTTTGTTGTTTATATGATGTTTGGATAGACAAATCACAAAAGAGAACATTTGCAGTTAGTGTATTGTTTTGCTATACTGTGCTTTGTATTATATGAATGATGGTTCAAGTGGAATTATAAGTCAAGTTTCAGCTGGAAGAAGTTTGAAAATTTGAGTTTTGAATATTGTTGTAACTGTTTTATTGATACTGCTCCTCTTGCCATTTTTCAGTCTGGGTTTAGTCTCATGCACGTTTTGGTGTATATGACCTATTAAAATGGTTTGGTGCTAGCCTTGCCTAGGAGTTCTACTGGTAGTTCTGTCTCTGTACTTTTGCAGGTAAAATGTGTAACTTGAACAAACACCCTAAACTGGTCCAAAATGACAAGATCAAAAGATTGCTTTTTTTTTGTTTTTTTCCTGTCAGTCTTTTGCTGAGTGACATTCTGCTGTGTAGATTGTCAGGCCACTGCTATTAGTGGGATCCATGACAGTCAGTCGACACCCTTATGTCAACTGCATTTGTGGTTTGCATGAGAGTCACAGAACAGACTTTTCTTCGGGCTTTCCCAACCCCAAATGTGGGGCTCTTCCTCCCGCATCCCCGCTACTAACTAATCAATTCTGAGTCGGAGTTGTTTGGGGAGGGTGCAGTACCTCTGAAAGCAGTGCTGGAATCCTCGCTGACACTACAGTGACCTGTCACTGTTGTCGCTGTAATGTCGGTCACTCTCGAAATGTCACAGTAGCATGTGCATATCCTATCAGTGTAGTGCAGAGCTACAGAGAATACAGTGTAATTTTGTCATGTACTTGCTGCACTACTATGGCTGCACAAGGCCACTTTCGGCGCGTGCTGTGTTATTTTAGGTTTTGTCAGTTTATTTTAGTTGGGGCTCTGCCTTCACAACATCCTTTTTAACACAGTAATGAGGGAGCAAAGCCCCCAACTCAAGTAAATGAATAAAAATAACCAACAAGCTGACATAGCGCAGAGTGTGCCATAAGTGACACTAACGCTAACTTAAGTGCCACACTAATAGCAGAGGTCATGTGGTGGTCTGGCTTAACACTCTAACCACCACATATAGAGGGCTTCTCCCATAGAGGCTGCCAGGGGGTGGGTCCTTGACCCCTGACCCCTGTCCCCACCAAACATTTTAGAAACTCGGCTGCTATGTAGTTAATACAGACCCTCCTAACTAGGGGCCATCAGCAAATTTTGAGAGAAGATTATCTGAACTAACCTGCAGATCACTGATAAAAATATTAAACAAAGTTGGTCCAAGAGCTGAACCCTGCGGAACTCCACTGGTCACACTCGAACTTGGAAAGACAGCAATTTATTTTAACTTGCTGTTGTCTGTTGGACAACCAACCAAAACCAATTAATTATAGACTGTGAAAATCCCAATTTCATCATTTTGTCGAACAATATGTCATGAGGGACCTTATCAAATGCATGACTGTAGTCGAGGAGGATTACATCCATGGGGATACCATTATCAAGTCCCATACTGATATAATTACAAAAGGCTACTAGATTAGTGGTACAAGAATACCCATTCCTGAATCCATGTTGGGTTGGGTCAGTTCGTTGTTTGTGATTGTTTCTTTTTCCAACATTTTTTTAACGATTTTCTCCATTAATTTACTTATAACTGAAGTTAAGCTTTTTGGGCGATAATTTTCAGGCTTGGAATGATTACTTTTTGAAAATTGGTATAACTGTGGCATTTGCCCAGTCATAAAGAATAACACCTTTGTGTAAAGAGTTGTTAAAAATTAGGGTTAGAGGTTTAATTATAACTTCAGCTGTTTCTAATAAGAATCTTGAGTTAATATTATCTGGTCCTGGACTAGATGTCCGTTTTAAGGAACGAATAGCCTCTAACGTATTGGCTTCAATGATAGTGTAAGGGAAAAGTTGTTAACTGAATGCCTAAAAGTTTTGGGACTTCTTTTTTAGTAAAAACTGAACAAAACTGGTTGTTAAATGTGTCAGCAATTTCCTGTCTGTAGAAATAATGGAGTTATTTACAAATAACGGACCCATGCATCTGTTATTCAACTTTTGTTGTTAAGATAGGAGAATAATGATTTGTAGCTGTCTTTGGAATGTGCCAAATGAAACTCTAATTTCCTTTTAGAATGTAAGATGGCTTATTTTAAAAGTTTAAGGTTTTCCTATATTTAGAAAGTAGTTGTTCTTTAATAACTCCCTCACTATTTTTACAAGAGAAAAGCCTTTGTTAATTTTGATTACATTTTAATAGTTTTATTTAACCACAGAGGGATCTTCCCTTCTTGTTATATTTTATTTTGGTGGGGACAAATAAATCTTCTCAATAATAGATCGAAGATTTTAAATATTCCCAAGATTTCGAGAGAGAGAGAGGAGATAAAATTTCTTCCCATGGAATAGAATTTAGATAATCATTAATGTTATTGAATTTAGCATTGTCATAATTTTTAAATTCAGAAAAAATCAAGATTGCTGGAAAAATAACAATGAAAAGAATTGAGTAATGGTCACTAGAACCCAAGGGGCACCAACTTGAAAGTTTGATATGGAACTCTAATATTAGTAACAACTAAATCTAATATATTCTCCCCATGGGTCAGTTCAGTTATAACTTGTTCCGAGCCCATATCCACAATAAGAGCAGTTAGATCCTTTTCACCCTGTGTACTACCAGATAAGGTGGTTCAGTTTATAGAGGCATATTAAAGTCACCCAATACAAGAATAAACCTTTAGAGGCCATATCGGAGATTTCATTGTGTAAGAGTAAAGTGTAATCAAGGTTTGCTGATGGGGCCTGTAACATGTCACAACCAACAGCTGGGATTGTCCTTGATCTGAATATTCACCCAAATAGATTCAATATTGCTAGTAAGGGAAGTTGAAATGAGGCTATATCCTCCCTAACATAAAGACAAATCTCTCCCCAACCTGGCCTTGTTGGTCCTTGTGGAATAGCTTGTATCCGGGTAAATGTGAGATCCAAGTGGTATCAGGGTCCCACCAGGTTCAGTGATGGAAATAAGTCCAAAGTTAACAAATGGCACTTAGGCTTGAGTTCTGCCATTTTAACAACATTTAGAGATCTCAGATAAGGGAAAGAACCTCACATACAGTGGGGTCACTATTAAACTTTTTAGAGAACAGGACAGGTTCCATCCTCACCCCCAGCTCTTAGTTTAAAAGTTTATTGATAGCTGAAGTTACACTTCTACCCAATAAAGTACTTCCCCTTCTGCTGTGGTGGAACCCAACCCAGCAGAACAAGAGATTTTGGTAAAGTTTCCCAGTGTGCAAGGTATAAAATGCCTTGCTGAAGGCACCATCACCTTAGCCAGTCATTAAACGCTTTAATTCTAGTATTGATAACATTAGTAGATCTAGGAACAGGAAGAATCTCAGAAAGCAGACAAGACTATCTTTGTCTGCCAGAACGTGTTGAATGCAATGATATCATGCTTAAGCTTTTCAAGGCTGGTTCTATTAACATTGTTTGTACGGCATGTATTACAAACAAAGGATTATCTCCTACCCGACTAGAATTTCTTTGACTACAAGTAATATCTGAGACTCTAGCCCTCTTAGGCTGGAAAGTACGATTAAGTTGGTCCACATTACAAATTGGACAGTCTAAGTGCTTAATAATAGAGTCACCAATAACAAAATTTGTCATGATGTGGGATGGTGATCCATTTTGTGGAGGGAGTAGTGTTTTCCAGGTCCATTAGTACAGTTCCCTAAATTAGGTTGAGAATTTTTTGACTTTAGTAAAACATTCCTGTCATTAGCTATTGAACCTTTAGATGGGGACTAGAAACTAATAAACTCTTCTGAGTGTCAAGTGAGTATCATCATATGGAAAGACAGTGGATTCATGCATGAGAACATTATAGTTATTAGATAGAGGTAATACTGGTGCACTATTAAATATTTGCCCTCCCTGCGTTTTGTTTTACATTTGGTAACTACTGACCATTGTTCTAATTCCTTTTGGAGCAAAGCAGAAGACAAGGAAGTACTGGGGCATTTGTCTTAAGAGTAAGAGGGACTACAGGGGATGAGGGGACTCAGGGATGTAGTTTGACTAACATCAAGTCAATGTAGTCCTCCAGTGCCTCAATCTCAGGGCTAACTGCTCTAGCTGCCAATAAGTAGCCTATTTCCTCTTGCAGAGTTTCAATCAATAAACATCTACTGCAAACAAAATCAGCAGTCTGAAGCCCATACCAAACATCTGGCAGGATGAACAATAATTATTAGGCTATCCATATTTTGAAATATCTATGTAGGATCAAGTGAAAACAGTAGAACTTACTGAACAAAGAAGCTGAAACTACGTGCCCTTTTCCCCACTGTCCCAGCGGACACAGCAGACATGCACAGATGTTCTGCTTCGGTTTCCTAATTTTCTGCTCTAAACTGCTTTGCTGTTGCTGAGCTGCTTTCTTTTGCTAGAAGCATATGAGATGGCCTCACCCTTACCACTGCCTTCAGCCCATCCCACAGGTACTTGAATTCTGAGGTAGTACCCATATTCTCAGCCATGTAATTATTAATCACCTCCTTAAGTTTGGAAACAAACATTTTGTCCTTTAGCCACCTTGCATTGAGCCTCTAAACTGATTGACTCATAGAGGGTCCCAGTTTCAAAGTGACCCCTATTTTGCGTGATCAGAGAGACAGATAGAGTAAAATTTCTTGGTCTAAAACTGCGTGCAACTATGTTTTTGTGTGTAGAACTTATTGATTCTTGAGCAATTCTGAGCATGCGAATAAAGGTAAAATCTCTACTTGTGGGAACTTCTCTCTCATGTGTCTACCAATCCTCTCTCCTCCTCAAATGCGAAAGGACTCTGGCTGGGATTTTCTCCACTGATTTCTCTTGTCCTGATCTGTCCTGCTGCACACTCTCCATGCAGTTCCAGTCTCCCCATAATGATTTGGCCTGTGTCCAAGGTTGCCAGGTAGCCAAAGACCTGTCTAAAAATTGTGGGATGCAGGGTGTGGGAGCATAGACATTGAACACATGGATCAGTCGATCGGCTATTTTCCCAGTGACTGCCACTAATCTCCCTTCCGAATCCATGTGTGTGCTAAGATGGGAGAAGCTAAGCCCCTTTTAGATTAATATGGCCACTCTGTCTTTTTAACTTTAGGATGGGACGAGGCTACCACGTCTCCCTCCACAGGTACCTCAGCTTTAAATGTTCAGAGGGTGAGAGATGTGTCTCTTGTAGCAGCCCTATGTTGCACCTGGATCTTGCTAAATCTTTGAGGATGGAGTACCTCTTTATCGGCGTTAAGCCCCTTAACATTCAGAGACTGTATTCTTAAGGTTTCCATTTAAAACCTTTGTAGTTCATTTGCACCCGACCAGACTGAGGCCTTCCCAAACTCGCTGCTGGCTGCCTATGTGTCACACCCTAAAACAGTTTATTCTCAGGATCCCTAAATGGAGAACTGACATATCCCTAGTTAGTAGCACTGCCTTAATCCTCCCTCCCCAAAACCAAAGATACTCTCCCTTATCCCCCTCCCCAACATCCAAACACAATAACTATTTATAGAGTTCTGCCAGGATCGCCACGTCCCCCTTTAGACCCTGGCAGGCATGCTGTCCATAGAAAGCATAGCAGAAGGGATCTCTTTCTGACCTGGAGCTCGAGCCAACTGTGGCTCTCACCTCTTCCACCAGTACCAGACTGTGAAAGAGTGAGGTCTCCAGGAGTGGGGAGTGTGACCTCATTCCCCACTCGAGTCCCAAAGAAATCTAACTAAGAACCAGAGTAAAGGAGCAAGACCAAAACCCAGGGTTCCAGTGACTGATGCCCTGATCCGAGGTCAGGAAAGCACCCCATACATGGCTACTACCTGGGACACCCCCACCGGGAAGTCTCTGTCTCAACGGTGTCAGCCACCCCCAGGCACAACAAATCCAGCAAGGGATCGATATGACCATGAGTTAAATGGTGAACTGTGCAGAGCTGTCTTGGAACAATCACTGGGTCAGGGAGAAAGGGGAACAATGGTGTGTGTGGCCAAGTCCCTCTCAACATACCACAGCCTCTCAAGTTGATAGCATAAATTCGCTCTCCAGGCCACATAAAATCACCCCAAGGGCAGCAGACACACTACACTCCCCAAGGCGAGGTATAGCTGTTTCGTGCCAATCTGTCCCCTCACTGAAGGGGCTTATATTATAAAGAACACAGCCACCATCTTGTTCCCTCGCCGACAACCACAGTGAGGATTAAAGCACCATGTCCCTCTGCATCCAATTTTGTCATACCAAGCATGCATAACCTAAACAATTAAAACTGTAACTTCTTTAAACTAAAAATTAACTGCAGACAGGATCCCTTTGTCTCCCTCTCCCCACATAAGGAAAAAGTAGAAGAGAGCATTCACCCATGTCATAGTCCCGATTGATAAACAGTCTCCCTTCCTCTCAGAGGAAGGTGCATCTCCTCTTTAAATCTCCCCATAGTAACAAGAATAAGCAAGTCTCAAAAGTCTCAATGGGTCCACTGACCAATTCGCATATTTAGCAGATGTAGGCTAGAAACAGTGCCAAATCATAGAGAAAGAAAGAAAGCAAACATTTTTAAGCTACAAATGTCTGGTAGTTACTTGCTTGGAGAAAGTTTTACTCAGATGGAGCAGGTCTTTGCATAGCTGGTCATCAGGTTCTGCGTTTCCTTGCAATCTCATCTTCTGGCCCTTCCTGCCCACACTTAACCACTTAAGCTGCAAGACAGTTTGATCCGTGAGCTCCTGTTGGTAGTCTGGAAACTCAATTCCAAGTTTGGAAAGTGGTTTACGGGCTTGATGTGAAGTCATACAGCTTGCTGCCATCTTCCAGTGAATAAAAATCTTGGCTGGGTAGCGAAGTTGGGCCTTAACCTGTTTCTGCCTTAACTGATAAATTACTGCCAGAACTTTCTTGCATTTCTGCATGGTTGCAGGTGGAAATCTTGATCAACACATACACGTTTGCTATTAAGACTAAGGTCCTTCTTGGCCCAAACTTTCTTAATATAATTTCTTTAACTGATATGGATTGAACTTAACCAGTACAGACCTGGGGGCGTGTCATTTTGGTGCGGACCTAAGGCCCTGTGGACTCTTTCAAGCTCCAGAGGTTCAGAATCGGGAATGTCCAGCTCTTGTTTTAGCCAGGATCGGATAAAGTTGGAGGGATCAGCCTGCTCACTGCCTTCTGGAAAGCCAAAGATATGGATTGTCTTCCTTGGACCTCTCGATTCGGCATCCTCTGCCCTCATAGTCAGCTCATATTCCCGTTTGGCTAGGAACACCACGCGTGGCACAATTTAGCGTGTCTTCCTTCAGGCTATCAACACCTGTCTCCAGGTCAGTGGTGCATCTCTCCAAATGCTTCAACTCCTGTTTTATATCCTTAACATTAGAATCAATTCTCTGCAGCATTTTCAGAATGTGTGCTGTGGCACTGCAATCTAAGGAGTCATGTCACGAGGGCATCTCATCCTCTTCCCCGCCAAGCCCATGGCAGATTCAGAGGCTCAAGAGAGAGGCATCGGGGCTGTGGTCTCTCCTGGATCTATGTCTGCTGTTGCTTTTCGTCGTAAATCTTCCCTCATCTTCACTATCTGACTCATTGCTGCATTGTCACCATTATTTTCAAGGCTGCCTGGGGGCTAACTGTGCTGGATTGCATTAGATTCTAGCACCGTGGTCCGCGAGCTCTAGGTTAACCGCCATGCCCATTGGTGACATCACGGAAGTAGCGTTGGTTTAATTTATTTATTTCAGATTCGATTAATTACCTTTGAGCCAAGAGGCTCTTTCACAAAGGTTCCAAGTCAGGGTGCAAACAGTACAATACAATACATGAGGTACAAATATGGTGCTTAGGGTACGACAGAACACAGAAAACAAAATATTGATAGTTTTGGAAAGTGCAGTAAAATTAAAACAATGTCATCAACACTCTTTTCCACAGTAAAATAAAGCTGCAGTTACACAGTTGTGTTGCTAAGTGCAGTGGAGTCGTAGCAGCCAGAGAAGGCATTGTCACAGGAAAGAGAAAGGAAGGGGTTGGGGAAGGTGGTGGAGGGTATAGGATGAGGGGTGGCAACTCAATGGGGTGGGGTGGTTAGACTGCCCTCCTTTCACCCTCTCTCCTACACCTCCATCACTATTTCCTCGTCCTCTCCTCCCAGCTCTCCAAAGACTGAATCCCCTCCCCTTCCTGATTAGCTATCTAATCTACTTATTTCGACAAAGCCTACATCTGGCAGCGTTGGGCTCTCTTACCTTCTCTGTAAGCCATTCCTTCTTTCACAGTTTTACTTGTTAGCACTTTTAGTATCCCATAATCTAATCCTTTAATGTCCCTGCTCATTATACTACGTCTATAACAAAGTTTTAATTTTGTAACTGTGTGTAACTATAGTATGTAATGTGGACCTTGCTTATGCGATTTTGCAAACTGATTAATTGTGACCTTACTATGTGTTGTCCTGCATGCTCTACTATGGCGTGGAACCTTTTGTAACTGAGCTTCTAGCTCCAAGGTTGTTCAAGTCAATAAACATGAAACATGAAGGACAGCCCTCATTTTATCCAACAGAATGGCACAGAAACAGAGAAAATGTTGGCAGAAAAAGACCATTGGTCCATCCAGGCAGCCCTGTTTTACCCTATCCTACCCTGGGACCTATTGTCTAGTCAGGTTACTGCCCTTGCCTACACCTCCATCTGCTTCCCCTGCATGGCTGTTAAGCCTTTTACTTAGTTCAGACATGTTTAAACCATTAATGGTTCTTGCATCCACTATCCCTGCTGGTAGACTGTTCCACGGGTCAACTTCTCCCTCTGCAAAACAAACGTTCTCACATCCCACCTGCCAGCTTCCACGCATGTCATCATGTTTTAGATTTGTCACCCTTGCTGAATATTTCACGGCATCTACCTAGGCTTCCATCCGTCCTTCAAATGAAAGATGTTGCCAGCATAGGGGATGTAGCAGTGTCACAATAAACTCCAACTTAATAGGGAACCACTATCGCAAAGAGTCTAAGATCCAAGTGTGGGCCTGATCCGAAGTATTACTTTATATGCAAACACATTTGTTATCACTTACTGTTAACTGTGCTATATTAACTCCCGAGCTTCCATTTGCTGCAACCAACTATCCCAGAATTCACTGCTGCTGACAACAGGGCAGGGCTGCAGATGGTAGATTCAATAGCAGCCCACGTTAAAGCTTTTTAAGCTCAGATCAGATGTTTGCCAGTCCTGCCGTTTTCCAGGGGCTGAGTACAGTCCTGTGTGACTGTATTTAGCCCTAGAGAACGGCAGATCCAAACAAAATATCTGAGCTCATAAAAACTCTCACATGCACTGCCGACTACTGAATCTCCACTGCTCTGCAGTCCTGCTCTGATAATCAATTGCAGGGAGTTCTGGGATTGTAATTACAGGAAATGTCAGCTTTCAAGTCAGCAGAATTAGCCAGATACAATCTACTATACTGCAGTAAACAGTAGCGAAAAAATGCTTTTGCACACAAAGTGAAATTTGGACCAACCCCACACTAAGGTGTGGGGCTCACAGTGCTGAATGTTCCCTTTAAAGCAGAAAAAACACAGAAACATAGAATTTGTTGGCAGAATATGACCACTTGACCCACATAGTCTGCTCAGATTGCCCCTGCTGTCTGTCTCCACAGACCCTAACTGATCTCAGGCGACCCTCCTGCCTATTTACTAATATTCCCTTATGTCTATCCCACACAAGCTTGAAGCACCCATAGAAACATAGAATTTGATAGCAGGTGAGGACCGCTTCACCCAGCTGGTCTTCCCAGTTCCTTACCTAACGGATAAGCTGCAGATCCTAGTTAACCAACACCCTACTTCATCCTACTTCCCAGTTAAATTGCCTTACGTCTGTCATGCATTCTTGAATTCTGCTACTGTTTTGACTCTATGACCTCCTCAGGAAGGCCATTCTTGCATCTAC
Source organism: Neoceratodus forsteri (assembly GCA_016271365.2). NCBI lineage: Eukaryota > Metazoa > Chordata > Ceratodontiformes > Ceratodontidae > Neoceratodus > Neoceratodus forsteri. The sequence goes on from CM028129.1 coordinate 55,996,577, forward strand.
AACCCTCTCTGTGAAGAAATATTTCCTCGCATTACCTGTGGGCCGTCCCTCTCTATCTTCAAATTGGGACCCCTTGTTCTTGCACATCTCTTTTCTGAAACATGCTACCCTCTTGGACTTTGTTGATTCCCTGAGGTATTTGAAAGTTTTATCATGTCCCCCTCTCCTCCTTCCCTCGAGGCTATACATCTTAAGCTCCTTTAGTCTTTCTTCATATGTCTTCTGGTGCAGACCCTGCATCGTTTTGGTTGCCCTTCTCTGGACAACCTCCACCTGTCTATGTCTTTCGGAGATGGGGTCTCCAGATTTGTACACAGTACTCCAGATGTGGTCTTGCCAACTGTCTGTACAGAGGCAACAACTTCCTGTTTTCTACTGGTGATGCCTCTCCTATGAATCCCAGTATGCCCCAGCCCTTCTTACTGCCTTCTCACATTGCTGGCCTACCTTTAGGTCATCTGATATGACTACCCCAGGTCCCTTTCCATTTTTGTTGTTGTCAGTATCTCACCCCCATTGTGTACTCTTCCCTGGGTTTTTGTTTCCCAGGTGATTACTTGCACTTCTTTGCATTGAATCTAAGCTGCCATACATTTGACCATTCCTCCAACCTTGCCAAGTTCCTTTTCATTCTTTCCAGCCACCTTGCATATCAACCCTGTTGCAGATCTTTGTGTCATCTGCAAAGGACATACTTTCCTTCCAGTCCCTCTGCAATGTCACTTATAAAGACATTAAAAGGACCGTCCCCAGTACTGAACCCTGCAGTACCCACTAGTAACCCCACTTTCTTCCCTGTGTACTTCATTTACTATTACCAGCTATGTCCTGTTGTCCAGCCAATGTTTTGCCAGGCTACCACCCTGGGACCCACTCTCAGGCTGGCTAATTTGTTTATTAATCTTTTTGCGGCACTGTGTCAAATGCCTTGCTAAAGTCTAGGTAGGCCATGTCCACAGTCCCTCCCTGTTCCACTACTTTGGTCACCCAGTCAAAGAAATCAATTAGAGTTGTCTGACATGACCTGCCTGCTGTGAATCTATGCTGCCATGGGTCCTGTGCCCCACTGGCCTCTAGGTACTCAACAATTCTTTCCTTCAAGTGATTCCATCATTTTCCCTACCACTGAGGTCAAACTGACAGGTCTGTAGTTTCCTGCCTCTGTCTTGCTCCCACTTTCATGAATGGGAATCACTCTGCCCTCCTCCAGTCCTCGGTACCACCACCCTCCCATGATTTATTAAAAGGGTAGTCAGCCCGGTGGTGTAGAGGTTGAGGCGCTGGTGCCTTACCTCGAACCACGCCGGCTGACCCAGGTTCGAGAACGGACTTGGGTTGCTGGGGTTGGCAGGGAGGATAAGGATCGAGCATCCATGGACTGCTCTCTATCCTGGGGTGGGTTTGGGGATGGCCTCGCTCAGTAGTGGCCCCAGTGGAGACTGGAGGCACTCTCACGAGGCAGCGTGGGGGAACCTAAAAGTGGAAATACCTCTTGCTGGCTGCTGGATGATGGCTCTCTGTCCCCGACACCTCCGGTGCCTTCCCAGGGGCCTCCTTCTCCTTGGCAGCATCCTGGGCCCTAATAGTGTGTGCTGAGGTTGTCCTCCCCTGGTGCCTTCCACCTCGGAGAGTGACCTGCCCATTGAAGGGATACACCGCGATATCCAGGGACTGGCTGCAAATATGAGATCAGAGAGAGGCTCCAGTAAGGACAGTGGGGCTTGAAGGGACTTGTGGAGCCTGAAGAGTGGGGTCACCAAGCACAATGGGAGAATAAAGATGATAATACAAAAAAAAAAAAAAGGTGGACAGTGGTGTTGCTAGTTCTTCCCTTAGTTCTTTTAGAATTCTGGGGTGAATCATCAGGCCCCATTGCTTTAACCACCATCAGTTTTGAGAGTTCTTTCAGAACCCTTTCGTCTGTGAAAGGACTAATATCAACCCCTATCAAAGTGCTTCTATTGACTGGATTAGGTATCTCCCCTGCTCTTCCATTGTGAATACTGAGCAGAAGTATTTGTTCAGTATCCCTGCTTTTCACTGTCGCTCTCTGCCCAACCACCTTCCTCTTATTCAGCTCAGTATCCCTGCCTTAGTCTTTCTTTGTTCCTAATGTACCTATAAAGGTTTTATCCCCTTCTTAACCGAGTTGGCTATCTTTCCTCGGTTTGGGCCTTTGCTATTCTGACTGCCTTTCCCACTCCCTTCTGCTTTAACTGGTACAGTTCTCTGTTCTGCTCCTTCTGTGTTTCCTTATACTTCCTGAATGCTATCTTTTCTCCCTTACCTTTCCACCACTTCTTTTTGAGACCCATAGTGTTTTTCTTTTGTTTATATTTGTTTATTTGCTTCACACAAAGGCTTGTTGCCTCTGTGATGGTGGTTTGATGTTTCCCATTGTTGCTTCACCCAACCTTCTTGCCTGTTTGTTGATGCTTTTTCTGAGGCACTCTCCATTCTGACAAAATCAGCCCTCCTGAGTCGAGCACCTTCACTTTGTGTGGGTTGACTCTACAAACATAGAAACATAGAAACACAGAATTTGACAGCAGATAAGGATTGCTTAGCCCACCTAGTCTGCCCATTTCCCTACCTGATGGATAAGCTGCAGATTCTAGTTAATCAACAGCTTACTTCCTCCAGCTAAGTTTATAGTGAACCATACTGTTTGGTGGTCGCTTGTTCCCAGATGGCTACCCACTTCAAGATCGGAGATCCTCCTCCGTCCTCATCTGAGAGTACCAGGTCTAAGATTGCTCCCTCCGAGTGGGTTCCAAAACTAGCTGTCTGAGGCATGCCCCTGTAGGGCATCGAGAATAGCCCTGCTCTTGGATGTGGCTGCAGCAAAGGTGCTCCAGTTAACATCTGGCATATTCAGGTCCCCATCAGCAATATCTCCCTTTCTCTGCCATCCCAAGGATGCCTTCTATCATTTCCTTGTCCAATTCCTCCCCTGTGATGGGGGTCTGTATACAACCCTGTGCGGATTGTGATGCCATTTCCAGTCTCCAGGGTGACCCACAGTGCCTCCTCTTCTCCTGTTTACCCTTTAGTTATCTTTCTTGATCCTTCCTCACATAGAAGCTACTCCTCCTCCTCTTCTTTCCTCCCTGTCCCTCCTGTAGATTGTGTACCCTGGTATGTTGACATCACAGTCATGATTCTCTGTGTACCATGTTTCTGTGACTGCCACGATATCAGGCATCCTCTTCCATCAAGGCCACCATTTTGGGAAGCTTTTACCTAGACTAAGGACAGTGGTACTCATTACCCTCCATTTTTATGGCTTTATTTCTTTTGCCCCATCCCTGTCCTTACTGCCTTTGTTTTTCTCCATTTCCTGCCCTTCTCTCTATCGACTGCTGTATCTTGGTGTTTACCTCACTGCCTACCCTCATTTTTTTGTTGGGGCTAGGATTTCCCTTCTCATTTTCAGTGCATTTAAACCTATCACTTAGGATCCTAGTTCCCCTCCTGGATAGATGCAGACCATCCACCTGTATAGGCCTGCATCCCTCCAGGTGGAGCCCCAGTCCCCAATGACAAATCCCTGAGCTCTGCATCAGTTTTCAATCAGTCATTGAATCACCTGGGTGCAGAGTAACTAGCCTCATCCATGACATAGACAGGTAGCACTTCGAGAAAGTTGCTGTGTGTGCTACTTGTCTAAATGCTACACTTCCACTGGCAGTCTGTTCCAGGCATTCATCATTCTTCTTTTTTTTATGTATTTTTATATTTCCATTCCATTTGGAGGCAGTATAAGCGCAGTGGTTTAAGGCACTGAGCTGCAAACCTGGAGACCGAGTTTGAATCCCACAGCCCCACTTACATACTGTGTGACCCTAAGCAAGTCCTTAACTTCCTTGTGCTCCCAAGTCTTTTCCTGAAACAAACTTCAGCTTAGTGTGCCTTTCCTGGTTAAACAATTTACCTTTCCCTTTCCTTTATGCCCCTTCATCCTCCTGCACGCAAACTCCTTCAGGGTTGCCAAGGCACCTGTTCTGCTGTTGTCCCTCCCTTACCTGTGTTCCAGCTCTCAGGCCATCCCCACTGGGAGACAGTATAGCACATTGGTTTAAGACTCTAAGCTGCAAATCTGGAGACTTAGGTTGAATCCCAGCCCCCACTTGCATACTGTGTGACCCTTAGCAAGTCACTTAGCTTCCTTGTGCTCCCAGGTCGCACCTAGAAGCAAGCTTCAGCTTAGTGTGCCTCTCTTGGTTAAACAATCCCCCCATTGAGTCATGGCTGTTCCCCAGGTAGGGATGAGGTAGAGGGCTTACCCTCAAATGTTTGCATTTCACCAGGAAGCAAGAATGGCGGGACAGGCAGAGGACCCAGGGTGGTGCCAGGTGCTCTTTATCCTTGTGTGCAGGGGTCATTCTCCTTGTTGTCACCCATCCCATGACATCAGCATGCAGAGGAGACCCAAGGGATAGCGCACATCCAGAGGTGTGGTGCTGCAGCCGAATCTGGCTGACACCCATCCCTCGCCTGATATCACCTATCTGCACTACCACCTCTGGTACCCAGGTGACAGTATAGCAGTGGGGATGGCAACCTTCCCTCCCTTGATGTCACCTATCTGTACTATCACATCTGGTACCCAGGTGGCAGTATATCAGTGGGGATGGCAACCCTCCCTCCCCAGAGGAGGAGAGGAGAGAGTCCTGTGGGATGCTCAGTCCTCCTCCCCTAGCTGGCCCCAATGACCCTGAGTTTGCTCCTGAACTTGGGTCACCGGCATATAGTGGTAGTGTTAACACTACACCAACAGGCCAGCTATACTCTTTATTTTCCTGTGTTTCTCTGCCTGGTCTGCCCAGCTGTCACTATCAGACCAACCCCTCCCAGCCTCATAACCTGGCATTTCCAGGCCGCTTACCTCACTCCTACTTCACCCCTGGCCAGAAGGCCTTCGGAGGTGCCGGTTGCCAGTGTGGGGCCTGTGGGTGGGTGTGTGTGTATCATCCTATTTCTAGGGGTATTCCTCTTTTTCTCTCTGAGGAACTGCTGTGTGTGCTATGTATGTGATGTGTGAGCTCTGCCTTTGCAGAGATGTCTCCCATGTCCGTGTGTGGTCCCCATCCCTGGAATGGCCTGATGCGCTGCTGCCCAGATTTCTCTAGGCAGCAGACAAGCAGCGAGCCCTGTAATCCCATGCCCTGAGGAGGACAGCTGTTCTTGGGATGCTCAATCTCCCTCCCCAGCTGGCCCCAAGTGATCCCTGTCCATTTCTGAACCTGGGTTGCCAGCATGGCATGGTGAGGATCCCAGCACCTCAGCCTCCATGCCACTGGGTTGGCTTTCATCCACCACTCTTCCAGTGAAATAGTACTTCCTCACATCCTTCTTAAACTCCCCACAGCTTCATCATATGCTCTTTTGGTTTCTGGTGCTCTTTCTCATTTGAAGGGGGGGGCTCCCCTACTGCACCCTGTTCACCCCTGTGAGACACTTGTAGGTCTCTGTCATGTTCCTACTTGCTCTCCTGTCTTCCAGGGTGTACATGTTGAGATCACTCAGTTTTTCTTCATAGGGCTTTTGGTGCAACCTCTGCATCATTATAGCTGCTCTCCTCTGGACTGCCTCCATCCTATGTCCTTTCTGAGGTGCAGCCTCCAGAACAGGACACAATACTCCAGGTGGGGTCTCACAAGTGAGAGATTCAGTGCAACACCACCTCCATCCTCCTGCTGGAGATACCCTTCTCTGCATCCCAGCATCCCACTGGCACTACCCACTGCTTTATCATACTATCCTGCCACTCTGAGGTAATCAGATGATAACCCCAGGGTCTCTTTCCTCTTTAGTGACTGAGTATCCCCATCCTATACTATGCTGCTGGGTTCCATTACTCTAGGTGCATGATTTTGCTCTTTTGGCATTATTCCTTAACTGCCATGCTGTTGACTAGTCCTCAAGTTTACCAAAGTCTCTACGCATCTCTCCACCCCTCCTGAGTGTCCACTTTATTACAGATTTTGATGTCATCTGCAAAGGTATATCTTTCCTTTCAGTTCTTCTGCAATGTCACTTATGAAGACATTGCAGAGGACCAGTCCCAATAATGAGCCCTGTGGCACCGCTGGTTACTCTGCCCTCATTAGGATTGCATGCTATTAAGCACTGCATTTTGTTGCCTATCTATTAACCAGTTTTTAATCCAGTTTTCCACTTTGGATCCACCCTCAGTATCCTTATCAATCTCTTGAGTGGCACAGTATTGAAGGCCTTACTAAAGTTCACATAGTCCATGTCCACTGCCCTCCACGATCAATTTCCGTGGTCACCCAGTTGAAAAAATCAATCAGAGTTGTCTGCGTTTTGTAGAGGCACATGGTGCCTCTCCACAGAAAATGACCAAGGGATGACCCTTGGAATTGCAGGCCAGTCAGTCTAACCTCAAGCATGGGAAAGCTGATGGAGATAATTTTGAAGGAATGACTAGTTAGCTTTCTAGAGGATAATAGGCTCTCCAGGATCAGAGGCAGCATGGGTTTGCATCAGGGAGATCCTGCCAGACTAACCTGATTGACTTCCAGCCTAAACCTGGATTTCAGCATTGCACTGATTCATTGATTGAACAAAAGCTGCAAGTTTAGTTTCAAGTTTATTGCAGGAGAAACTCCATTGAGCGTGTTCATTCACAAGGAGGTCCTGAATTACAAAGGCAGATTGACACATACATAACTTATATCAGTAGGAGTTACAAGGCAACAAAATATGATGAGAGTGCCAAAGCACAACATCACATTAAGGTAGATGCAAACAAGGGGAATATCTTGATACAGGGTAGCGATATACTAAAAACATACAAGGGTCCTGTTGGGTCACAGCAGTAGGGATACAGGTAGTAGCACACCACGTGGCAATGTTAACATCAGCATCGTACTGCTAGTGCAAAGAAGCTACATGCAGAAAGTATATAAATCTATAACACAAGGCACTGGCGTACAAACAGTAAGAGATGACTATAGACAAAAACATACGTTGTTACATGGTATTTATTTGTGATGTAGATAGGGATGTAGTCATCAGGCACCTAAGGCATGAGGAGGGAAGGGAGTTTGGGGAGGAAGGAATGACTGGCTGTCAAGTAGCCTGGGTGGGATTGAGGTAAGGGGGTAGGGGTGGCAGGATAGATGGTGAAGTGATGGATGAGTGAGACAGGTAGGGGGTAAGGGTAAGGGGTCAAGATGGCTGGTAGCTGGGGAAGGATGGGTACACTTGGAGGTATGGGTGTGTAAGGGAGGGGACAGGGTAGCTGGTAGCTGGTGGGCTGATGGGTTTCATGGGAGGATGGTTAGCTCTTGGGGCAATGGCATGCTACATTAAAGGCTTTTTCTGGTCAGAGCCTTAAAACAGTTCACAGAGACAAGCTCAGTGAGTCTAAGATTAGATTACATTTTATTCCAGACTGATGGAATTAATGAAGCTAATAACACCTCTTCCATGATTAGTGCATACGTTGGGCACATCCAACAAAATGAGCTCATAATTCCGTAGTGAGTATTTGCTGTGTGACTTGTGCATAAGTGAAAAGACATACTGTGGCAATTTGTCCTAGAGTATTGTCATTGTCCAGAAGCCAATCGCGAGCGTCCGTCTTGTGGCTCAGGATGTCTTAGCCTACTGCTTGGTAGAGGTCACAATGAAAGCGCCCTATGTGGTTTGTTTGGTTGTAAAGCGCAGTACACAGTGATGAAGAGTGTCGAGTTTGTGCGTGTGAGTCACAGAACTACAATTATATGTGATATCTCCATAGTCTAACAGGGGAGGAAGGTGGCTTGCACCAATCTTCGCCTGATGTCCATTGTGAATAGGGATTTATTCCTATAAAGTAACCCCAAGCCTCACTTTCAGCTGTTTAACAAGGCAATCGATATGAACACTGAAGGACAATTTGCTGTCCTGCCAGACTCCCAGGTACTTAAATTGGTCCACGACCTCTAAGGTGTCCCCAAAGATGGTTGTGATAGGTAGAAGTGTGCTGTATGCTTGAGGATGTAGCTGGATTGATAGAAGTAGAGACATTACCTTGGTTTTCTTTGCATTCAGTAACAGCTTGGAGTGAGCAAGATCAAGCTGCAGTTGATTGAAGTTAGACTCGGCTCAGCACACGCTTCACACATATGAGGGCTTAGAGAATACAGCACTGTGTCGTCTGCAAAGAAAGTTTGGACTTGTGGATATTTGTACCCATGGAGTTAATGTAAATGGTAAACAATAGCGGCCTGAGTATGGAACCTTGCGGGACCCATCTCAGTAACCAGCACTGGATCCGATAGGATCCCATCCCCTTGATCCTTTGCTGCCTACATGTAAGATAGCTGGAGAGGGACCATTCATGTCCAGAGATCTGAGGCAGAGAAGGAGAAGGTTGTGGTCCACGTTGAATGCCTTGCTAAGGTCTAGAAACATGGCACATGTAGATTGCTTAGCATCAACAGCAGTGAACCAGTCATTGGTCACTGTGGCCAGGGCTGAAGAAGTGCTGTGCTTCTGCCTGAAACTGACGGTAGAGGAGTGATGAAATTATTGCTCTCCATAAACTCCTTGAGCTGAGTGTTAATTAATTTTCCAGCATTTTGGACAGACTTGACAGAATGGAGATGGGTCTATAGTTGTTGAGGTCTCCGGTCCTCAGACTTAAATAATGGCAGAATGTGTGCTGTTTTCCAGCAGGAGGGAACAGTGGCTGTGGAAATGGATAGATTAAAGATATGTATAATAGGTGCCATTAGAAAGTAACTCCTATTTTTTAAGAAAAACTTCACTCTCATCTACCCCAGTGTTGGGAAGACTATTTTCAGCCTTGTCCCAGGGAGGTGGGGATACAGATGGAAACAAACTGGCTGAACCAGATTAAACTGTTGGTGTTATTTTTTCATGAATAGGAGAAATTTGGCCAGGACACGGGAACTCCTCCTACTCTTTTCCAGAAGTGCCATGGGATCTTTATTGTCCCTTGAAGGTACCAGATCAATATAGTGAGGGAATAATATCACAAGTAAAATAGTGTGGTAAAAGTAGCGTGGCAAAACAGTTACAAGGGAAGAAACAGTGCAGGAAAATATAACAAGGTACCAGTAGCTCTATCACTGTAGCTGTTGGCCAGGATGCAGGGAAGCAAAGGATAAAAGCTCTGCTGGGTGGCAGTCTTCTGAGCAGCTGCTGTGGCTCAGGAGAGTAAGGCCACAGGTGGCAGAGTGTCTGTGGGTCAGGTTCGATTCCCAGTCCTGGAACACTTGTATTTTTTCTTTTGTGTTGGTTTCTGTGTCCCCCTCCTGCCTTACCCTCTGTGTGTGACAATTCTAACCCCACCCCAGGTTTCTCCCCATCCCTGAGTTGCCTCACTAGGGCACAGCCTAAAAGCTAGCAAGGGGAGGCGGTGGTAGATGTAGGAGAGAGATAAGGAAACACTTTTCACTGAGATGGTAGTGGCCCAGTGGAACAAGTTGCTGTAGGAGGTGTTCTCCTGAGGTCAGTGGCAGGCTTCAAGAGAGGATGGGACAGAGTAAAGGGAAAGTTACATGTAGAGGGCAAGGCAAGGCAAAGTTTATTTGTAGGGCACCCAATCCCAGAGGATCTTGGCACCTAACACACAAAAGGCAGGAAAATAAAACCAGAGCATCATACAAGAAAAGAAAACAATAAATACAGTAAAGCAATTTAAAACAGTAAATACAGTAAAATCAGATCTAAAAGCTGGTTAAAACACATCGTCTGGGAAGGCCAATGAAAATAAGTGGGCCTTGAGGCCACTCTTGAAGCACTCAACCAATGGGGCCTCCCTAATATGGAGCGGAAGAGCATTCCCTAGGACCGAGCAGGTGACGTTAAAGCCTGATTACTGGCAATTTTAAGATGGGTCCTAGGCACCTTAAGGAGCCCTGGTCGAGGAGCAGAGGATCAGACCAAGACAGCTGGTGTCAGAAGGTCAGCCAGATAGCCAGGGCCTAGTCCATGTAGGACATCATAGGTGAGTAAATTCACCTTGAAGGTAGCCTCCACCTGACCAGCGCCAGTGCACAGCCCATAAAACCGAGTCACGTGACTGGACCTAGAAAGGCCAGTCAGTAACCTGGCAGCAGTATTCTGCACCAGCCACAGCTGGCAGAGGGTACCTCCAGAGCCTCAAGTAAAGAGCATTGTAGTAATCAAGCCTAGACATCACAAAGGCATGCACTAGTGTGGGTAGGTCTTCCAGGCAGAACTAGGGTTTAATCCTGGCAATATTTCTCAAGTGGTAAAATCACTTTGGACAACAGATGACACCTGAGCTTCAAATGTCAACCTGTCATTCAGGATCATGCCAAGATCTGCACCCTAGAGGAGCCTATCAACGCATAGCTCCAAGTAAAAGATCTGCAGCCCCACTAGCCACACTTCTGTCATGCCCTCAACCGGCCACACAACATGCACCTCCATATTATCAGGGTTCAGTCACAACCAGCTGGAGGATATCCAGTTATTGATCTCAGCCAGGCAGATGTTAAGCACTTCCACAGCGTCCGATGTTCCAGGGGCAAAGGACAGATACAATTGGGTATCATCTGCACTGCAGTGAAACCCACATTGTATCACCTAATGAGCTCTCCAGGGGCAGCATATACACTGCAAATAACACTGGTGACAAAATCGACCCTTGAGGTACTCCACAAGGCAGGAGCCTCAAAAGGAGGAGAAATTCCCATTACTACCACTGCTTCCTACCAGTAAGGTAGGACTTGAACCATCCAAAGACAATGCCAGTGAGTCCATAGTACTCTGAGGGGATTACAAGCACAATGTGATCTACAGTGTCAAAAGCTGAAGAGAGATTGAGGAGAACAAGAACTGACCTGTCTTCTACCTCTAGCCCAGAGGAGGTCATTATGCACCCTGACTAATGCCGCTTTGGTGCTGTGCCTGGCTCTGAAACCTAACGGATGGCTCATAGATGACAAAGGCCATGAGGTGCTCCTCAAGTTGTTGCACCACAATCTACCTCGACAACACAGGAACACAGGAACATAGGAATGTGATGGCAGAAAGGACCGCCAGACCCACCCATCAGCCCAGTTTGCCTAGATATCCACTAGGCCTATACCGTAGTCCTCCCCATCCCAACATCCCCTGTGTTTATGCCATGGTCTTGAACCCCCACCATCTCCCCGGCAGCCCATTCCAGTTGTCCACCACCCTGTCAGTGAAGAAGTACTTCCTGACATTACCTCTAAATCTCCCTGTTGATTTGGAGTTGATGTCCCCTTTCCTAGGTCTCTCCTTTAGCTGGAAAAGGCTCTCCACAGGCACTTTATTCATACCCTTTATGTATTTAAATGTCTTGATCATGTCACCCTCTCCTCCTCTGTTCCAGTGAGTACATTTGTAACCCCCTGAAATGGGTGTTCCTGAAAGTCTTCCTTGGGCTTGCCTAAATGCCCACTGCCAGGCTGGTGTTCTGTGTCCTAGCGATTTAAAGTGTTTACATGTGAGTGCCTGTTATCCTCCGTGCCTGTCTCTTTAAGAGCTGCCTATCTTGTGGTGTACAATTAATCTGAGTAGGGACCGAGTAGTTTCAGACTCTAGTCCCACCTGGGCTGCACTGTTGTCACTCCACTCTGCCATCGCTAATTGTGCAGAGGAGCTTTACTGGAATCTGTAACTGTTTACTGTTTATCTGCTTTACTAGTAATAGTATAGTAGTTTGTCTAACCTGCCTTCTTTGCAGCATGGACTTTTAGTACTTTTTTAATTTATTTTTATTTTAGTCTTTGGTAACGGGTAAGGCCCACTAGACACGAGTGCCTGTTTCAGGGTGACCTGGGAGCACTGGGCAGTTAAGTGACTTGCTCAGAGTCACAGTATGCAAGTGGAGGTTGTGAGAATCAAACCAGGGTCTGGTCTGCTGGATGTACCAAGCTCATTCACAGCTCGTTACTCTAATCTCTAGGCTATACTGCCAGCCCAATTGCACCACTATTTTGGTTTTGGACTGCCAGTCAGCACCAATCGGTACTTTGGGGACTCTAAATGGAGCCTGTCCCCAGGGGTCTTGTGGGAGAAAATTTCTGTAGGAATTGTAGTTTTTGCACTTTGGTGCCTAAATGGACCTGGAGGGAAGCACTTGCTTTTACAGATGGATGGATCAACCAACCAGAACCTTTTGGACTGAAGGAAATTCCCAAGCTGCCTGCTGCAGTGTGTGTCAGTCTGGAGTTAGAGTTTGAAGAGTAAACAGCTCAGTGATTTGAGCAGCTGCACCACGTAGTTCACGTGGGAGATTAGTAGAAAGTCTGAGTTTAGGCCTGTTTGCCTGCTGTCCCTCAAGAGGAAGGGTGAATTTATCGGACTGCATCCAGATCTGAGTGTGTTAAAGGCACTCAAGAGTGACCAGATTTAGACCTGAAGAAGACTGAAGATTTGCTGAATGTGATTGGCCTGTCAGGACATCCATTTACCACAAATTCCTTGTTTTGCTTTTGTAACCCACCTGCAAATGGGGTTCCAAAAGTCTTCAGGAGCTTGCCTGAATGCTCTAAGTCTGGGAGGTGTTCAGCGTCTGAGCTGTTTAAATGTGGTTCCAAGTGAGTGCTATTTGAGCCTCCATTTACTGTCTCTTAAAGAGCTGTCTGCTTGCAGACTTAATTAGTTTGTATGGGGGACTATGTATTTAATGCTCAAATCCTGCCGAGCTGCTGTCAATTCGCTCCATCTCTGCGGTCGCTACATGTGCAGAGGAGCCTTGTTGAAAGGTATAACTGTTTGTCAGAAATCATTTAGAGTGACTGAGAAAATGTAGGTTGTCTAACCTCTCTTCATTTCAGCATGAACTGTTTCAGTGTAGCTTTTTTCATTTGGTCCTGAATAGCTGACTTGGACCAATCAGGATGATAGGGAGACCTAAAATGGAGCCTGCGGATGAATCGGAACTTGGACTCTCAATTTTGAGCCAGCCATAAGGGGCTTGTATGGGCAGTGACTCTGGAAAATGTAGTTTTGACCTTGGAGCCTTTTTTTTACCAACAGAGGAGTCTTATTGTGGTGACAGCTGAACCAGCCAACAGAATGGTGTGGAGCTAAAGCAAATGCCCTGCTCTGTGACTGGAAAGATTAGATCAATTGTGGCAGTGAAGAGAGAAGGAGCTGTGTGCTTCTGCGGTGTATAGTTTCACATGGGAAGCATGTGTGAGGCCCTGAGTTTCGGCCTGCAGCCGTTGTCAGTGCCAGTTTGGACTGAATCAAGTTGTGAGGAGAAAAAAGCACCAGAAGTGTGGATACCAGGCTCATCCTGTAGAAGACTGGAGAAATTGCTGAATCGTGCTTGGACTGTCAGGAACTGAAGCTGCTGTGTGTGCTCCAGGGTATTTTGCAGTAATGCGATCAAGATGGGAGCAGCCTGCCTGGTATAGTACCTTCCTTTACATATGAATGTGTGTAGTGCTTGTGGGGAATCGCTATTTCCAATCCCCTGTGCTGTGTGCTGTGTGTTGTGTGTTGAAGCTGGAAGCAAACCCCAGCTTGTCTCAGACTAAATCCGTTTGCTATGAACTGCAGTGGGGTCCAGTCACAAGGACCTTGTCTCCATGCCCTGTTGTTTCTGACAATCCAGAAGAACATCCTCCATCCGGTTCTCAGCTTGGGTATTGTGAGTACAAATCAAGGTATTCCTGTAGCCTGTTTTGAATCACAAGTGTGTCATCTAATTCTTGTGTTTCTTTGCTTCATGGACTTTGTCATCCGGCTCCGGATTACAATTGGGTGTTATGCATATATTTTCTTCTACAGGGCCTATCCATCTGCACCTGCGGCCAACCCCGGCAACGGATCTGGCTAGCCCCCAACCTGGGTACCCAGAGTGTGACTTTTCAGACCCTGTATGTGTGTACAGTACTGTGATTTAATGCCACCAATTAACCTGATTTCCCCTCCCATGTTACTGTCCCTAAATAAATCAGATTTGTTGTTGTTATACTATATACCATCTGTGGTGTTGGTACTTATGGAAACAGTGTATTTAGCTGTGTATGTTGTTTAACCTTATTTTACAGGGGTCCTCAGAGGCGTGCTGCAGAATTAGTCTCGAGGGTAAATGGTGCTTTATGAGTGAACAGTGTGTATCGTGGGGTATTGGGCTGTAACTCCTGTGTACTGTGTGAGCCACTGGGGAACCAAAGGGGTCAAGGTGTCCCAGAGGGCTGTGATCAAGCTTGTCTAACCACTAGAAACCCTGACCTCTGGGTGGAGGCACCCCCATAGAACCTAGACCGCTCAACCTGTCAGTAGTTAAGCAGGCAGGGGTAGTAGCCCTTGGGATAGCGCCACCTGGGTTACACTCAGAGACACTGATATTGCAGCTGGACTGCTACCCACATTATAAATGCTTTACTATAAATGTGCTGTTTGTTGTTATTGGGTCGTAATTTGGTTCCCCACTGCGTGAATGTGCCACGCTTGCTGGAAGCTGCATCCAGCACTACGGACTCAAATCTGTACTGTTCAGTCTAGCCTGAGCCTTGCCACACTGGCCTAGCCAGCTACTTTGGGCACAGAAACCATCATCCATGAGAGAGACTTCGCCCGGGGATCAGCCCCTGCTCAACACCTCGAACAGGAGCGACACCTCGGTGATTCGTGGGCCCTGCTTCTTCTGGCAAACCAGTCATCAACCTACAGTCTCCATTTCATCTATCCTGTGTCCTGTACTGGGTAGCGTGAGTAAACACCAGGGTAGCTCCCTGCAACAACAGCTCAATCAAAGTGTGTCATCTGATTAAATTGTTTTGTTTAATCATCACAAACTGTTCTAAACTCCTTCCCTCCTCCATTACCGCCATTGCACTCCCTCAGTATCTATGAACATATGAACATCTGAAACTTGCCAGCAGATAAAGGCCTAGAGGTCTAACAAGTCTGCTCAATGTGCGTAGCTTCCCTTATTCTGCAACTGCCCTCCCTTCCACCCTTCCCTTCATTAACCCTCCCCTTGTCCTGTCCCATCCTCATTTGAAGCAGTCCACTGTTCTACTGGATACCACTTCTGCAGGTAGCGTTCAGGCGTATCTCAGACAAATAGTCACAGTGTGCATCGAGGCTGGCTGCTGGCTCTCTCCTACTGTGTTTAATTACATTTGTAACAGTTTGCAGTCCTCACTTAGCAGTGCTTGGAGCCCTGCCCTGTGTAGTCAGGAAGCAGGAAGAGTGATTTGTAGTCCAGAGCTGCTTAGGACTACAAATCAATTGTGGCACTTTTGTTTTAGTTTTACAAGATATACTGTGCACTGTAGTTTTGTGCCTTATCTCGCATGAGTGGATGGCGCATATTGAAGCATTTTGGGGTTCATTTTGTGTAGAGTAGTTTCAGGGTTTGACCTCATCTTTGTAACTTCAGGTCACATACTGCTATTTCTATGAGCCTGCTATGGCGGGCACCTCATAGCTCAGATCTAAATAGTGTGCATACAGAGCAGATTGCTGGCTCTCTCCTACTGTGTTTAATTACATTTTAACAGTTTGCAGTCCTCTC
This sequence comes from Neoceratodus forsteri, assembly GCA_016271365.2. Classification (NCBI taxonomy): domain Eukaryota; kingdom Metazoa; phylum Chordata; order Ceratodontiformes; family Ceratodontidae; genus Neoceratodus; species Neoceratodus forsteri. The sequence goes on from CM028129.1 coordinate 56,012,094, forward strand.
TCAGCAATGCTTATAGCCCTGCCCTGTGTAGTCAGGAAGCAGGAAGAGTAATTTGTAGTCCAGAGCTGCTTAGGACTACAAATCAATTGTAACATTTTGTTTTAGTTTTACACTATATACTGTGCACTGTAGCTTTGTGCCTTTTCCACGCATGAGTGGATGATGCATATTGAAGCATTTTGGGGTTCATTTTGTGTAAGTAGTTTCAGGGGTTTGACCTCATCTTTGTAACTTCAGATCACATATTGCTATTTCTCTGAGCCCTGCTGCGAGCAGGATGAGCACATGCAGGGCATCGTGGCGCTGCTTCGTGGAGGCACATGCAAGGAGCACAAAAGACACAGCAACGCATGTTTGCATGTTTGGCATGGTAGGCATGAGGTGAGTGATAATATTGTTTATGTAGCTTGTTTTTAACTGAAACTACTGCGCTGTTGCTATTGATTCAGAACATAATAGGCTGTAAATACACAAGCTGTGTACGTTGCATAGTACCTGCTCTGTAAAACCCTCCTTTGCCTTATTCTAAAGGTTTATAACTTATTCTCTGCATGGTAGTGTGCTAAGAGCCCTGTAAATTGATAGAGGCAGCTGGTTGGGTGAAGTTGTAACCATTTACCATTCAAAACAGTATTGTGGGAATCATGACATCCGTTTCAAGTCCACTGTGTGATTCTAATACCATTATCACCACAACTAGTGAAGTTGGCCATAAATGCAGGTCCTGTAATATGTTCAGTCTGCATGTTATAATTAGTGATGATCAACCATTCCAGTGTTCTAAATGTACTGAAAATGTGGTACTTCAATGCAAGATCAGTATGTTCTATAAACCTTTGGTGGCTCTTGAATCTAGTCAGGATAAGCTATCCAAAGGCTCCATCAGGCAGGTAATGGTCCTGATCCTGTCCCTGCCCTCACTACTGCCTTAGTTCCATAGCCCTTAGCAGCAAATAGTTGCCTTATTTCCATTGGTACTTCAGCCTCTGTCTTATCTAATCCTGTTTCAACTACTGCTTCAGCCTTACAGTCTTCAACAGTTGTTAGCAGCTTTATCCCGACTAGTATTACTAGTACTCTTCCAGTTGAACCTTCTAAAAAGAGCTCGAGAATATGAATTGTGTCAGGATAGTTGTGTGGAGGATTCTATTTGGTATAGTTTTTCAAAGTCTAAAGTTAGTGAAAAAGAAGAAAGGCTGAGCAGTATAGCAGAGTATTGCAAAACAGTTTTGATCCTTGTCTTCTCTCCCACTGACCCTGTGGATCAATTCACAGATAATATTACTAGTGATAATATCCTTTTGGGTTCATTGGTCAGTGACATGGGTACACAGAACATTCATTTTCAGACACTACTCCCCAATCTGATTTCTGATATTCCATTAATTGATTTTCATCTAATAACACTTGCACCAGCATCCTGAAAATGTCACATCATTACCCATTCGTAGTGGTGATGACACATATTCTAGACAAATTTTATAGTGGGTGACTCCATAGTAAAACATTTGGACAGGGCTATTTGTGAACTAGACAAGTACAATAGAGGATTGTTCTAGTTTTAGTGGAGCAAAATTGAGCCAATAACATTTATCAGGATTCAGTTCAACATATTAAATCGGTTTATGTTGCTATGACAAATAAGTTAACTGAACTAGGATGTGATATCTATTTTTCTGAGATTTTACCTATCCTAGGTTTTCTCCCTTCTTAAACTCCAAGATTAAAAGCATCAATATTTGGCTCCGTCATTGGTGTCTGTGTCAAAACATCGCTTGCATTACCCATTGGGAAGAGTTTTCAGATCGACCTGAACTGTTTTGCTCTCGATGGTCTACATCTTAGTAGAGGAGAAATGCTTTATTGAGTAAACAGTATTTGTCAATTATAAATAACCGTTTAAACTAGAATTTGGGGGTAGTTGAGGGTCTTTACCTCCTCTCTTAAATTAAGTAAATCTTCTAGTCAATATTTGAAATTCCTAAGTCTAAATGCTAGGAGTTTAAATAATAAATATGATGAACTTCAGTGTAAGGCAGTAGAAAATAATATTGTTATCATCACTGTGGAACCTGGGAGATGATAACTCAGTTTAAGTTAGGCACTTACCTGGGTATGCTCAATTTTTACAAAATAGGCAGGCTCGGAAGGGAGGGCGTGGCTGTTTTATCAATAATAAAATCAATGCTGTGAACAAATCTACCTTGGTTAAAACACATGACCTTCCAACTGAAACATTATGGATTAAACTCTTTCTGTCAAATCAGGTTTTATTATCCTAGGGACATGTTACCTTCCCTAACTCACCCACTTTAATTTTGGATGCCATTATGTTTGAATTTGAACTAGCAAATTAAATGGAAAATGTCATTATTACAGGTGATTTCAATATTCCGATATCAATTGGCATCTTCTTTTGCTTCTAGCCAAAAGGAAATAAATTCTTAGAATTTGTTATGAATTAACATGAAACAGTGTGTTACATCAGCCACTAGAGAAAAACATTCTAGATTATATTAGCTAGTACTGATTTAGACATAAGGGATGTCAAAATATCCTCCCAGTTGGTGATAGTGATCATAATTCTATCCTTTTCACCCTTGAGACACATTTGATTCATAATACTAATACCTCTATTATTTATCTGTATGATAAAGCATATTAGATAGAGCCTAAGGCACTGTTGTTCTTGTGGTAATTTCTGCCCTTTATTAGGAGCGTTAAGCCTTCAGCTTGTAGATCGTGTTGATATTAGGCTAACTTTGTGAAAACACCACAGCACGAAACTGGAAGTAAGCGGATGCCTACTTCCATTTTCGACTCATAAACTGCCCCTCTAGTGAGTAGGGCTGCTGAGAGGCGTGCACAGAGACACGTGCTTCTGCATATGTCTGCTGTGTCTGCTGGGAGCGCTGGAACCGCTGGACACCAGACTCCATTAGAAACTTACAGAACATCATCTACTCAGTAGGTACACACTATTAAATATAGAAGAAATTCACCAAGTGTATTTAATGCTTGATGTATAGTGGGAAACTTTGGTACTGATTTGTATGTACTAAGTGCCATCTGATTACTACTCTTGAAGCAGAAATAGCATTTTTGATTAACAGTAAATCAGTTCAAACTGATATTAGAGAATTGGAAAGCTTTATAGACTTTATGGATGAACAACTCCCTCCAACCAACACACCCTCCACTTTCAGGTAGCATTTCTACTTCCCTAGTGAGGTCAACTTTAACATCCAGTACCAATGTACCATATCTCTGCCCCCTCTAATAAGGTGGATGACTATCCACCCCCTCTGTGATAACGATGACTGAGCCACTGTTACCAAGCCCATTAAAAAGGAGGCGGTCAAATCCATAATAGTGCCCCTATTGTAACCCGCAATAGGTTTGAGCAATTGGCTGGGTTAAATAATGAGGTATCACAGGACCTACCCTGTGCATCACCCCCTGTTAACAATGCTGGCTCAAATATATCTCTCAATCAGGAGTCAGTACCTTTTCATACTTGCTCCAACAAGTCTCATCCTACCAATTCACTACCTATTAAGTCAATTACCCTGAACACATTATACAATCAACACTCCCTGTTTCTGTCCATTGTATCCCCACTATCTCGAAACAAGTGTTTGTCCTGGGAGATTCAGTCATTAAACATATAGACAGGGCAGTCTGCAACAGTGATAAAAGCAACCTTGCTCCAGTTTTAGCAGGGCCAGGGTATGTGACATTACATCCATGATACCCAAAATTTTACACAAGTCTAAAGAAAATCCACTGGTCATTATACATGCTGGTATTAATGGTATAAACAACACTTCAACCAGGGACGAGTTACCTGAAAGATCTCCTTTGTCCTTACTGTCCCCGTCCTCTCGATCCACTGATGAGGGATAGCTAGAGGTTCCCAGAATGCGTTTGCAGACATTGGGAGCAAGGGCATTTAGCTTTGTCTCTCCATCCCTGTGGAACTCTCTACCTCACCAGTGCAAAGATTGCCTGACCATCTCAAGTTTTAAAACTGCTTTAAAAATGTACCTTTTAATCTAGCGTTTATTGATTGATGTAGTTATTTTGACTTGTTTTGTAGTTTTATATTGTTTTCTGTTGGAATCTATATGTTTGTTTATAATAATTTATCCTATTTTATGTATTTTATTGTACAGGTGCCTTGGTTTTGGAAAGGCGTCTTTTATAAATAAAACTGATTGATTGATTTAACCAGTTACAACAGGTCTATGTGGCATTATGCACTCTGCTACTGGATAGGGGCTGTCGTGTTTGTATATTTGAAATATTACCCGTCCAAGAGCAACATCCACCATAACACAGAAAATCAAAGCCTTAAATGAATGGCTGAGAAAGTGGTGTTTTAAACAGGATATACCCTGTATTACTCACTGAGAATCATTTTCAGATCGTCTTCCTTGTTTTGCTGGGATGATCTGCATCTTAATAGCAGAGGCAGTACACTTCTGGGGAAAAGTATTACTACTATCACAAATCATTGTTTAAACTAAAACATTGGAGAGAATGGGTTCATCCCCAAGTCTCTAAATAACCACCAAAATATTATTACAACTAAATGTAAATTTTTAGCCCTGAATGCAAGATCTCTAAACCAAGCCAAATTAGCAGAACTTGACACCAAATGTAAAACTTTGAATGTAAGTGTGGTGGGAGTAACTGAAACCTGGTGGGATACATCCTCCATCTGGTCCAGAGAAATTCAGGCTATAAGCTATATTATAAAAATAGATCAGATAAACAAAGGTGGTGGGGTTTGCATGTACATATGAAATGATATCCCCTCCTTTGAGTATCTCTCTTCTCCTGGAAGTATATGGGTTAAGATTCTAATAAAGGGGCACTCGTATATAACAGTCAGAAATATATACGACCTCCATCCATGATTCTGATTACACAACTAGCATATTTAAAGAGATTACAACTTTCTCAGAATCCCAAGATACTGTAATACTTGGTGATTTCAACTTCCCTCACATTGATTGGGACTCACTCTCAGGACATTCTTGTGCTGAGAAAGGATTAATAGATGTGTTAACCAGCACTGGACTGCAACAACATTACTGAACCCACTCAGCGGTTCTAACATTCTGGACCTATTAATTACAAATATAGAGCAACAAATTAGATACCTCAAACTTGGGACCCATTTGGAGCCAGTGATCTTTGTCCATTCTTTTGAAGTTTAACAGACTAAAACCTTACAAAGAAAGTTAAATTATGCAAAAATGATAATAAAGCTTATTTCTTTGAAATCAATAAATATTTAGAAAGCATAAATTGGGAATCTATTCTAGATTAACTGTACAACATAACAAGCATGGGATATTTTTAAAATATTGTACACTATTTGGAAAACATTTTCATTCCATCTAAAATGAAATTTAACAACAAAGGAAAAATCCCCTTGGTTTAACAGGTCAATTAAAAACCAGACTGAAATTTAAACGTTTTAGGAAACTAAGAAAAGTTCTCTCCCTTACAAAACTACTTTTTGCATAAATATAGACTATCTGTTAAAAATCTGAAAATTCTATTAAATTGGCTAAAACAAGTTAGAGTTTAAACTAGCTCATACAAAAGACTGTCATAAATCTCTTTTTCTTATATAAATAATAAAAAGGTGTACCAAGGACCATTGGTCCAATTATAACCAATGGTTCTCCCTTATCTGATATGGAAACTTCAAATGTCTTCAATAAATATTTTTGCTCAGTTTACTCTCAAAATCATTCCCTAATACAGTTAAAGCTCACCATACAGATATTCACAGGTTTAATCCAGCCGACATTCTACAGGCTACTGAAAAGACCACTAGTCTGAGTCCGGACTGTGTTCATCCATGGTTTCAGATTGAAACCTCTACAAATATTTCTATACCATTGTCAATTATCTTTAATAAATCTTTACAAGAAAGTATTTTACCAAATGACTGGCGTTCAGCTATAGTTACTTCAATATTCAAAAAGGCAATAGAAGTTCTGTGCACAATTATTGTTCCATTAGCCTGACCTCAGTGGCCAGCAAACTAATGGAAAGGGTAGTGAAGACCCTGATCGATCAGGAATGTAAAAACTAGGTATCAATGATCCAATCCAGCATGGGTTTACTCCCAAATACTCTTGTACCACTAACTTGATATTGTTTTACAACAATATAAGTGCTTTACTGGATGTAGGTTTTAATTTAGTTGTTTTTAACCAGGATTAGCACACTAAGCTGAAAGCTTTTTACAGGAGTGACCTAGGGCACAGGAAGATAAGTGACTTGCTCAGGGTCACACAGTATACAAGTGGGCAGCAGGTTCAACCCAGGTTTGGTCTGCTGGATGTCACCAGACTTCCTCCAGTTAATGATTTCACTGGGCTTCACACAGGTTATTTCCTCCTTGACCCATATTAGGGGTCATTCATTGGATTAGTATTCCTTCTGGGGATGGAGATATCTGATTTGGTGGTGGAACCAGTCGGATGGTCTGATCATCACTCCATTGGGTTCAGTTTGAGGTCACCCTAGTAGGCGGCCCCTATGGAGATGGTCCGGTATCACCCTTCAAGGGTGTTTCCCAGATAGCTGATGGTGGTGCAGGACCTGTCGGGCTTACAGTGATTGCATGGATCCAGGAGACTTGGCACTTGCCTATAACAAGGCGGTGGCAGGGGCCCTGGATTCCATTGCTACTGTTCATGTTCGTCTCTTCACTCTCCGTCCCTGATCTCCTTGGTTCGATGAGACTCTGAGGGAGTTGAGGAGAGTTGGATGAAGGTTAGAGAGGTGCTGGCGGAGGTCAGGCCTGGATTGTGACAAACTTAGTTTGATGGACCACTATGTGGTCTAGCAATCCACAATCTCTAGTAGAAGGCAGAATTCCTGTCCAGAGAGATTGCTGCTGTACAGAATAGACCAGCTCAGCTCTTCAGGACTGTGGACAGATTGTGCAATCCAATCTGTCTTCAGCCCAGAAGAACCTTTTCTCAAGAATGGTGTGAGGAGTTTGCTCTATTCTTTTCAGATAAGGTTGCCACAATCAGGTCTGATATCCATTTGACCATTTCTAATGGGAGTTGTGATGGTCGGCAGGAGATGTCAGACACCTAGTTTGTGTGGTCTGACTTCAGCCTTCCCACAGTCAATGACATTGTGATGATCATCCAATCATTGCATCCGACCAACTGTGGTTTGGATCAGGGCCCCACACGTCTCTTAGTGGGCTGTGTGGATAAAATTGGTCCCGTCCTCGCTGAGATAGTCTGGAGGTCCTTGGAGAGGATTTTTCAAATCCTCTAAAGGAGACTGTGGTTCAGCTCCTTCTTAAGAAGCCCTCCTTGGACCCAGACTGTCTGGCAAATTACAGGCCTGTCTTTAACTTACCCTTTGTGGGTAAAGTTATTGAGAAGATGGTCACATCGCAGCTGGATAATCATTTGACCAGCCACAATGTCTATGATTCTCTCCAGTCGGTTTAGGAAAAGGCATAGTACTGAGACAGCTCTTGTCCAGGTACTAAATGATCTCTAATAATGAGAGATCGAAGGACTCGTTCCATCTTGGTCCTTCTTGATCTCTCTGTAGCATTGACACTGTGGACCATGGTGTGCTATTGGAATGCTTGTGGTCTATCTGTGGGCTGTCTGGTACAGTCCTCAGTTGGTTTCAATCTTTCCTCAAGGGTAGGACTCAGAGGGTGGTGTCTGGGATTTTTCCTCTGCATCATTCCCCTATCCTGTGGGGTACCGCAGGACTCCATTTTAGTGCCCATGTTGTTTGCGGTGTACATACTGCTATTAGGGTGATCATTGGGCAGAACAGTCTGAGTTTTCATTGCTATGAAGATGATACTCAGCTGTACATGTCCTTTAATGCTGACCAAGATGCTGCCTTCGGTCTTTAACAACTGTCTTGCGAAATCCAGGATTGGATGAATGTGAGTTGGCTGTGATTGAACCCCAAAAAACTGAGGTGTTGGTTGTGGACCAGGGTGCGTCGGGAGGTGGGTTCGTTTGTTGGATCACCCTCGGGTTTATGGCTTGGGGTGTCCAGCTAACTACCTCAGACCGGTCGCGGAACCTGGGCGTTGTGTTTGATAACTGTTTGACATTTAAATCTCAGGTGTCGGCAGTTGTCAAAACCTCTTTACCATCTGAGGAACATCACCTGGGTGAAGCACCTGGTTCCTCCAGATGATCTTCCTACTTTGGTCCACACTTTGGTTACCTCCCGCCTTGACTACTGCAATGCTCTTCATCTTGGGCTACCAGGGTTGAGATTACGCTGCTTGCAGCTAGTTGCAGAATGCAGCAGCCAGGCTACTGACTGGTTCTTCCAGGTCCAATCATATAACGCCTGTGCTCCAGCGGACTGCACTGGCTGCCAATTTGCTGGCAAATCACCTTCAGGTCGGTTTGCTGACCTATAAGGCCCTACATGATCAGGGACCTGCTTACCTGAAAGATCTCCTTTGTCCCTACTGTCCCTCTCGCTCTCGATCCACCGATGAGAGTTGCTAGAGATTCCCAGGGTTCATTTAAAAACTTCAGGGCCAGATCTTTTAGTTTTATGGCTCCAACCCAGTGGAATTCTCTACCTCGTCAGGTGTGATATTGCCCGACTGTCCAAAGCTTTAAGAAGGCTTTAAAACATATCTTTTAGCCAAGCATATAATGCATTTTGAATGCTGCTGTCAAGTTTAATTTTAATATTGTTTTAATTATTTGTTGTTTTATCATGTATTTGTACAGGCGCCTTAGTTTCAGAAAGCGCCTTATATAAATAATTGATTTGATTTGATTTGCAGCTTAGAGCCTTAAACCACTGCACTATACTGCCTCCCTAGGGATAGTAGGTTTCCCTACTGATGTTATTTTCTGGACTTTAGCAGAGCCTTTGATAAAGTATCACATGAAAACTGATTACAAAATGCACAATCTAGACTTGTCATCTAATATTGTCAACTGGACTTCTAATTAGTTAACAAATCACTCCCAGACAGTTAGAATTAATGACGCTTTGTCTGAACTGGGTAGAGTGACAAGTGGTGTGCCTCAGGGGTCAGTCCTGGGACCAACCTTATTTAATCTCTTCATTAGCGATTTACAAACAGGGCCTAAAAATTTCATGGTTAAATTGCAGATGATACTAAATTAGGAGGCATGGTTAATAATCAAGAAAATATTTCCTTGTTAAAGAGGACTTGGGAAAATTAATATCTTGGGCAAATCAAAATTACATGCAGTTTAATCAAGACAAATGCTTGGTAGTACATTGGTACAAAAACCTAAAACAGTATATCACATAAATGGACTTCCACTTCACTCATCTAACTGTGAGAAAGATCTAGGTACTTATATCAACAATAAACTTACATCAAGGGATCACTGTGTAAGAACTGCTTATCGACCAATAGATTATTGAGGCAAATTAAGCATGCCTTTATTAACCACACTGAACAATGTCTCATCCCACTGTACAGGGCATATATTAGACCATACCTAGATTACAGCTCCCCTTTTGGAATCCAAACCTAAAAAGATAATGCCATACTTGAAAAGTCAGAGGAGAGCAACTAAAATGATTCCCAGACTAACAAATTTGGACTATCAGGCAAGATTAAAAGTTACTGGTCTCTTCTCTCTTCAAAATAGAAGACTAAGAGGCAATATGCTCATGGTCTATAATCTAATAAATTCACCAGATCTCATGGAAGAATGTGGTCTTTCTCCAAAAGGAGACATGTTGCAAGACTGCATAACAAACAGCTTGAGGTCAAAAGTTATAGAACTAGTAAGAGGAAACTTTTTTTCAATAAGGGCTTCTAGTGTATGAAACACCCTGCCACAGGATATAGTTGAGGCTTCTAAGCCACAATGTTTAAAAATAAACTAGATGTTTGGATACGGAAAATAATTAAACAATGTCCCACACACGATGGGCTCTGACCTTCTTTTGTTCTATTGTACCAAGTAATACCAAGTAAAAAGCAGATTTCACTATTTTAAATGGAATATTGAGGCCCTTGATTGGGTATCCACCTTTCTTCATCACCCCCAATATTGTTGGACTATCTTTAAGTCATTAATTACTTATTTAAGGGACATACTGTACATGTCTCTTCAAAAGTTAGAAACTCTGATGGAAACAAGTACCCAAATGGATGAATCACAAAATTAAAATACTAATAAGTTATAAAATGAAAATATTGAAACTTTCTAAAAAATAAGACTACTTCAAATTGGGAGTGTTATGTTAAATCAAATCAGAAATACAAAACTTGTATAAAAAAAGCTAAATCCAGATGGGAATTGAATTTGGCATAGGGCAAACAAGGACAATTCCAAACAATTTTATTCCTGTATTAATTCATTAAAAAAAACATCATGTAAGGTAGGGCCTCTTATAATAGATAATAATCTCATCCATGATCCAAAATTATGGCTGATGTATTTAACACCAAATTTTGTAAGATCTTTACATCATCTGAAACTAATACTTCTCTGCCCTTACAAATTGTTCTGATTCACCAATTATTTTACTGAGGATCTCATTAAGAAAAAAATGTGTACTTTGAAAGGTAATTCAGTTCAGATCCTGACAACATTGCTGGTCATTTATTATATTTATTGACTGACTATATTGCCTTGCCACTCAAGCTTTTGTTTGAACTTTTCTTATTAAATAACTATATTCCATTTGAATGGAAAGAAGCTTCAGTTGTTTCAATTCACAAAAAAGGCTCTAAGCATAATTGGGAAAACTATAGGCCTATAAGTCTTACTTCTTCTATTTGCAAAGTCATGGAAATTCTCCTAGAGATATTATTATACCTGTATAGATGAAACTGATATGAAGCAACATGGTTTTAGAAAGGGCAGAAGTTATTCTACCAATTTACTCTGTTTTTATGAACACTTTAGTTCCTTTTTGGACAATAGGATACCATGTAGACGTCATTTTCATAGATTTCAGTAAGGCTTTTGACATCATGCCTCATTGGGCTTTAATACAGAATCTCAGGAAACTCAATATAAATTATTACATTAAAATGTGGATTGAAAACTGCTTAGCAATAGAACACAAAGAGTGATCAGAACTAGACAGGGTAAAGCCTGGATGTATTATTCTTGGACTTCAGCAGGCATTTGACTCTGTCCCCACAATGGTCTGGTGGAGAAACTGATGGGGTTAGGAGTAGGCCCTTTGATGGTCAGATGGATTGAAAACTGACTAGCTGGATGCACCCAGAGAGTAGTGGTCTGTGGGGAGCTCTCGAACCCTAGAGAGGTTGATAGTGGGGTACGCATGAGGCTCGGTCCTGGGTCCGATCCTGTTTAATGCATACATATCTGACATCAGGAGGGTATATGGTGTGAAATGAGTCTCTTCGCGGATGACTCCAAGATGGGAGCAGTAGTTGAGGGAGAAGAGGAGGTTGGCCCTGCAAGAGGACCTGGATGCCCTGGAAAACTGGGCTCACACTTGGAAACTAAATTTCAATATCACCAGAATTACAGGTGTTGCATCTTGGTCGGGAAGCTCCCAAACACAGGTACACCCTGGGAGGAGGCACTGGAGACCTCAATAGGGGAAAAAGACCTAGGGGTCATGGTGGATGCATGTATGAATAACTCTGAGCAGTGCAGGAGGCAGCTAGCAAGGCAAACAGGATGTGGGATGCATCGTGAGGAGGATCACTTCTAGGAGCAAGAGTGATTCTGCCGCTGTCCACAATGGACTGGTTAGACCACACCTTGAGTACTGTGTACAGTACTGGAGACCACACTTGAAGAGGGACATACAGCTCCTGGAGAGGGTACAGAGGAGGCAACAAAGATGATATGAGGGCTAGGGGATTTGACGATGAGGACAGACTTGAGGAGCTCTGCCTGTTTTCACTGGAGAGAGGAGAGACAGGGGACATGATTGAGGTCTTCAAGTACCTCAAGGGAATAAATAGGGTAAACATGGAGGGATCTTTAGACTAAAGCAGGGTGGTATCACCAGAGGCATGGTTTGAAGTCGGAAGGGAAGGGTGAGGGGAAAGAGGAGGAGGTTTTCACTGAGAGGGTGGTGGACCTTTGGAATGCACTGCCTGGTCCTGGTGAGCTGGTTCAGAGATCCACAGTGGAGGCTTCAAGAGGAGGTGGGACATACACAGAAAGTGGATGTATCAGATGATGGCCTGTCCCAGGGGTGGGGATGGATGATAGGGGTTTCTGGAGCACAAGGGATGGGAGGTCTGGGCACCCAACTAAGGATCTAAGGTTCGAGCAGACTCGATAGACCATAAGGCCTAATCTGCTGGCAAATAGTATGTTAATATCATTAATGGCCACCTTTCAAATAAGCGGTAGCGTTTTGAATGGCATGCCACAAGGATCTGTTCTTGGTCCTTGTTTTTCCAAGCTTCTATTGCTGATTTAACTGAACATGGTGTTTCCATTACTACAAAATATGCTGATGATGTGAAAATTGGAGGACCTTGTTCAAATTCTGATAAGATAGCTTTAATTCAACACGATCTTGACATTATTTCTAACTGGATAAGTACATGGGGTATGAAATTAAATGTCTCTAAATGTAAGTGATGCATTTGGGCTTAAACAACTCTAGTTATTCATATACCTGAATGACTCACTACTTAGTGTTATCTCTGATGAGAGGACCTGGGTATTACTGTTTCAATGATCTTACTTATACAAACATTTGCACTCTGTTATTTGTACAGCTAATAAGGCTGTTTGGTCAATTCTTTGCAAAATCATATCTAGAGATTGTGATGTGTTAATGCCTTTGTTCAGGTCATATGTCAGACCTCATCTTGAATATGCCTCACAGATATGTGCCCATTTAAAAAATCAGATGGAGTGCCCTTGAAAAATTCAAAGAAAATTCATGAAAAAAATATCTGGTCTTGAATCTGAATCTTATAAAAACAGGTTGGAAACTTTGAAACTCATGTCACTCTCTACTAGGCGTTTGAGGGTGACCTTCTTTTCTGTACAATGTTGTACATGATCCTTATGTGGTGAGTGAGTAGGGCTAGAATTTAAGCCCTCTTCATATAATATCAGAGCCATCCTTTACAGCTGGTTGGAAAATCATTTAAACATATTAATCGAAATTTTTCTTCACTCTTCGTACAATAGGACCTTGGAATAAACTTCCATCATTTGTTGTCGGAGTGATACTAATACCTTTAAATATTATCTGGATAAACTAATAGCTTCTGGGTATAATTTATCTTATTACACTTTGGCCTAGTGTAAGAGCATTATGGGCCTCAGCCTACTAGCTCTTTTCTTTCACCTTAGTATGAACCTTAGTATAGTTTCATACTGAACACAACCCTATCTCCCTCCTCAAAAATGCTAACCTTCTACTTCTTTCTTCCCCTTCTTGGCGTGTGACCTTCATCTCCTTTCCTACCACACCCACTGTAGAATCCTTCCTCTCCACTCACTGCTACCTCCTTCATCCTTGCAATCAACCCCAACCGTCCCTTTTGAAATATGGTCCTATTTTCCCTCTTCCCTCCTGCCTCTCTTTTTCCTCTTCCAAATCACTTTGCCTATCTTCATCTCCTTATCTCCTTCTCCCCTACCCCATTTCTTCATCCTCTCAAATTTCCCACTTTCAATACAAAAGTCCTAAATTACACTACTTCACCCTTGCTCTACTACTTCTCTCTTCTGGGAACATCCATCCCAACCTGGCTCTCCCCTCAGCTCTTCCCCAACTCCATTACATCCACACTTTGACAAAGCCCATACGGGTGAAATGTTAGTGGGTGTTCCTCTCACTGAGAGGATTCTGTTTTGCAGTTTTGCCTTGAAACTCCTTTATTCTGCAAGTAAAATTTTGAAGACTTCACTGCTTTGTGTGGACATTCAGTTATTTGGCTGGTGGAGTTCCGTGACTGATTTTTCTCCATTACATCCAACTCCACAGTCCTACAATTATCCCCAATGGGTGAAACTTCTTCACTTGAACATCTGCAGCCTGTTACCTAAAAGCGGACATCATCCAAACTCTCCTGGTATCACACACCCCAGACATTTTAATTATAACTGAGGCCTGGCTCAAAAAAGCATTCAGACAATGTCATTGCTGTCCCTGGGTATTCCCTCTCCAAAAAGACCAGACAGGTAGGGGGAGGAGGAGTGGCCATGTATATCCTGTCCTCATTGCAATTTACAACGATCCTATCTTCTTCCATCCAGCTACCTACAGTGGCGTGAAAAAGTATTGCCCCCTTCCTGATTTTCTCTATTATTGCATATTTGTCACACTGGATGTTTTCAGGTCTTTAGAGAAAATGTAATATTAGATAAAGTGAACCTGTGTGAACAACAACACTTGTTTTTTTTTTCACTTATTTAATGAAAAAAGTTAACCAACACCAACTGGCACTGTGTGAAAAGTAATTGCCCCTTTACACTTAATAACTGGTTATGCCACATTTAGCTGCAATGACTGCAACCAAACACTTCCTATAATTCAATATCAGTCTTTCACATCGCTGTGGAGGAATTTTAACCCACTTTCCTCACAGAACTGCTTTTAATTCAGTAACATTTGGTAGGTTTTCAGCATGAACTGCTCGTTTCAGGTCCCGCCACAGCATCTCTATTGGGTTTAAGTCTGGACTGTGACTAGGCCACTCCAAAACTCTTTAATTTTACTTTTTAGCCATTCTGATGTGGACTTGCTTTTGTGTTTTGGATCATTGTCTTGCTGCATGACCCAACTACGCTTCAGCTTCAGCTGACTGAAGGATGACTGGACATTCTCCTTAAGAATTTTCTGGTACAGAGCAGAATTCATGGTTCCTTTAATTATGGCAAGTCATCTAGGTCCTTAGGCAGTAAGCATCCCTCACACCATCACACTACCACCACCATGTTTGACTGTTGGTATGGTGTTCTTACTGTGGAATGCTGTGTTTGCTTACGTGAGACATTATGGGATCCATGTTGTCCAAAAAGTTCCACTTTGGACTCATCTGTCCATAGAACATTTTCCCAAAAGGCTTGTGGATCATCCAGGTGCTTCTTGGCAAATGAGAGACGAGCATTTATGTTCTTCTTGGTTAGCAGTGGTTTCCTGCTACTCTCACATGAAGCCCATTTTGCCCAGTCTCTTTCTGATTGTGGAGTCATGAACACTGACCTTAGCTGAGGCAAGAGTAGCCTGCAGTTCTTTGGATGTTGTTTTAGGATCCTTTGAGACTTCTTGGATGATTTTACACTGCGCCCTTGGAGTAATTTTGGCAGGCCGCCCACCCTGGGAAGGTTCACTACTGTTCCAAGTGTTCTCCATTTGGAGATTATGGCTCTCACTGTGGTCTGATGGAGTCCCAGAGCCTTAGAAATAGCTTTGTAACCCTTTCCAGACTGATAGAGGGCAACAAATTTTTTCTGATCTTTTCAGAACTTCCTTTGATCATGGCATAATGTGCTTGTTGAATTTGGTGCTGGCAACGTGACTCTGATGGTAAGGGCACAAATAAGTGAGGTTTATATTGAGCAGGGCTGGCTGTAATCAGTCTGGCTGTGTTCAATCAGCTGTCTCTAATTATCCCTTTAATTGGGTTGATTTAACTAGGGCAATTACTTTTTCACACAGTGCCAGTTGGTGTTGGTTAACTTTTTCATTAAATAAATGAAATAAGTAAAAAAAAGTGTTATTTGTTCACTCAGGTTCCTTTATCTAATATTATATTTTGTCTAAAGACCTGAAAACATCCAGTGTGACAAATATGCATAATAGAGAAAATCAGGAAGGGGCAAATACTTTTTCACGCCACTGTATGAGGCCCTTTGTCAGCCACATTACTCTTCCTCACAGTCCCCATTTTTGTAGCTGGTATCTACTGTCACCCAAGCATCCACCCTCAGTCATGACAGAAATCTTATCCTCCATTGCTCTATCTCACAATCTGAAGAACTGCTCATACTGGGTGATCTAAATCTAAATTGGTTGTCTCCCTGTTGACTAAGCTGTGGAGCAGGCGTTGCTGCACTAAACCTCACTCAACTTATACTTGAGCCCACACATCCAAATCATAAAGCATGAAAATCATACCCTGCCTGACTGGGCACTCACTACACAACCGCGACTCCTGAATCAAGTCAGGTATCCTCCCTGACAGCCTTAGTGACCACAACCCAATTTTCATGGTTTGCAAGATCCATCACCCCAAACCTCCTCCCAAAATCATCTAAGTTCACTCCATTAAACCTTAGATCTTGCCCACTTAAATCCAAATTTGCCTCTACAGACTGGGCCCTTTCTCCTCTGCTGTTTCCATCGATCAAGCCCTCCACTACTTCAAGGATAAATTCATCTCCTCCTGGACTGCATTTGCTCCTTCAAGAGAACCAGAGTCCATGGGATACACCTCCCTTGATCACCCCAGATTTACTGGCCTGCTTCAGGGGCGTGACCAGGCATGGAGAAAACACAAATCTACAAAGAACCCCAGTGACTATGCCACATACAGAATGCTAAGCAACTCTTGTACTAAAGCTACCAGACTGGCAAAAGTCCAAATATTTCAAATCTTCCTTCCTCACAAACATAAACCCCATTCAAACCCTATTCTCTTCTCCTGTCACCCTCCTGGTTCTTAAAATAAATAATTCTTTGGTATCGGACCCTTACTTGGTGGCCAATGAATTTACGCCTACTACACATCTTCGCCCACGTCTCCTATGCTCCCTCCCAACAACTCCTACCTCAGCCCACCACAGCATCCTTTGTCTGCCTCTCCCTTTCTCCTTCTCCACCATCTCCTGATGAAGCTTTAAGCACTCTCCTCTCCTAACCCTCTAAAGGGTCCTCTCCAGATGATCTTGATCCTAAACTTCTCTACCTCTCTGCTCCTGCTATTGCTTATCCTATCTCTTTAATCTTAAACCTCCTTTACATCTGCTCAAGTTCCCACCTCCTGGAACCATGCTGTTGTACTTCCTCTCCCCAAGGGCTGTGACCTGTCCTCTCCTGGTAACTATCGCCCTATCTCTCTCCTTCCTACCCTTGTTAAACTCCAGGTACACTGGTTCTCTCTCTCTCCATCTTTCCTCCTTCCTCACTAATTCCTCCTTCTTCACCCCATTCCATCTGGTTTTGGTAGAACCACTCAACAACCACCTCCCTCCTCAGGCTCACTGATTCCATCCTTACTGGGATGGTGATGGCCTGATCACCTCAACCATCTTTGTTGACCCTAGCCAAATCATTCAATACTGTCTCCCATACTCTGCTTCTTGACTCCCTCTCCACAGCAGACCTTGCCTTGTCTGCTACAAACTGATTTAAATCCTACCTCATTGCAGGACCCAATCAAAACCTCCAACTCCACCTCCCTCCTCTCCCTATCAACACTGGAGTCCCTCAGGGCTCAGTGCTTGGTCCCTGCTTTTCTCTATCTTCCTAAATGACCTTCCAACAGCCTGCTCCACCTCCTCCATCCATATGTATGTCGATGATACTGTATTGTACCATTCCAGCAAAACTCTGCTGCTGTGGAAACCAGCTTATAGCATGATTTCAACCAAATTCAGCTCTGGTTTTCCTCCACCAGCTCTTCCTCAGCGTTAAGAAGACAGTCTCTGTGACCTTTGGCACCAGGCAGAGACTCTCAAGGCTCACTAACCTGCCCTTCTTCCGCACCCTCAACAGGACAACCATTAGGACACATCCTCATTTAGATGTCTTGGGACTTGGTTGGACCAACAGTTCCACATCTCTGTGCACATCAATACCATCCTGAAGAAACTGCGCCCCAAGCTTGGTGCCCTATACAGGAATCATAATTGCATTTCAGCTGACTGCGAGGGTGAACTTATCCAGAAGATGATACTCCCCATCTTTAACTACTGTGCGTAGTCTATGGTGCTGCTCCCAAATCTTTCCTGACCAAATTGGACACTTTTTAACTCCTTCTGCTTTTCCCTTGACTCTCCTCTCGTATCCATCACTGTGAACTCTATCACTCCTTTGCCTTCCCTCCACTATCAAACAGGTGCCTCTCCACTGTGCCAAACTAACCTCCAAATTCTGGCTTGGAGAACTCCCTCCTAGCTCTCATCCTCTCTCCAATCCTCCTCCTCACCCTCCCATTCCTCAGATCTAGTGACATGCACCTTGGTGGTCCCACGCTGTTCCACCCTCATTGGCCAGACTGGCTTTGCCCATTGCTTCCCTAAAATCTGAAACTGCCCCCCAAATACGCTTCTCCTCTTCCACCTACTCCCTAGCATTGCCTTCCACAATTTCCTCTATCCCAGCTGTTCCTGCTTTAACTCTCCTTAATTACCTTATTCCTAATTCCTGCCTACCAACTCCTAACCCTTGCAGGGTTCACAGCATTCTGAAGGGGAATCATGGTTGGGCTGCATCCCCTCTCCAGCCCCAGCTCCCTTGCAGAGTTCCTCATCATCCTGAAGGGGTAACTGGTGTTCACTGCCTCCCTACCCTTCTGCCTTCCACTTTCACCTATTCAGTGCTTATTAGCCACTCCTCTCTTACTCTACTACAACACTCATGTACTATCTAGAGCCTGCTCTTGGTATATCATAGCACTATGATGGTTTTATTTGTATAATTTGTATCACCTGTTATACTGTATCCTAATCTGCTGACTCCTATTGTTGTATTTTTACAAGCTGTAGTGCCTATACCACGTTCTACAGTTGCATTATTTTGTCTACCTGCTCCTACACAATTTGTAACTGTTCTTCCAACCATTAATTGTATTAGTCTCAGTTTTCTTATCCTCATGTAACCCCTACCCTCATATAACCCCTTCCCCAGGTCACACCATGAGGCGAGCAATTTGTTGTTCAGTGTGCCCTCCTGGCGAGACATTTAAATTAATAAATAAATAAAATAAACTCACATACAGTTACCTTTCACTTAATACATAGACAGACCAACTAGCCATACAACTCCCTATCTAAACACAATCACTCCCAATCAAGCCTGATACATACATAAATCAACTAATTATACACACACACACACACACACACTACTATTCCTATATTACACCCAGAAACCCCACACACCCACCAACCACCTCCCACTCAAATAAAACAAAATACTAAATGATTTGGGGAGGGTGTTGTAAGGAGAGACAAGGGGAGGAAGGTTGAGGTAAGGTCCCTCAGTAAACACTAAGGACCTGCATTCATAAAACGAACTTGATAAAACATAAGGCCTTTATCTTCTGTCTTATTCATAGGTTCATACCTCAGAAGCCAGAAGTCACAGGAGCCCCTCAGGTGGTGTGAACCGAGCTGCTCCCTCCCCAGCCCCGGACTACCGCCAGTGCTCACAGATCTCCTCAGGAACCAGAAGCCACAGGAGCCCTCAGGGTGGTGTGAGCAGAGCTGCCCCAGCCCCAGATAACTGCCAGCACTCACAGACTCCCTCAGGAGCCTGAAGTCACAGGAGCCCTCAGTGTGGTGTGAGCAGAGCTGTGCCCCTCCCAGCCCGGATGACTGCCAGCACTCACAGATCTCCTCAAAACCAGAAGCCACAGGGGCCTCAGGGTGTTGTGAGCAGGGCTGCCTCATAGCCCTGGACAAGCAGCAGCACTCACAGGTGTGAACTCTAGTCAGGCGTCATCTTGCAAGGCTACACATGCAGTGTGTTAAAAGGATATTTGTCTGCCGAACTCTACTAATTGTTTTTGAGGCTAAGGCATCCCATACTGATTCACTATGTTACAACTGGTGCCTTAATTGCTAGCATATCAATGTGAATGCATAGTTTCTCAGTGCAGTGTGTTTTGTTGGGAAATGTTCATTCAGTAACTAAGGCTGTACTGTGATTGTTGGTGTGCCCATTGTATTTCTCTGGCTTAACTCAGTTTATAACTGCCATTTATCAGGCTGCACTGTGTTAAGTTAACTCTCATATGTATCTGGCTGCAATGTACTGTATTTTGTGATCTTGCAAGTTTGAAAGTGCCTATCTTGCCTCAGGTCTTTCCCTCTCAGCCCCCACCCCCCCCACCTAACTCCTTTTCACATTTCACTCTCAGTGTGCTTTCTCCTCCCTCCTCAGCATATCTTATCTTGACCATCCTCTTCCTTCATCCCCCAGACCTCCTCAGAAACCAGAAGTCACAGGAGCCCTCTGGGTGGTGTGAGCAGAGCTGTCCCCTCCAGCCCCTAGATAACTGCCAGCACTCATGGGTGGGAACTCTAAACTCGGTGTCAGGTGCAATCATGCAAGGCTACATACCCAAGTATCTACCATCCCAACCTCCCCAGCCACCCATTCAGGGTGGTGCTACCTTTAAAGCTATGGCAAGAACCAATCAGCCCACTTTTGCACCCCTTCCTGAAAATGATATTGGTTGATTCCACCCTCTCTTTTTATAAACCTTGCATGCTTAATGTGATACTACCATCACCCCAGTATTTAATTGACCTGAGCAAAGTCACATGGTTATGTGTGTGTAAGCCCCTCCCCATCTAGGGTATCCAGGTGGCAAGAATTTGGGAGGGGCACTTCCCTAACTCAAGCAACCACAGTCCAGGAGATAGAATAGAATAACTCGTTACCTAGTTTGTTGATTTGTTGTGACTGGAGATCACGGTAACCAGGGAACCATAACTGTTGCTGGGATGTTCAGGAGGCTGCAGGGGAAATGGGTCAGCAGGCAAGCACACTCAGTCATATTGATTAAGTTCACTGTCCGCTCCAAGATCAAATTGCAAAGAAAGATTTATTTTCATTTATTTATTCCTAACTAGGATTACGAGTAAATTTGAACCAGGGGTTCTTTTACAAAGGTTCCACATCAAGTTGACAGACAAGATTGACACAGAAGTCATAATGTAGTACAAACAGTAAGGTAGTACACTGAGATACAGTGAATAGTTAAACAATAAGTTGCAATTTGAACAGGTATAGAGGCAATATAGAATGAACCCAGCTAGTGCAGTGAAGAAAATGACCTTGTGATATGAAACAGGGTACAAATAAACAACAGGGTCAATACAGCAAGAGCAGCCTAGAAAATAAACATTGTCCTAACTAGGGATGTTTCAAATTTAAATTTAAGCAAGGGAAAAACTGTGGGGGGAGGAGGTAAGAAAGTGAGAAAGGAGAAAGAAAGATGGGGAGAGGAGAGGGGTGGACAGGCAGTATTGAAAGAGCCCTGAAAGAGAGGAGAGGGAGGGGTAAAGAAAAGGAGGAGATGGCAGGGGAGTGGCAGAAAGGTTGTGGTGAAGTTTTGCTTTGAAAGGGCTCAGACTAGTTTCTAAGAGGATCATGCAGGAGGCTTATCAAGGTAGAGACCCTAAAACGGAAGGTACAATGAGCTTGCAATGTTCGACAGAGAAGGGACGATGAAAGTCTGTTTGGTTTACAATGCATGGAACAGTGGTTGGGTGATGAACTGAGGAGGGATTGCATGACTGGTGGAGTTAGGGTGAGGCATATTTTTTTTGCTAAAAGGCAGGCTTGTTAGGATATCTTGTCTTTAGGGTGGAGCCATTCAGATTGCATTTACCAGTCACAGGTATGGGTAAGCTTGTCAGCCTCAGATACCAGCCTGCAAGCTTTGTTTAGAGTGACTGTCAGACGTTTGAGGGCAGTTTCAGTGACTGCACTGTAAATGACCAAGCCATAGTTGATAAATGGACAGGAACAAGCTAGTCTTAGAGCTGTAGGTGTAAGACAGTGCCTGTGGTGATAGAGGACACCAAACCTGTGGTTTACCATCTTGGAGATATGTTGGATATGCAGGGTGTACGAGAGTGAGCTATCCAATAAAATATCAAGATATTTAAACTCATGAACCATCTCAAGGGACAGGTTATGGTTATTGCAAATGGTTAGGAATGCCTATTTATATTTATAATGGTGGCTGGCAAAAGCATTGTTTCAGTTTTTTATAATTCATAAGAAGTTTGTGAAGAGCAAACCAGTATTCAATCTTTGAGAAGTTTATTTGGAATCCTTTTAGAAGCGAGGAGGTTAGTGTGACTGGAGAAGAGTATGGCATCATCTGCACAGAGAACCATGTTGCTAGAACAGGCTTTGGGGAGGTTGTTAAGGAATAGGCTGAGTAGTAGGGGTCCAAAGATGCAGCCTTGTGGGACTCCAGAATGAATGGGAAGACTACAAGACAGGACATCATCTATTGTAACTTTCTGAGTCCAGTTCTCAAGGTAGTTACTGAACCAGCTGGTTACTGCAGGCAAGAGGTCAAGGGCAGGAGGAGTGCAGTAGCAGGAAGTGGTTTACAGTGTCAAAGCCTTAGTAAGGTCAATGTAGATTGCCCTACCAAATGCCCATAATCGAGTGCATTGTGTATATAATCAGTGCACTCCAGTAGGGCTGTGGTGGTACAATGTGAGTTTCTGAAACTGTGCTGCTGGGTACATTGAATATTGTATTTGTGTAGGAACTCAGTTAATCGGTCAGCGACTATCGCATCGAAGACTCTGGATAGTGGTGGAAGAATTGAAATAGGGCAATAGCTTGAATGGAGTGTTCTGTCATGATTTTTGTGCACAGGTGTGACAACTGCTGCCTTCTACCACTGAGGGAACTGCCTTAGGACAGGGACAGATTTTGAATGGTGAACAGGAGATTTAGCATTACATCTAGTGAGAGGTAGAGTAGTTTCATGTCTAGGGTGTCACTGCTATACTGAGTTTTACCTAGCACCATAATTTTTGCCTCCACTAATGTGGCTTTCACAAAGTAGAATAAGGGAGGGTGTGTGTGTGTGTGTGTGTGTGTGTGTTTGTACACAGTATAATCAAGACAACGTGGGTTAAAACAGTAACAACCACTCCATGGAGCAGGGGATATGAAACATGGTGGGTTTCTTTCACAGACACAGCTGGAAAATCTTCTGCAACAGTCTATTAGGCTAAGAGACTAATTATTTCATGCAGTTTCCTTAAGCTGAACAGGCTAAATTCCTGGCAGCACTCTTGGGGCTGACATTGGCCTCTACCTAAGAGGTAGCTTGGCACTGTTGCTCTCTTTCTCTTAACTCATATTTCGATCCTCAGCTATTTTCCACAGCTGCTACATTTCCCTTCCAGCCAAGACTCTTCTATGCAATTCCATTCCTATACTCTTCTCTCTGGACTTATGACAGTACAAGACATTTCTACTGTCCCAAACCCTCTGACACTTTCTATTCCTTCAATCTGTCTGGTTGCACAATTTCTCCACCTGAGGATTAATTTTTCTGGAGCATACCCTTTTACTTTCCAAATAGTCTTAACCCAATAAATTTCAATAGATGTTCTTTAGGAAGAACCGGACCACCAGAACCCTTTCAGACATCCAATCGCTGATGCCTCGACTGGTAGCTGGGCCTGATTCTGAGTGGTTTTGGGTGCCCTGGTCTTAATCCCAGTCAATACCAGCACTCCTGCTCATGTGGCGATTCAAGCCTCTAAACTGACTCATCAGGGGACCTCTGCCATTGCCACACCAGATCTCCCAACAGACTGCTCCCACTGGGGTCCCAAACATCACTCCCTAAATGGACTTTCTCCAACTCCATAAGTGGCTCACCATGTGGTCCCATCTCTCTGTGGCCTTCAGCCTGGGAATAGGAGTAACTCTGCCACCAATTTATCCTCAACTGCAAGGGTTGCCACTTCAAGCCATGCCCCAGGCCCTCTTGCAATAATAGGCCTGCCCACAGTAAACCATCTGACTCAACAGTGGAACTCACCCATGAGCAATCTTTCTTTTGGGCTTAAGACCCTATTGGTGCTTACCCTACCAAGTGCTGAAGTTCACTTGGCGGCCTCCATTTTCATTTCTTCTGCCCCTGGCTCTGGCTCCCAATGCACTGACAGTCCCTATGCTTTCTCCATTGCTCCCCTTTCTGCACACTGAGCTGATGCTCTTCATCATGGATCATCAAGGGTGGTGGGCTGGGGTGTAAGCGAGGGCCACTCCCGGCACCACCACGGCCCTCCACCGAACTTGGACCAAACCCCTGGCTCTCTCCCAGTGGCTGGGATCCTCTCAAATCTAATCTCTCCGTTTACTTATACCCTTCCACATGGACCCCACCTGCAGGCAGCAAGCAGGCTCACATCCAGACTCAGCGGTGCACAAGCTCTTCCTGCCTAACTACACATAGCAACCAACCCAACTACACTAGCAACCTAAAATTAACTAGTCAGTATCAGAAGATGCTTTCACTTCCCTCACTGCAAAGTTCACCCCTGGTGAATGTGGTAGCGAGCATGGACCCCGGATTTCAGTACAGTGACCAGGAAGGCATAAATCTTTTTCTTCTTATGTTTAAAACTTCTACTGCAGTAGCAAATTCTATTGTTTTCTATAGCTGATAAATTTCACATTTCTACTGTAGTGGGTAGACCACCCACTACAGTATCTTGCTAATACTATCCTGACCCCTCTATGTTTTCTTTTCTAGCCCTGCAGACCTGAGTCAGATCCACATTAATGTACATGCATAAGTATGATGCATAGCACTGCATAAAAATGTAAAAGACATAACCATGCAAAGTTATGCTATGAAACATGGCTGAAAGGTTTCGGTACTTAAATAACAAAAAATCATCTGTTTGCCCTGTAAAAGGAGAACGGTGTTTAATGTCAGCCCTTGTATGTCTTTGGGTAATTAAGATACAGTTACTTGCACTATTTCCTCATAAAGAAATGTTTTCCTGAAGTACTTGGTGTAAGATTTGTTTCTTTCTTTCTTCGTTCTTGGGGTAAAACAGGGCAAAAGCATCTTTTGGGAGGACTAAGCAGTAAAGGTTTCTAGTTTCTTCCAAATTAGGTGCATGAGCATAAAAACACGCTTGTGTTGCAAGCACAACTGTTTGTACAGTCGGGTGTGCATGGAGTGGCGGAGTCAGGAAAGTGAAAGTATTCACTTTCTCTGACTCCTGGGGTAACTTTGCCAGTTTGTAGCAGTAAGACTGCGATAAAGGGTCTATGGGAAACCTTTGCAGTAAAGCTAGAAACTCTTGAAGAAATAGGGAAAGAAAATAAAGCTTGGGCTATTGTAATTATTTAAAAAGGGCCCAATTGAAAATTTTACCTACAGTTTGACATTTCAGCCATTGGAACCACCAGCCCATATTATTAGAATGTATCAGGAGTACTTTTCTTTAATATAAAGAACTGAAATAGCAATGAGTAGACCTGCAGTAAAGCTAATTTTCTGTTGTTTGACGTTTTCTTCTGAAATAAGGAAAGAAAATAGATAGCTCTTACCTGGGAGCTGGTTGCTGGTGAATGAGCCTATAGGAGTCTGCTGCCCAAAAGAGGTAATTTTATATGAACCAGACTGTCACTCTAAGGGAATGAGATGGAGTTAGATCTCATTATCTGCCTATTGATTATGCATAGCATGAAAAGCGATGTTTCTGGAATACACTTCTAGTTACAAATGATTAAGATAGTTTTGTGGGGAGATGTATTTAGTTAATAGGTCATGCTGATCCCCTGAATGTTTGTATTAGATAGACTATAACCTAATATTAGAATAGAGCGGATCAGCTGACCCTGCATCATAAGAGGCTGTACTATAAAACAGCCACTGTGCTAAAGTTTGGCAGATCAGCCTGGGAGAGTGTCCTGAGAGGTTGACCAGGTAGCACAGAAGAATTGTAGTGAATTTACTTATTTAAAAGTATTCTACGCTGTAGCAGAATCACTGAAAGGAAATTATTGTGAAGCTCGAGGAGAGCTTATTCTTTTATTTTTTCTAGTCTGAAGTTTGACATATTTATTTTATTATTGATTTGTTTTATTTTTGTATATTCTAAACAAGCTGAATCTATTTTACAAAAATAAACATCACTAAAAAAGTTCTGTGTGTTGAACAAATCTCTGAGTGTTGTGTATGCCTTTGTTACCCTACCCACGAACCCTACCACAGAAACTGGTGTCAGAAGTGGGGTTTCTGGTTGTCTTGCATGGTGGGAGAATCCAGTATATGGTACCAGTCCTGGTACTTGGGTGACAAAGAGGTATGTTGGATGAGGAGGAGAAGAGTGATACTGGCAACTGGGGTGCAGACCTGAAACAGGTGTTGAAATCAGGAAATCCTGATGACTGGAGTGGAGCCTGTGTGTGGGCTCAAAGACCAAGGAACAGACAGAGGAGTTACCAGAAGAGGAGAAATGAATGGAAGAGGAATGAAGGAGCTACATGGAGGAACCACAAGAAGGACTCCAGAGCAGGTTGTGTTGGTTAGCTATTCACCAACTGGATAGAGAAAGACAGGCAACAAAGCAACAGAGACAAGACACCAGGTTGGCAGAAACTCAAGGCATTTCATGATTTGGGGGATGGACAAGGTCAAGATGGGGGCAGGTCAGACCAAAACCCAAATGACATAAAACTAACTAAAGTGATGGCCTCAGATGATATTGAAGGTTATTTAACCACTTTTGAAAGAGGCGCGAGGCATGTGGGTGACCCCAGACTCAATGGGTAGTGCGCTTGACCCTGTACCTAACTGGAAAGGCGCAACTAACCTATACTGATATGGATACCAGAACTGCCAGTACCTATGATTTAGTTAAAAGAAATTCTAGAGAGGTATGACATAAACATGGAAACATACAGGCAAAGGATCAGGACATTAAAATGTCAAAGTAATGATGCCCTAGGGAAGTCTTCACCGACTCAGGGAATGTGTGTAAAATGGTTACAGCCTGAAGGAAAGACTGTTGAAGATGTGGCAGAGACTGTAGTCGTTGAACAATTTCTACAAATATTGCCCCAAGAAGTCCAGATATGGGTACGTGAGCAGAAACCTGAGACAGCTGAGATAGCCATCACATTGGCTCATGATTACCTTTCTGCCCACCAGAATACCAATTGAACAGGCAATAGACCCACTGAAACCACTAATCCTAGAGTTAACCCCCCAGGCAAACATGTGAGCCACGATATGGGTGTTATGATACCAGGACAGGTAACAGAGGAGGAGGAGGTAGTGGAAGATCTTTGTCTGTAGAAATTGTAAAGGACTGGGCCATAATGCCAGGTTCTGTCCCACCAAAAGAAGTGACTCAGGGTATTTGGCCTTATTGAACCCGGATACTTTTACAGATGTCCGATTGAAAACCAAGCCAAAGCAGCTCTCATTGACTCTGGGAGTAAGCAGTCCCTGATAAGGCCAGAATTTGTTAAAAGTAAAGAATGGGGACCCAATATGTGTGTGGGTGTGTGCATGGGAATACACTCCATTATCCAACAACCACTTTGGAACTGGTTATAAAAGAACTCCCGACTAGGATTACCACATGGGTGGTACCACATTTGCCAGTACCAATGGTCATCAGCCACGATTTTCCCGAGTTTACTTCTCTGATACCAGAAAAAGGGACTGTGACTGCAGTAACCACTTGGGCACAAGAGAAGATACAACAAGAACTTGGGGAAATTTTTCCTTTCAGGAGGTTGTGATTGAAGAACAGGGAGAACAAAACTATCATGTAATGCTAACAAGAAATTACAGAGACAATGGCATTACAACAGAAAGGGCTAACCCCAGAGAATGTATCTGGCATTTTTAACAAGCAAATGTGATTTCTGAACAAAAGATGATAAAAGTTTGGAATCGTTTTATTCACAGGTGGGACAGATACCAATATCAGGTAATCCTGAAATTGTGGAACAAAATGGGTTATTGTATAGATTATGTAGCAACCCAATAACACAGGAACGTATAGAATTATTACTGGTGCCCCAATGTTCCGAAATGACCTATTGTTTCTGAGTCATGACCTCCCTTGGGCAGGCCATGCAGGAGAGATAGAACTTTAGGCAGGCTAACCCAGCATTTTGTTTGGCCAGGGATTCACGAAGATGTGGCTAATTATTGCAGGGCATGTGAAAGTTGCCAGTTAGTGTTCTCAGGTAGGATACAAGGATGTGGTCCCCTTAATACCCCTACCTTTGGTTACAGCCCCTTTGAGAGGATTGGAATTGATGTGGTGGGACCCTGAATAAAAGTAAGAAAGGCAATTGGTTTATCCTTGTTATATGTGACTAGGCAAGTAAATACCCGAAGGCCATTCCCATGAGGTCAGTTGCCAGTCCAAAAGTGGCGGAGGAACTGATAAAGGTATTTATTCGGGTAGGAATACCCAAGGAAATAATTACTGACCAGGGCAGTAATTTTAATCCTGCCTTATTGAAAGAACATTACAGATCACTGGGAATTGTTGCATTGAGAACTTCCCATATCATCCCCAGACAGACAGACTCACAGAGCAGTTTAATCAAACCCTCAAAAGAATGTTGAGGAAGTTTGTGCACGACTTAAGGCAAGGATTGGGATAAGTTTCTCCCTTTCGCACTATTTGCTCTAATGTGAAGTCCCACAGGCTTCCACCAGATACCCCCCTTGAGTTACTATATGGTAGAAATCCCTGAGGACCATTAGAGATAGTAAAAGAATGTTGAGAGGAAGGCAACACCTAAAACATATAGGAATACCACCTATATGAAATAATTACGTCAAAGATTAGTGAAATATGCACAACATGCTCATGAAGTGGGAGTATAGGCCCAGATAAAACAAAACAGAATTATGACTGGGGACCAAGAAAATAATTTTCTTCCGGGGACTGGGTACTGTTACTTTTCCCCACATCTAGCAATAAAATGTTGATGAAGTGGCAAGGACCATTTACTGTGTTAAAGTGAACAAGGTCAGTTATATATGAAATTGGGATCCCAGAAAAGAAACAAAAAAGAAAATCTACCATACCAATCTGCTTAAAAATGGCATGAGAAAAACACACCTATGGCAGGCCTGTTAGTTATCCCTGAGAAAGAGGATACTGAGATGAAGGTGGCTTATAGTCGATTAGATATGCCTAGGGAGGAACAGCAAATCAACATGAACCCTTTGTTAGAGCCAGAGAAACAACAAGAGTTAAAACCTTATTGAAGGAGTACTCCCAGACTTTTACAAGTACACCGGTCTTACAAGAAGGGTGGAACATGTGATTAGGACTGACTCCCCACCCATTCATAAAAAGCCCTATAGACTCCCTGAATGAGTATGAGGTGAAGTCCAGAAGGAACTAGAGAAATTACGAAAGTTAAAAATCATTGAACCGTCAAATAGTGCTTGGGGTTCCCTGATAGTAATAGTTCCTAAAAAGATGGAGGATCCACCTGTGTCTCGATTTTAGAGCATTGAACCAGGTCTCCTTAATTCTGATGCCTACCCCATCCTGAGGATAGAGGACATCCTGGATAGAGTAGGAGATGCCTGATATATCTCGACCTAGACCTCACCAAGGGCTATTGGCAGATTCTTTTAGAAGAAACATTGAAGGAAAAAACTGCCTTTAGCACGCCAAAGGGGTTATTCCAATTCAGGACTATGCCATTTGGTTTACACAGAGTGCCAGCCATGTTCCAGCTGCTACATTTATTTATTTATTTGTTTGTTATTCTTTAGGAATTACAACCTTTGAGTCGGAGATTCAATTACAAAGGTCTGCATCAGAGGACAATACAGACACACACAATATACAGTCAGGGCATATAAAAGTTAAGTCAGTAATAACTCACAGTATTACAGGTTCTTTACAATATTACAGCTTGGCTATATAATACATTCAGCAGATAATCTACAGTTTACAGTGGTACACCAATGCACAGGTTCACTAAAGGAAGTAATAACTTTGAGTATACTAAGCAGTGGAGAAACTAGCATAGGTAACAAGCATGTGCAGCCAACAGAGGCATTGTCAAGAGGTTAAATTTAACAGCCATGGAATACTAAACCTGCTGAGTAGGTGATCAACTGAAGGAGGTAGCATCACTATGGGGCCTAGAGTGGCATAATAAGTAGAGAGGATATCATATGTCTGATGGCAACTGGCAATGGCGCTGACACAGCAAGAAACTGCCACAGGTGCAGGAGCAGCGCCATGAATCAGATACTAGCAACTCACCATCATTTTGTGCAGCTTATCTGGACGATGTAATCATCTATTTGACTCACTTGAGGGCAGTTATTATTGAATCCATAAAGGAAGTGGAGTGTGACCATCAACCCTGTCAAGTGTGCCCTAGCAATGTTGGAAACCCAATATCTCGGTTTTGTATTTGGAAAAGGAGTGATGAAGCCAGAAATTGACAAAGTGGAGGCAGAGCTAACTGTCCCCAGCCAGAGACAAAACATGTCCAGTCCTTTCTAGGCTGGCCGGTTACTACCAAAGGTTTATACCTCAGTTTGTAACCATTGCAACCCCTCACAGACAAAAAGAGGTACAGGAATAAAGTGAAGTAGACAGAGGAATGTGAAAAGCTTTCAGGGAAATAAAAGCTGCATTTTGCTCCTCGCCAGTTTTAAAGAGTCCAGACTTTACATCCCTTTGAAGTCCTTACGGATGCTTCAGGCACTGGACTTGGGGCAGTATTAAGCCAGACCATAGATG
This sequence comes from Neoceratodus forsteri, assembly GCA_016271365.2. Classification (NCBI taxonomy): domain Eukaryota; kingdom Metazoa; phylum Chordata; order Ceratodontiformes; family Ceratodontidae; genus Neoceratodus; species Neoceratodus forsteri. The sequence goes on from CM028129.1 coordinate 56,042,576, forward strand.
ACATTGAACATCCGACATTGTGCATTTCTCAAAACTGCATGACGTGAACAGAAATATGCTACAGTGTAGCAGGAGTGTCTACAGCCAAATGGGCAATTGAAGCCCTGAAATTCTACTTGTGGGATGCTCCTTTACATTGAGTTAATGAACATAATCCTTTATGCTTTCTCCATCAAATGAAAGATGGCAAAACAGGATTATGAGGTGGTATCTGGCTACAGCCATACAAATTTGTGGTCAAACATAGAGCTGGGACCCAACATGTAAATACTGACTTTTTGTCATGGTATGGTGCTCATGGGAAATTGTTATATTGACTATGCATGTTATTTTGATTAAACAATGATTTGACACCCCAGGGTAAGTCAGAAAGAAAGTATGTTTTGAGATAGTACAGAGTCTGAGTACTATCCAGTACTAGTGTTTTATGGATCTCTGGGTGGAGCTACCAAGCCTAGGGTGGAGGTAGTTCCATCCTACCCCACTATAAGGGGTAGGTTGTCTTGGAAACAGGACTTTCTGAATGCTGAATGTCTAGTTTACACTTAACCATGGGGTGTGTAGTAGTGAGGCATAACCCCCTGGATTTCAGTACAGTGACCAGGAAGGCATAAATCTTGTTCCTTCTTATGTTTAAAACGTCTACTGCAGTAGCAAATTCTGTTCTCTCTATAGCTGATACATTTCACGTTTCTACTGTGGTGGGTAAGCCACCCACTACAGTATCTTGCTAATACTATCCTGACCCCTCTATGTTTTCTTTTCTAGCCCTGCCGACCTGAGTCAGATCCACATTAATGTACATGCATAAGTATGATGCATAGCACTGCATAAAATGTAAAGACATAACCATGCAAAAGTTATGCTGTGAAACATGGCTGAAAGGTTTCGTACTTAAATAAAAAAATCATCTGTTTGCCCGTAAAAAGGAGAACGGTGTTTAATGTCAGCCTCTTGTATGGTATTGGGTAATTAAGATACAGTTACTTGCACTATTTCCTCATAAAGAAATATTTCCAGAAGTAGTCGGTGTCAGATTGGTTTCTTTTCTTCATTGTGGGGTAAAACAGGGCAAAAGCATCTTTTGGGAGGACTAAACAGTAAAGGTTTCAGGTTCTCCCAAGTTAGGTGTGTAGAGAACGTGCTCGCATTGCAAGCATGACTGTTTGTACAGTAGGGTGAGCTGTGGAGGTGGCTGAGTCAGGAAAGTGAAAGTATTCACTTTCTCTGACTCCTGGAGGTAACTCTGTCAGTTTGTAGCAGTAAGACTAGATCAAGGGTCCACAAGAAACCTTTGCAGTACAGGTAGAAACTCTCAAAGAAATAGGGAAAGAAAATAAAGCTTGGGCTATTGTAATTATTTAAAATGGCTCAATTGAAAGTTTTCCCACTGCTTTACATTTCAGCCATCGGAACCACCAGTCCATATTATTAGAATGTATCAGGAGTACTTTTCTTTAATATAAAGAACTGAAATGGAAATGAGAGACCTTCAGTAAAGCTAATTTTCTGCTGTTTGTACTTTTTCTTCTGAAATAAGGAAAGAAAATGGTTAGCTCTTACTTGGGATCTGCTTGCAGATGAATGAGCCTATAGGGGTCCACGGACCAAAGAGAGGTCATTTATATGAACCAGCCTGTCACTCTAAGGGAAAGAGGTGGAGTTAGATCTCATTATCTGCCTACTGATTATGCATAGCATGAAAACGATGTTACTGGAATACACTTCTAGTTATAAATGATTAAAATAGTTTTGAGGGAGTTATAGTTAGTCAATAGGTCATGCTGATCCCTGAATGTTTGTATTAGATAGACTATGACTTAATATTAGAATAGGGGCAGATCAGCTGACCCTGTGTCATAAGAGGGCTGTTACTATAAAACAGTCACTGTGCTAAGTTGGCAGATCAGCCTGGGAGCGTGTCCTGAGAGGTTGACCTGGTAGCACAGAGGAATTTGGAATTTACTGATTCAAAAGTATTCTAAACTGGGTCAGAATCACTGGAGGAAGTGATTCTGAAGCTCAAGAAGAGCTTATTCTTTATTTTTTCTAGTCTGAAGTTTAAGCGATTTGTTTTATCATTTTGTTTTATTTTCGATATTCTGAACAAGCTGAATCTATTTTACAAAAATAAACATCACACGAAAATCTTGTGTGTTGAACAAATCTCTGAGTGTTGTGTATGCCTCTGTTACCCTACCCATGAACCCTGCCACAGTGAACGCACAACCAAGCCACACCACAACCCTCTGGAGGAGAGAGATAGCCACTTTCCTCCCCAAATGGCTAGAGCACTAAGGCGGGTTGCAATGCCGAGTGGTGGAATACTGAAATCCATGAAGTCCCAAACCTATACTTATACTGTAGCTCTGTTGTACACTCACTAGAGCAAATTCGACAGTCAACGCTGGGTCCTATGGTCATCTGCCAGGTACTGCCCGACCGTATACTTCCTCCCCTTTCATTACCATACACCGCCTAGCTACCAGATTCTAGAATACTACCACTGAAGCTGCTGCCAGGAATAGGTACAAACCAGTTTAAATTTGTTTATGTCCTTCCCCATACTAACATAGGTAACCTTTATAAAACTCATTAACCATTGCTAAAATTGGTAGAACAGTACAAGTTAAATCTTTTTTCCCAAACATTCAATAGCAATGTTAACTACCTACAGTTCTATCTTATTCACACACACAGACCAGTCTGCCACATTATAAGGGTTTCAAAACAGGAACATGCAACTTTTTTACTCACAGTGCACATTCATACCGCTACCTAAAATAAAACAATTTGAATCTAATTTAACGCTCTCTCCTCCCCATGTTTTCTTTTCTGTTCTATTTTTCCCTCATTTTTTTTCATTATCCAACACATCACTCAAGTAGTAAACTCAAGATAATCAAAAGAATCAACTCCCCTCGAACTGGCTTAAAATGTGGTCACCAACGTGGTGAGTTTTTCCATTGGACTGTTCAAATAAATGTAAAGCGCTAAAACATTGGTGCAAACAGGAAAGTCTGTTACTTGTTATCAAAATAAAGTCTTGGTAAGGCGCCACAATTTTTAGTAAGTCTTTATGCAAAGTATAGCTTAGGGTATGGCTTTGCACTCTTCCCTTTCAGAATCCTCACAGATTATGTAATAATCGTCTCATTGTCCTCCCATGTCCTGCACCATAGCAAAAGTCTTGAACAAAGTAAGGCCAGTCCATACTGTTGACAACAACATTTGGCAAGCTTTCTTGATGGCTGCTTACCCATGGCCTTCCAGGTCCATGGTGCTCTCACAGCTTTTAATTTTACCTTGTCTAGGGTAGCGTGGAACACCAAATCCTCAGTCTTTTCCTCGATGATGTCCCAGTGACATTCTGTTAAATAAGGAATAGTTTTGTCTAGGTTATTCTTTATAGATACAGTGATGGACCCAGCGTTTGACCTGTGATGACCAGTCTGGAATGCTGTGTACACTGCTCTCGGTGCCGTGTCTTTGGAACCAGCTCCCCAACTTGTAGTGCAAATTACCAGGTCAAAGGGACACAAAGAGTCCATATCCAATCTCTTTTTACCACACATTTGTAGCAGCCGAGATATAGCATTAGGAAACTTTTGGCTAGGAAAGTGATAGGACTTTGGAATGTTTCTTTCAACAACTGGTCATTAAAAGTGTAGATTTATTTGGCATACCTGGAAAAGGTACAGTATATTCTTGTTAGGTCCTCACTGGAGTCCCCTCTGAAATAATTTCCTCCACGATTACATTATTTTGGATAGGGTGGAGCCTCCCAGCTACCTAGGGTGGTCCACACAGATTTCTTCACAGTACCCATCAGTGTGGGTGTAGGCACAATGCAGGGACACCAATGTATTTTACCTCACCTGCCACCCCACAGCCTCTCCTGCCATAGAAATATAGAATTTGATGGCACATATGACCACTTGGCCCACCTAGTCTGCCCATTTCCTACCTAACAGATAAGCTGCAGATCCTAGTTAACCAACAGCCTACTTCTCCTACCCCCACTAGACTTGCCTTTATCTCTTTCCCATGCATTCTTGAATTCCCCGCTGTTTTTGACTCCTACAACCTCCTCAGGAAGGCTGTTCCATGTATCCACAACCTCTCTGAACAAATACTTCTCACCTTTCCTCTGAGCCGTCCCCATCTATCTTCTAAATTGTGCCCCTTGTTTTGCAAATCTCTTTTCCTGAAAGATGCTACCTTCTTGGACTTTGTTGATTCCTTGAGGTGTTTAAAGTTTCTGTCATGTCCCCCTCCTCCTTTCCTCAAAGCTATACATCTTTAGTTCCTTTAGTCTTTCTTCATATGTCTTCTGATGCAGATCCTGCATCATTTTGGTTCCCTCCTCTGCAGCCTCCACCCTGTCTATGTCTTTGTGGAGATGGGGTCTCCAGAACAGTACATAGTACTCCAGATGTGGTCTTACCAACTGTTTGTACAGAATGCCAACAACTTCCTGTTTTCTACTGGTGATGCCTCTCCTGTGCATCCCAGTATCCCCCAGCCCTCCTTACTGCATTCTCACATTGCTGGCCCACCTTTAGGTCATCTGATATGACTACCTCCAGGTCCCTTTCCATTTTGTTGTTGTCAGTATCTCAACCCCTATTTACTCTTCCCCTGGGATTTTGTTTCCCAGGTACATTACTTGCACTTCTTTGCATTGAATCTAAAATACAATACATTTGATCATTCCTCCAACCATGCAAGTCCTTTTCATCCCCTTTTCATCCTTTCCACCCCACCTTGTGTATCAATCCTGTTGCAGATCTTTATGTCATCTGCAAAGAGACATACTTTCCTTCAAGTCCCCTCACCAATGTCTCTTATAAGACATTAAAAGGACCAGCCCCAGTGCTGAACCTCACGGTACCCCACTAGTAAACCTCTTTTTCACTGGACTCCATTTACTATTACCCGCTGTGTCCTGTTGTCCAGCCAGTGTTTTACTCAGGCTACCACCCTGGAACCCACTCCAGGCTGGCTAATTTGTTTATTAATCTTTTATGGGACTGTGTCAAATGCCTTGTTAAAGTTTAGGTAGTCCATGTCTACAGCCCTCCCTGGTTACTGCTTTGGTCACCCAGTCAAAGAAATCAATTAGATTTGTCTGACATGACCTTCTCGCTGTGAATCCATGCTGCCTTGGGTCCTGTGCCCCACTGGCCTCTAGGTACTCAACAGTTCTTTCCTTCAGAAGTGATTCAATCATTTTCCCTACCACTGGGGTCAAACTGACAGGTCTGTAGTTTACTGCTTAGGTCTTGCTCCCACTTTTTGTGAAGGGGAATCACATCTGCCCTCCTCCAGTCCTCAGGTACCACCCCATCCTCCCATGATTTATTAAAAGGGTAGTCAGTGGTGTAACTAGTTCTTCCCTTAGTTCTTTTAGAATTCTGAGGTAAATTCCATCAAGCCCATTGCTTTATCCACCTTCAGTTTTAAGAGTTCTTTCAGAACCCTTTCTTCTGTAAAAGGACTAATATCAACCCCATGGGGAGGATCAGGCATCACCAGAGGCAAAGGGCTTGGCAGACGCTTATCAACCCCTCTGCATTTGATCTCCTTAGTTACCACCTCCAAGTGCTCCCAATTATCCAGGTTCAAAGATGTAACACTGGCTCAAGCAGGAGTGGTCACCATACTCCAATCTGGCTGGTAGGCAATAGCAAACCTAGGTGGAATAACTGCTCCACTGCCTGCACAGTCCAGGCTAACTGGGAGGACCTTCACCACCCTCTAGTCTGATGACAAATTACCCATCATTCTTGCATGCCCCCACACTGAGCTACCTCCAAAAGCCAAGATGGCAAAGATGATGGCACCAGAACCATTTGTTTTTTTGAGCTTCTGCTATTCAAGCTACTTGGTGACCACTTCACAAACAAAGTTGCATTAGATTTTATGCTCTACAACAGTTGTGGCTCAGTTTGAAAATCAATAATGTTGGCACTACTTCTCTGTGCAACGTGACCCCACAGCCCAGCACTAATGTCTCAGCCAATCCAATGAAAACCTCAATGTTCTGCATCACCAATGCATGCTAATTAGTTCATGTTGCAAACGGCTCTGCTTCAAGGTGTGAAGTTGCATGAGTTCAAGATGGCACCAAAAAATGAGAAACTCCTGCAGCTTTACTTGAGGAAGTTCAAACATGGCACAGGCTCCCATAGTCCTTTCTTCAAACTCAGTGTGAGCCCCCACATTGTAAGCCCCTCCTCCCTGTCTAGGGGTATCCAGGTGGTAAGAATTTGGGAGGGGCACTTCAACCTAGTAACCACAGACCAAGGAAATAGAATAGAATAACTCATTACCTGGTCTGTTGATTTGTCGTGACTGGAAGCACAGTAACGAGGGAACCATAACTGTTGCTGGGATGTTCAAGAGTAGTGCTGTGTGGAATTTTCAAAATTTCGGTGAAGAAATTCAAAAGAATTTCTCTAGAATTCACTGCATTTCACCAGAAATGGAATGGTGGAATTCTGTGCAGAAAATAGTTATGGAATGATTTTCCACAGAACAAATGCTGTTCCACAGAATATTATTCAGTGGATCTCAATATTTTCTGGGAAATTGTTGCAGAAATATTTTCTGCAGAAAAATACACGGATTATAGTAGGTGGATTTCTGCAGAAGAACCAGTGAAATTCAGGCAGAAATTCCATCAGCAGAATGGTCATTCTGTGCTAATTTTGCAGGCAGAATTCTGTATTCTGCACAACACTATTCAAGAGGCTGCAGAGAGAAATGGGTCAGCAGGCAAGCACACTCAGTCATATTGATTAAGTTCGTTGTCCACTCCAAGATCAAAATGCAAAGACGATTTAATTAAATGAGAAACAGTAACAACCACTACATAGAGCAGGGGGTATGAAATACGATGGGTTTCTTTCAGGGACACAGCTGGAAAATCTTCTGCAACAGTCTATTGGGTTAACAGATTAATTATTTCATGCAGTTTCTTAAGCCATGACAGGCTAAATTCCTGGCAGCATTCTTGGGGCCGACATCGCCTCCACCTGAGGTAGTGTGACACTATTACTCTCTCTTTTCAGCTTTCTTCCCAGCCACTACATTTCCCTTGCAGCCAGACTCCTTCTATGCAATTCCATTCCTATAGACTTCTCTCTGGGCATATGATAGCACGAGTCATTTCTACTGTCCAAAACTCTCTGACGCTTTCTGTCCCTTCCAATCTGCCTGGTTGCACACTTTCTCCATCCAGGGCTAATTCTTCTGGAGCATACCCTTTTACTTTCCAAATGGTCTTAACTCATTAAATTTCAATAAATGTTCTTTAGCAAGAACTGAACCACCGAACCCTTTCGGACATCCAATCTCTGATGCCTCGGCTGGTAGCTGGGCTGATTCCAGCTGGTTTTGGGTGCTCCTGCCTTTATCCCAGTTAATATCTGCACAATCTGCTCATGCAGTGATTCCAATCGCTGAACTGACTCATGAGGGGACCTGTGCAAGTGCCATACCAGACCACCCAATGGACTGCCACCCACTGGGTCCCAAACATCACTCCCCCAAATGGATTTTCTGCCTCCATTAGTGACTCACCCTGTGGGTCCCATCTCTGTGGTGGCCTTCAGCCTAGGAAATAGGGGCAACTCTGCCCTGTTTACCCTCAACTACAAGGTCTGCTCACTTCCAAGCTGTAGCCCCAGGCTCCTACTGCCATAGCAGGCCCACCCACAGTAAACCATCTGTCCCAGCAGCGGAACTCACCCATGAGCAATTTTTCTTTTTGGCTTTAGTCTCTATTGGTGCTTACCCTATCAAGGTACCAGTTCACTTGATGGCCTCCATTTTCATTTCTTCCACCCTGGGTCCAGCTTCCAGTGCATTGACAGGCCCCCATGCTTTGCTCCATTGCTCCCTTTCCTGCACACCTGAACTGATGCTCTTCATCATCGGTTTCAAGAATTGAGGCCAGGGCAGCAAGCAAACCACCCTGGCCCAGCTATGGCCCTCCAGCTGAACTTGTGGGCCAAACCTCCCATTCTCTCCTGGAAGCTGGAATCCTCTCAAATCTAATCTCTCCCTTTATTTATACCCTCCACATGGGCCCACTGCAGGCAGCAAGCAGGCTCACGTCCAGACACAGTGGTGCCACCAGCTGTTCCTGCCTAACCACACATAGCAACCAACCCAACTACGCCTAGCAACCTAAAATTAACTAGAAAGTACTCAGAGTGTGCTTACATGTGGATGCCTTGGGAATCCAACTCTGAACTGCAGTTACCTGGCTCATCCACAGCTCTGACCACTAGGCTACACTGCCAACAAGAGTTTTGCCAGGAATTATAAGAATTCCTCTCATGGCCTCCACTCGCTCGAGGTTATACTGCCATCAAGTGTTCTTGCAGAGAACATACTGAAGACCTGCAGCCTTCATCCCTGCTACTCTCCACACCTCATGCCTAGTATCTTTATCCACGGAAACCCTCAACCTAATCACAACCCTTCCCATCCCACATAGCCCCTTCTCCTCTGATAGTCTCTGATTCCCTGTTTTTCTAGTCCCTCTCTCATCGAGACTAGTAACTTATACCGTGACCAATGCAACCCTCTCATTATCCTAGTTTTCACCCTATCCAGCCAACACTGCCCCCCAACTTATCCACCACTGCAACACTCCCCTCACCAAATATCTTCTTACACCACCCCCCAAATGACATCCCACTTAATCCTTCTGTGGTGCTCCCTGCCACGCCCAACCCCTACTTACAAGAGGATGCAACCGCCAGCCACCTTCTCAATGTTCCTTCTTATCCTGCTACCAGCAGGGACATCGAACTAAACCCAGGCCCCTCAGCAGGACAAACACAAACTACATCCCACAAAGGCCTTAATATCATGCATATGAACATCAGGAGTCTCCTACCTAAGCAAGACCTGCTTAGCTGCTGGATGACTAAACATTCCCCTGATGCCTTTGCCTCGTGGAAACATGTCTTTCCAAAACCCCTGACTCTTCCCTATCTATTCCGATTACACTCTACACCAGTGGGACTGGGGCAAATGGGTGTAGGTGTAGCAGCAAAAGGGTGGAGGTGGATGTGGGAGACAACAGAGGTAGTGGTGTGGGAAGGGACTCTCATCTCCAAGGTCTGTGACTAGCAGGGTGCTGCAGAGATCAGTACTGCGCCAGTGCTGTTTGAAATATTCATGGCGGACATCAGGAATAAGATTAGTCTATTCACTGGCAATACCAAATTGGGAGCGATGGTGAATGATATAGCAGGTTGCTAGGGGCTGCAGGACAACCTAATCAAACTGGTGGAGTGATCGGAATGTGGAAGTTGAGTTCAATGTGAAAAAGTGCAAAGTCCTGCACTTTGGAGCAAAGAACCCAGGAGGGGTTTCCAGCTGGGAGGGTGCAGCTAGGTTCCACCTAGGAGGAGGAGAAAGATCTAGGGTGGTTGTAACAGAAAAGATGAACAATACAGAGCAGTGTAAGAGGGCAGCAGGAAAGACAACAGGATGATGGGTTGTATTGCAAGAGGATCTCCTCCAGGAGCAGGGAAGTGATTCTGCCTCTCTACAGGGCATTGGTCAGCTAACAACTGGAGTACTGTGTACAATTCTGGAGCCCATATATGAAGAATGATGTAGAAATTTATTTATTTATTTATTTATTGAATTTTGTTGACCGGTTGCCCACTGGGCCCGGAGGTCCCTTTTCAGGGCGACCCGGGGTAAAAATAACATACAATAACAAAAATAACATACAAGTAACAGAACAGTACAAGTTGAAAGATGACTTATTGTGTTACAGAGCTGGATTACATAGGTTACAATCAGAGTAGGAAGAGTTGGAGCATATAGTCAGAGAGACCTCCAGAGTAGGAAATATAACAACATGTTGCATGCACATAAACATGAAGATCTAGGGGAGCACGGATAACAGCTACGCTGCTAGGAGTCAGGTCACCTTCCTAAGAGGGATCAGGGGGTGATGTGAGGTCAGGTCCCAAGGCATTGGCAAGTACTCCTGTTGAGCAGGTGGGTTTGAGTTTGGACCGAAGCAGGGGCCGACTCCTGCCTCCCTTACCTCCTGTGGGAGGTTGTTCCAGCTGGAAGGGCTGTGAACGCCGAATTACTGGAAGCGGTACAATGCAGCACAACAAGAATGATCCAGGGATTGAGAACAGACCATACGAGGAGAGGCTGAGAGAGCTGAACATGTACTCCTTGGAAGAGAGAGAAGGGACTGTGGGGATATGATTGAGACCTTTAAGTACATAAGGGATAAACAAGGCAGGCACTGAAGGGATACTCAGGCTGAGGGAGGAGAGGGACACGAGGGCATGGCCTTAGATTGGAGGTGGGGGAGGGATATTTCAGACTGAAACGAGGAGATACTTTTACAGAGAGGGTCGTGGCAGAATGGAATGCTCTACAAGAAGAGGTGGTAGCCTGTAAGACAGTGGGAAGTTTCAAAAGGGATGGGACAAAGTGAGATGGGGGTAATTAGGAAGGGATGGGGCAGGGCAGCTGCAGGGTGAGGGTGCTAGTTGCACACTGAGCAGACTTGATAGACCAGGTGGCCTATTACTGCTGGCAAATTTGTATGTTCATATGTAACACAACCACTCTCTTGCTCAGTCATCAAGAGGAAATCTTGCTATGGCTCACAAACTGATTCTATCCTAACTCACCCTCCTTCTACCCTACCAATTTTCATTGGGGTGATCTATGCCTCCCTTGCCCTGTCCAGGATGTCTTCATTTATTGCATGTCCTTCGTACCTCCCTCACTGCATCCGTGAACTAGTCCTACCAGGGGCTACAACCTAGACTGGCTCTCCCTCTGCCAAACCACCACATCCAAATTGGAGGCGATTACTGAGCCCACCCACTATAACTCTCGCTCAGCAAACCACTCCTAATTGATTGAATCCTAAATCTCATCCACATAGAATTTCCACTACTGGTGTAATGGATGCAGCCCTAAGAGACCACAGTGTTACACACTGCACCAGAATAATTCAACTTCCAAAATCAGACCTTAAATACATCATTACCCCTCCTTTAAATTCACTAAACACCAACTTTCTCCTGCATGATCTAGAGCAAGCAGACTGGGACCCGTCTACTCCACATCTGTTGTTGACTCAGCCCAGTCCAGCATCCTATGTACTTTCAATAAGGTCTGGGACTCCCACACTCAGGTTAAAGCTATAGAGTCACAGCTGCACAACCTGCGATCTCCAGCACATTAATTCCCTCTGTAGCTTGTGAAAAGGCCTGGTCCCTATTTAAACCACACAATCCCCAATCTAGACAGACCTACAACTTCACTAGAAATGCCTGCACCAAGGCTATAAGGCAAGCCAAAGCTGAATACTTCATGTCCCATTTAAACACCTACCATCCTTCTCCTCTGGAAGGTGGTCCACTCCCTTATTGACCCCCCCCCTTTCAGACCACCACCCAACTCTCAAGCATAACGATCAAACAATTTCTGACCCTGTCAAACTAGCAGAAACCCTAAACAATGTCTTCACCATCTGTGCCCTTCCTGACCTGACCTCCCCCAGGCCTTCACACGTCCCACTAAACCCTACCCAAAACAATTTCATCCTCACTCCCACCTCACCGGAAGAAGTCTTAAATGCCCTGTACCCTTGAACATCTCAAAATCCAGCCCTGATGGTAGCCACCCAAACTCGGCATTTATCTGCACCTGCAATTGCTGTTCCCTCACTTCAATCAATCAAAGTCTTTATTTAACCAGGCAATCACCGTTGAGCACGCCATTTTCGTGGTGGACCTGGGTTTGTTAACAAGGAACAAGGGACAATATACATAGGATGCAACACACAAGAAAATAGTAATAATATAAATAAAGTGAGATACAATAATACAGTATATACAAAGTATCAAGGTAGCATTGACAGTAGTATATGTTTGGAACAGAAGATACAGCTAGTTTTGGGTAGGACACAATTTTTCATAAAAGTAAAGAAATATACATATCAGGTGCACCGAACACAAATAAAACCTAATATAAAAGATATATAGTGATATGGTATGTAGACTTTAGAGCTGGAACCAGGGTCAAAGGAATGTGGAAGGGACAGATATGGGGTAGAAAAGAGGAGAGGGAAGAGTCGATTATAGATGTGATCAGTCTTTTAACAGTAGTAATTAGAGTGTGCTTGGACTCATAGGATTCACTGTTTAGGTAGACAGGTACAGGACCTTATTATGATGTAGATTTAGAGATTTAAAAGCTGCTAGGCTGATGGGGTGAGTTAATTTCAAAGTTTTTTGCAGCTTGTTCCACAGTTGAGGAGCACAAAGCTGATGGCTGCTCTGCCAATGTGAGATTACCTGTCCTTCTCCTCTGGCAATGTCCCTCAAGCTTGGAAACTTATTTATGTCATCCCTCTCTACAAGGGTGGTGACCCCTCATTACCTAGAAACTACCGACCAATCTTCCTCCTTCCCACTCTTGCAAAACTGCAAAAGCTCTGTCCAGTCCAAACTAACTTCCTCACATCCACAGATTTCCTCTCCCATATCAGTCTGGGTTCAGAAAGCACCACTCCACCATATCCTCCTCCTTGTGTCACCAGACACATCTAGTTCACCACTGAGCAAGGCCAACTAACTGCTGCAGTCTTCATTGATCTGGCAAAGGCCTTTGATTCTGTTTCCCACATCCTACTCCTTGACAAACTCAATGTAGCTGGACTTGCCCTCCTGCAATTCTGTGGTTCAGACTGTATCTTGAAAATAGGCTTCAGTCAGGATTACAGACTTCACCCTTCCCTCCCCATACTAACCGGTAGTGTTGCTCAGATGAATCTGGACAAATCGGATCCACAGATACCTGCTCTTTGTGGCAGGATAGTGGATCTGCCGGATACTTCCATTATCTACCTGTGGATCCGCCGTCGATCCCAACCAGGATCCATCACTATCTGATCCTGGATTCTGCATCTGTCTTTGCAGGATATCTGGTAGGATCCAAGTCAGGATACCAGCACTATATGACAGATAGTGGTAGGTTCCACAACAGCACTATCCAAGTAACACCACTACAGGTGTCCCATAGGGCTCAATTCTAGGCCTCATTCTGTTCTCTCTATTTATTAATGACCTTCCATCTGTCTGTTCTAGATCCCTCATCCACATATATGAACAACACCATCCTTTTGCATCTGGCCCAGTTCTAAGCTACGTTTAATCATGACTGCAACAGAATTATCACAACATGCAATCTTGGTTTCATGTAAACCATCCCAAAATAAACTCATCCAAAACTGTTTCCATGACTTTCGGGTCTGCTCAGAAACATGCGAGGATATCCTGTCCATTTGATATCACCTCCCTATACAGGACCCCACTAAGCGTTGTCTCTACATACAAATATCTAGGTGTATGACTCGAGCCCCAGTTAAACTTCTTGAATCACATCAATGCCATCACATCGACGTTCCACCCTAAGCTGGACCTACTATACAGAAATCATGATGCCCTCCCCTACCCATTAGATGCGATTGTTAACAAAAAGTATCACTCCTGCCTTTGACTATGTTGACATAGTAAATGGCACTGCCTCCTCCTCCTCCTCATTATCCAGGCCTGACTCCCACCTCTACATTTTCTGCCACTTTGCCACAAATTCCCTCTCAGAACCCACTACTGCACTGTCCTATCTTCCCTTGGGATACCACCCCTATCCAATCGCTTCAGCCAGTTCATCTCCTTCATCCAAATTCTGGTTCTATCTGCTCCCCACTTACCTGGCAGGAGGCTAACACCAGCTGCCATTTCCCCATACTCACTGTGCTCAAGAGACTCCCATTCTTTCTCCCTCCCCAAACCTTCCTCGTCCACTGGCAAATCTGCCTTCACCTATAGACTCCCTTTTATGGAACCAACTTCCACCTCTCTTAAGAAACTCACCTCCTTCACTGTAAAAATAAAGCGGAAGTACCTGTTCAGGTGTCTGCTTTTCTGATCCTTTTCTGCACAGTTTACCTCCACCACACCTCTTATCCTTACTATTCCCCCTTATTTTCCTCTTCTCACTTGAACCTAAAGAAAGCCTTATCCCTTTAGTTACCTCCTTGGTTATCCTTTCCTTTGTCTGGACCTTTGCTGCCCTCACTGCCTTTCCTGCTTCTCTGTTTTATTTGTGTACCTTCTGTTTTCCACCTCTGCATTTCCTTATACCTGCCAAATGCCACCTCTTTCCTTCACCACCTTGGCCACTTCCTGGTGAGCTAATACAGTCTTTGTTCCTTCCACTTTTACTCAGTGCCTTCATACAGAAGTTGGTTACCTTAATTATGTTCTCTTATTTTCACCCACTGTGCCTCTGCTCCTCCCTGGTAACACTTCCTCCCATGAGGCAGCTTCCTTTTCTTTAAATCCCCTGTGACAGGGTTGAATAGGACCCTGTCCCAGTTATGATAGAGTTTGAATGCAGGATCTGTTCTGTTCATTCCTTACCTGTCTCTTGTCTGTCTTGTTGCACAAACCAAATTTTCCTGTGAGAACTAGGATTTGATCACCCTGACACCCTCATAATTCTCTGCCTCTCACTGTCTCTCTTCCCTCACTTGCTGTTCTGTCTTTTTTCTCCCTTGCATATCTGCTGGTATAAAAATATATGCAAATCATTATGTGGAAATGTAACTGATATTGGGATCCTTTGTTTAGAAATGATATAGTGTTACTGTTGAAATGTATATAATTATAGTTTGAGATGATTGCAAAAGCTATTTGAAACTCAAGGGGTTAACCTAGAGTAGCTTTTAAGCCATTTTTCAGAAGCTGTGGAGAAGGGGCCTCAGTTCTGGGAGATTGTGTTCTTGCTGCACCTGCCTGATATTTACAAGAAAATTGGAAACTTACAAGAACATTTTAGAAAACAAAACAGGGTGCTTGTTGAGGAAGGGGTTGCAAGGACTTATAAAACAGAGCTGCAATTTCTTGCAAGAGACATACAGAGATTGAAGAAAACTCAGATGGATCTTCTCTCTATTTGTTTGGCTTTTGTAAATAGTTATACTGCACAGTTTTATTTTTATGTTACTGCTAGGACTAATAAACACTTTTGCAAATTCTACATCTGCTCCTGTTTTTCCTATGCTTCCTGGCCTGTGCCTCGATGACAGATGGTGTCAGCCTAAGTGAGATTTACACTGTATACTCTAAGACAGGAGTTTTGTGTGTGGGTACTGAACCTCGACCAGGAAGCATAGAGAAAGGTATGGATTCTGCAGCACCAAGTCCAGGAGTGGTTACTAGGAGAATGGCAGCCAAACTAGCAGAGACAGAAGTCCGCTTGAGATTGTACAGCTAGTGCAAGTTATGGAAAAAGAACAGGCAGTGACAGAATGTGAAAGCCTGATGGACTTCTTCAAATGGTGGGCTATACAATGAAAAGAGATGGAGAAGCAGAGAAAAAGAGATTCAATGTTTAGAAGCACAGAGGAGAGAAGAGATGCAGTGACAGGGCTGCAGAGGAGAGAAGAGATGCAGCAGGGGAGAGAGAGATGCAGTGATGGATGGATGCCTTGCAAGCTATCAAGGCAGAGGATCTGGCACAGATCCAGATGAGCAACAAAACACAAGCGACTTAAAAGCCATTAAGTTACAAAATTGTGTCCCTTGATGATATTGAGGCATACCTGACAACTTTTGAAAGAGTTGCCATAGCCTGCCAATGGTCAAAGCAGTAATGGACAATCAGACTGGTACCCCACCTGACAGGGAAAGCCCAACTTGCTTACAGCAATATGGAGACTACACAGTCAGAAAACTATGACCTGGTGAAAAGCAAAATCCTGAAAAGGTATGACATCTCAGGAGAGACCTACAGGTAGAGATTTCGATCTCTGAAATACAACTCAGTCAGCAATCCTCGAGAGCCTTCACCCAACCTCGGAGAACTCCTGATACATGGCTCCAACTAGAGGGCAAAACGGTCCAACAGATCATCAACACATTTGCCATGGAGCAATTCATCAACATCCTGCCTACAGATGTTCCAGCTTTGGGTAAAGGAATACCAACCAGAAAGTGGGAAAAAGGCTGTTTCTTTGGCTGAGGACTACCAAATGGCCAGACAGACACCACAGCAGTGAGGGAACAGCCAAGCATCGATAAAACACTCTTTTCCAATTTAAACTCCAAGCCTGATAAGAACTCAGGTGGGGTAATAAATATGTGCCCAATGACGTTATTTGCTATAACTGTAATAAGCCAGGTCATATTGCAAGGAATTGCTGTAAGAAGAGTGACACTGGAGCAGATTTGTCCTTGGCAAATTTAGGCAAGTACTTAACAGATGTGAGTGGGGGATAAGACTGTAAAGGGACCCATTGATTCAGGAAGCAGACAGACCTTAGTGCATGTTGAGGTGCTGGGAAAACACTGGGCAAAAGAACCAGATACTGGTGTCATCTGCATCACGGGACACTCGATACTATCCCACCACCCAAGTGACTTGACCACTAAGGGTGTGCTGCACCAAATGAAAGTGGGGTAGTACCTAAGTTGCCTGTACCTGTGATTATTGGAAATGACTGTCCAGGATTTATTGATTTAGTCTCAGAGGAACTGAACCCTGCAGTTTCAGCAGCAGTGGTAATAAAAGCTCAGGCAAAGAAAATCTCAAATGGTAGGGCACTTTTCCTTCAGTGACTGTGATACAGACTTGTTTAAGCACTGCTCCAAGATCTAGAAATCTAGGAAAGAAAGACGATGCCTGAAGAAACTGTGGCAACAAATGACTGATGGACAAAGGGGTTAACATATGAAAATGCTGAAACTAAACTGATCAGTGATTGTGATTTTCTTTCAGAAAAAGCTAACAATGTTTCTCTCAGGGTTATTTTAAACAGCTGGGTTCAAAACCAAAACAGGGTGAACCTATGTTTAAAAAATGTATTGAGCTACTATACAGAGTTTGGGTTAAGCCTCAGACACAGGAACAGACAGAACAATTGGTTATACCAGAGAAGTACAAAACAGAGTTGTTACAGATAGCACAAGATAGTCCTATGGCTGGTCACTCGGGAGGGATCGCACCTTGCCAGATTGCTATACAGATTTTACTGTCCTGGAATTCATGAAGATGTTGCTACCTATTGCAGTTCCTGTGCTGAGTGTCAGAAAGTAGCCCCAGTCACTAGAAAAGACAAGGTGCCCCTGGCGCCCCTACTTTGATAGATGTGCCTTTGGAGAGAATTGAATGATGTGGTTGGTCCTTTAGACAAAAGTAGAAAGGGTAATAGATTTATCCTGATAGTATGTGACTATGCTACTCGATACCCAGAAGCAGTTCCAATGCGTACTGTCACAGATTCAAAAGTGGCAGCAGAGCTTGCAAAAATTTTCAGCAGAGTGGGCATATCTAAAGAAATTATTACTGATCAGGGTAGTAATTT
This sequence comes from Neoceratodus forsteri, assembly GCA_016271365.2. Classification (NCBI taxonomy): domain Eukaryota; kingdom Metazoa; phylum Chordata; order Ceratodontiformes; family Ceratodontidae; genus Neoceratodus; species Neoceratodus forsteri. The sequence continues at coordinate 56,060,019 of CM028129.1, forward strand.
TGGTGCTGCATTAGTTAAGGAGCTGTATAGACTATTAGGTATCACTGCCATAAGAACCTCCTCCTAAGACACTCAGACAGACTGTCTTGTTGGCGTCTTTAACCAAACCCTAAAATGCATGTTAAAAGGTTTGTAAAAGGGAAGGAAGAGATTGGGACCAATACTTGTCTTACTTACTTTTGCTTACAGAGAAGTGCCACATGCATCTACAGGGTTTTCACCATTTGAAATGCTGTATGGTAGGTAGCCAAAAGGGCCACTGGATGCAATAAAAGAAATGTGGGACGATAACCCCACTCAGAAACAATCTATAATGTCTTATATCTGTGCCCTAAGAAAGAAGCTGGCAAAATATGTTGAAATTGCCCAGAGTAATCAGGAAGAGGCCCAACACCAGCAGAAGGTATATTATGACATGGGGTAAAAGTAAAACTGTTTGAGCCAGGTGAAAAGGTTTTGCTACTATTACCCACAACAGAAAATAAACTGTTAATGAAGTGGCAAGGGCCTTACAGAGTGCTTAGACGTACTGACACTGTAGCATCAGTAAATTAATAAAAATGAATAAAAATTAATAAAAGTTCCTGAAGATAATTTTCAGCTAACTGCTTAAAACAGTAATCGGGCATTGGGTAAAATGTGGAGACGGTCTTAAAATTATTTGTTCTACATGTTTAGCAGCATCAGTCCCACTTGTGTTACTCACAGTCATGTTTCTGTTTCTATTGAAAAGGATTTGAGACTTACGTTTCTACATGCAATGTTTAAATTGACCATTGTGTGGAATTTATGAATAAGAGTGGTGAGAGCAAAACTCGACTCTTTACTTAGCATATTCAGTTTGCACTGTGTCAGTTCAATTTTGAGAGGTTTACAATCTGGGGTCTAGTTCAGTGTTATCACTTACCAATTCCTGCCTCTCGATTGTGGTGATTCCTCGGTGCTGTGTTCTCCCTCTGTATCACCCTGTTCCACCTCTTGCCCCTCCTTGTTCTCCTTGCTGGAAAGCATTGCAACCTGCCCAACATGCTGGAACCTGGGCCTTCTGCGTGGGATCATGGGGCAGGCCCTTCTTGCTGGTCCCTCTGAAAATGGTGTGACGCCACTTGCTCTTCCACTTCTGATTCACTGGTGCTGCTGCATTGAAGGATATGTGTCAACTTCATTTCAAGATTCCCTCAGATTCTTTTTCCAATTAAAATGCGATCTTGTTCAAAGTAATTTTTGTCTCACACAACTTAATTTGTTTCAAGGTTTTCAGTTCATTATCCAATTTAAAAATAGAATCCTTGAGTTTCTTATTTAATGCATCAAAATCTGTTTCATTTTGAAATTTTAAAACTCCTTCTCCTTATTCTGAATTTCCATTTTAAGTGTCTCTTCCTTTTCTTTACTGAATTTAATAATTAGATTGATGAGTTTAAAACATGCCACAAGTAAAATCTCTTCCCAGGCTTTCATGAAGGCATCGTTTTCTTGTCCACACGTTGGATTTTTATTAGCCTCAAGCCTCCTGGGACATGTTTTACTGCCACATATGCCTCTAGGTTGGTGGAATTCCAATGCAGTCTCTCCATTGATGAGTTAGTTTCTCTAACTCTCCAAATGCCTCAATAAAGACTGCTCACCAGGTGTATATTCATTTATATTCGTATTGCCACTTTCAACTAAAAACAGATTACTTCTTGTAGCTGCATCCAAAAGTTCATTCATGAAGCCAAGTGGACCTGGTGTAGAGTCCGTAAAATTCAAGTTTGGGCTGGATTCCAGAGACATTATTCAGTTCAATAAAAATGACATATGTTGTGCTCCTAGGGTGAGATTTTACACTTGGGGACAATAGTGTCTCCCCAACTGCAACCTGTGCTCACCTCCACAAAATGAACAGCCAAATACTCAGGAGCGAACAAGGAAAGGTGGTGCAAAAGACTAACACCAAATATTGCAACAAGAAGTCCTGCACACACCAACCTCAAATAAGGATGCAGATATGATGTATGACAGTTGATTACATGTGATAGTGAGGGATAATTTACAGAGCTACATGTGACTATGGAGCATACTATGCACGCATAAGACAAAAGAAGTCTAAAAGCCCATGGGGAGAACATATTCTTGCCATAAAGAAAAGAGATGTCACTTATGCTACTGCAGCACATGTTACTAGCTGTAACAACGAGGAGAAACATAATTTTACTTTTCAGGGATAGATCGAGTAAATCCAAAACCAAGAGGGGAACTTTAATGACCTCTTACTTATTGAGAGGCATTTTGGATTATTAACACGAATGCCCATAAACATATGGCACTTAACTGTGGTTTTGAACTTAAACCCTTTCTTAAAAGAGAAGGAAAAGTAGAAAATGATTTTAGATCTGTTGCTTAGTATCCTGCCTAGTACTTGAATAGACAATATTTTGGAATAGTTTTGCAGCTCTTTGTGTTATTTGAGGTTACCCTGGTTTGTTAGTATAATAATATGAAAGAATATGAGCATGTGTACACTTATTTGATGCTGTATTTTGTTATTTTTATATCTTAGTAGTACTGTATTAGTATCATTAATGTCTATTTTGTGTTTTTATTTTGTTGCCCCTCCCCACTCCTTGTTTCACCTGTCCTGGGTTTGTCTTTGTTCTGTTTTATTTTATATTTTTTCATTGTTTCTGTTTATAGTTACCCTATCCCCCCATTTTTATTTACCATTTTTCCTTGGTTGTTTACACTGTTTTTGTTTGGGTGGTTTTAGTTTATCATAGTATTTTGAAGATCCATTTTAAAATAGTGACACACACTTTAAGATTTAAAGAGGTTAAGCCAATTGTTATCTTTTAACCAATCAACGAGTATCTTTTCCTGTGATGTCATTATGACATGTTTCAAATTTTGTATTTAACTGTCTTGAACTTTGTGGTGAATTAGCCTTTGAAAAGGATGCAGTTTCAGCTGAAACATGTCAGGTTTTAGTGCTACTCTGCTTTGAGTAAATTTTTGTGTATATTTAGACCTGTGCCCTTGTTTATTATTTGAGGTTGTGTGTGCAGGACTTCTTGTTTTATATTTGGTGTTAGTCTTTGCATTACCTTTTCCTTGTGTGCTCTCCTGAGTATTTGGCTGTTAATTTTTGCAAATTTTACAACTGCTCCTGTTTTTCCTATGCTTCCTGACCTGTGCCTTGATGACACCACCTTCCAAATGTAACCACCCCATCTCTTGGGTTTACTAGAATCCAATCAGTATTATTGTTAGGAAGGTAGCAGGCAACTGGTAGGGAGCTTATTAGGGCTCCTTACATAATGATATCATTGTTTACTCAGCTAGCCAGAGAAAAGAATGATTAGGTCATCCAGAACTCTTGCAGCAGCATAAGTCACACTGTGTAGACAGCTGCTCTGGGGAGCTTAGAATGCTCAGTTTGAGGTGGTAGTCTGTGTCAGTTAGAGCTTGAATGAGGAGGTGAGAGTGGCAGAAAGACTGCCAGTGGGCACTGAGGTGAGCCCAGGATTTCTCACTCTATTGGAGTGTCATTTCAGCTTTCAGTGATGTGGTGGAGACCAGTGCTACAGCAAGATTTCATGATTTCAACTCCCAGTGAAGTGGAAGGAACTACTTGTTCTCAGTGGACTCAAGGGCAATCCCTGAAAGTTCTATGTTTATTTATTTATTTTATTTTATTTATTGAAATGTTTCACTAGGAGGCACACTGAACAACTAGTTGCTCATCTCCCAGTGTGACTGGGGGTGGGGAGGTACAATTGTACAGTTTACCATTTAGCATATCTGAGAAATTAAACATTCAATTACATTTGTAACAAGACATACAGTTAAAAAATATCATAAATAATCATACAATCGCATTTGTAACATAACATACAGTTAAATATATCATACCTGTTGAATATGCATTTAATTATAAGTGGCATATCTGAGGAACATAGTACAGAAATTTAATGTAGCCTTGAGAACCAACTCCTTGCAGGAATGGATCACAGTTAAGAGGCAGATCATTAGCAATTATTGAATGAATGAGGTGTAGTGAGGGATATCATGGAGGTAGAGGGTGAGACAGGTTAAACCAGCTGGAGGAAGGAGAGGATAACGTTGGGGAACATTACTGAAAGCAAAGTGAGCAAAAAATCAGTTGCCAGGGTCAGGTTAACAGAGGGCTAGTGCAATTTTGGAGCACTCAGACAGAACAAAAAGTGTAAGTTAATTAGCTCAAGTGAACCAATTCCTCTGTTTAAGTGCAGGGGGATGAGAGGGGGCTCAGGAGGGAGGTGGGGTAGGGATAGGGTAGGGTAGGGAAGGATGAGTCATACCTTGAACTGGCCCTTTCAGATTGCAGAGATCACTGCCAGTGGCAGAAGTATGAGGATTTAGAATAGGGGCAGGAGTAGGCAAGGACAAGTTGGGTAGAGATAGTAGAGGGATGGTACAGGGAAGGAGGAGGAGGTGGGAGAAACTTGCTTAAGACTAGGTCTCTTTAGGATGCTGAGAACCCTGCCAGAGAGCAGAGTCAGGCAAGGACAAGTTACGTAGAAAGGATGGAGGGAAAGGGAGGGAAGGAAGAGTTATTCCCAGTGCTGGACCCTCCAGGATGCTGAGAACCCTGCCAGGGGCAGAACTAGGTGAGGACACATTGGGAAGAGCAAAGAAAGGATGAAGGAAAGGAAGGAAGAGGAGGAAGAAGATCTTGCCTAAGACTAGATCGCTCCAGGTTGCTGAGAACCTGCCAGGGGACAGAGTGGTGGCGAGGACAAGTTGGGCAGAGGGAATAGGAGGATTGAAAAGGAAAGGAAAAAAATGGAGGAAGAAACTTACCTGAAAGTAGACATTGCCAGGGTGCTAAGAATACCAGCAGAGGGCAGATTTAGGTGAGGACAAGTTGGGTAGAAAGGAGAGGGGGAGGGGAGGGGAAGGAGGCTTGCCTAGTGCTGATCCCTTCAGGATGCTGAGAACCCTGCCAGAGGTCAAAACTAAGCAGGGAAAGTTGGTAATGGAAGAAGGTTGGGGTAGGAGGTAAGGGGTAGCGGTGAAGGGAGAGGAGGCGTGCTGAAGCAGGCTCGGGGAGGAAGGTTTAATAGGGGATGTGAGTCATGGAGAGGAGCAGAGGTATAGGAGGATGGTTAAGGAGGGTTAAAGCAGGAGCAGTTAGAGCAGAGAAGTTGTGTAAGGCAGAGGCAAGGGAGTAGGAGTAGGAGGTAATAGTGCTGTATTTGGGGGTCCAGATTTGTGGAAACGATGGGTGAAGCCTGACTGACCAATGAGAGTGGTTTGACTGGGCTGTTGTGTTGCTTCAGGTGCCTTGCAAAGGACCTTGAGGGACTGTTTGATCTGCTACCCAGAGAGAATGCCTTTTTCTGTTGTTGTTCCATGCCCAGTGGACGGATAACTTTTGTGAGTACTGTTCTAGGAGACTAGATCTCCACATACTTTAGGGATTCGATAGTCTGGTGTGTGTGTGCCTATAGATAAGGCTGGATCACACCTGTCAGTGCCTCTAGTTCACCCAAACGAGGTTTCTGCTTAAATTGTTCACCCAAGAGAGTGCAGTTTGTTTTCTGGTCACCCCAGTCAGTGACAGAAGTTAAAGTGTGGGACCTCAAGCATTTCAGAGGGACATGGGGGTTTCAATGGTGTGACCCTGATGAATGGCAGAGACTGTTGGTTGGGGCCAAGGGTGGGAGGAATGCCATCTAAGTGCTTACGCGGTAGGGCTTCCTGGTTTGTAAAGAGCACAAGTTATACTTGAGCAAGGGCCAAGCTGCAGGTAAGTGTGTAACTGAGTTTCACTTGTGTGCACCTGTGTTCAGAGAAGAATTTAGAGTGTGACTTAGATTCGCTTAAATTACATTCATGGAGAAAATGTTCAGTCGAGTCAGGTGTCCACTAGATGCACCATTTGGGAAACTGGGGCGAAGAATGTTTCTTTATGTGTTCATGAACTGTACTGCATGCAAGGAGAGTTCATGAAATGTACCTGTCCTTCCTAGACCGACACTTGGGGGTCCATGTCTGCTTTAAATTTCTGTATGCTGAATAAAGCCATACTACACAATCCCAGTTACTGTTATGGACATTCTGATTATTGCTTCTGGTTGTGTGGATTTGCTGGACCCCCTCAGCAGGTTAGATCTAGTATGTGCCTAGCTGTTTCCAACCAGAACCTGTGTAATGTTTATACAAGGTTCATGTCATTTTGTTTCTGCACCCCACCCTCTCTTCCTCTAGAAAATGAGCCAGGTATACATCCTAATGCCAAGGGTGGTACCAGACCTTTTGTAAAGTAAACGGTATGCCTGTAGGTGGATACCTGTGTTCCAGATTTTAATGGTGGTGTGCTCACTAGTTAAAAAGTGGCTGGGGTTACACTAAGGTCCAGGAGCCTCATCCTCATATGGCTTGGCTCTGTTCCCACCTTAACGGTAAACCATACTGTGCAATGATCATTGGTACCCTGGGGCTTTCCACTGTGACATCTGCAATACCATCCCAGCTTGTAAGCAGCAGGTACAGCACTGCCCCATCCCCAGTGGGTTCCTTGGCTGGCTACCTGATGAAAGCCAGTTGTAGGGCATCAAGGATGGTCCTGCTCCTTGCTGGATCAGCAACAGGAAGGCTCCATTTCACATCTGGCAGATTGAGATCCCCAACTAGCAGCGACCCTCCCTTACTTTCCATCCTGATGATGGCATCTCCAAGTACCTTATTCGGCTCCTCTCCTGTGTTGGAGATCTGTGTACCATCACAGTGCAGAAAGCAGACCCAGTACTCATCTCACCTCCAGCCCTTCTCTTTCCTCTGGGTGCCTCTGGACTTCTATGGGCTTGACTCCCTGCCTCGCATATAGTATAACCCCTCCTCTTCTCTGTCTCTCCTGAACAGAGAGTATGACTACATCCCAGCCAGTCAGTGCATCATGACTCCATTATGGCCAACAAATCCAGGCTAGCCTTTGCCATGATGGCCTCCAAGACCAAATTTTATTCCAGGACTCCTTTCATTGGTACAATATGGATCTTCATACCTTACTCCCTTTCTTCCTGCTTCCCTGGTTCCCCCCCTCCTACTTGGGCTGTTCTCTGAGCTCCTGACCCCTCCCATCTTTATTACCTTCTCCATTACCTATTGCCTTTATGCCTTTCTTTCTGTTGTCATGATTTATCCCCCTTATATTCTTCCTTATTTCCACCCCTGTCTTCCTATGTCCCTACCTAGTGGAGCTTCCTCCTCTCAGGCCTGCACTCCTTGTTGCTTCATTGGGGTGGAATTTATGCCTCCTTGGTATTACATCCCACCCAGCTAGTTTAAATGCTCATCCAGGCAACATTAAAACCTTCCACTAAGGAGTGTGCTCCTCCACCTGGAAGGATGTAGGCCATCTCTCCCATAGAAGCCTATAGCATCCCCAGGCTTTCCAGTACCCAATGCAACCAAAGCCCTCCTAAGTACAGTATGCCTTCAATCATTTGTTAAAAGCCGTAGTGTGGAGTTCTCTTCCTCTCCCTCAGCTGTACATCAGTAAAACCTCGGCAAATGCCACTGTGCATGTTACCTGCTTAAGGCCCCTCCCAGCTCCCTGAAATTACCCTACCCCTCACTCCATCCCCATTCTTGCCAGGTCATTCCTCCCCAGGTGACAATGACATCTAGCCCCTCCCATCTCCTGACACCCTTGCAAACCTCTGGATAGCTCAGGAGACAATCCATCTCCTTCTCCCTTCCAATCCCAAGTCTATCCCCTGACAATAGAGTCCCTCACCAGCAGCAGCTTCCTCCTTGGCTGGGGCCTCTTCCTCCCTCCTTGGGGCTTCCCTTTGAGGACCCCACATCCTCCTTTACACTGCTATGGGTGCCTCCTCCTGCTGCTGCATCTCACCAGAATGGTGAAAGTATTGTTTAGTGGTACAGGCTGGGAGTGCTCCCTTCCCTCCACCCCAACCCTCCCAGAGCCCAACAAGGTCCAACCAATCTGCCTCTGCCTTGACATCCTCTGTGGGAGAGGTGGCAAACTTAGTGGCCACTGGGTTGGGCAGAAGATTCTCTGCACCCTTGCCAGTTCAGCCCAGAGACCAGCCGCTTCTTTTTTCAACCCAGAAAGATGAGTGCAAATGAGGCAGCACCTCAGTCTCCAGCAGGCATCCTGAAAGGCGCGACTCCACAGCTGTTACACTGCACTTCTCCCTTGTTCTTACCTGCCTTATCCTTTTGTCTGACTAACCTTCCCTATACCTTACTGCTTCCTTTCTATGCTGTTGACTCTTTATTTTTCCTTTTCTAAAATGTATTCATTACCACACCCTAGATAGGTTGTCCGCTACTTTATCTTCTCCCACAGCTATCTTTCCTCGTGTCTACTATCTAGTAACTCTTAGTTGTTTCCACTACCTGTAGTTACTTACCCTTATGATCTCTGTTTCAGTATACATATACACAGCACTGTATTTTCTCCTACCCTGGTCTAAGGCTGTGTGAATAGTTTTTCTGAATATTCAGCCCAAATATTCATTTTCAGCAGCCAAATATTTGGGTATTCATAGTCCTTCAAAAATAAAAATAATAAAATACCCCTCCCCTCTTTCCCAGCCCAAAAACAGTACCATATTGCCCCTGTCACCCACCCTCTATCAGCAGTTCAATCCCACCTTCTCCCCCAGTACTGCAGTTTGTTGTATTTAGTTATAAAATGTCCAATAAATCCTTTCTCGATGGATGACCGGCACAACCCACCACCTCCGTGGTCTGCCACTGTACTAAACTGTGTTAAATGTTACTTCAGTGAACATTAAACTAACTGAGGGGGTGGCAGAAGGAAATGGGAAGGCAGAAACTGCTCTCCCTCAGGATCAAGTAGAGAGTAAGAGAACCTAAGGGGAGAGGAACCTCCAGGGTGCAAATTAATAAAAGAAGCAGGGTATGCAGACAAAGGGGAAGGGAACAGAAGCATTAAAAAGAGCATGAAGGAGGGAGGAGGGCAAAAGGTAAAAGGAAGATAATAAGCATAATGGAAACAAAATCTGAAAAGCCATGTGTGTGAATGCTAGACATCTAGGAAATAAGATTTCAGACCTAGATACCATCGTGGCAGAGAGACACTGGATATTGCAGCCATTACTGTGTCATGGTGCACTGGAAAGCATGACTAGGACATGACCATTGCAGGCTATACTCTGTTCAGGATGAATGGGGTGGGAGCGAAAGGAGGAGGTGTGGTGCTTTATGTGAGGGAAAGCATAAAAGTGAATGAGATACTGGGAATACAGGGGAGATGGAGGTACTGTGGGTCACCCTGGAGATGGAAATGGAGTCACTATTCACACTGGAGTGATCTGCATATCTCCAGCACAAGTGAAAGAATTAGATTAGGTACTGGTGGAAGCCATGGGCAAGATGGCAGAAAAGGGAGAGGCTGCTGGTGGGGATTCAGAACAAAGAAACACAGTTCTCACTGTAGCAGGTGGGGTGCTGACTGAGGGCTTGCTAGCCAAACAACATGAGAATCCACAAAAGAGTTTTACTCCAGAGGTATATGTGTCAAAGATCAAGTAGGCAGTACACACCAAGTAACTTTCTTAAATTATTTATTCTGCAGAAAAGCACAAAAGTTCTTTGATCAAACACACACAAGTGAATCAATTATGGAAATGTTACCCAGATGCCTCAGTGCGACACTCATTAGAGCTTCATCAGGAGGCACTCATCTGGAGGATTAGGGATCCTTAAATAATAAAATTTATGTATGACATCATCATTCTTAGTTAACTCCATGTCCCAAGTGCAAAAGACATAACATAAAAATACAATTACAAAACATGCTGTAATATACAAAAGTAGCAGAAACAACAAATCAGCACTGTACAGTATTTTAAATAAACTGTATTCATGATTAGCTTAAACAAAGTGCAGGTGGTGCACAGTGCAGTAGGAGTCGGGAGCTGGCTTGTAAACAATACCAAAACAGGAAGGTCCTGCACTTGCCACACCTCCAGGCTGAAAGAAAGAAAGAAAAGAAGAGAAAATGAATCATTTATTGGTATGCATACATGTCAAAATACATAGCACTATGGGGCTATTCAAATTATCAGTTCTTTTCAATATGCAATATCAGAACTTGATTCATAAAAGTCTTAATTTATATATATGAATGAGTGAGTGAGTGTGTGTGAGTGAGTGTGTGTGTGTGTGTGTGTGTGGTGGTGGGGGGTATTTTTCCATGAACTGGATGCTTTGAAGTTTAAAAGGTACTCATAGGTTAACTACTTATGTACCCCAAATCATGGACTGAGTAAGTTTCAGGCAGAGATAGGTAAGTCTATTATGTGTTTGTGTATATGTGTGTGTGTGTGTGTGTGTGGGGGAGGTTACAGTTGCATACATATGATTAAGAACCCTAACTGCAAATATGGTCTAAAGTCAATTTCAGAGTTTAAACCTCTTGGTTGCCAGGTTTCTAATGCAAAAATCCAGAAGGTTTCATGTTGCAACAATCTTTGCAACTGATCCCCATTAAGACAACCCTCACATGTTCAAGTCCCATGAATCTAAGCAATGTAGCATCAATGTTATCAAAATCAGGCCCGTTTACTGTTCCATATCATCCCGCCATAATAGGAGGTCTCAACTGCTAGCTTACAACCTTCTCGACAATGTCCCCAGGACTGCTGATTTCCACATCACTCCAGCTAACCTTTCACAGGTCACGGCTGGACACAACTGCTAGTTTATAAAGGCAAATTTGGCAAAGGCAAATTTATTTAAAAAGACGCCTAATTCTGGAGGCCTCTGGGCGCCTACACAAATTTTATAACATTTCATACCACATAAATATATAAATTAAAATTAATACATACAAATAGTCAGCATTACACTCCAACGCTTGCAAAAATAGGAAAGTCTTCAGGCGGGCTTTAAAGGCAGGTATAGTGGGGGCCTCCTGACTGCAGTTCTTAAAGAGTTCCAAAGAGCGGGAGCAGCAACACTAAAAGCTTGGTGCCTGCAGATTTTAGGTCCGCTCTTGGAACAGTCAGAAAGCCTACCTAGAAGAGCGGAGATTACGGGTAGAGGAAGAAGGCATCAGGAGTAACTGACAGGTAACCAGGGCCCTGCCCGTGTAGGGTCTTATAGGTGAGAAACCCACCTTGAAGAGTATTCTCCACCTGACAGGCAGTCAGTGCAATTCAGCATAATACAGGTGTAATATGACAAATTTACTTTGCCCGGTCAAAAGCGGGCAGCAGCATTGCACTAGCTGCAGTCTATGAAGAGAACCCCAGAGACCCCGAGATAGAGGGCATTACAGTAGTCAAACCTAGAAGTGACTAAGGCATGTATCAAGGTAGGAGGTCCAGAGATGGAACAAGGGGCTTAATCCTGGCAATGTTTCTAAGATGGAAAAAACAGGAGCGAACCACGGAAGATATTTGAACCTCCATGGACAGGTTCCTGTCAAGAATCACACCAAGATTTGCGCCCAAGGGAGGCCATCAATGGCGCAGCTCTAGCACAAGTCCAGTTGCAGAGTCAGAGGCCATCCCATCACGAACTCTGTTTGACTCACTACCAATACGTCAGTCTTGTCAGGGTTCAGTCGTAGCCAACTGGAGGCCATCCAGTCATTAATCTCAGCCAGACAGATATTTAACACATCCACTGTGTTTGATGTTCCTGGGGCAAAGGACAAGTATAGCTGAGTGTCATCAGCATAGCAATGAAAACTCAGACCATACTTCCTAATGATCCCCAGGGGCAGCATATATACTGCAAACAACATTGGGGCAAATACCAAACCCTGAGAGACTCCACACAAGAAGGCAGGGTGTAGATGAGAAATTTCCCATCACAACCCGATGCCTGCTATTGGTAAGAAAGGACTCAAACCAATTGATGACAATACCAGTGAGTCCACACAACTCCCTCAGGTGGAGAAGCAACACACAATGGTCCACAGTATCAAATGCTGAAGAGAGATCGAGGTGAACAAGAATTGTCCTGTCCCTCGGTCTCTAGCCCTGAGGAGGTCATTCTGCACCTGAACTAACGCAGTTTCAGTGTTATATCTGGCCCAAAAGCTGAAGGATCATACAACTCGTGAGTCATGAGATGTTCCTCCAACTGAAGCGATACCACCTTCTCAACAATCTTCCCAAAAATGGGAGATTGGAGATGGAACGTAATTTGCCCTGATCTCTGGGTCCAAAGAAGATTTCTTTAAAAGGGGTCTCACAGAGCCTCCTTCAAGGCATCTGGAAAGACACCCTGACCAAGGAGCACCGAACAATCAAGGCAAACACCGGGCCAACAGAGTCAATGCATCTCATTAAAAACGCGTTGGCACTGTGTCCAGTTCACAAAAGGTATGCTTGGATTGACTGCCACCTTAATAACCTCACGAACCTCCACTGGCCTAAACTCTCCCCAACTAGGTGGAGTGCACCTCAGAACACAACTGGCGACCACTGTCAGCAATGGTATTGCTGGCTGAAGAAACCTCCCGCCGGATCAAAGACACCCTGTCTGAGAAAACCGAGCAAAATCCTCACAATCCCCATTTGAGGAAACTCTCCTGGCTGCAGACAGACAGGATGGAGAAGTCTATCAACAGTCCGGAAGAGTGAGGCTGGTCAGTTTCTCCGGCAGCAATCTCCCGAGACAGAAATACAGTTTGTCCATCTCAGATGGGACTTCCTCCAGCAGTGCTCTAATCTCTGACCCATCTTCTTCATTTCCCTAAGATCTCCATCATACCAAGGAGACCTCAGGTGCATGAGAGAGTTGATGGTGTCAGATAACACCTTATTATAGGTGTCCACCCGACATCAACACCTCCGACGCATGCATCACCCATACTAGATAAATCAACTGCATACAAAACCCTCAGGGTTAAGATCGCGTAAAGGCGACAGTGAATCATCTCAACAGGGGAAAAACTTAAGGCAGGGAGCTCCAAGCGTGAACTTCACCATGCAATGATCAGACCAAAATACCTGATCAATCCCAAGGTCTACAGTCTCGAGCTCAGTGAGAACACCAGGTCCAGTGTGTTGACAAACCTTCTTGACAATGTCCCCAGGACTGCTAATCTCCACGCCACTCCAGTTAACCATTCTCAGGTCACAGTATTGCCTAGCTACCTTATGTTAGGCCTATGAAAGTTGCTAATGTAATTTCGCTGTCTTTACTACCCGTCTTGCAAGCATACTGCACTGCATAGGCCAATGTTTCACCTGTAAAATCTGTTTACAATTCAACCTGCCTCTGAAAACTTGCTTTGATGTAACCATGTAACTGCCTTTGCAAACTTGCTGTGATGTAACTATGCAACAATGTATGCACTGTATTCTTGTAACTCTGTGTTTGTCCATGGAACTATGTAACTGTTAATGTCTCTGTACTATCTGACGAGGAGCCTTTGGAAATGAGTCTTTGAATCAAAGATTGTAATTCGATATGTTCAAATAAATACAATTAAAAAGTGTTCAGCTACCATTAAGCATATAGGCATCCCCTTGATTTTATTAGTTGGCTTCAAAGGATCTATTCCGCTCTCACTGCATGGATTTATTGTAATGGGATTTTTGCTTCTCGATTCTCTCTTTATTCAGGCACAAGGCAGGTTGTCCCTTATCCCCTTTCTTTTCAACCTGTATCTTGAACCATTGATCAGGCAACTAAAAGCCTCCCATCAGATACATGGTATACCAGTGGGTGATTTCAACCTGATAATCTCAATATATGCAGATGACATCCTCCTGTATCTTTTGAACCCTACATCCTCCTTGATTCGGCGCTATTATCAAAGAATTCAGCCAGGTTTCTAACTACAGATTAAACCGTAATAAAACAGAAATCCTCCCTCTTAATCATTATACCTTCCGTCAGGATTTTACTAGGTTTGGAATGAAATGGGTCCCCAGTCGATTAAGTACCTGGGTATACATCTTACCACGGACACTCTTAGGTCCAAAAAATTAAATTTAGAAGACCTGATCCAGAAGATCCAGCAGGGTCTATCTTGATTGAAAGCTTTGCCCATATCTCTTAGGGGTAGGGTAAACCTTATTAAAATGAGCATTCTTCTCAGATTATTCTACCCTTTTAATATGCTCAATATTGGTTGCCTCTGTCCTTTTTCCATCATATACATGCTATTATCACAGAATTTTATGGCTAGATAAGGCACCCAGGCAAGCTTATAATAAACTTACTCTTCCCAAAGTCAGTGGGGACTCAAACTTCCCAATATCCAGTTCTACTACTGAGCTAGCTATCTCCAAAAATTGGAAAGTGGCTATCTCTTCCTCTCAATCAGCAGGAACAAGATTATGTCCCTATATGGCTTCAACTTGAGTCGGATATTTTCTGCTCTACCAAGCTGTCTCCAATCATGGTTATCCTATCACCCCAAAGTCATTACCAGATAACGTCAAAAACTCGGTGCTGGGTACCTCCAATAAAAGTTCCTCTCAGATCTGTTCTTCCCTCCGAATATGCCCTGCCAAAAATACAATATAACCTATCCTGGGTAACCCGGCACTGTGAATAGGAAACTCCTCTCTTTCAGTAGATTGGCTCCCTCAGCTACAAGGGATTTGGGTTTTGGATTTTTATCAGTCCGACAGACTCCTTCCATCAACAGAGCTACTCACAAAGTTCCGTATCCCCCAAGCACATTTATAAGGTATATCAACTGAGACATCTTCTCCTACATAAATTCAGAACTGCTCATGTCCCATACGGAGTTAAACACTTTCTTTTCCCAGATTCAGATTTGGCTGTCCAAACACATGGTGTCTCATTAATATATAACTGCCTTCTTTCTACCTTCTACCCCACCCCTTGGCAGGATCCAAAATATGGGATTCCCTTATCCACACCATGGGGCTAATTGGTCTAATATATGGAAGGACCTTTATACTTACAATACACAAGACCGCTAAGACTCACACAATATCAGATACTCAATAATATGTATTATACTCTGGTCAAATTAGCAAAAGTAGGACGTTTGCAGTCACCATCTTGTGTTAGATGTGATAAGCGGATGGGACATTACTGCATGTCTTCTGGACTTGTGAAAGGTTTCCCCTTTGTGGGACACAGTCAAGTCCCAAATGGATCCTCTGTTAGGTTTAGATGATCTTTTTCTCTGAGTATCTGTATATTGAGGGATTTGTCCCAAATTAATGTTAGAGAAAGAAGATTTCACATTTCCTTATTTCCATTGCTATGAACAAACTTATGCTTAAACAATGGTTAGATCAGTCCACTATGTCTTACACAGAATGGTTACATGAAATGTCTTTTTACTTTAGAACAGAAAAACTGATTAAGTATTAAGAACAGGCCAGCTTCCTTTAACCGTAAGTGGGGCAAACTGTATGCTCTTTATCTGAAATAATATGGCCAGGTTCTCTAGCTCCCTCTACAGTAGTTACATTACCTCGTATATACTGAACATGTTAATGTTTGACTATATATGAAGTTAGGCGGGTTGCTCCAGGCCAGGTAGAGAGAGAGAGAGAGAGTGGGAAGGGGAGGGTAGGGGGAGGAGGAGGTCATTGCAATGTTACTACTTCAAGTGCCTTGCACAAGATTGTATTTTGGAAATTTAATAAAGCTTTCTAAATTAAACAAAAAAGTGCTCAACTACAGAGTTATCCATGCAAAGATTTTTATATCTTGAACATGCTCTTGGGCCCTAGTTTTTAAATGTCTTGTGGTTCTACCTATGTTAACCAATTCACAGGGGCACCAGTGCATAGACAACAAATGTTGTCACACATGAAATGAATTGTTTAATGTAAACCTTACAGGAACTATGTGGCCTTTCAAATTCTGATCCTTGTACACACATTATTGCAACTAATACAGTTGCCACACTTAAACATTCCATTTTGGCTTAACTGACAACCAGGTACTGGTAGTGCTGTTAATACAAGGCAATTGACTCTTCATGAGTTTATATTTCAAGTACAAGTTTATTGTTGATTAGTAAAACCACTACAACAAAAGTTATTAAAATACAGAACTACATCAAACATAAACTAACATCTGTTTCCATGAATTCAGTACATAAAGTGCATTTTGTGTTAGTCTTTAGGCTATTAATTGCATATTCCAGTGATTAAATAACCAGTTTTGAATCCAGTCAGTTTCTATTCTACTTCATTGTAAGCAAACTTATCCAAGAAGGGTAGTTTAAACAAGCATTTGTCAATGCCGAATGTTTGCTTGCTGGCATTAGCATTGGTAGTGTAGGAGTTACAGAGCTGCATAATAGGAATGGCAGTGAACTATTGAACTGAAGCCAACCCCACCACCACCCTGCAGAGTGACAGGCATTGGGGTGTGCCTTTGGGTCATCAGGCATAACGTCCATGCCATTTCACCACACCCTACCCTGCAGACACTGACAAGTGTCACGGTGTGCTAGGTCTTTGGCCTTATGCACCCCATTCCATCAGGAAATATGATGAGATGGGTGCGGTATAGGAGAATAGGGTGAACTTTGGGTCTGAAGAGTCCAAGGCACACCTAGATGCCTCTCACTGGCTGCAGGGTGTGGAATGGTATAGAGCACTACAGGCGAGAATCCCAAGTCACACCCTGATGCCTGTCATTCTCAACAGGGTGGGGCGTTATGGTTGGAAACCCTAATGCCTCAGGCATTCATTGGTATTTTCACTCCAAATTTTCAACATGTTTTTGTGACCCCACCTCATGAACAGTGCAATATCAGTTTGTTAGCCAAAAGCTGCTTTTGCACAGCGACTATGGCATTTAGCACCACAGGTGGAAAACACATTCTGAACAGGATGTGAAAATGACAGCTATGCTATTCATGGAGAGGTGTAAAAATGGCAATGTTGAAAATCTGCAGTGAAAATATTAAAAACTGGTGAAGTCACGTGCGTGCACATAGAAACTGTGCAACACACACCAGTAATGTAATTGGTTTGGAGATTTTTACAGCAGATTGTCAACATAGTAATTTTGGGACATCCGATCATGAACAGTGTCACTGTGATTTTCTTTATCTGTCCTGAACAATGATTTCCCACAGCAACCAGCATTTCTGCCCTGAAAGTGTGAAAACACATTTCAGCCATGTTGTAAAAATGTCAGCTGTACTGTTCATAAGGAAGCGTGGAAAAATGCCACCGGTGAAAATCTGGACTGAAAATATTACAAATTCATGAACTTACGAGGTGCATGGAAACTGCGCAATGCTCACTTGTAACACAGTCATTTTATGAACTTTTGTCACCAAATTTTCAACATAGCTATTTTAAGACCTCTGCTCATGAACAGTGTCACTGGGATTTTCTTAATCTGTCCCAAACATTGCTTTCATGCCTCAAATCGACTGCACCATTGTCGCTACATATGCAGAAACACATTTTGGGGCAAGATGTGAAAAATAGCAGCTGTACTGCTCATAAGGAAGTGTAATAAAATAGCAGGTTGAAAACCTGACTTACAAATATTAAAATTCGCAGAAGTTGCGGCGTGCGTAGGAACGCTGCATAGCGTGTGCTCCTAAAACAGTCATTTAGGAATTCTTTCACCAAATTTTCAACATAGCCATTTAAGACCTCTGCTCATGAGCAGTGTCACTGTGATTTTCTTAGTCTGTCCCAAACATTGATTACGCACACCGACTGTGCCATTGAGCGCTACATGCAGGAAACACATTTTGGGTGACATGTGGAAAATGACAGCTGTACTGCTCATAGGAGGTGTGTGCTAAAATGGCAATGTTGAAAATCTGAGGTGCAAATATTAAAAATTCACGAACTTATGAGCATGCGCGTAAGAACTGTGCAATGCACCAGTAAAACAGTCATTTTAGGAATTTTTCACCAAATTTTCAACATAGCCATTTTAAGACCTCTGCTCATGAACAGTGTCACTGTGATTTTCTTAATGTGTCTCATACATTGATTTCAAAACACGGACTGCGCCATTATGCGCTACATACCACGGAAGCACATTTTGGGCAAGATGTGAAAATGACAGCTATACTGCTCATAAGGAGGAGTGCTAAAATGGCAATGTTGAAAATCTGGAGTGCAAATTATTAAAAATTCATGAACTTGCAAGCATGCGTAGGAACTGCATAGCATGCGCTAAATAAAACAGTCATTTTAGGAATTTTTTCACCAAATTTGCAACATAGGCTTTTGACAGCCACCTTATAAACATTGGCACAGTCATTTTGTTAATCAATGCAAAGGTGATTTCACGCAGTGACTGTGAAATCACCTTTGGGCCCGATTAACGCCATGACAGTTCAAGAATTCATGAGGAGGGGTCCTGAAAACCCCATGTTGAAAATTTGGTGCCAAAATTCCAAAAATGCCTGAGATATGCATTAAAGTTGAAAAACCCTATTTATTGCATTATACAGCTTACCAGCATTTCCTCAGTTCGCGGTCAGCTTTGAAGAGTGCAGCGTGTTCCGGTCCACGAAGATCATCGCGCTGAGCCGAAGGCAAGTATGGGGTGAGGGGTGGGAGAAGGTGCACAGTGGGTGGCGTGGTGGGCAGGAGAGCGCTGAGGAAACTTTTTGTTTAGAGTTTTTTTTTGCTTAGATGACTGGGGCGTTTGCCATGCTGGGGTGGGCTCCCAGCATGGCAGCTGAAAGCTGTTTGGGGGCCTGGAGCCTACGGAGGATTGGGCACTCCCATTGGCCATATGAACTTGTGCCATGCTGGGGTGGGCTCCCAGCGGTGCAGCTGGAAAGCTGTTTGGGGGGCCTAGAGCCAATGGGGGATTGGGCACCCTTGTCAGCCATAACAGTTTTGCCATGCTGGGGTGGGCTCCCAGCATGGCACCTAAACTTTTGGGAAGGGACATGGAGCTGATGGGGATTGGGCACCCTGTCAGCCATACAGTGTGTGCGTGGGGGAAGTATGAGCATGCAATGTGCGTACGTGCGTGCGTGTGGAGGGCACTGCTCACTGAAGTGGAGCTCTCCCTGTCAACTGTACAGCACTGCATTTTAGACTGCTGTCATAGACAGCTGCAGTGTTCATTGCAAAACTGCGGCTGTGCCTGCAAACACACTGACTGAATTGGAAGGCCGGGTGACACACCTCTGAAAACTCGGATGATGGCACTATGTTTCTTGCACATGCGTGCAAGCAAACATAAAACCTGAATTCAAGAAAGAACTCCCTTACTGAGAAGACTGCCAGTTCACGTCCACAATCTCCACAGGACCCAGGGATGATTCAGACAGGCAGACTCTTAATTTCCAACAGGATACCACATGATATTCCATCCCATTATCCGCTGCCGAGATACAACTAATATGACTCAATTTGCCATCAAGTGCCATTTAATATGGCTACCATATTAAACAAAAGTCAAAAGAACACAGCAGGTAACAAAATGCAAGACAGACATTGGTACCATCCCATTTTAAGAGGAAAATCCACCTTTTGGGGGTCTTCAATCCTACTCAACTAAGCATCTTGCCAAAGGTGGGATACAGAGAAAGGCCAAAACATCAAGTTCTAACAAGTTGCTGTATCATCTGTTCAAGTATCTAAACACAATTCATATCCAATCCAGTTCTTATGTACTACAATCACTGACCTATGTTCATATCCATGCTGACGTATCTAAGCATTAACCATTTCATCCAACTCATTCATTCTGCAGGCATTTTCCTACCTACTGGCCTAGCTCCAATGTATCCAAGCACAAGCTATATCATTCAGCTCTTCTATATGTATGCATAAGCACTGAGCTATGATTATGAACCACACATAGAATCCATTTTAAAGAAATTCCACCAGGCATTGCCCATCCATGTGGTCATGTTAGATCCTCAAAGCAGGTGCCAACTGTGCCCTGCAGAAAATCCCTAGATCCTGGTTAACTTCTTCACTCAGGACAAATTTAATCATTATTGGTTGCTCAGAACTTAATAAATAAAAATATGAATTTAGTAATTTATCAAATGACAATTGAACTTGTGTATAATAAATACTTATCCAAAATAGTTAACTGGCAATGCCATGAAATGATCATTAATCAATTAACTAATTAACACCCAGAATAAATCATTGGAGGTACCTGGGTATCTAATATTAACCCCATTGTTCGATACTTTCAAGTTTGTGAAAAAATAATTCAAAACTTTAAAACAAAATAATCAATGCAAATAAATAGAAATCAGTAAGCCTAGATACAGACATAAGAATTCTGGTTATAAACGGTAGTCATATAACTCTAGCTAAAAGTAGTAACTGTATTACAAAACTAAAATAGAATAAAATGAAACTCCATAGCATTCAAGAGCCCAAATATGCATGGGTCTAATGAACCTAGAATAAGAGCTTCCAAGCAATTTCACAGCAAGAAAATCGGCTCCATCCTGGGAGTCCTTTCAACTGACACTATTAGTTTGTGTCGTAAGTATTTACTCCATGCAAAAGTGCCATTATTTCAATTTGCTAAGGACTTGCTATAAAGCATTCTTATGAATATATAATTTTAATAATTTAATATACCCTTAGCAAAGAAAAATTGTCCTTGACTGTAAAGGTTCAGCTTTCTCCAAACCTGTTAATATTTTCAAATCAAAGCCTCAAAATCCTTGAGACTCTATCCACTGAGTAAACAAAATTGCATCTCAGAAGAGAGTCTTAAGTCTCATGTAGTGGATCTTGTATTTTGCCAGCAAGTGATGGCTCCCAAAAGCACGACAGAGTCCGCATTAATAAAAATGAAATGCTCCATTTTGGCCCAAAAAATGTAAAACATTTTCAAACACTTCTGGTCTCTCATCATATAAAGTCTCACTATGACTAGATCCACCACATGAGACTTAAGACTCTCTTCTGAGATGCAATTCTTGTTTACTCAGAGCAGGTATAATAAATAAAGTCAGGATTTGTTCAAAAACTTCAACCAACAGGTGAAACATGCCTGCATCTGGCATCTGTTAGCATATATTAGTGCCAACATCAGTAATTTAAGCACACCTGACCTGTTAATGTTTCTTCCAAGGCCTCATATGGGTCCTGTGAATTCCAAGCTGAGACTTTAAAACTCTATTTAAGATTTATGGTCTCCTGAGACCAGGAGTCCCCATTGTGTTTCCATTCAACGTTCCAACAAATCTCTACCTTAACATTATTGGGGAAATGAACCCCCCGTTGGAAGAAATGAGACTGTCAGCGCTTTCAGTGCTATATTTAATCGTTCATTCATACTTCCACTGTTGCACATAAAATCCCTCTCTCTAAATTGAGGAGATACGCTCTGTTTCATTTCATTGTTTCTTTGGCACTGCACCGCATACTAAATGCCAAATATACTGTGAGCCATAAAGCCAATGGTGGAACTCATTTAGTGGGGAGCAACTCCCTCAGGAATAGCCTAACAGCCCCACACCAGCTCTCCTCAAAACACAGTGCTCAGCCTATTAACATGTATATCTATGTATTCCTCGTGCAAAACAACAAAAATATAATTCAGCAGTTCTATCTAAAGTTACCTTCTGTCACCACTGAGCCTTCTAACTTTTAATGAAATTGAATTTGCTGGTATAGCTCTGTCACCATGGTTCACTTAAATCCATAGCAAAAGGCCTTAACCAAGTACTCCTTCAAAATGCTGATGTTAAAATAGTAAAAGTTTAATTCAGGAGATCTTATAATTAAGATCAAAAGTTTCCAAAAAAGCGTTTAAAAGGGCAGTCTCCTGGCGTGGTGATGAGTGGAGCAGTGGCGCACCATCTTGATGCTCCCAGGTTTATATTTTCAAGGTGACCCCCAAAAATGTGATCCTGGGTTTGGCCCAGTAGTTTTAATTAATTCCTGATCACTCTGTAGTATAGGCCAGTATTTCATAATGATATTGCTTATTTGACCAGCAATGTGGTTGTACCTGGTTACAAAACAAACTGGGCCCAAAATTCAGAATGTGCCTGGCAATGCCACACAGCACAACCAGGTTGCACCATAGCAAAGAGAGATAATCAAAGGAGATGTACCATGGCGCATCACCTCTGAATATAGCACATAATGTGCAGGGTGCATAGACAATGCGTGGCACATCCTCAGACAGGTAGGACTGGGAATGCTCCAGTGCAATTGTAGCTGCGCTGGGTGCAAGTCCCAGATATTCAGACCTGGACATAATGTATACAAGGCACAAATGGGGCCATTTGCATGTCATTATGACCCCATTTGCATGGATTGCAATGTCAGGCTGCTGAAATGCACCTGCGGAAGACTAGGTTTGCTGGCCAAGGCAACCTAGCTTCACCTGAGCTCTTTCTTCTAGGTTGCTTGAAAGGACAGAGCAAAGAACCTTACCAGAGCAAGGAAAGGATTAAGACTTCTTTTGGCTAGGCAGATTTACTATGTGTTGTTATTTTTTATTTTGTACTCACAGGGATTGTTACTGGTTGTTGCTAACATTTTATTGCTTTATTTTTCTCTGATTCAAATTGTTGTTTCTGGGTATACTTTCTGCTGCATTATTACAAAGTGTGCCTACAGGTGTGTGCTAACAGACTACTGCTGTAATCTTATGATTCAAATTGTCTTTTACAAGGTATATCTTCTCTTACTGCTTTATTTTTCTCTGTAGCAAAGTGTTTCTTACAGGGTATATCTTCTGTGAAATTATTACAGGTGGTGCTTTACAGGTTTTACAGTTTTATCTATCATTAGGATAAGCTTTCAGGGTTACTGCAATTGTTGCTGACGGATTGTTTCTACTCTTACCTCCTTGTTTCTTTCACCCGTGGTTCTTCTTTTCGGCAGGGGAAGGACCCAGCCACCACCCATCTCCAACCACCCCACAATACACTCCTTTTATAGGGCAGCACAGTCATGACACTTCCTGTGGCAAAGCAGGAAGTGGCGAATCAGTGGGATATCCACACGGTGACCTCATTTTACAGGGCACTAGTAATTTAACTTGTTATAACAAGTTATACAAAACAAACAAACAAACAAACACAAAATCAAACTTGCTTTCATTTTCTTCCTTCTAATTACTCTGACCAGGTTATAAACCCGCAACATATCTGGAATGGATATCATTATCAACAGCTTAATCTGGTTCAAAGTCAGTTGGCATTCATCTGTCCCCCTCCCTGGTCGTGCCTGAAAATAGGCAGGATTTGTCTAGTGCACTTACCGGTCAAGAAAAACTAAATAAAAAGAAAAAAACACAAAAACTGCAGGTACTGTGGAACACTTTTCAGAATGGCAGTTTTACAGGATTTAGGTCGCTGTCCTACATGTTGGGCCATTGGAAATCTAGGGCTCAGCTCCAGGCAGCATGGGCAGAGAATTACATGCCTCAAATCGCATATTCAAGAGGAAATATATTATAAGAACCACCTGCCATTTCCCCAACATCCAACAGAAGCACCTCAACCGCAGAGGATAGTTGGTCTGGGAGGTTGGCAGGTAGTTAGGAGGGCAAATCAGGTGCCCCATTACTTGGTGCTCTTCAACATATTACCTCCACAAACCATATAAAAACTACAAACAGGTATCTGCCTCTATCTCCAAAATCAAAAAGGGTCAGAGGACACTGCAGAGCAGGACACTAGCACAACACAACTAACTACACAACACAGCTAGCACAACACAACTAACCCAAAACAGGAACCAAAACTTAAAAAGAAAAAGGAAATCCAAAAACTTCTAATCATAAGGGACTCCATGATTCGGCGAGTTGATACCTATCTTCAGCCAGGGTAATGGTCAGATGTCTCCCAGGTACATCAGCATGGAAAGACACTGACCGCATTACTAAAATTGTTCAGGAAGCAGGAAAACATTGATGTCCTGGTACACATAGGGACTAATGATCTCGCCAGCTGGTCATTGTGGAGACCAAGGAACACCTGACCAGGCTGGGTGACAAACTATCATCCATTTTGTCTGGCATCTCCTTCTTTGAGATCCTTCCAGTCTGGGAGAGGGGCAGATGGATCGGAAGGTCAGAGAAGGGGAGATAGGGAGCTAAACATGTGGCTCAAGGACTGATGCCAGGAAAAGAACACAAATTTGTAGGAACTGGCAACAGTTTTGGGAGCGAAAGTTCTTTAAATTTGATGGACTGCATCTGACTAAGGAGGAAGTCAGTGCATTGGGGCAGAAGTTTGCGTCTTTGCAGAATATTTAAACTAGCAAATGGGAGAGGGTGCAGCACCCCATATGTCGAATGGAAGAACACCCTCCCTCCCAGCTAGTGGTCAAACAGGAGTTCAGCATGTTTGCAGTTCATTTGCATCACCAGGTAAGGAAAAGGTCCAGATCCCCATATGATACACAGGGAAACGCCAGACCCCACCCAACAACTAACACACTGAAATCTGGCCAATGGAAAATCATGTACATAATGCTCACAGTCTGGGAAACAAGATCCCAGACCTGCAGGCAATAATGACAGAGGCTAAACTGGACATAGTAGCAATTAGCGAGACGTGGTTTACCAGTAACCACACTTGGGAGACTTCAGTACCTGGCTATGTACTTTCAGAACAGACCAAGGTGCAAAAGGGGGGTGGAGTGGCCCTTTATGTCAATGAAAATATCAAAGCTACAGAAATTCAGAATACACATAAGGAGCCAGAAGAACTGTGGGTCACCCTGGAAACAGGAAATGGGACAGCCATAAGAA
Organism: Neoceratodus forsteri; assembly: GCA_016271365.2. Lineage (NCBI taxonomy): Eukaryota > Metazoa > Chordata > Ceratodontiformes > Ceratodontidae > Neoceratodus > Neoceratodus forsteri. Next base: position 56,084,682 of record CM028129.1, read on the forward strand.
CTGGGGTTGCCTACAGGCCCCAGACCAGGGGAGGACATAGACACATTACTGTTAGAAGATATACAAAACATGACAGCTAAAGGGAGGTTCTGATAATGGGAGACTTCAACATGCAAGATACGATTTATTTATTTATTTTATTTATTTATTTCAGTCTAGGATTACAATACCTTTGAGCGAGGCTCTTTACAAAGGTTCCATGTCAGAGTGTGCAGTTTTCATCTTTTTAGTTACAGACAAACATATTCGACTTACAGACAGGTACTAACCAGTACAAACAGTAACGCTGGGACTAGAGCCATGAGCAAGACAGGGAAGAAGGGAGGGAGAGTGGGAGGGAAATATGGGTAGGAGGTCGAGGGAGGAAGGAGGTGCAGGGAGGTGGGAGAGTATGAGAGGAGGGGGAAGGGGTAGGAGGGAGATACGGAGGAAAGGTGAACGAGGTGGGTGACAGTACAGCCAGTGGGCCTTGTCGAGGAAATTGACAGGTAAGGTGCTGGGGGCACAGATTGATTGTAAGTGCTATGTGCTGGGGCATGGGCAGTTGGAGCAGTGGTAATGTTATGATGGGCAATTCAGGAGGCAAGCAGTGAGAGGCGCAGCTTGGACTTGAAAAGACTGATTGTGGGACCCGTGGCTATATACATGCCAAGACATGGCCAGTTGGTTGCCCGATAGGTGAATGATCTTTGTTCTTGGGTTAATGCGACATCATGGGATATGTGGTGGATGAGAATTGGATCTCCTAGTAGTGATGTTCCTGTGTCTAGGGGTAAGGAGGGCACAGACTCCAGCGGAGCAAGCCCCATTATAATTTTCTTGGCCGTGATGCAGGTTTGGTATTTTAGCAGTTGTAGCCATCCAGACTGGGAATAAAGGCCACATGTGTGGGTAACGGCGATGGGGAACCAGTGATAAGTTGACAGACCTTATTCAGGGAGGTCACAATATGTTTGAGAGCAGTGGTAGTTGAGGACCCATATCTGATAAGTCCATAATCTATAATGCTTACAACGGAGCTTGGACAGCCACTGATAGTGCTTCTGGGTTAGGTGTTTCTGTGTCGGAATAGTAGGCCTAACCTTGTATTGGCAGACTTTGCAACATTACTGATATATACAGCATAGGAGAGGTGTGGGTCAAGGGTGATGCCAAGGTGCTTGAAAGATTGTGTTTGCTCTAGGGTGGCTCCTCGTTTGGTTACAATGGAGAGGTGGAGTTGCTTTGTTTTGTTGTGGGGGCTGCAGAAGACCATAGGACTTGTTTTTTTCTGATTTAGAAGCAGTTTATGATTAGAAACCAGGATTCATGGAGGAGAAGGCCTGCTGGAGTTTATTTTGTAATTGAATTGGGTCAAGGTCCAAGGCAGGATCACGCATCGTCTGCATAGAGAATTATTTGTTCTGGGCAGCAGTCCGCTAATGAGTTTAGGAATAAGCTGAAGAGGAGGGTCCCAGAATGGAGCTCTGTGGACTCCCGAGTGGACCAATCTAGGGTCAGAGAGCATATCAGTGATTCTTACTGTTTGGAACTGTTCTTCAAAGTAGGTCTTAAACCAACCAATGGAGTCGGGTGAGAGCCCAGCATTCTGAAGCTGGACTAGCAGGAGGCGCTGATTGATTGTATCAAGGCTTTTGTTAAGTGATGAAGATTGAGCCTAGTAGTTGGCCAGAGTCAAGTGAGTTGTGGATTGCGGCCGGTGAATTCAAGTAGGGCTGTGGAGGTGCTGTGTCCTTTATGGAAACCGTGTTGTTGCAGCACAGGATGTTGTGCATATCCAGGTATTCAGTGAGCTGACAATGTGTTCTAGTGCCTTGGAGAGTGGGGTAGTAGGGAGATAGGTCTGAAATTCTCGTGGGCAGTTTTGTCACCACCTTTATGGATAGGGGGTGACAGTGGCAGATTTCCACCTGTCCGGGAACTGGCTAAGGCTGAGGGAGAGGTTGAAGATTCTGGTTAGCAGACCAAGCACTTCTTCTAGTGTGAGAGACAGGATTTTGAGATCGAGGAGTCATTACTGAATCTTGATTGACCAATGGCTTTGTTGACATATTTGCATACCTGTGGGCCTTGACTGCTTTGAAGTAGAAGCGAGGATTGCTGGTAGTGGTAGTGTTTATTGGGGACAAAGGGGCTCACCATCTTTGAAGTAATCCTGGGGTAGGACAGCGCTGAGGTCGGTAAAGGCTTTGTTAAAGGTACTAGCAATGGTTTTTGGGTTGAGTGTTGAGGTTCCGTTGATGTTGAGTATTGATGGGGAGGGGGTTCAGTGGATTCCAGTGATTTCTTTTATGTTCTTCCAGATTTCCCTACGCTGCCCCAGGAGTTAGTGCATGCTTATAGCAGGCTGACTTCATTTTCTGGATGGATTTGGTGCAGTCATTGTGGGCACGTTTGTAGTTTTGGATGTCGATTTGCCTTCCGGAGTTTCTGGCAGCTCCCATAAGTGATCCCTTGTTTTAGCATCTTAAGGAGGTCGCCCAGTGAGCCAAGGGTTAGTGAGTGATTGACTTTGCATTTTTTTGTAGAAGCGTCGTGTCACAGGCCTCAGTGAAGATGTTTATGAAGTGGTCCAAGGCAGTGTTTACGTTGGTTACATTGAAGATAGGAGACCAGTCTTGATGGAGAAGGTGGCATTTGAGTTGTGGTAGGTGACCATGGGGTAGAACCCTGCTGGTGATAGTTTGAGTGGTGGTTTGATTAATTTATTTGACCAAGTGCAGCTAACAGGGTAGTCGCTGAGACAGTCATTGAGTACAGCAGTGTTAGAGATTCATGAGGGTGACTGGTAAGGATCCAGTCCAAGAGGGTGCTGGTGCCGGTCCTGTAATTTTTCCTGGTTGGTGAGTCAACCATTTGTGTGAGGTTTGCCGCTGCAACGGAGTCCCTATGGTCGGTCAATACCAGCAGGAACATCTGCCAGAACTAGACACATGGTGGATTCCTGCAGGGAGGGCCTCAAACAACTGGTACAACAACCCACAAGAGACAGGGCTATCCTAGATCTAGTGCTCACTAACAGGGAAAGGATCACAGATCTCCAGGTAGAAGGTCACCTGGGGTCAGTGACCATCACATGGTATGGTTCAATTTGGCCACTACAACAAATCATCCCATTCCAAGGCAAAAATATGGGACTTTAGAGGAGCTGACTTTGATAAGATGGCCAACAGAGTTAAGCTAGCCCTGGCAAAAGAAATATAGGTGAGGGGTACAGGCAAGTGGGCAAGCATAAAGGATGCAATACTTGAAGCAACATCCCATTGTGTTAGAGAGAAAGGAAGTGCAAAAGAAGAAGGAAACCACTTTGGTTCTCAAAACAGTAGCAGAAAAGGTCAGAGCCAAAAGGCTGGCATTCAGAAAATATAAGGGAACACAGTAGGATGAAGATAGGAGGCATACCAAACTTCCCTAAGGGAAGCAAGGAAGGCAGTAAGGCAGGCAAAGGCCCAAACTGAGGAACACTAGCACGAACAGTAAAGAAGGTGACAAGACTTTCTATAGATACATTAGTGAAAGGAGAAAGTCCAGAGGGTATTGCTAAGATCAAAGGAGTTAAGTGTGTGTGTGTGTGAGGAGGAGGACCATGTAAAGCATCTATCCTAAATAGATACTTCTGCTCAGTATTACTGAAGAGTAGGTAGGGCAGGGACCACAGCTCAGCACCATGGACACGGGGAGAGGTGAACACTAGCCCCTTCACAAAAAAAGGGTCCTGCAAGAGCTCAACAAGCTCAGAGGTGGCCAAGGCAAAGGGACCTGATGGCATACATCCCAGGGTACTAAAGGAGCTAAGGGTGGAACTAGCAGAGCCATTATCAGAACTGTTTAGTGAGTCTCTGAGCACAGGAGAGGCTCCAGAAGACTGGAGAAGGGCTCATGTGATCCCGCTCCACAAGAGTAGTAGCAGGGAGGAGGAGGGAACTACAGACCAGTCAGTCTTACCTCAGTAGTGGGCAAGATTATGGAGGCACTCCTTAAGGAAAGGATAGTAAACACCTTGAATCCATAGCAGCACAGGATCCAAGACAGCATGGGTTTACAAAGGAAGGTCCTGTCAAACTAATCTCATAGATTTCTTTGACTGGGTAACCAGAGTGGTGGACCAAGGGGGAGCAGTGGTGGACCAAGGGGAGCAGTTGATGTCGCTTACCTTGACTTCAGCAAAGCTTTCAATACTGTTCCACATAGAAGATTGATTAATAAGCTGGGTAGGCTCAGGGTGGGTCAGAAGTTGGTCAACTGGGTGGCAAACTGGTTGGTGGGCAGAAAACAGAGAGTGGTGGTAAACAGTATACAGTCAGAAGAGATGCAAGTCACAAGTGGGGTACCTCAGGGATCAGTCCTGCCAGTACTCTTCAATATCTTCATCAGTGACATTGCAGATGGACTGAGGGTAAGGTTTGTCTGTTTGCAGATGACACCAAGATCTGCAACAGATGAGATGATCCAGATGGGGTGGGCTGAATGAGAAGAGATCTGGATAAACTAACAAAATGGTCAGAAGAGATTCAACTGGGATTTAATGCAAAGAAGTGCAAGATCATGCACATAGGGAAGAGAAACCCTGAAACTACCTATATGCTGGAGGGGAGTTGCTGGCAGACACAAGGGAAGAAAGAGACTTGGGCATCATTATCACCGATGACCTGAAATCATCCAAGCAGACCACTAAAGCAGTAGGTAAGCTAGGGGATGTTAAGGTGTATTAGTGAGGTATCACAAGTCGGAAGAGGGTAATAATCCTCTTTACAAGACACTGGTTAGGCCCCATCTGGAGTACTGCATGCAGTACTGGAGCCCACACCTTTACAAGGACATTAACAAATTGAGGCAGTCCAGAGAGGGCAACCAAAATGGTGCAGGACTGCATCAGAAAACATATGAGGACAGATTAATGGAGCTCAATATGTATACCCTAGAGCAAAGAGGGAGAGAGGTGATATGACCAAAACATTCAAACACCTTAAGGGCATTAACAAAGTGAAAGAGTCTAACATGTTTCAATATAATGAAAAATAGCAGGACAAGAGGACACAGCAAGAGATTAGAGGGAGGCCGATTAAGGGTTAATGTGAGCAAGTTCTTTTCACAGAAAGAGTGGTGGATGCAGGGAACGGCCTACCTCAGGAAGTGGTGGATATGAATACAGTGCAGGGCTTCAAACAGGCATGGGATAGGCATAAGGGATCAATACAGATGAGTATGAATAGATAGGCCATTGACAGAGCAAGGCCGATGGCACATTTATAAGGTAGAAAAGAAATGGGCAGATTGGATGGGCCTTGTGGTCCTTATCTGCTGTCAACTTCTGTATGTTCCTATGTTTCACCCTGCACAGCATGCAGTGCCACCAGATGATGACATGCGGACCCCCTCCCAGAGCAGAGAGCATTGGATCGGAACAGTGCAGTCCCTGGTGGGCTAGTGGTGCCCTCTCCCACCCTGTAGATGATCGCCACATAGATGTAGTGCACCCCCTGGCAGTCCAGTGGCACCCTCCCTCCGTGCACTCTGATCACTGCAATTAGAATTAATAAAACTTCCCTGGTAGTCTAGTGGCACCTCCTCCCCCCATACCTTAGAACACTGTGATTATATGTCTTATAATGTCCCTGGTGGTTCAGTGGTACCCCCATCATGACCTCTGATCACTGTAATAATGACTTTACCATCCCTAGTAGTCTAGCCGGTGCCCCCTACACGCTCGCGACCAGGAAAGCCGGTGGTGAACGTGTTACAAAATCAATCTGGGTGGTGCAGTGACCCCCCACCCTCACAGGCCCCATACCTAGTACCCCCCTCCATCATCAGCGGGCAGCTGCAAATCCCATCCATACCCATGCTGCCGACCGAATGACAGTGTATAATATGAATTGTAAGCCTATTATCTCACACTGACGAATTTCAGTAGTGCATACTGGGAAGATAACAATACAAATATGTGAATGAATGACCTCTATTCACATATTTGTGAGTGGCATGCATAGTATGTATTGCAGGCCATTGGTCCACAGTGTGATCAATGGGCTTACAGTTCATACTGTAAGCTGTCATTCGGGGTGGCCAAGCAGCCTCAGGGTGGTTGCAGCTGCCTGCTGATGATGGGGGTGTGCTGGTGGCTAGGGGACCTGTGAGGGTGGGGAGGGCCACTGGACCACCAGAGTGATTTCATAATATGGTTCACCGCGCTCCTGGTCACGGGTGGTGGGGTACTGCTAGACTACCAGGGATGGTAAACATCATTATTACAGTGACTGAGGGGTGGATGGGAGAGGGGGTACACTGGACCACCAGGGATGTTATATGACATATAATCACAGTGATCAGAGGTATGGAGGGAGAGGGGTGTCACTAGACTACCAGGTTATGTATGGGTTCTTGTAGACAGTGTTTTGGGTGGGCGGTGGCCACCCATGGCTGGTGGTTGCCATGTTGCACCATGCAAGACAGCAACCCACCAGTGGAGGCCAGCATTTGAGACTTCTTTTCGGCTCAACTGTGCCCATCAGTATGTGGCGATCTAGGGGTTGTGCCAGCAGATCGCTGCACATCCTGGGCTGAATATTGGGATGTGCCACATGCATGTCACAGGCCCTTCAGATGTGCTGCATACATTAACATTGCGCTCCGGCACATTGGTACTTGTACTCATAAGTTCACTTTTGAATATTGCCCCAGGGCACATTACTTAGGTACTATTAGAAAGTCCCTGGGCTTAACTTTTGCTCTATGTAAAGCAGAGTCCAAAAGTTTAGAATCATACCCGCTGGCCATATACATTTTTTTACTACATCTGCTTGGGAGCAGCAAGGTGGCTGCTGCTCTCGCTCCTCACCACGCCAGGAGACTGCTCCTTTCTTAAAAGTTTTTGGGAAACTTTTGGTCTTGAATTATATGATCTCCTGAATTAAACTTTTACTATTTTAACATCAGCATTTCGAATGAGTACTTGGTTAAGGCCTTTTGCTACAGTTTTAAGTGAGCCATGGTGCAGAGCTATACCAGCAAATTCAATTTCATTAAAAGTTAGGGCGGTAATGATAATCTCCCTCAGTCAGTGGCTGACAGAAGGTAACTTTAGATAGAACTGCTGAATTATATTTTTGTTGTTTTGGCACAAAGGAATACATGGATATACATGTTAATATGCTGAGCACTGTGTTTTGAGGAGAACTGGCGCGGGGCCTGTCGGCTATTCCTGAGGGAGTTGCTCCCGCTAAGTGAGTTCCCGCTGGCTTCTACGGCTCACATTATATTTGGCATTTAGTATGCTGGTGCAGTGCCGAAGAAACAATGAAATGAAACAGAGTGCATCTCCTCAGTTTAGAGAGAGGATTTCATGTGTATCAGTGGGAAGTATAAATGGAAGATTAAATATAGCACTGAAAGTGCTGACAGAGCTCATTTCTTCCAACAAAAGTATGCCAGCTATGCCTGGGATGAGAGGGTTCATTTCCCAATAATGTGAGTTTTACTATGCTCAGGGAGCATGTTGTGTTTATATTTTCCAGGTGGAAAAGAGGCAAGTTAAGGTAGAGATTTGTTGGAACTTTGAATGGAAACACAACGGGACTCCTGGTCTCAGGAGACAATGAATCTTAAATAGAATTTTAAAGTCTCAGCTTGGAATTCACGGACCCATATGAGGACTTGGAAGAAACACTAACAGGTCAGGTATGCTTAAATTACTGATGTTGGTGCTAATACATGCTAGCAGATGTTAGATGCAGGTATGTTCGTGTACATTCAAACTTGGCATCTGGCGCAGTGCAATCACAAGTTAACTAAGCCTGATGGGACAGCTTATGTGAGTAAAACTTCAAAGAAAAGTAATTAAACAGCTAGAAAGTATGTCAGCGATAATGTGAGCACAACTGAAAATGATGATTTATTTGAAAGAAAATAGAAATATTTAATGAATCATTTTGGTTTTACAGAAAAGATTGTAAAAGGCATCTCTGGAAAAAGCCTGCTTCGTGAGGTGAAACGTTGAGACGTGCGAATTTATAATAAAAGAAAACTCAGAAGCAACTGTCTACAGTGGTATTTTTCAGCACCCCACTCCCATTCTGAATTAGAGACTGCTTGCACTTTTCTCACATTGGAGAGGCAGCTTTGAATCTTTTAAAAGAAAAGTTAATTTCCTGTGGATCTTCATTTTTGTACAATACGTTGATATTAGAATACAGTTACCTCAAAATCTCATTTTACCATCTGAAATTTCACTTGGATTAAGCATCTGGTTCCAGCAGTGATCTTCCGACTTTGGTTCATGCCTTGCGACCTCCGTTCTTAATTACTGTAACGCCCTCTACCTAGGGCTTCTGGGGGTTGATATCTTCCACCTGCAGCTGATGCAGAATGCTGAGGCCAGGTTGCTGACTCAGCTCTCGATCTAGCCATGTCACACCTCTGCTGTGCAGACTGCACTGACTGCCAGTTCAGTGGCAGATCACCTTCAAGGTTGGCTTGCTAACCTATAAGGCCTACATGGACAGGGACCGAGTTATCTGCAGAGCTCTTCTGTCCCGACCACCCTCCAACCACCCCACTCAGCCGAAGAGGGATTGCTGGAGATTCCCCAGGTCCACCTGAAGACCTCCTGGAGCCTGTGCATTTGCCTTGTGGCTCTGACCCTGTAGAACTCTCTACCTGTTGGGATAAGGGGTGCCTGATTGTGGAGAGCTTTAAATCTGCTCTCAAAACATTTTTATTTTCCTTGCCTACCCGGATTATTATTGTGGAACTCTGTTATTTTAACCTGGTTTTTAATTTTTTATTGTTATGTGTTTTGTAAAAGTGCTTTGGTATTTTGAATTGCATTTCAAAACAAATAAAGTTATTATTATTATTTTATTCTGGGTGTTAATTGGTTAATTGATTAACAACCACTTCATAGCGTAACCGGTTAACTATGTTTGGATAAGTATTTATTATACATAAGTTCAATTGTCATTTGATAAATTACGAAATTCATCTTTTTATTTATTGTTAAGCTCTGAGCAACCAGTAATGATTAAATTTGTCCTGCGTGAAGAGGTTATCCGGGGTCTAGGATTTGCCCTGAAGGCTGATTGGCACCAGCTTTGAGGATCTAACACGACCATATAGGATGGGTAATGCCTGGTGGATTTTCTCTCTTAAAATGGGTTCTATGTGGTTCATAGCCCAGTGCTTGTGCATACATATAGTCGAGCTGAATGATATAGGTTGTGCTTGGATACATTGGAGCTAGGCCAGTAGGTAGGAAAATGCCTGCAGATTGAATGAGTTGGATGAAATGGTTAATGCTCAGATACGTCAGCATGGATATGAACATAGGTCAGTGATTGTAGTACATAAGAACTGGATTGGATATAAATAGAAACATAGAAACATAGAATTTGACGGCAGATAAGGACCGCTTGCCCACCCAGTCTGCCCATTTCCCTACCTACTGGATAAGCTGCAGATCCTAGTTAACCAGCAGCCTACTTCTTCCCACCCCCATCCCCTAGAATTGCCTTATGACTGTCCCATGCATGCTTGAATTCCACCACTGTTTTTGACCCCATGACCTCCTCGAAGGCCGTTTCATGCATCCACAACCCTCTCTGTGAAAATACCTTTAAATTACCTCTGAGCTGCCCATCTTCAAATTGTGCCCCTTGTTCTTGCACACTTTTTTGAAAGATGCTACCTCTTGGACTTTGTTGATTCCCTTGAGGTACTTGAAAGTTTCTATCATGTCCCCCCTCCCTCCTTTCCTCGAGGCTATACATATTAAGCTCCTTTATTCTCTCTCATATGTCTTCGGTGCAGACCCTGCACCATTTTAGTTCTCTCCTCTGGACAGCTTCCATCCTGTCTATGTCTTTGCGAAGACTGGGTCTCCAGAACTGCATGAGTACTCCAGATGGGGTCTGACCAGCTGTCTGTGCAGAGGATAATAACTTCCTGTTTTCTACTGGTGATGCCTCTCCCTATGCATCCCAATATCCCCCAGCCCTCATTGCTGCCCTCTCACATTGCTTGCCCACCTTTAGGTCATCTGATACGACTACCCCCAGGTCCCTTTCCATTTTTGTTGTCGTTAGTATCTCACCCTCATTGTGTACTCTTCCCTGGGTTTTGTTTCCCAGGTGCATTACCTTACTTCTTAGCATTGAATCTAAGCTGCCATACATTTGACCATTCCTCTAACCTTGCCAAGTCCCTTTTCATCCTTTCCACCCCACCTTGTATATCAACTCTGTTGCAGATCTTTGTGTCATCTGCAAAGAGCATACTTTCCTTCCAGTCCCTCTACAGTATCAGCATAAAGACATTGAAGAGATGGTCCTAATACTGAACCTCTGCAAATCACACTAGTAACCCCCTTCATCAGAGTGGACCCATTTACTATTACCTCGTGTCCTATTTTCCAGCCAATTTTTACCCAGGCTGTCATCTTGGGACCCACTCCAGGCTAGCTAACTTGTATATTAATCTTTGTGTGGGACTGTGTCAAATGCCTTGCTAAAGTCTAGGTAGGTCATGTCCACAGCCCTCCTGATCTACTACTTTAGTCACCCAGTCAAAGAAATCTATCAGATTTGTCTGGCATGACCTTCCTGCTGTGAATCCATGCTGCCTTGGGTCCTGTGCCCCTCTGGCCTCTAGATACTCGACAATTCGTTCCTTCAGAAGTGATTCCATCATTTTCCCTACCACTGAGGTTAAACCAACAGGTCTGTAGTTTCCTGCTTCTGCCTTGCTCCCACTTTTGTGAAGGGAATCACATCTGCCTTCCTCCAGTCCTCGGACCACCCCATCCTCCCATGATTTGTTAAACAGGGTAGTCAGTGGTGTCACTAATTCTACCCTTAGTTCTTTAGAATTCTGGGATGAATCCCATCAGGCCCCATTGCTTGTCCACCTTCAGTTTTAAGAGTTCTTTCAGAACCCTTTCTTCTGTAAATGGGCTGGTATCAACTTCTGTATCCAGTGTGTTTCTACTGTTTGTTCTAGGTACTCCCCTCTTCCTTTGTAAATACTGAGCAAAAATATTTGTTTAGTATCTCTGCCTTTCACAGTCTCCCTCTGCCCACCCCCCCATTAAGCCTCACTATCCCTCCCTTGGTCTTCCTTCGCTCCTGATGTACTCATAAAAGGTTTTATCCCCTTCTTAACTGAGTTGGCTATGTTTCCTCGGTTTGGGCCTTTGCTGTTCTGACTGCCTTCCCAGCTTCCTTTTGCTTTAACTGATACAGTTCTCTGTCCTGCTCCTTCTGTGATTCCTTGTACTTCCTGAAAGCTTTCTTTCTCTTGAACCTTCACTGCCACTTCCTTTGAGAACCATAGTGGTTTCTTATCGTTTAGTTTTGTTTATTTGCTTCACACAAAGGCTTGTTGCCTCTGTGATGGCAGTTTTATTATTCCCCATTGTTCTTCCACCTCCTTCCTGCCCATTTGCTAGTGCATTCCTTAGCACTTAACCATTTTGGCAAAGTCAGCCCTCCTAAAGTCCAGTACCTTTGCCTTTGTATGGCTTGACTGTATTGCTGTGTCTATTGTGAACCATATTGTTCAATGATCGCTAGTTCCCAGATGGCTACCCACTTCTACATCTGTGATCTCTCTTCATCTCCATTTGAGAGAACCAGGTCTAAGATTGCTCCTCTCGAGTGGGTTCCAATACTAGTTGTCAAGGCATGCCCCTGTAGGGCATCTAGAATAACCACACTCTTAAGTGGCTGCGCAACTGCACTCCAGTTAACATCTGGCATATTCAGATCACCCATCAGCAATATCTCCTTTTTTGCCATACTAAGTATACTTTCTATCATTTCCTTGTCCATTTCCTCCCCTGAGGAAGGAGTCTGTATACAACCCCTGTGCGGATTGTGGTGCCATAGCTGGTCTCAAATTTACCACAGTGCTTCTTCTCCTCCCTGTTTTCTCTTTTGTTCTGTTACTTTGATTCTTTCCCTTATGTAAAGAGCTACTCCTCCTCCTCTTTTACCCTCTCTGTCTCCTGTCGATAGTGTATCCTGGTATGTTTACGTCCCAGTCATGGTTTTAGAACCATGTTTCTGACCTACCACGATATCCAGATGTTCCTCCTCCATCAAGGCACTAATTCAGGAAGCTTGTTACTCAGACTATGTGCATTTGTGCTCATTGCTTTCCATTTTTGATGCTACTTTCTGTTGCAGCATCCCCACTGACCTTTCTACCTCGGTCTTTTTCCCATTTAGTACCCTGTTTTGTAGGAGAGGCTGGGATTTTCCTGCTGCTTATCAATGCCTACCTCCTTGACTAGTTTAAAGCTTGCCAATGAGTGCATTTAAACCGGGTGCTCAAAAGACTTGTTCCCTTCCTGGACAGATGAGACCATCCTGCCAGTATAGGCTAGTGTCTCTCCAGGTGGAACCCCAGTCCCCAATGAAGCCAAACCCCAAGTACACACCATTTTCCAACCATTCATTAAACTGCATGGTGCAAAGTAACCTTGCCTCACTCATGCCATTTACAGGCAGCGCCTTGAAAGGATACTGTGTGTGCTACTTGTCTTAGGCCCTCCCCAGTTCTACAAAGTCCTTCTGCACTGCTCTAATCTCATGTTGAGCCAAGTCATTTGTCCCTAGGTGGACAATGACATCCAGCTCAGACTCCGTGCAGCTGTTCTCGTGATCCTGAGGATCGCTTCCTGTCCCTACAAGCCATGGCAGCAGGCAGGCACTTTACTTCAGTTTCCTGCTCCCCAGTTCTATCCCCTAATAATTGAGTCCCCACCAGGAGCTGCTTCCTTTCCTTGTGGCATCCTCTGCCTCCTTCCTGTGGGCCTCCCTTGTGACAGGTGTCTGCAGCCTCCTTAATCTCCTCCGTGGGTGCATCCATAGGGAGCTGTACCCCTAGAATGGTGTATAGATTGTGGAGTGGAACAACTGACTGGGTGTGCCTCTGTTCCACCCTCCTCACCTCCCTGAGCCCACTGTGGTCCAACTGCTGTGCTTCTTTGCAACCTCTGAGGTAGTGGTGGTGGCTCTGGTGCTCCCTGGATGGGGGTCCTTCCTACCATCCAGTCTGGCCTGGGGAAGGTTCTCTTACTGCTGTCCAGTGTGGCCTGAAGACGGCAACTTCCTCCCTCAGGGCAGAGAGTTGTCTGCAAATAGGGCAGCATCTCAGCCTCAGAAAGACTCCTGAAGACTGCTGCCCCACAGCCATTACATTGCACTACTCCCCACATGACTATGTTTTTGTGTGTGTGTGTGTGTGTGTGTGTGTGATTGGTTTGTTATATAGAATATATATATATATTATACAATGTGTTGCGTATATTTTCAGTGCTGTGTGCTAGAGAGGATATGACATTGATATGCACCTTGCACTCTTGAGAAATGATGTCAGAACCCCAGGTATAAAGGAACTATTTCAGGGGTGGGTGGGGTGAGGGTGGGAAGGGTTGGGCCTAAACTGTGCCTTCACAAAACAATCAGCTAAGAGCTCTGACCCACCGCATGCGAGTGCCTTCCTGTCTGCAAGATACTATACACAACAATTTGACAGAGAAAACCCTGCTAATCCAACAGAGAAAATCCAGACATCCAAGTCAGACACAGGTAAACCTCCCAGCCCCAAAAAGCCTGGTGGTTTGTGCTCTGAAAGCAGTCAGCCCCAAAATAAGTCAGCTGTGCTTTGAACTCTTCCTGCACTGAAAATCTTAAGAATTGTAACAAGACTGTCTTTTCCTGATAATTGTAAATTCCTTATTTCACCTTTCAGTTAGAAGCAGCCTCCACCTGCAGTATATCTGCTACAAAACCAAGGACAATTGAAAGGTTCCCTCCTCTGTTGTGAGCACAACTTGCTTTTGCAAATCCTATGTTCAGTATTGCAGCTCCCAACAAGAGATAGTTTGACTAGGAAAAATATTAGCTGTTCTGATGAGTTTGCTATAAACACTTGTTTATAATACTATTGTGCTCAGGTCTGTTACCAAAGCTATTGGCTGATTAGTCTCTGTGATGTAATCACTTCCTGAGAAAGTTTGGAATTGCCTTTAAGGCAAACAAAGATAAACACAGAAAACAGTTTACTGTCTGGGTCAAATACACAACCTGTACCTGCACTTATTTCAGAATTTGTGACAAATATTTTGCCCAGAGTTTAAAATCTTCCTGCACTGAAAATCTTAAGAATTGTAACAAGACTGTCTTTTCCTGATAATTGTAAATTCCTTATTTCACCTTCCAGTTAGAAGCAGCCTCCACCTGCAGTATATCTGCTACAAACCAAGGACAATTGAAAGATCTCCTCCTCTGTTGTGAGCACAACTCGCTTTCTTGCAAATCCTATGTTCAGTATTGCAGCTCCCAACAAGAGATAGTTTGACTAGGAAAAATATTAGCTGTTGCTGTTAGCCAAATGGTGCTTAGATACTTGAACAGATGATACAGCAACTTGTTAGAACTTGATGTTTTGACCTTGCACTGTATCCCACCTTGGCAAGATGCTTAGATGAATAGGATTGAAGACCCCCAAAGAATTATAATTACTGGTGCAATTACCTTCTCCAACTCTGGAGAGTGTGGCCAGTAGCACGCAGGAGAGGAAATAAACCCTTTGGGGAACTTCTGAGGACCCATGGCTACTGATCTGTCCATCCTTCTGGGCATACTAAAGGAGAGTAATCTTAAATTAACAAATATTAGTTGTTGGCTAATCCAAATATCCAGCTGAGTGAAGATCTTGAATTCAATGGCAAACAGGCAAACTGGAGTCATAATACTGATGTTGAGTGTCCGTCGAGAAGACTATAGCATATCCTGTCAGCGAATTCCCAGTTCACTAAATATCAATGTCCAGGGTGAGAAGTTTGATGCAAGGTAAATTTGATCCACAGTTGAGAGCATAAGCAATCTTGAAGACTGAGTGTAGAACTGGAAGAAGAGCAATCCAGAAAAGCGAGAATTCTTTTCCGAGGAGGACCTAGACTGAACAGCTATTTCTGCAAACAGAATAGGAAGAATGTTGCCCATGTTTTGAGTTGCAAGTTATGCAAAGCATAAGGCTTTGGTGGCAAAGCGAGTGTTGGATGCAGCCTGTGAAGCTGGAAGAGGGCGGAAGGCCCTGCCTGGGGTGAAGCAGGTTAATGTCGAACAGGCAACAGGCCTGGTGGACCTCCAGGTCCCAAAAGGATGAAGCAGGTATGAGTAGGTAGACAATAGAACCTTGATGGACCTCCAGGCCCCTGAGGGGTGAAGCAGGTAAGTAAGTAGGCAATATGAGGCTGGTGAACCTCCTGGCTCCAGTGGGGTGAAGCAGGTGCGTAAGTAGGCAAGATAAGCTCGATGAACTTCTACGCCGGAGGGGCGAGGTACATATAAGTAGGCAAGAAAGCTTTGATGACCTCCAGACTCCATGGGGGCAAAGCAGGTAAGTGGAATAGGCAACAAAGCCTGGCAAACCTCCAGGCCCCATGTGGAGTGAAGCAGGTAAGGGAAATATGCAATAGAAGCGATGAACCTCCAGGCCCCATAGGGGTGAAGCAGGTAGTGTAAGTAGGTTACAGCTAATGACCTCCAGGCCCTGAAGGGGTGAAGCAGGTGCATGTAAGTAGACAATAGAAGCTCGATGGACTCCAGGCCCGGAGGGCGCAGATCATTTGAGGTGAGATGGACAGAAACCCATGCCTCCTTTTTGAAGTAAGGCAGGTTGTAGAGTAACAGGAGAACCTCCAAGTCTCCGTGGGGGTGAGGCAGGGTGCGATGGTGATGGTGAAGACTGTTGAGTCTGTGTGAGTAAGCAGGCAAGTAGAGGAACTTCCTATATGCCGAGTAAAAGAGCCCTGCAGAGGGCGGTATAGACGACTGTATGCTGGAGCATGAGCCAGGGCAAGACAGGCAAAAGCTGCAAAGGCGGACTTCAAGAGGTCAGGCAGGAAAAGTTCTGCACAAACATTCGTTACTGATGGTTGAGTGATGGCAGAATGCGTGAGGAGGGACTGAGTCAGGTGAGTTAGTAACTCGACCAAATCAATACACCTCATAGCGCTAGAGTAGATTAATGTCCGAGGCCTGAACCTAAGAAATAGAAATGGCATGATGGAATAGAGCATGGCTTAGAGTCCTGGCAGGAGACGGTAGCAGTAGTAAATCCCAGAACCAACTGGAAGCAAGCATGGTGAGAAACATCCAGGGAAAGATTACGAATGTCCTGATAGAAACATAGAAACATAGACTTTGGCGGCAGATAAGGACTGCTTGGCCCACCTAGTCTGCCCATTACTGATGTCATCAAAGAGGCATTTGTAAGGTCCACAGTGAAGCACACAAGAATGTCCTTGACGAGTGCAAGCAGGGAGGCAGGTGGCTGACAACACCTGGTACTTGACAACAACAATGGAAGATGAGACATCTTGGTAAAGTTCCCAACCTGATGTAGAAATCTGGAGATGAGTAAGTGACGTTGAAATGAAGGCTTCGGCAGATGAAGATTCCAAGATGATAATGCCCAAAGAAGGACGAATGTCAATCCAGAATAGGTGGGCAGAGGAAAGCAGCAGGAGCAGAAACCATGTCCAGTCTGAGGAGAAGGAGACATCTCATATGCACAGGAAAGGTAAGCAGATGGAACGAAGGTCCTGACACAGTCCAGATCCAGATGAGTAAAGCAAGTAGCAGGCAGACTATACTGAGGAGGACGATCCGACAGAAGGAGATCCAACGCATGCTAAAAGATGGAAGGAACATGCCATCCGATCCAGCCAGAGCAAAACAGCAGGAAGAGGGAAGCTTGCATGGAAGTGAGATCCAGTGTCACAGTGGAAGCACAAAGGCTATAGAAAGGCAATTGTCCAGGGTCAGAATGGAGGGTTACCACTTAATGTCCCGCATAGACCAAAGCAGAAGGAGACAAAGGACAGAGGGACACTGGAACAGCAGGAATGAAATGATGCAGTGGTAGGCTCAGATGAAGGTTACAGGAACAGGATCGAAGCAGGGTGCAAATGCCATGAGAGAGCGCACGACTGCAGTGCACATCATGAGTTCACAAGAGGATGGTAGCAAGTAACATGCTAAGCCCCACACGGGCTAGTAGGAGTGGCTGAAATACCATGGAGGATGGCTGAAAGAAAGAGTAATGAGTGCAGCCAGTGCTAGACCTCTATGAAGGCTAGCATGACTGCAGAACCTCCAAGCAGGTTAGCTGAAAGGGTTTTGCAGGTGAGCCGAGCTGAGCTAACCTCCATGATGGTTAGCAGGACTGGCAGGTCCGCCACAGGGATAAGCTTGAGGAGGAGGAGGGAAGGAGTTGAGCCAGGCCTCACAGAGGTGAGCAGGACCAGCTGGACATCTACAAAGGTCAGTCTGAGGTCTCTGCAACAGCCTAGAACTAAGGTGTAGAGTCTTGGAACAGGAGGGAGATGTCCCAACAGCTGGAAGAACATTGCAGGAAGCCAAGAGTGAAGGTAGGCACCCAGAATAGAAACAGTCAACGACCTTAGTGAGTCATTCTCCATACAGAGCAGCGGAACCATGAAGGCCAAAATCTGGAAGTGCTGGTAGCACAGAAATGATTGGCGAGTACAGGAAGAGGTAGCTGGGGTTGCTGAGGTATTGCAGGTGGTAGTGCAGTATGAAGTCTGGAAGACGCCATTCATAATGGCAGAAATGTAAGGGGATGTCATAGTAAGATGCATCCCAGGCACTGCACGGTTAGCTGGAGTAGGAGCCATAGTGCTACGTATGAGGTCAGTTTACATCTGCCCCTCAAGAATTAGCCATGCTTGTGCAGGGGAGAAGGTCGTCTCCCATCCATCAGTGAAGGCAGACAAAGAACTTAGTCACCTGTGCCAGCACCTCCTCCTTTGCAGAGGCACAGGTTAGCATATGTACATATTCCATGCGCGGCAGAAGCTGCAATGAAGATCGGGTGAGTGAGACGGAGTCGACGCCCCACAGCAAGGGGCAGCTGAATTAGCTTGCCAGTGTAGTGCCAAAACCGTGGAATGGGTGAGAGCCTGCAGTCCTGGGGCAGAGCAGATGGGAAGCCACGTGGCTAGGCAGGGTGTAGAGAACAAACACCATGCAGCAGAATCCAGGGTGTGAAGGAAGAGAGCAGGCAACAAATGGAAGGCAGTCATCCAAAGCGGCTGAAGCCGGTGCAGACGAATGACGTGCAGGAGACCAAGCAGGATTACAAACGATGGTGCAGGGAAAACTGCAGCGGATGAGCTGAGGCATGGCTGGTGGGGAAGGCCCAAAGAAGAAAGCACAAAACACAGAGGTATGGAAGGGGGGCACGAGGAAGGGAAAACGGAGCTAAGTAAGGCAACTGTGAGAACAAGAGGAGCAAAATGACAGGGAAAGGAAGAGGAAGGGCAGGTACCAGCCACACTGCCGGGCGCGAGTGTGACTCACTGTAAGCGAGTGGGCGAGCCTGCAGTATTTTGTAGGAGATGAGGAAGGAGCCATTCTCCCCATAGAACCCTCAGGCATAGCCTGACCAAATGATACCAGTGTCTAGCTTGCATTTTGTTAGCTGCTGTGTTCTTTGGACTTCTTGCATAATAATGTAGCCATACTAAATGGCACTTGATGGCAAAATTGAGTCCTGTTAGTTGTAACTTGGCAAAGGATAATGGTATGGAATATCAGGTGGTATACCATTGAAAATTGGGAGTCTGCCTGTCTGAATCATCACTGTGTCATGTGGAGATTGTGTGAACTGGCAGTCTGCTCAGTAAGGGAGTTCTTTCTGGAATTCAGATTTTTAAACTACCCTTCTTGGATAAGTTTGATTACAATGAAACAGAATAGAAACTGACTGGATTCAAAACTGGTTATTTAATCAATGGAATATGCAATAAATAGCCTAAAGACTAACACAATGCACTTTATGTACTGAATTCATGGAAACAGATGTTAGTTTACAGTACGTTTGATGTAGTTTTGTATTTTAGTATCTCATGTTGTAATGGTTTTACCGATCAACAATAAACGTTGTACTTTGAAGCACGCTCGCTTGCTCCATAAATTCTTGCATTTCTGTGCACTCACCTGAGCCAGAAGAATTGCTGAAAGGAATTGAATCTTTAAAGATTTTTGAGTGCACTGCTGATCACCAACAATTTTTGGTAGCAGTGGTTTTCTGTAGCCCTTCATTGTAACTATCTGGGTGTGTGGGATTGTGAAGAAGACCAGGGTGGGACTGTGAGGTTAAAAGGAGGCGGGTGTGTGAAGGGGACCTAGAAAAAACAACAATCCTGAACAAATATTTTTGTTCAGTACTCATAGAAGAAAGGGAGGAGAAGAACCACTATTGGGTGATAGGGCACCAATGGGAGAAAGGTGGATACCATCCCATTTATAGAGGAAAGAGTTGTAAAGGAACATGAGAATCTAAAGGGGACAAGGCTACAGGGCCAGATGGGATACAATCCAGAATATTAAAATAACTTAGAGAGGTATTGACAGCACCACTAGCAGCCCTATTGAACAAATCGATAGAGACAGGAGTGATTCTAGGGGACTGGAGGAGGACAAATGTAGTCCCTCTCACAAAAAGTGGGAACAGGGAAGAGGCGTGGCAACTATAGGCCAGTCAGCCTGACCTTAGTGGTGGGGAAGTTAATGGAGTAACTGCTAAAGGAAAGGATTGTGATATTTCTTTGAATCCAGCTGAGCACAGGCTCCAAGGCAGCATGGATTCACAGTGGAAGGTCTTGTCAAACAAATATGATAGATTTCTTTGACTGGGTGACCAGGGAAGTAGATCAGGGAGGGCAGTGGATGTGGCCTACCTAGATTTCATCAGTTCTTCAACACCAGTCCCACATAGGAGGTTGGTAAATGGTTGGGCAGCCTGGGCATGGGCCCCAAGGTGGTAATCGGCTCAGAAACTGGTTGAGTGGCAGGACACAGAGAGTGATGGTAAATGGCGTTCAATTTGAGAGAGAGGGGTGACCAGTGGGGTGCCACAGGATCCATGAGGGCTACCCTCTTTAATGTCTTTGTAAGTGACATTGCAGAGGAGCTGGAGGGGAAGGTATATCTCTTTGCAGATGATACTAAGATCTGCAACAGGGTTATGACCCGGGGATAGAAAATGAGAAAGGACCTAAACATGCTTGAGGAGTGGTCGAGAGTGGCAGCTAAGAGTCAATACAAAGAAGTGCAAAATCATGCATTTGGGACACAAAATCCAAGGGAGCAGTACAAGATGAGGTGAGAGGTACTGATGGCCACCAATCAAGAAAGGGATCTGGGAGTAATCATATCTGATGACATAAAGGTAACCAAACAATGTGAGAAGGCTGCTGGGAGAGCCAATGGGATGCTAGGGTGCATAGGGACAGGTATCACCAGCAGAAAAAGCAGGTGGCTATGCCACTGTACAGATCATTAGTGAGACCTCATCTGGAGTGTTGTGTCCAGTTTTGGAGGCCGCATCTCCAGAAGGACATAAACAAAATAGAGGAAGTACAGAGAAGGGCAACAAAAGTGGTGCAAGGATTACATCAAAAATCATATGAGGAAAGACTAGAGGACCTGAATATGTATTCCCTGGAGGAGAGGAGAGAGAGAGAGGGAGGATATGATAGAGACATTGCAGCCCAGCCGGGCATGAACAAGGCAGGAGGGTAGCATCTTCAGAAAAGAAGGTGATAAGAACATGGGGGCATTATATGAGGCTGGGGAGAGGGTAGGCTCAGGGGCAATGTGAGGAAGTACTTTTTCACAGAAAGAGTAGTGAATGCTTGGAAACAGCCTCCTGTTGAGGTGGTGGGGCATAAACAGTAGAGAATTTAAGAATGCATGGGATAGACATAAGAGTGCTCTTGCGGCAGGGTAG
The DNA here is from genome assembly GCA_016271365.2 of Neoceratodus forsteri. Classification (NCBI taxonomy): domain Eukaryota; kingdom Metazoa; phylum Chordata; order Ceratodontiformes; family Ceratodontidae; genus Neoceratodus; species Neoceratodus forsteri. The sequence goes on from CM028129.1 coordinate 56,105,505, forward strand.
AGAAAGTAAACCACAGATCAACTAGGGTCTGCAGTATTGCATTAGGTAGAGAAAAGGGCAGACTAGGTGTGCCACAGAGTCCTTATCTGCCATCACCTGATATGTTTCTATATTGCTATGTAACCTTATTTAGGAATTTATCAAGAAAGTAACATCCAAAAAATCGATGGTATTAGGATTAACATTATAGGAAAACCATAAGTTTAACTCATTGTTGTTGAACCATCTCATGAACCGATCAGCTTCCTTTTCTGTACCCTTCCATATACATAGTATATCATCAGTGAAACAAAACCATGCAATTATATGGTCATGAAGTGTGGACTTCAACCTGCCAGATGTAGACTGAAGCCTCCAAGCAGTAGCTTCAGCTAGAAGCAAGGATACCCTGAACTCTCTGTGGCAGGCATTCCTCAGGCATCTAGTCAACAAACCCACTCATGATGGGGCAATACTGGACCTGGTACTCACTAACAGGGACAGTGTTGAGATGTCATAGGAGAGCCACCTGGGGACCAGTTGTCACTACAGTGTGGTTCAATATTAGGTGACTGAACTGAACCACAATGGCTTGGGTCCTGGACCTCAGGTGGGCAGGTTTTATAAAAATGGGTGAATGCCCCAGGAATAAGCTAGTGGAGGGATGGCCTGGGTGGGTGGAGGAACAGTGGGTGAAGCTAAAAGGAGCTTAGTAAAGGCAACAAACCTCTGCATCAAACAAATGAGCAAAAGTAACAGGAAAAAGAGGCATCTGTGTTTTTGAAGGAGGTGGCTGAAAAGGTAAGGCCAAAAGGTAGCATTCAGAAGGCATAAGGAGATGCAGAGGAGGAGGAGGATAGGGTGGTGTATCAGGGGCAACAGATGGAAGAAGGAAAGCAGCGTGAAATGCAAAGGCACTATCTGAAGAGAAAATAGACCAGGCGATAACTAAAGAGGACAAGACATTTTGTAGGTATGTAAGAGAAAAGCGAAGTCCTGGGTGGGATTGTAGGCTAAAAAGGAATGGCGGACTGTACAGAGGGGACCAGGAAAGGCAGACATCCCAAGAAATATTTTTGTTCAGTGTTCACAGGGGAAATAGAAGGAAGGAGCCACACAAACATAATAGGAGCTTGGGAAAGAGGTAGACACTAGTCCTTTTTCAGAGGAGAGAGTCCTGAAGGGACAGAAGGAATTGTTATGTGTGCAATTAACTATGTAGAAAGAGCTGTGAAGTAGGGGAGTGGCTTAGCTAGAAGGAAGCCAGGTTAAAGCCAGATTTAAAACCTGCCCTAGATAACTTCTGCCAGAGAACAGGCAGAGAACACCAAGCAGAAAAGAAGCTGCTGTTATGGCTATATTTCTACTGGGACTAAGGAACTAGAACTCTACTTCTGGGACCATCAATTTAGGGACAAACAAAACAAAACAAACAAAAAGGTTAGTTCGTTTGTCTGAGTTGGCTGAAGTGAATTGCTAGATGTGCAGGTATCTAGGTGTTTGTCTCAGGTGGTTGAAGGAATTGTTATCTGTGCAATTAACTAAGGTGTAGAAAGAGCTGTGAAGTAGGGGAGTGGTTTAGCTAGAAGGAAACTAGGTTAAAGCCAGATTTAAAACCTGCCCTAGATAGCTTCTGCCAGAGAACAGGCAGAGAACACCAAGAAGAAGAAGGAGCTGTGTTATAAATATGCTTCTACTGGGACTAAAGAACTAGAACTCTACTACTGGGACCCTCAATTTAGGGTAAAACAAACAAGCAAAAAGGTTAGTGTATTTGTCCTAGTTGGCTGAAGTGAATTGTTATCTGTGCAGGTATCTAGGTGTTTGTCTCAGGTGGCTAAAGGGAATTATCTGTGCAATTAACTAAGTGTAGAAAGACGTAGTAGGGGAAGTTGCTTTGCTAGAAGGAAGCTAGGTTAAAGCCAGATTTGAAACCTGCTCTAGATAGCTTCTGCCAGAGAACAGGCAGAGAACACCAAGAAGAAGAAGGAGCTGCTGTTATAATTATATTTCTTACTGGGACTAAATAACTAGAACTCTACTACTGGGACATTCAATTTATGGTAAAACAAAACAGAACAAAAAGAAAGGTTAGTGTGTTTGTCTGAGTTGGATGACGTGGATTGTTATCTGTGCAGTTATCTAGGTGTTTGTCTCGGTGGCTGAAGGAATTGTTATCTGTGCAATTAACTAAGTGTAGAAAGAGCTGTGAAGTAGGGGGAGTGGCTTAGCTAGAAGGAAGCCAGGTTAAAGCCAGATTTAAAACCTGCCCTAGATAGCTTATGCCAGAGAACAGGCAGAGAACACCAAGAAGAAGAAGAAGGAGCTGTTGTTATAACTATAATTCTCTATTGGGAGTAAAGAACTAGAACTCTACTACTGGGACCTTCAATTTAGAGTAAAACAAAACAAAACAAAAAAAGGTTAAAGGCTTGTCTGAGTTGGCTGAAGTGAATTGTTATCTGAGCAGTTATCTAGGCGCTTGTCTCAGGTGGCTGAAGGAATTATCTGTGCAATTAACTAAGTGTGTAGAAAGAGCTGTGAAGTAGGGGGTCACTTAGCTAGAAGGAAGTTAGGTTAAAGCTAGATATAAAACCTGCCCTAGATAGCTTCTGCCAGAGAACAGGCAGAGAACACCAAGAAGAAGAAGGAGCTGCTGTTATAAATATGCTTCTCTACTGGGACTAAAGAACTAGAACTCTACTACTAGGACCTTCTAATTTAGGGTAAAACAAAACAAACAAAAAAAGGTTAGTGCTTTCTCTGAGTTGGATAAAGTGAATTGTTATCTGTGCAGGTATCTAGGTGTTTGTCTCAGGTGGCTAAAGGAATTATCTGTGCAATTAACTAAGTGTAGAAAGAGCTGTGAAGTAGGGAAGTTGCTTAGCTAGAAGGAAGCTAGGTTAAAGCCAGATTTGACACCTGCCCTAGATAGCTTATGCCAGAGAAAAGGCAGAGAACACCAAGAAGAAGGAGCTGCTGTTATAAATATGCTTCTCTACTGGGACCAAAGAACTAGAACTCTACTACTAGGACCTTCAATTTAGGTAAAACAAAACAAACAAAAAAATGTTAGTGCGTTTCTCTGAGTTGGATAAAGTGAATTGTTATCTGTCAGGTATCTAGGGTGTTTGCCTCAGGTGGCTAAAGGGAATTATCTGTGCAATTAACTAAGTGTAGAAAGAGCTGTGAAGTAGGGAAGTTGTTAGCTAGAAGGAAGCTAGAGTTAAAGCCAATGCTCCAGATAGCTTCTGCCAGAGAACAGGCAGAGAACACCAAGAAGAACAAGGAGGAGCTGCTGTTATAATTATACTTCTACTGGGACTAAATAACTCGAACTCTACTACTCGGACATTCAATTAATGGTAAAACAAAACAGAACAAAAAGAAAGGTTAGTGTGTTTGTCTGAGTTGGATGAAGTGGATTGTTATCTGTGCAGTTATCTAGGTGTGTGTCTGAGTTGGCTGAAGGGAATTGTTATCTGTGAAATTAACTAAGTGTAGAAAGAGCTGTGAAGTAGGGGAGTGGCTTAGCTAGAAGGAAGCCAGGTTAAAGCCAGATTTAAAACCTGCCCTGATAGCTTCTGCCAGAGAACAGGCAGAGAACACTAAGAAGAAGAAGGAGCTGTTGTTATAACTATACTTCTCTACTGGGACTGAAGAACTAGGGCCAGATATTCAAAGGTTAGCCCTGGCTGAGATTAGCACTGCCCGTGTGCAAACTTAGTCCCAAGCAAAATGCCAGACATATTCAAAAGGAATAACCCGGGCAAACCAGCTGAATATAGCAAGTAAAGAAGCCGGGCAAATAGGGCCAGAAGTGCAGGGCAAAGCAGCCCAGGAATAAGACAGCACTGAATATAGCACACAAGACAGCACTGAATATAGCCCCAGGCAGTGCAAACACACACAATGGAACACAGTACAGAGACAGCCTGACTCTGGGACACATGCAAGGAAACACATGCCGGAATGAGGTATCAGGAGCACACCACAGTGCACATCCAGGAGGATGCTACACATGCATGGGAATGCCCAACAACAACCCAGACACATGTGGAGAACACCAGCAACAGTACAAAGCATGTGAAAGCCCAGCACCCAAGAATGACACAGGACACAGTAAAATCGAAACAATGTAATTAACAATAATGAAAAGTAAAGGCAACGGAAACATTGCAGCTAATAAAACACAGAACAAACCAAAGAACAAAACCCAGAATCAAAATGCCCCACCCACCACCGCATAAACCCTCCCACAACACAGAAACAGAACAAGAACATACCCACCAAGCAACCTCCTCCCCAACACACACCCCAAATGCCCACTACAGGAAAACAAAAGGCATGCACTATCGGCTAAAAAGGCTCACAAAGGAAAACATAAGGATGGTAGCAAATGGAGGGCCAGGAAGACACAGGACAAGGGTGCAAAGGGAGAAGGACCACACAGGAGAGATGACAATAGTCAAGGAAGGGATCAACAAGTCCAGTGAGGGTGTGGGAGGAAGACATCAAGAAAACAGGGCATAACTAGTTGCCTGCTGGATCAGGGAGATGAGCCCAGAACATTAGCCACCTCCGTGTTTCTGTAATTATGATTGCCTGCTGTTCAATTAGTGTCCTCTGCTGCCTAACAATGTGGCGCAGCAGGTCCTCGTGCCTCTCTGACTCTTCGAGCCTTGTCACCTACAGCGATGCCTGGAGTGGACCTACAAGAGGAAGGGGAGACCATGAGGATGGTACACAGACAGGAGGCAAACAGCAGCCAAAGGTGGCCATACAGGGATGGACAGCATGTCCCAATGGGCAATCCCTGGTGGAGTTGAGTTCCGCACTGGTAGGACAACATGGAAGGTTCCCACAAAGCAGCACATGGCAACATAGGCACCAACACAAACCCAACACACATAATGACAGTGAGCCTGACAGCACCAGGGAACATGTGACAATGCCCACCCGATACAGCACACAGCAAGACATGGCAGACACACAGCTGGAAACCTGGAGAATTGAGTGCAAGGGCCAAGCCACAACATGCACAAGGGCATCCACACGTTGGGACATGCTGCCCACCCAAACATGGAAATGTACAGTAATGCAGAGCACAGAACAAACAATGATAGGCATGCAGGAGCATCAATGAACCATGACAGTGGCCTGCCAATGATCGAGCCAGGCCAGGGAAAACAGTCAGCCAGGGACAGACGCTGTCAGTGAAGGGCCTTCACATGCCACCAGGAAAGACCACTGAAAGCATACCACCCAACCGTGACATGGTACATGGAAGTGTCCTCAACCCACATAACAGGACCCACCTGTCCCACCCTGTGAGTACTACTTCCACAGCCACGGTCAACATTGGCAGGCAATGATGCACATAATGTAATAGCACAGTGATAACAGTACCCTGCAACTAAACTGCAACATAGTAACCTCGCCATGAGATACACATGGAAGGACTCCACAATGCATACAGCACAGTGCCAGGATGTAGCACAATGTGACAGGCAATGCTCCACAGCTGGTGGACAGAAGGAGGAGAGGCATGCCCGAAGGCATGGTGCGTGTTGTCCCCATGCACAGCAAGGCACCACCACCTGTGCAAATGTGGATGCCCTGTGGGTGGTGGTATGGATGGACCACAGAGGTGGGCAGGTCAGCCGACAGCATGTTGTCCCTATGGAACACTCGCCACCTGAGCAACCATAACCATCAGTCACCGCACAGCAATGCAAGCTGACAGTACCCCCAGGCCAGACTGACAGCACTCCAACTGCGGTGTGAAACACAGGTGTACCGCGACAGCACACTGCCACACCACACTGGCCCACTGCCCATTGCAGAAATGCCACCAGACCAGTCAGTGGCTGGACACCCAGATGTGACACACAGCCTAGTGAAAGGGCACAGATCACAGAGCAATGAAACAGGTACTCATGCAACACGCCACCACTTTCAAGTCTGCTCTCCTGCACCCGCTGCAGAAGGGATGGCACCCTTGGGCTGCCTGCCCTGCTCCTGTGTCCTGGGCTGACTCTCCTCCGCCATGGGCTGCTCGATCTGGTCTCAGTAGACAGATGAGAAAGTGGTGTTAGAGCATGACACAGCATCGCCACATGCAGCACAGCAAGATGCACATGCAACCCTAACAACAATGCACACACATGGAGTGAACAGGAGGACCCCACACAGGGTGATAGCGCATGGTGTATTCACCAGGACACAAGGCAGTGATCAATGGCACTGCAGTACTGCGATAGTGGCCATTGCAGCTCCCATGCAAATATCCGTGATACCCGGTGTGTACGTCGACAGTCCACCAGGAGCGGGTTCCCTGCAACATGGTGTTGCTGGCCGCAGGCTGGTGATGCCCCGGACATGCCAAACAGCATGAACTAACCTGCCTCCCACAGCAATGGGCATGGCATGTACAGGCCCCTAGGAGGCCTAAATGTGCCATCCCCTGCTCACAGTGTGCAACAGCACCATGCATCATTGCACACCTAGCGCACACACACACACACACCCACCCACACACACACCACCCCTCCCCACACACACATACACCCTCCCCATGCACCCACACGCAACCTGACATGTTGCCACAATCAACATGCAACACCACTTACCTGGCACAGGCACGGTGCCATCACGCACTACGCGCTTGTAGTGCTCCAGCTGCTGCCTCTGCCTCCGGCCTCAGGTCCTGTACCTGTGGTGGCACTTTCAGCATTCTGGGTATCCCAGTGTGGGCAGTGAGTTTCAGCCACTGTGTCCCACACCTGCATTCCTGGGAGGTCCCCTCCTCACCTCCCCAAAGAGCCTCCTATGCCTCTTCATCACAAGCTGCACAAGGTTTGTAGTTTCCACCTCCCCAGCGCCTGTCCCTGTACACAACTGCACGCTGTCTGGAACGCTTCTTCCATCTCTAAACCAGCTGGTAGGCCCCACAACCTGTCTGTTCTGCAGGTTGGCACCCTAGACTTCCTCAACAACTACTGCAGCGCCGTGCCATCACATGACGAAGCCGGCATTGCCCGCAGTATTCACACTGCAATGCGCGTACCCCCAGCATGACCCTGAGGTTTGTACCGCGCATGCAATATAGTGCTGCACTGTGTTGATTAGCGCAGCGCTACATCAGCTATGCCAGGGTGATAGCATGGACATGGGGGGCTCACGAGCATGTGTGTTGGTCGCATAAAGCACATAGCCGGGCGCTAATGGGATAGCGCCGCACTGCGTCTCCAATAGCCCCTGCGCTGGCTTTTGCACAGCACTAATGTGATAGCACGATGCTACCAGGGCCATATTCAACAGGAGATGCAAATGGGGGTACTTGTGTATGCATGGGGCAAAATGTGTGATTAGCATATCATTATGCGCTGATTTGCATGCTTAACAGGCTTGATTGCCTGGATGGGCTATAAAGGGCAAGCAGTACACCACCAGTGTTGTGTTGTGTTGTGGTAATGCAGCATAATACAGAAAGTGATTACCAACCCGCACTGGTGGAGAGATTCAACAGGGGATGAGCAGAGAGAGGCAGATACGATGACTGCCGTTGGACACTCGAATGGCAAGAGCTCAGAACAGGGTCAGCACGGACTGAAGCACACAGATGTACCTTCTGGTGAATGGTCAGACACATGTTGGACCACAGGCAAGCACTGTGCTGTGATGGTGCACAGCCCTAGATGTCTGCCTGGGCATCATAGCATCCAGTGCACTGTGCACACTCCCCGCAGGAACTGTGCCGTGTAGTACCGCCCACACTGTGGCTGCCAGGCAGGGGCACTCAGTGCACTACTGTGTGTGTCCTGCAACAGTGGCTCACTGATATGACTCCCTGGATGTGGTGGCGTGGTAGACTGTAGCCCCCTACAGAAAGTACACAGGGTTCGGCACTGTGCTGTCCCATGCACCATGTGGACTTTGCCTGGTGTCCTGACATTGTCCTACGTGCCAGTGCACTTGTCCATGCACCCAGTGTGAGTGATCACGAAGGGGCACAGTACAGTGCCAGGTTGTTGGCATAAGGTGGACCCAGTCATGGGAGGCACTTGCCAGCCACAGACAACAGCAGTGCACATGTCAGTACAGGGCTCACTGCCCAGACACAGGACGGACAGTAACTATGTGGCAGTGTGCATTCCGTACATGCATACGCTGTGACGTATGTCCATATGGCCTCTGTCAATGGGAGGTGGCATCTTGATGTCTATGCATAATGCAACACAATACTGTGACACGGCTGCTGACACATGTCCCCTTCGGCTGTCCCATAGGTTTGGCTGCCGCAGCAAACACAAACATGCATGATTCTCCGAAATGAGCTGAACACACTTCGTGCATGCTGTGAAGGGAGGAGCAGGTGCTACACACAGAGGGCCATGGATGCAGTGGTGCGCCAAGCCTGGGAGGAGGTGACAGCTGCTGTCAATGCTGTAGAGGATGTGGCAGGACAACAGAGGCTGTGTGAAAGTGCTGGAATGACCTTCTGCGATGTGCAAAGGAGGAGGAGGCACAGGACTGCGGACCGAATGAGGACCGTGGAGGACCACCGAACAACAGCAGTGGGTGGAGGAGCCTCTCTACGGCCAGTGGGGGCATTGACACTGAGGACGGTGGCAGTCGTCAGGTGTGCTGGGTGGTGGATGTGGAGATGCCTCGCACTGTCCAGGACAGGTCTGTGATCGCATGTGTACACCTCATGTTGTGATGGCATGGGTGCATGGTCTTGCTGGTGTCCTGCACACGGTGCACTGTGGCTGCTGAAAGCTGCATGGCAAGAAGCATGGTCACTGTGGGTTGGGTGGGTGCATGTGGTCATGGGCTTGTGTGAAGAAAGTACGTGGCCTGGGTCTGCATGGTGTGGTGGTGGTGTTGAGGCACAGTGTCCATGTACAGGTGACTGATCCTGTCCCTATTTTTCTCCACAGCGGCGTCACCAGGCCCCTGTGGAACAACAGAAGCAACAAGGTGATGGCAATTCCCCAGAAGGTTGTGGAGGATGATGGAGACACCCATCAACATCCGGGCTCTGTGCAACTCATGGCCACACAGGAGACAATACATGTGTGGCAATCCATGGACAAGGCACCTGGCTGCCCTGGGAGGGGTCACACCTCAGTAGGGGGCTTGGGAACACTGGCTACCTGGATGATGACAGATGGAGGATGTTGGTGTGGGGAGGGTCCTACTAGTCACTGGGTGATCTAGTGGCGATGACACTGATGTGTTGGAGTTTTCCCAACACCTGGATGTGCCTGTGGAGGGGATGCAGGGGTGGACTGCTGGCAGGCCATGGAACAGGTGCCAGTGGTGTCTTCAGCATTGCTGTGTGGCTGTCCCTGCACATCCAGTGGTGGGCAATGGGGAACATCTGCACCTCAGGATGTGCAGTGTCCAACCCATATTGGGGTCCCGGTCATACAGTGCAACAGACCACCACCAGTAGTCGCCAGCAGCAGGACGTGCCTGGCGTGTGACAGTGTCCAGTTCTCCTGTAGCAGCAGGCACTGTGCCAGCTGCAGCTGAGGGGTTCAGCCCCTGGGGCAGGATGTCCATGGTGCCCACCCACTCCTGCAGGCTGCTGCCACCTCCCAGCAGGAGGCCCGTGAGGATCTGCATGGCATACGGAGGAGAGCTCGCGACATGAGCTGGCAACAGAAGAGGGAGGCCATCTCAGTGGGCTTTGCCCGTGCTGAACAGCAGGCGGAGGACAGTTTAGCTGCCTGGTGGGTGCGACTCGACATGGCTTTGCTGGTCCTGGCGGCTGCAGTGGTGCGTCGATGAGTAATGTACTGTGTGGTGTGCATGGGAGTCGCCAGCATACAGGATGCTTGGTCAGGTGCAGATGGCACAGGGCACACAGGTGGCAACCCTCGGCCACAGGACTGCCAGTGGGTTCCAGCTCCACAGAGGCTGGACACCATTAGGAACCCAGCACCGCCGTGGGACGCCACCCACTCTGTCAGGCTCCACCGGCCTCAGGGGCACAGGAGGCCCGACCCTGCCTGCCTCACCATTCTCATCAGCGTTGTCCTCTGCTCAGCACACCAGGGTCTGTGACCCATGGTACTGGTGCACGTCGCATGCATGGTGGTAGCAGCGCGATGGTCACAATCACACCGCGCCACTGTGCAGTCATCGCCCCTTGCAACATCATTGGCACACCCACATGCACATGCAGACATGCACACACACACCAGCAAACACCCACGCACTCCATCACATGTACACGCACACTTCACTGCCACAGTTACACCCACCCTCACAGCACACATGTCACTCTTCCCCACTAACAGTACACCATTTCTGTCTTCCCCATATGTGTCCTGCACACCCCGATGTCACACCACATGCACGTGTTGTCTGTTCCTCTCTGTTGTGTTACTGTTGTGATTGTTGGTGTCACTGTTCCTGTTCTTTGTGCACACATTAAATAGATTATTCATTGTACTCTTTCAGTTGTTTGTGCAGTTTGTTCTTCCCTGCACTGTAACAGTGTCCCAGATGATGTTTTCCTGTGCTCTAGTGGCCTTGGCGTGCTGGCGAGGGTCCCTCTCCCTCTCGAGTTGCTCCACTATCCCCTGACCGCTGGCTCTGGCTCACTGTCAGACTGTCCCTCAGGTTCGGGTGCCTGTATTCCATGGTTCATTGCCATGTTCTGCAGCATACAACAGGCTAGGAAGATCTGGCATACCTTCTGAGGTGTATACTGTAAGGGACCGCCTGATGTGTCTAGGCATCTGAGATCGCATCTTCAGGATGCAAACCTCTCTCTCTATGTTCCTTGTGCTGGCATGTGCCTCGTTGTACATCTCCTCAGCCACTGTGGCCGGCAGAGTACTGGTGTCAGCAGCCAAGGTCACAGGGGATACGACTGTCCCCTGTCAAGAGATGTGTACCTGTGGTGCCATACTTCAATCCGTCTGATGCTGTCCTGCACCCTCTGTAGTCCTCCACACACCTTCCTGGCCTACAATGCCCCCCCATCCTTTCTGTTGTGTGTGCATTGTGTGCTACTACTCACTGACTAGTTGCCCACTGGTATCCTGCCCTTCTCAAAAGCCTGCACAGCTGGGACTGGTGCAGATGAAGGCATCAATGGGCACTGCTGGAGCACTGTGCATAGACATTGCAGATGCACCAACCGCGATCGCACACTCACCTGGCAGTTGATGGAGTGGTACCCCTTCCTGTTTATATACACATCACTGCCACCCCAGGTGGTGCACGGATGGGGACATGGGTGCAGTCAATGGCACCCAGCACGGATGGTAGGTGCGCAAATCGATGGAACTGCTGCATTTTCTCTGCGCTCTGCTGCTGAGCTGGGAATACTATGAACCCCCAGCATGTGGCAGGAAAGCCTCTAGGAAATGGGTCAGGAGGTGAGAGGCGAGACTCGTGCCCCAATGGTGTCCCCGTTGGTCAGTGGAGCGTCCTGTAGCAAGGAAGCACATAGCTGCTGTCCTTTCTCCTCCACTGTCATGGCATGGCTGTATCTGGTGTTTGAGTGCAGCTGCTCATTGCAGGAGTTCACAAACTTCCTCAACATTCCCCTTTTCATCTGTACCGGTAATGATCTGGTCATCAGGCAGGGTCTCGAAGAGACCTGGGCGTTCCACTGTTGCAACATACCTTCTCCTTGGCCTGCGGTTAGGCCCATGTTGCCTGCTCCTCTCCTCCTCCTCCTCCTCCTCCTCCCTACAACTGCCATCAATGGCAGCATCACTGCTACTAGCATTGCAAACATTCCCACTTCCTGTTGTGGTCCCTCCTCCTCTGTGTTTTGCCTTGGGTTAAGACCAGCCTTTTATAGGCGGTAACTAGCGCTGCGCTCGTGTCACGCTATGTATACTAGCGTGGTGCTGGAGCCTTTGAATATCCCTTGTGCATCTCTTGGCCACCCCTTTCCATCTGCCCCTTGCATACATTATTGGTTTGCCCTGCTACATGCTGTTAGCATGCCCAAACTAGTCCTTTGAATATGGCGGCTCACACTATTCTCTTCGCGCTATTCACAACGCTATTGGTTTGCGCACTGCATTATACTTTGAATATCTGGGCCTAGAACTCTACTACTGGGACCTTCAATTTATGGTAAAAACAAAACAGAACAAAAAAGAAATGTTAGTGTGTTCAGTCTGAGTTGGATGAAGTGAATTGTTATCTGTGCAGGTATCTAGGTGTTTGTCTCAGGTGGCTGAAGGGAATGCTATCTGTACAATGAACTAAGTGTAGAAAGAGCTGTGAAGTAGGGGGAGGGCTTAGCTAGAAAGCCAGGTTAAAGCCAGATTTAAAACCCGCCTAGATAGCTTCTGCCAGAGAACAGGCAGAGAACACCAAGAAGAAGAAGGAACTGCTGTTATAACTATACTTCTCTATGGGACTAAAGAACTAGAACTCTACTACTGGGACCTTCAATTTAGAGTAAAAACAAAACAAAACAAAAAGGTTAGTGTATTTGTCTGAGTTGTGCTGAAGTGAATTGTTATCTGTGCAGGTATCTAGGTGTTTGTCTCAGATGGCCAAAAAGAATTATTATCTGTGCAATTATCTAAGTGTAGAAAGAGCAGTGAAGTTGGGGAGTGAGCTTAGCTAGAAGGAAGCCAGGTTAAAGCCAGATTTAAAACCTGCCTAGATAGCTTTGGCCAGAGAATGCAGGCAGCGAACACCAAGAAAGAAGAAGGATGTTGTTATAACTACTTCTCTACTGGTACTATATTGCCCTCCTTCCCTCCCTCCACCCCCACCCTAAGCCAGTTCTACTTTATAGGCACAGGATTTGACTGACAACAGAGACTTCCTGTTTGGGAGCAGGAAGTGAGTGATTGAAACCACAAAGACTCACCATCCTAGAAGGAAAGAATAGCTCTCCACCCCCCAGCTACTGGAGGTCTGACTCTGAGCAAGTAAGGAGACTACCTAAGAAATATAGGAACTTTTTGTCTCAGAACAGGAAGATTAGGAGCTTACAGGGCACAGAGGCAGTGAGTAAGTAGGAGATAAAATAAAAACAAACAAACAGAGGAAAGAGTAAATATTCCAAACAACAGTTAAGGGGCCAGAAATAAGACATGATGGGGTGGTGCAGTGCAGTGGCTAGTGGGCAGCAGTCTTCTGGAGACGTTCTGGAGGATGCAGTGTTGTCCCATCTGCACGCCTCTCTGGGCTGAGGAGGAGGAGGAGGTTGCTCATCTCCAGGCTGAGTTGGCCAGATTTGGGAGACCTCCTCTCCCACCCAGGAGCCACCAGGTCCCTGCCGTTGCCTCAGACTTTGCCAAGAAAGAAGAGCAGTTGGACCACAGTCGCTCTGGGAGGTGAGGGTGGTGGAACAGAGGCACATCCCTCCAGTTGTAAGTCTCCACAATTCATACTGCCATTCTGGCAAAGTGTGGTTCCTTTATGGAGGCATCCACAGTGAAGACCAAGGAGGATGCTGGGAACCTACACAAAGGAGACCCACAGGAGGGTGGCATAGGACTCCACAGGAAGGAAACAACTCCTGGTGGGGACTCCATTGTTAGGGAGTAGAACTGGGGGAGAAAGGGAGAGGAGTAAGGTGCCTGCCTGGTGCCATGGCTTGGAGGGACAGGGGCCAGATCTTCAGGATCGCTGGAGCAGCTGCATGGGGGAGGGACTGGATGTCATTGTCCACCTAGGGACAAATGACCTGACTGAGAAAGGGATCAGAGCAGTGCAGGAAGAGTTGTGGAGCTGGGAGGGCCTTAGACAAGTAGCATGCATGGCAACCTTCTCAGAGGTGCTGCCTGTCTATGGCAGGAATAAGGCTAGGTGCTCCACACCATGGGATTCAATCAGTGGTTGAAAAACTGGTGCAGAGCTCAGGGATTTGGCTTCATTGAGGACTGATGGTCCACCTGGAGTGATGCTGACCTATACTGGCGTGATGGTCTGCATCTGTCCAGGATGAGAACCAGGATTCTAGGTGATAGGTTTAAATGATTCATTGGTGAGCATTTAGACTAACCAAGGGGAGGCACTGGAAAGGAGCAGGAAATCTAGCCCCCAAAATCAGGTTACTAAGTGAGGTAAACACCAAGATAGAGATGTCGATAGAGAAAGGCAGGAGTAAATGGAGAAAATGACAAAGGCAATAAGGACAGGGATAGGGCAGAAAGGGCAGACCATAAAAATGGAGGGCAATGAGTACCAATGCCCGAGTCTGGACAACAAGCTCTCTGAACTTGTGGCCTTGATGGTGAGGATGCTCTATATTATAGCAGTCACAGAAACATGGTACTCAGAAGAACCATGACTGGGATGTTAACATACCAGGGTACACAATGTACAGGAGAGATAGGGAGGGTAGAAGAGTGGGAGGAGTAGCTGTCTGTAAGAGAAGGGATAAAAGCAACAGAACAAAAGAGTAAACAGGGAGGAGAGGAGGCACTGTTGGTCACCTAGAGACTGGAAATGGCACCACAATCCGCAGAAGGGTTGTATACAGACCCCCATGTCAGGGAGAGGGAATGGACATGATGATAGAAGGCATACTTAGGATGGCAGAGGAAGGGAGATACTGTTGATGAGGGACCTGAAGATGCCAGATGTTAACTGGAGCACCTTTGCTGCAGATACATCCAAGAAGGGCCATTCTCGTGCCCTACAGGTGGCATACTCAGACAGTTAGTTTTGGAACCCACTTGAGAGGATCAATCTTAGACCTCATACTCTCAAATGGGGACAGTAAGAGGATCTCAGATCTAGAAAGTGGGTAGCCATCTGGAACAGGTGACCACCAAACAGTGTGGTTCACGATAAACTCGCTTCAGAGACAAGCCATACAAAAGTGAGGTACTAGACTTCAGGAGGGGCTGACTTTGGCAAGATGGGAGAGTGCCTTAGAAAGGCACTAGCAAACAGAGCTAGAAGGAGGGTGGAGCAACAATGGGGAAACATCAAAACTGCCATCACAGAGGCAACAAGTTTTGTGTGAAGCAAATAAACAAATCAAAACAAAAAAAAGTCACTATGGTGCTCAAAAGAGGTGAGGGGAAGGTTAGGGAGAAAAAGATAGCATTTAGGAAGTATAAGGAAACACAGAAGGAGCAGGGCAGAAAACTGTACCAGTTAAGGCAGAAGGAAGCAGGGAGGAAGTCAGAATAGAAAGGCCCAAACTGAGGAAAAGATAGCTAACTCAGTTAAGAAGGGGATAAAACCTTTATAGGTACATCAGGGAGCTTAGAAAGACAAGGGAGGGATAGGGAGGCTGAATAGAAAGGACAGTGGGTGGGCAGAGAGGAACAGTGAAAAAAGCATGAATACTTCTGCTCAGTATTCACAAAAGAAGGAGGAGGTGCCAAATCCAATTAACAGAAGCACTCTGGATGGGGTTGATCCCAGTTCTTTCACAGAAGAAGGGTTCTGAAGAACTCCTAAAACTGAAGGTGGACAAAGCAATGGGGCCTGATGGAATTCACCCAGAATTCTAAAAAGAATTAAAGGGAGAACAAGTGACACCACTGACTACCCTTTTTACCAAATCATGGGAGGATGGTGTGGTACCGAGGACTGGAGGAAGGTAGATGTGATATACCTTCACAAAAGTGGGAGAAAGACAGAGGCGAAAACTACAGACCTGTCAGTTTGACCTCTGTGGTAGGAAAGTGATGGAATCATTCTGAAGGAAAGAATTGTTGAGTACCTAGAGGCCAGTGGGGCACAGGACCCAAAGGCAGCATGAGTTCACAGTGGGAAGGTCATGTCAGACGATCTAATTGATTTCTTTGACTGGGTGACCAAAGTAGTAGACCAGGAGGGGTTGTGGACATGGCCTACCTAGACTTTAGCAAGGCATTTGACACAGTCCCACACAAAAGATTAATAATCAAATTAAGCAGCCTGGAGTAGGTCCCAGGTGGTAGCCTGGGTAAAACATTGGCTGGACAACAGGACACAGAAGATAATTGTAAATGGAGTCCACTCTGAAGAAAAAGGGTTACTAGTGGTGTACCACAGGGTTCAGTACTGGGTCCAGTCCTTTTAAAAGTCTTTATAAGTGACATTGCAGAGGGACTGGAAGGAAAGTATGCTTTTGCAGATGATACAAAGATCTGCAACAGGGCTGATACACAAGGAGGACAGGAAAGGATGAGAAGGACTTGGCAAGGTTGGAGGAATGGTCAGAAGTATGGTAGCTTGGATTCAATGAACAGAAGGGCAAAATAATGCACCTGGGAAACAACAACTCAGGGAAAGATTACACAATTGGGGGAGGCAGTAACAATAACAAAAATAGAAAGGGACCTGGGGGTAATCATATCAGATGACCTTAAGGTTAGCAAGCAATGTGAGAAGGCAGTAGGGAGGGCTGGGAGGATACTGGGATATATAGGAGAGGCATCACCAGCAGAAAACAAGAAGTTGTTACCCCTCTGTACAGACAGTTGGTGAGACCCCATCTGGAGTACTGCATCCAGTTTGAGACCCCATCTCTGCAAGGACATAGACAGGATGGAGGCAGTCAGAGGAGGGCAATTAAGATGGTGCATGGTCTGCAAGAGAAGCCATACGAGGAGATTAAAGAAGCTTAATATGTATACCCTTGAGGAAAGAAGGGACTGGGGGACATGATAGAAACTTTTAAGTACCTCAGTGGAGTCAACAAAGTCCAAGAGGGTAGCATCTTTCAGAAAAGAGATGTGCAAGAACAAGGGGCCATAATTTGATCATTGGGGGGACAGCTCAGGGGCAATGTGAGGAAGCATTTTTCACAGAGAGGTGCTGGACACATGGAACAGCCTTCCTGAGGAGGTTGAGGGTCTAAAACTATGGGAGAATTCAAGAATGCATGGGACAGACATAAGGCAATTCTTGTGGGGGGTAGGAAAAATAGGCTGTTGATTAACTAGGATCTGCAGCTTATCCTGTAGGCAGGGAAATGGGCAGACTAGGTGGGCCAGCGGTCCTTATCTGCCATCAAAGTCTATGTTTCTATGTAAACTTATCTGAACTATTTGAATTGTTTCCTAGCCAGGAAGAAGATTAACAGGACAGGTTTGATGCTGCAAAAGCCCAGTTGTGCTTAAATTCCAGCAGAACCTCTGTATCTACAGGGCGTCAAAGTGACTGCAAACCTGCCAGGTACCCTAGTCAGACAGAGCTCTGGGGATGGTGGCTATCCCTCACCTGCAGCCTGGGTGGTGGTGTCTGATCTCTCCACTGGGGTGGTCTGGAGCACCGTCTCTGGGGGGCGAAGATGATGAAGGCCGTCACGAATGAAGGATCCAGCTGCTGCTTAAAATCTCCTGCCTGCAGCTGTTCTTCCTAAGAAATTGTCTGCTGATTTCAGAACAGAACCCTAAGCCTTATCCTTTCATAGCACTCCTGAAGTCTTCAAAACTGTGAGTACCTCTGGGCTTAGGCCCTGAGGAGTTCTTTTCAAAAGTTAGTTAGTCAAATTAGTTAGATATAAAGGGGTGTAGTCCTGGGCAGGACTTTGTAACCTGCAGAAATGTCCAAGCAGAAGATTAAAAAAGTCTCCATTTTTCCTTTTGGAATTCCATTGGGGCCCCTAAGAAAGTTCTTCCAAGTTAAGGCTAAAACTGTTGTTCCCACTGTATCACAAATTGCCTTCAACCGTACGTCACCTGGTTGGTCACACAGCAACCAGAGGAGGTACCTACAATGGGCAGTTACAACCTTATGGCCGTGGGGGAAGGCCGGATGCACCCGAGGTTGGTCCTGGGACTGTGTGGGGACAACTATTGAAAACAAAATTGTCATTTCTATGCATTTTGCTTCCACTAACCACTCCCTACAATAATTCCGAGGTTAGTTCACTTTGTAATTCTTGCTCATGGTAATTACTTTGTGTGTTTATACTGTGTGGGGAAAACAATAACTACAGTATGTGTGTTGAAGGGCAAATAATATTTGTTCCTGGGGAGGTTAGGGTCACACTGGTAGCCTTTATATACCCCTGCCTCAGGCGGAGGCACCAAAATCTATTTGTTATTCTATTTGGGTATTGCACCTGAAAAACCCAGGCAGACCCCAAGGTAGGTTAGTATATGAGGGGTGCCTGGTGCACGACAGAAGACCTCCCTTTCATTTGCATCAAAAGCCCTATGAGGAGACACTAAAGGACTTCAATATGTAAACAGTGGAAGAGAGCAGAGACAGCGATATGATAAAAACATTCAAATACCTTACAGGGGTTAATGAGGTAGAGGAGGAGATATTTTTCAGATGAAAAGGTGCTCAAGAACAAGGGGACATGCTATGAAGCTGGAGGGGTAGGCTTAGGAGAGATGTGAGGAAGTAGTTCTTCACAGAAAGAGTGGTGGATTCCTGGAACAGTCTTCCACCAGAGGTACTGGGGTGAAAACAGTGGTGGGGTTCAAGAATACATGGGAAAAGCACAAGGAATCATAGTGGAAAGGAAGGGAAGGAAGGGAAGGGGTGGAGGAGAAAGTGCTGTAGATAAAGTAGAGTCTGCAGTGATAACGTAGGAAGGAAACATTTACAGACTAGGTGGGCCAGGCAGTCCTTATCTGCCATCAAATTCTATGTTTCTATTAAGGACACTGCCCTGCATTTCTCCACATTTTGAAAGTTGGTGTCCCACATTTCAGTGAGAGAAAGTTGACAGGTACACCCTGTTCTCATCTAAGTCACTCACACCTCAAAAGCTACCTGCGTATCTGTGTTTTTCCATTCCTCTCAATCTTTCTTCATCTCATGTACTTTGGATGTGTGCGAAGTATCAGAAATCTGCCATTATTCAATCACTGCTTCCTTGAAGGAAACCACCACATTATGGAGGAGGTCCATGTGGACTTTGGAGAGGAGATAGACAAATGTTTGTGGTCACTGCAGATGCATACTCTAGATGGCTCAAACTTTTATAAATCGTTATGCAATTGCTGCCAAGAACATAAAAGTCTTAGGCAATATGCTTGCTGCATATGGTCTTCAAGAGGAAATTATATTGGACAATGGTCCTCAGTTTGCCTCTGAACAGCTCCAGACATTTTGGAACATAACCAGACAAAATAAAAATCAAGTCTGCACCATGCATACCCTGCCTGGAATTAACTGAAGGGTTAGCGCATAGTTTTATTTCTTTGGAAGCTTCATTAACTAAATCATATATGTTATATAACACAGAATGCAAATGGGTATAGTTAAGCGGTGTGGAATTGCAAATACTTGCTTCCATTAGAATTCCACAGATTTCTATGAAATTATATCTAATGGGCTAGGCCTTTTCACAGCATATTATTGTGGAAAATGCAGAACTCATGTGAAATTCTGCAGAACACAACAACATTCCACAATTTCCACAGCTTTCTGCTTTTGGAAGCAAAATTGTGATTTTGCTGGTAGATCGTCACAGTCCACACAGCAGCCACAAATAGGAGATGTGAGTTCAGACAGATAAGCTGAGTCCAGCCCATTGGTGTCGTAGCAGCACTGCTGCTCACAATGCCAGTGACCCAGGTTGGGTTGAACTTTGGTCATGGGGACCTGACTGGGGGTGGGAGGGTGGAAAGGATTGAGGGTTCCCATGATGCTCTCCTTCTCTAGGGTGGGAGGTTGAATGACACCACTTCATAAACACCATCCGGGTGACCACGGGTGGCACAATAGGGTGCAGCATGCTTAGCAGGAGGGGACACTGGCAGGAGCTGCCATGCGGTACTGTGCCTCAGTGTGTATCGTGTGCTTCCTCTAGTTGCCGGTGTGGCAGGAGCTGACACATAGTAGTGTGTCTCAGTGTGTGCGCATGCTCCATCTGGGTGCGGTGTGGCAGCAGCTGCCACGTAGTAGTGTGCCTCAGTGTGTGCATGCATGCTCCTCTATTTGCCAGTGTGGCGGGAGCCAACACGCAGTGAGTGTGTCTCAGTGTGTGCACAAATTTTCCCTCTAGTTGCCAGTGTGGCGGGAGCTGCCACACAGAAGTGTGCTTCAGTGTGTGCACATGCTCCCTCTAGTTGCCAGTGTGGCAGGAGCACTCCACACAGTGTGCCTCAGTGTGTCCACATGCTCCCTCTAGATGCCTGTGTGGCGGGGTGCCACGCATGTGTACCTTAGTGTGTGCACACATGCTCCTCTAGTTGCCAGTGTGGCAGAGCTGCCACGCAGAAGTGTCTCAGCATGTATATGCATGCTGTCTCTGGTTGCCGGTGTGGCAGGAGACCTCGCGGCAGTGTGCCACAGAGTGTGCACGCATGCTCCCCATTGCCAGTGTGGTAGGAGCTGTCATGCAGTAGTGTGCCTCAGTGTGTATATGCATACTCCCTAGTTGCCCATGTGGCAGGAGCTGCCACACAGTGTATGCCTCAGTGTGTATACACTTGCTCCCTCTAGTTGTCAGTGTGGCAGGAGCTGCCATGCAGTAGTGTGCCTCAGTTTGTGTACGCTTGCTCCTCTACTTGCCAGTGTGACAGAAGCTGCCATGCAGTACTGTACCTCATGTGTATGCATGCTCCTCTGGTCGCTGTTGTGGCAGGAGCTGCCACACACAGTAGTGCCTCCCCTGTATGTGCGTGTGCTCACTCTGGTTGCCGATGTCCAGGGGAGGGAACCAGAAAAGTGACAATGTATCAACCTGACAGGATGATGCAGGGAGCTTGCAGGCTCCATCCCATGTCCCAAATCAGCACCCTCCTCTACCAAACTTCAGACATTGAAGAGGGCTTAGTGTCCCCTGATGCCCTCTCATGGGGAGGTTAACTATGAGGATGGAGGTAGGGACTCCATCACAGAGAATGTGGGTGACAGTGTAGGGCTACTTTTGCAAATCTTTATTTCTGTCCCCTTTTCTCTGGCCCAGCTCCCCAGATCCTCTAGCACCCCAGCCCCACCTCTGATTCCACTCTTGCCCCGTGGAGACTTGGTTTCCCCACTTAGGGTACAGAGTGGAGGGATTATACCTCTGTATAAGCCATGTGTCTGGTGGTGGACTGAGGAGGAGGGGCCAGCCTAGATGTATCGGTTCTTATGGGGACCTGAATCTGTGACCCTTTTCCTTGCACCTCTGATGACATCAGTGTGCATGACCTCCTCTGCTGGACTCTCACCTGTGGTCACCCAGGTGGCAGTAGAGCAGTGGGAAAGCATCCCTTCCTCCCTCCTGGAAGAGCATCCTCCTCCCTCCATCCCGCCTTGGAGGGGCATCCTCCCTCCCTCCTTCACTGAGGAGGCATCCCTCCCTCCCTCCTAGAGAGGCATCCTCCTCCCTCCCTGGAGGAGACATCCTTCCCACCGCCCTGGAGAGAACATCCTTCCTCCCTGGAGAAGAGCATCCTTCCTCCCTGGAGGAGCATTCCTCTCCCTCCCTCCCTCCCTCCCTGGAGAGAGCATCCCTCCCTCGCTCCTGGAGGACAGCATCCTCTGGGATAATCGCCTCCTCAGCCCCTGATGACCCTTACCTATTCTTGAATCCGAGTCACCAGCATCATGAGTGGTGGTGCTACTGCTATGCCAACAGACCTGCAGGGCTGAGGTCCCTTGGCAGTAGGGTGCCAGTTTGGTGAAGGGGATGAAAAATAACTCAGAAACAAACAGATAAACTGGACCCTTAACTTGGCAAAATGGCATATCCCATACACTGCTACATGCCACATAGTGTAATTGATAAGCTACCGAACTCCATATCTAGTCAAAGAGACCTAGCTGAAATAGGCCACCCAAGAACAGCTCAGAATATTGTTTGTGGGGGTTGGAATGGTATTTATTGCCTCATGCTAGAGATGTTGTGAAGTTGTAATGCACAGTGAGAAGTTAGTCAATTAGCTATCAATTTTGTTCCTTGAAATTTGCCTTTGACAACTTTGTCTGGCAGCTTCACCTGTAACTGCCTTTGGGGTACATCTGAGTGAAGTTTTGTCAAGATACAGCTACTGGTAAACAAGTGCATCAAGGTCACTTGGGAGAGCTTCTGGAGGTCACATGGTACATCTCTGTACAGTGAGTCTGCTTCAGTTTGGTTTTGCAAAGTTAATGAGTTAGTGGAGGAAGGAGGGCCTGACAACTTTTCAGAGCAACGCTGTGATCAGAATCTGCAATTTACATTATTTTAACAGCTTTTAAAATCTTTTATCATTCTGATTTAATTATATGAGTTTTAGGTTTTGATTCTGCTATATTTTGCCTATATTTCTTTAGCTAGAAACCTTTAATTAGAGATTTCTATTTCCCTTTGTTTCCTTTGTTTCTCTCTTTTTTCTCATTCTTCTCAGTCACAGGGCCCGATTCTTAAAGAGTGATGCAGGGCTCTCAAGTTCTGTGTCAAACCCTGTGCTGCCCTGAAAACAGCGTTATACGGTGTGCCCAATTCTGGTAGGTGTGGTTTGTGACCCTTACCCTTTTATGGCAGCTTTGCACCATGTTTAAGCTAATCCCTTAAAAGGTCCCTCGAAGTTAGTCCAGGAAACACTGTTCTAACTCTGGGCATGTGGTGCACAGGACTGTGAATCCTGATCATGTGTCAGGGATGTACAAGCCCCTTGCACCACGTGTTCAGAACACTCAGCTGGGCCATGCATTAAATCCCTTTTGGGAATCGAGCCCTCTGTCTCACTTATTTGTCTCTTAGAGATGAAGAACAGGGCACGTCATATTTGGACCAGTGGTGGAGCCATGTGACTGCACCAGACAACACCATGTCTGGTCACATGAGCTAGGGGCGTGAAAGGAGTGATTCAGCAGCCCAGCTCAACACCACTGCAGCAGTTCCAGAGCAGCAACAGTAGCAACCCCAGTTGCACAGCGGCCCCAGTTTCCCCATCTCCACAGCAGCTGCCCCTGAGCAGCAGCAGTAACCGCCAGTTGCATCACAGCCACCAGTTCCTCCAGTTCCATGGCAGCATCCCCTGTGCAGCAGCAGTAACCCTCAGTTGCACAGCAGCCCCCAGTTCCCCAGCTCCACAGCAGCAGTAGTAACCTCCAGTTGCACAGCAGCCCCCAGTTCCTCCAACCCCACAGCGGCAGCATCCAGTGCAGCAGCAGTAACCCCCAGTTGCACAGCAGCCCCCAACTCCCCGAGTGCCATGGCAGCAGCCCTTAGTGCAGCAGTAACCATCCATTGCACAGCACCCCAGTTCCCCAGTTCCATGGCAGCAGCCTCAGTGCAGCAGCAGCAACAACCTGTAGTTGTACAGCAGCCCCAGTTCCCCAAGCGCCATGGCAGCAGCCTCCAGTGCAGCAGTAACTCCCAGTTGCACAACAGCCCCCAGTTCCATGACAGCATCCTCCTGTGCTGTAGCAGTAACCTCCAGTTGCACAGCAGCACCCAGTTCCCCAGTTCCATGGCAACAGCCCTAGTGCAACAGCAGCAATCTGTAGTTGCACAGCAGCACCCAGTTCCTCCAGTTCCACAGCAGCAGCCTCCAGTGCAGCAGCAGTAGCTCCCAGTTGCACAGAAGTCCCCAGTTCCCCTAAATGCATGCAGCAGCCTCCCTGTGCAGCAGCAGTAACCTCAGTTGCAGCATAGCCCCAGTTTCACAGCAACAGCCTCCAGTACAGCAGCAGTAACCTCAGTTGTACCGCGGCCCCCAGTTCCCCCAGCTTCACAGCAGCAGCCCGTGTGCAGCAGCAGTAATCCTCAGTTGCACAGAAGTCCACAGCTCCCCAATTCCATAGCAGCAGCCCCCAGCACAGTAACAGCAACCCTTAGTTGCACAGCAACCCCAGTTCCTCCAGTTCCATGACCACAGCCTTCAGTGGCGCAGCACCCCAGTTCTCCCAGCTTCATCTCCTCAGCCTAAACCCCTGTGCCTCCCGTGGTACTATCACTACTACAGGCGGATCCCTTGAGAGCCACGTCCCAGTTCCCCATCTTCCAGCTCCTCAAAGCGCATATTCCAGGAAGCATTCAAGCCTTCCTTCGGGTAGGAATTTTTGTTTTAGTTAAAATCTTTCCTTGTCTTTCTTACTGAGTGCATTCTTTCTCATCTTAATTTCTGGGTGCTCTTGTTCTGTAAAACAAACAATAAAACATACTATTTTAGAAACATAGATACATAGACTTTGACAGCAGATAAAGACCACTTGGCCACGAGTCTGCCCATTTCTGTACCTATTGGATAAGCTGCCGATCCTAGTTTTACCAACAGCCTACTTCCTCCTACCTCCTACTAGAACTGCCTTATGTCTGTCCCATGCATTTTTATGTCTGTCCCATGCATTTTCTAGCTATTTTTCTTTAATGGTGCTGTTTATGAGCCGTAGCATTCTCATCTCTCTCTCAATCTCTTTTCACTATCTCCTGTTGCTGTTGTTGTAAACCACTGTTGTTTACATATATAACATGGGCCAATTCATGCAGCGAGATGGGAGTGCGTGCTCAGGGAGGGGTGACAGAGCGCGGCATGGGCAATGCCATTTGTACTGCACTGGGTTAGTGTTGAGGTGCTACCATTATGCTAGCCAGTGGGCTACTGTAACAGCTGTGTGGCTCTCTAAACAGAGCTCTACAGCACCATGGTACCTGAAGCCGTGGACCCCTGCCCTCTCAAAGCCATGGAGGGCTAGGGGTGGTGGCAGGCTTCAGGGTGCTGACTTTGACATTTTGATAAATGTGCAAATTGCCATGGGGAAATGGCAGCCTGTATGTGGGTCACCATGTCCCATGATCCCCTGCAGCTGTGGAGAGGGGGACACTGTGGGGCACTGTCAGGGCTGCTGATTGGAAGCCCCTGGTCTGGCCCTGTCCATCCCCAGCCGGCCCCTTCCTAGTGCAGAAATACAAGTCTATGCTCAGGGTGCTCAGGCCCACCCATGGTGACGTGCATGCTGGCCTTTGTGCATCCTCGGGGCCAGCTACCTGGCATGCAATTTTTCAGCCCAGTAAGTGACCCTACTGGCATATACTGTGCATATTAGTACATAGAGCCCAAGTCCATTTGAAAAGCACCATATTAAAATTGTCTGGTCCTGAATTTTTTTTCTGTCCAACAGTTGATGCTGCACTGAATCAGTCTCCCAGTCAGCATCTCAGACTGATTCCTTCCTTCCACAGCCACTTTTGTCACTGTTATCACTTCCCAAAATTTCTCTCGATCAAGACATTATTAAATAGTGGTAGCTACTACTGCTGGTTTAAGCTCCCTCTTTGACAACCTGTTTTGTGACGTGCTGTAGTTGGTGGGTACAATATTTATATTTCTCACTTCTTGAAAGTTTCTCCTGAACAAGAAATGATTAAATATACAATAATGGATGGGAAGTCTTCTTATGAGGATTTAATGATCGCCTGAGGTGTGGGATGCTACATAAACCCCACGGGTGAAGCCCGGGGTTTTATTAAACATCCACTGAGACAATCATTAAATCCAAGTTATCTTCACTTCCCATTGTTTATTAAATATAATTGTTGGTTAGCAATTTTTCCATTTAGATTTGTTTTGCAGTTGCGATCTTACCTCAGAGCCCTTCCGCTGCCACTTTCTGTTCTGTGTGGCCGCCGAATGGCAGGATTAGCCAGATAGTGAGCAATAGATGTTTCAGCGCTGCAGTTTCGAATGGTGGGATCAACCAGATACTGTTTTAATTTTAATATGCATGTTTTTTTAAAAGAAAAGCGATGACAGCTCTGTCTGGCAGCCCCTCATAAGCAGTGAGGAGCTGCCACATTTCAAAAAACTGTTTAGCCTGCCCACAGGGCGTGAACAGCCAATGAGGGAGTGGCTATGTTCGAGTGACTTGCTCTGCTTGCCATTATAACTCTGGTTATAACAGCAAATTATAACTTGGTCAGGTTATGGGAAAAATTGCTGACCAGTTATTACATGGCAGTAATGTACTATTGCTATTGTGTGCTAGTCCCAAAACCACAGTTGCTGTAATGCACTTTAGTGGAATAGGGTGTGAAAAGCAGAATATTGATCAGGTCTGTGTTTTCAGAATTTTCTGAACAACTAGAAACAATATGTCTGGCTGCTGCGTGTTGCTACATGGTGCTACACTCTGTATCAGTTCCACCGCTGCTGTTCTTGTAATGCACTTTAGGGAAACAAACACACAAATACACACACACACACACACACACACACACACACAGTATATCTATATGTAAATTCTGTGCCCCAGAATTTATTTCAACTTCAGATAAATACATCAGGATGCATGCTGCTACATGATGCTATGCTGTGTGTCAGTCTCACCACCACAGTTCTTATAATGCACTTTAGAGAACATGGAATAAAAACACAATATACATAAATGCTGTGCTCCCAGAAATTCATCCCAACTTCCAGAAAAATTTGTTAGGCTGCTGCATGTTGGTACATGGTGTTCGCTGTTTGTCAGTCCCACTGCCACCATTCTTTCAGCTTTCAGGCTGTAATAAAGGAAGCACTCTGATATTTATTTTAAGCTACACCTTTGGTATCTTGTTGGTTTGTACATATATTCAAATAGTATGATGTCACTGGGTGCTGTTTATTTAAACATTGATGTTTCCTTCCTTAGCCACCCCTGATGAAGATTTGAGTCGGCGTTCTGGGGTGAGAGTTTATTTCTTGTACTGGTGCTGTTATCATATGTACTGATAAATGCTTCTAATATAATAAATCAATTTTTGATCAGCACATTTATAGCCAGCTATCTGTGTTTTTCACCAGCGTGAAACTGATTTTGGAATTGTCTGTTGTGTCAGGGGCTGGTCACCACTTCAATTGCACCTGCCCTGCACCATGGAGTCACTGATGTCTTAGGTTTGTGGAACTGACTGTATGCAGGCTGACTGGGGAATGTAGATCAACAGCACCTAGCAATTTGTTTGGGGCAGTTTGGAAAACAGACAGGTCTGAGCTGCATTTGTGGAATGCTCTACATTCACCCAGTGTTACTGAAAGTAGCATTCTGAAATACGCAAAACACTGAAGCAGCACCATCATCCAGGGATGTGGGAGAATTCAGCTGAGAACTGAATGAACACTGTCTAGCAAGAGGCAGAAAGGAAAGGAGAGACTTTAAGGTTCTGATACTAACTGCCACAAGAGGTGAAAATAAGAATTATATCTTTTAGCTTGAAACATTACTCTGCAAGGAGTTGGACTTCTGATATTACCACACTGTAAGTAAGTATTTATTTCTAAGCGGAACAATATTTGGCGAAAGAACATGTACCGAGGGGATTGAGGGTTAATGTAATTCCTTCAAGTGGGCTTGATTCTTTTAAAAGAAAGAAGAATGATTGCAGACAGCTGCTGAATGCTCTAACAAATTCATAGAGGTGATTATTAAAGAAGACATTTATAAACACGAGGAACTATCAGGGAAATTAGAGGCTAAAGAAGCTGTACTGCAATATAAAAACAAGGATTTAGGGACTTTGAGTCTGCTTTACAGAAAGATCTCATAAAGTATGAAAAAGAACTGGTAGAGTGCAAGCAGAACACACTTACTAGAGACCAATAAATTACGACATGGAACAAATCCTAGACTGGGGAAAAAGGTGCAATAAAAGTTGAGGATGTTCAGAAGTGCATTTTCAGAGTAGCAGAAGCAAGAGCAGACCTGGAAGTCCCTCTGCTACTGTCAGTAAAGATAGTAGTCTCATGAACGAAAAAGAGAACCGGGTGTTTTAGGGACAAAAAGTATCAGAAAAGATGCAAAAGAAAGACCAGCAGGGCCAAGGGGGCACAAAATGAACCAAGTATTCAGAGAACTCTAGGAGAGAAGAAAACAAATCAAATGACATATGTAAAACCTTTCAAAAATCACTTTACTGGGTGAACAGAGGTCTGTTCTTGAATGGTTTAACATTTTGCCTACACATCAAACCTCGAGTTATGTGCTTATCATACTGACTTCATGCTATTTTATTTCATTATGTTATGTATTTCAGCGGAATGTATTTTTGCTGTCTGTTACTTACCCCATATGTAATTTTAGTAATGTTTTATCTTGTGTTATGTTGCTTGGCTGTATGTATCACTTTTCACCGACTGTTTTTGACCTGCCCCTTGTAAGATAGCCTGTGACTTTAGTAACTGTGAATGGGCACCTACTAAATGGCAACTCAATCGCTGCGCTTTAGACCACAATGATGAGGGAGGGACGGTGACCAGATTGGGTGGGTGCATGAATATAGTGACATCCTGTTGCTACATGTATATGTGCGGGGGCGAGGCACGCTGCGTGTGGGGTGGGACAGGAGGGAGGATTGTGAGGTGGTGCCATGGTGAGCTGCCGAGCTGCTTCCATGGCGTGGTGGTGGGTTCAGGGCTAGGGCATGAATGGTGCTGGGTTTGGGTCTGGAGTACAGGTGCCTTTTGTTGCGTCAGGCCTGAAAATTGTTTGGGGGATTTGCACCCACCCCAGCATGCATCCCTGGAGCTGAGAATCGCTTAAGTGTGGGGGCACAGCCACCTGCATTTAAAAGTAAGCTAAGTCCCTAGCACCCTTGTGCTGTGTGCGGGGACTGCAGCACGAAAATATTTTTGGTGATTGTTGTTGCCCTTCTGACTTTTCGCCCATCGGTGATAGCTGTTATCATATAAATCCCCCTTGTAATACTCCTGTACCGTTACAATGTATTTTGTTTTACCTATTTGTTGTACTCTCCCGGGTCATGCCTGAAAATAGTCATTTGTGGCTAGTGCGCTTACCCAGTAAACAAAAACTAAATAAATAAAATACAAATTGACTCTTTTCAAGTCCATGTCGATTTACAGAAATTCTTTAGAAAAGTTACATTGAAATTTCATTTTAACAGGAAGAGTCAAACATCAAATAGAATAGGCAAGATGAGATTTACAGAGGACTACTACCTTGTGAGAGAGAGAGAGAGAGAGAGAGAGAGGGCTTTGACTATGTCTTTGAAGAAATGTCTAATTTGGATGCTAACTTTGGGCAAGACTTCAATTTGGAGGACCAGAGTGACACTGCTTTTCAGGAATGGGGATAAGTGAACTCTGTCAGTCCACCCCTCCCTGGTGTCTAGGGATTTGTTGATGGTAAAGTTTGTGGGGGCAGGGGGCTATAGCAGATACTGCATCAGAAATGACTTATGTTTGCCAGTTCTTCTCATCACACTGGGGTGCAAGGCTCCTTGAGTGCTGGGCTGAAAGAAAACCAAGGTTAGCAATACCAAACATTCAGAGAAATAACTGGAGACACAACTCAGTGAACAAACAGTGGGATCTCATTTAATAAAGCAATTGCTGAACTCCATGGAGCACAAAATTAATTGGGTTAAGGTAAGGCAGCACATATCTTGGACGATATGATCCCACAGTTCATAATAGCAAACAATTCACATTTTGCAGAAGTTCATGATTGGCAAACAGTTTACAGCATTTCCCATGAGGTGTGATTCAGATGTCCCCAAATTCAGGCAGTTCTAAACTTATGATTCACTGAAACCGTGTCCCAGCAGACAGGCAGAGCCTTTTTCACCTTGGGGCAGCCAACGCCATTCTGATTTCCCTCTTGAATGGCTTACTAAAGGCTTCTCCACATGGAACAGGGTGGCCTCGCTAACGGGCCGCTTAGCTCCATCTCGACTCCTGTCTGGGCTTCTTGTTGCTTCTCTCGGTGACGGTCCTCATGAGTCTCAGGTGACCCATTCTCAAGCCTCAGCTGGCATCTACTCATCCTTCTTACTCCATTTCACACCCTGGGCATCGGTAACTGGAAGCTTTGTGAAACCACTCCCAGTCACCTCGCTCTTTGGCTCTGCCTGCACTCCACTCTCTGACTGCAGTCCTATGGGGCTTTCATTTCCAGTCCCATCAGGGTGGCATAGCTGGGGTCCCACACAGAATGCAAAACTTCTGCCACCACATCCTCCCACAGGCTCTCTCTCTTTCTTCTCTGTGGTCTAAAACCTGAAGATCACCAGAGCAGGCAATCACCTCATTCCAGTCTTCTCCCTCTCTCAAAACTCCTCCGTCACCTACCTGCCCATGCTTATTTCCTGCCCACATGGCAACCTCCTGACCAGCAGCAGGTCCCAAAGAGCGGCTCAAGGTTAACCCTTCCACTTACCAGGCTGTCTATTCTCCACTAATTACCTACCAGGGCACACACTGTACCCTGCCTTAGGCTCTGCTCCCCAGGGGAGTTACATCTTTCCCTCTTTAAACACTCACTGTCCTCAGCGAGTGCCTGGCGCCCAGATACAGTTACCCCACTGGCCCCCAGACGAGGGGCATGTGCACTTCCCTCTACCAAACCCGTGAGGAGCTACAGGGTACAGCTCTGCACGGTGGTCTATTCTACTAACAGGGAAAATCAAAACCAAGGCTCTTTGGAGCTCAACTCACTAAAACCGCTCAAGCTTCCACCTGGCCATCCACCCACCTGAATCCTCAGGGCAGTTTGCCCAAGTATCCAAGGGTGACATCCCAAGCCTAAACTATCCTGTACTGCTAGTATAACACTACAGCCTGACCCAACTGCCTGCCTATAATAGCTGCCAAACTTCATGCTGCTCAACCCACTAGCCAAAACAGCCCAAACTAACCCTACTTCACAGTGACTCAAATGCCACTATAATACTACTTGACTTTGGTCTAAAGCAGTTTACTCTAACAGCCCAATGGGGCACAAATAGAAAACCTTCTTATAGCTGCTTGGAACAAAATATTACATAGCATGCAACATTATATTACCATACAGTCACATTCTTAATCCATTCCCCATCACCTCAAATGGAGTAATATTTTGAAAAATATAACAATAATTAGTTGGCAAATAGTCCAAATGAGTCCATATTGATCACACTCACAGTCAGGAGCTCCTAGGGAGGGAACTCCAGTCCATTACCACTCATACCTGCCAAAATAAAACCAGGGGTCCAGTTTTGTGCATGGACATCCAAAGGAGTTGGCCACTTCCACTGCATACTTGGTGCCCTCCATCAATGTCCTGCAGTACGACACAGTGCTTGGTAATGGTCAGTCCTTCATAAAACACTGCGGAGAGACCTGGTGAGCAACTTCGCAGAGCACCGCTTGCAAAGCTGGAGTGCTGCTGCTACTGTCAGTCCATGCTTCCTGCACAATTTGCCCTGAATGCCTCGAAACACCTGTCCCTTCTTTTCCCTCTATTTCATCCATACTCATTCTACCAGGTAAGGTATTTGTACTCTGAGTACTCCTTTCAAACATGATGGCCTTTAATTTGTTCATCCTGCAGCCATACAGGCAGACTCCTTATGGTGGTCTTGGGTGCCAGCCATGCCCCTTCTCAATACTCTCTCACTGCACTCCTGTTCCCGTATCTTCTGAACTGCCTCCTTGGGACCAGGCAAAGGAGCTCTAGGTGGTGGGGAATGAGGCAATTTCTTGGAGGAAAAACCATGGAGGCATAGTGCTCTGGAAATCAACATCCTCTTCTCCCTCCCAAACATCCACTGCCACAGAGCAGCTCTGTTCTGGTTGCTGTCCACCCTTTTCTTACGAGGTCTCTCTCTGTTGGGGGTTCTGTCTGTTGTGTGCTCTGGCTGTGTCTCTAACTGTGGACCTGGGTCAGGCTTTATAGATGGCCCTTGCAGTTTGGGACACTGTGCCTTAACCACCTCTGGTGTCCTAGTTGCTCATCATCAACAAGCTGCAAAAGCATAGCAAAGTCCTCTGGGATCATAAGTCATGCTGACTCCACTGGCTGTACAGTGGGCAAGGGTCTCTCTGGTGGGGCACTTGAACCTGTGGCTCAAGCTCCCTATGTCTGGCTTGCCAACATTGGAAAATGCTCCCATCCTTCGGACTCTAGGGAGGTAATGGATATGCTGGCCCAACAGCTGGCTGGCAAGGAGAACTGATACCAGTGACCCCTGGAACGATCCCCCATATCACTGGCGACAGACTGGGAGCAACATAACCTCACACCCTTTCTTATGACACACTGCACACTAACTGGCTGTGGAAGATTTAGCCACCATCTCACACTTATGCTGAAACATTTGTGCTAGCACTGGAACATTCGATGCCGCTTGGCGACTGAGCCAATTTTCCTACATTTGATCACTCGTCAGTAGAAGCTATGGTTACACAGAGGACAGTGCTATCTCTACTTGATCCTCCACCAGTCTGCCCCACAATCATAGAAGCATGTTGCAGGGGTAATCATCTCTCCACCCAAGCAACCCGAGCAGTCCAGTCATACAGTGTGGTCCCTGTTCATTTACATATCCTTCACTTGGACCACATTTGGTTCCCCTTTTTCCAGACTTCCAGGCACCCACTTGCCATCCAAAAGCACAAATTCTCACTGTCCTCTGGCACCATATTGTGCACTTCCAAAATACCAATTCAAAAAGTCCACACATGAAACTTCTTCACCTAGCACCTTTGGGAGGTCACAAATGTTGTCCAAATACTACAAAACACATCCCAGATGAGATCCACTTGTAACCCACCCCTCCTCTGTGTCTAGGGGTATGCTGATTATAAAGTCCATGGGGAGGGACCACAGCAGATCCTGCACCAGAAATAGCTTACATTTACCTGGTCTTCTCAGTCACACCAGGTGCAAGGCTCTTCAGGTACCGGTCTGAAGGAAAACCAATGTTAACCATAACAAACATTCAGAGAAATAACTGGAGACACAACTCGGTGAACAAACAGTGGGGATCCAGTTTAATAAACCAACTGCTGAACTCCGTGGAGCAGAAAATGAATTGGGTTGAGGAAGGCAGCACATGTCTTGGGCTGATATGATCCCACAGTTCACAGTAGCAAACAGTTCACATTTACAGAAGTTCATGTTGGCAAACAACTTACATTTCCTATGGGACATGATCCCAGCTCTTAACTTCACAGTTCACTAAAACCTTGTCCTAGTGGAACAGGCAGGCCTTTTCACCTCGGGGCTACCAGCTACATCCTGATTTCCTCTCAACTGGCTCACTAAGGCATCTCCTCCCAGACCTGGTCTCCTCCCAGTACCAGCTGGCCTCTCACATCAGGGCCGCTAGCTCCATCTCAATACTCCTCTGGGCTTCTTGTTGCTTCCCTTGGGTGACAGCCCCCATGAGTCTCAGGCAAACCATCTCTAAGACCCAGCCAGCATCTACTCATCCCTCCTCCTCCATCTCACACCCTGGGGCTTGGTAACTGGATGCCCTGTAAAATCACTCCTGATCACCTCACTCCTTGGCTCTGCTCTGCCCCACTCTCTGACTGCAGTCTCCACTGGACCTTTCATTCCAGTCCCACTGGGGTGGCATAGCTGGGGTACCCATGGGGCTCAAAACTTCAGCCACTGCCACTTCCTCCCACAGACTTTCTCTCTCTTCTGTGGCTTAAAACATTCAGATCACTGGAGTGGGCAAACTCCCCACTCCAGTCCTCCCTCCTCTCTCGATCTCGCTCAGTCTCGTCTCTCACCTGCATGCCCTCTCTTATGTCCTGACTGCAATGGCAACCTCAGAGTGGCACAAGTTAACCCTTCCCTTACCGGGCTGACTATTACATAGACACGAGAATCTGTTGGCAGATTACCACCACCACTCATACTGGGGCATGAATTGTGCCCTGCCTTTGATTGCAGTCTCTCCCGGAAGTTACACTTGATAATTTGTATATTGAAATATTAGTGCACCTTTTGAATTATAATGAAGACTCTGCTTTGGGACTTGATGACAATAACATGCTTGTTACATGTAATGACAGAAGGGCAGGAGTGTATCAGTAAAAACATATCCAAATTGAGAAAAATAATATTTAAAGTGAATCTACTTTTTGCCCTTGGTATTAAATCCAGCAATAGCCACCTTTGGCAAAGTGGTTACATAGCTAGCACAGGAACTGCTCGAATAGGTGAGCAACCAAGAGTCAATAATATATCCATGGGTAGCGTACATCCTCAAGCAATTGTCTGAGAATAACTCTCTGGTTATCAAACCAGCAGACAGGGAGGGGGTTGTACACGTAGTTCTCATAAAGAAATTATAGTGATATTGTTTTGCACTTTTCTGAACAGTGAAACAAACTGCAGGGAGTTACATTCAGATCCTACACCAATTTTTAAAAGGAATGGTAACATCTCTTTAATCAAGCTAACACCAGTGATGATATCTCTGATTATGGGGCCTACCCGTGAGACTGTAGATCTCCCTGGTGTTCTATCAGTTATTAAACTGATTGATAGACCACCAGGAGATCTGTATTCTCAGGGTAGGCCCATAAGTGAGAACTTAGGAACATTTGTAGTCTCTTCCTGTATGACTGTGTTAACACATTAAAATCACACATAAAGTATATATCTGCTGTGTTAAAGGGACACTGACAACCTTTCTTTGCATCATATTATTTTTTAGGTAAAACACACATTTTATGATTTTACATTCTCTAAAATTAATTGCTGTCGCTGGTTGTTATATCTGCCTCCTTGCTTATTAGAACTGAAATGCATGGGAATGTATAGCTACTGTATATCAGCCTTGTTTTGCTTCAAATCACTGAACTGCTCTTACTACAAATTTCCTGAACATTAGAAATACCCTCAAAAGTGCAGCCACTCATGGTACCATAGCCTCCTCAATTCTCACTGCATAATGGTGGCT
The DNA here is from genome assembly GCA_016271365.2 of Neoceratodus forsteri. Lineage (NCBI taxonomy): Eukaryota > Metazoa > Chordata > Ceratodontiformes > Ceratodontidae > Neoceratodus > Neoceratodus forsteri. The sequence goes on from CM028129.1 coordinate 56,139,988, forward strand.
AGATTGTGTTGGGGTGTTCCTGAGTCCAGGAAAGATGCAGTGGGATTTGGTCAAGAAATGTAAGCAAACATGTTTGGTGTGGTAACACCAGTATGGTAGGCACGCAGTTTTCACTTTTAAAAGAAAAAAAGATCTGAATCAAACTATCAGCTACATCACCAGTTTCTACAGAATGTAAACAATCATAAAATGTGTTTTTAAACTAGGGACACTTTGAGGCCTAAGGGGTTGACAGCGAGCGTGAGAATTGAAGAGGAGATTTGTGTGGCTGGTATTGACTGCTGAGGTGCTCTACACCTCCATCAGGCACAAACAGGGCATAAGCACATGTAAACTATTTCTGGAATGCCATCAGTTGAATTCTGAAATACATGTAGATTGAATTACACAGAATATATTTGAATTTGAAAACATATTTTTTCTACAAATGTGTGGTATAGCAATGGAGTGCTGCCATGGTGCCTTCCTACACAAACCTTTTCTTAGGCATGTGGGAAGAGTTGTGTGTCTTTAATTGAACTGCCAACCCATATTGGTCCAAAATCAGATACTAGTTTAGATTTATAGATGATGTGGGAGTGTCTGGGATGGGGAGATATCATAACTACAGGAATCTCTGGAATGACTCCATATGAATGATTTAAAACTCAAGTTTACATATACAATAAGTAAAGGAATCCCTACATTTTCTGGACAGCACCCTTAAGAGTGTTATGTGCAGAGGGGGCACCATTGACACAAAATGCCATAGGAAGCCAATGGCCACCAGTGCTGTACTCCAAGCTGATAGTGCCCTCCGGCCCTCAAGAAATCTATCCTGTATAGCCAATTACTAAGGCTCAGAAGGAACTGTAGTACAGTCAAATCTTTTAAAATCAAGCCTCAGAGCTCTAAAGTAGGTTTCTGGCAGGGTTTCAATGAAGATCTACTTAAAGGTCAAAGACAGGGCACATAACCTTATCAGAAAGGCCCTGTTGGGGACCATGTTAATGGTAGAAACAAATAAAATCAGGTATTGTCCCATAACACTTGTCATGCAGTACACTGATTGGTCTGGGAAAATTGGCAACATCATCCAACATGATTGGTCAGTCTTGCTCAGTGATGATGAGGTGGCTCAGGCTGTAGGGGGCAGTCATGAGGGTAACTTTTAGTACAGCAGCCAATTTACATGACAGAGTGGTGCTTAGCAGATTAGATCCCATTCCCAATATAATGTATCAGGTAACTGGTTTCATCGGAGAGCAAAGGGTTTTCATAAAAACTGAGGTGCAGCATTTGTGGTCCTGTGAAAACTGGCATTGAATTTGTTCATAGAAACATAGACTTTGATGGCAGATAAGGACCACTTGGCCCACCCAGTCTGCCCATTTCTCTACCTACTGGATAAGCTGCAGATTCTAGTTAACCAACAGCCTACTTCCTGCAACCCCCACTATAATTGCCTTGTGTCTGTTCCATGCATGTTTGAATTCCCCCACTGTTTTAGACCCAACAACCTCCTCAGGAAGGCTGTTCCATGTATCCACCACTCTCTCTGTGAAAAAAATGTCCTCACATTACCCGAGCCGTCCCTCCTCTATCTTTAAATTGTGTCCCTCGTTCTTACACATCTCTTTTCTGAAAGATGCTGCCCTCCTGGACTGTGTTGATTCCCTTGAGGTGCTTAAAGTTTCTATCATGTCCCCCTGTCCCTCCTTTCATCAAGAGTATACATATTAAGCTCTCTCAGTCTCTCTTCATATGGTTTCTGATGCAGACCCTCACCATTTTAGTTGCCCTCCTCTGGACTGCTTCCATCCTGTCTATGTCCTTGCTTAGATGAGGTCTCCAAAACTGCACACAGTACTCCAGATGGGGTCTCACCAATTGTCTGTACAAAGATAACCACTTCCATTTTCTACCCCTTCCTATGCATCCCAGCATCCCCTGGCTCTCCTTACTGACTTTTCACATTGCTTACCCACCTTTAGGTCATCTGATATGAATACCCCAGGTCCCTTTCCATTTTGTTGTTGTTAGTACCTCCCTGCTATTGTATACTCTTCTCCTGGGTTTTGTTTCCCAGGTGCATTACTTGCACTTCTTTGCATTGAATCTAAGTTGCCATATGTCTGACCATTCCTCCAACCTTGTCAAGTCCTTCTCAGACTTTCTACCCTCCTTGTGTATCAGCTCTGTTACAGATCTTTATGTCACCTGCAAAGGGCATACAATTCCCTCAGACCCTCTGCAATGTCACCTATAAAGATGTTAAAGAGGACTGGACCCAGTACTGAGCCCTGAGGTACTCCACTAGTAACCCCTTTCTTGGAATGTGTTCCATTCACTATTACTTTCTGTGTCCTGTTGTGCAGCCAGGTTGCTACCCAGGCTACCACCCTGGGACCCACTCCCAGGCTGGCTAGCCAGATTATTAATCTTTTGTGTGGGACTGTGTCAAATGCCTTGCTAAAGTCTAGGTAGGCCATATCCACAGCCCCTCCTGGTCTATTACTTTGGTCACCCAGTCAAAGAAATCAATTAGATTTGTCTGACATGACCTTCCTGCTGTAAATCCATGCTGCTGGGTCCTGCCGCTGGCCCTAGGTACTCAACAGTTCTTTCTTTCAGAAGTGATTCCATCATTTTCCTTACCACTGAGGTCAAACTTACAGGTCTGTAGTTTCCTGCTTCTGCCTTGCTCCCACTTTTGTGAAGGGAATCACATCTGCCCTCCTCCAGTCCTCAGGTACGCCCATCCTGCCATGATTTGTTAAAAGCGTGGTCAGTAGTGTCACTGGGTCCTCCCTTAGTTCTTTTAGGGATTCTGGGGTGAATCCCATCAGGCCCCATTGCTTTGTCCACCTTGAGTTTTAGGAGTTCTTTCAGGACTCTTTCTTCTGTGAATGGACTGGTGTCAACCCCTACCCAGAGTGCTTCTATTGTCTGGTTTAGATAACTCCTCCTCATCTTCTTTTTGTAAATACTGAGCAAAAGTATTCATTCAGTATCTCTGCCTTTTCACTGTCTCCTCTGCCCACCTCCTCTCCTTTATTAATCTTCACTATCCTCCCTTAACCTTTCTGTGCTCCCTAATGTACCTATAAAAGGTTTTATCCCCTTCTTAACTGAGTTGGCTATTTTTTCGTCGGATTGGGCCTTTGCTAGTCTGACTGCCTTCCCTACTTCTTTCTGCTTTAAGTGATACAGTTCCTGTCGTGCTCCTTCTGCGATTTCTTATACTTTTTGAATGCAGCCTTTTCTCCTTAACCTTCCTACCACCTCTTTTGAGAACCGTAGTGGTTTTTTACTCCGCTTTGTTTTCTTTATTTGTTTCACACAAAGGCTTGTTGCCTGTATGATGACAGTTTTGATTTTTCTCCATTTTCTTCCACCCTCCTTTTAGTCATTTGCTAGTGCATTTTCAGGTATTCACCGATTTTGCCAAAGTCAGCCCTTCTAAAGTCCAATATCCTTGTTTTGTATGGCTTATCTCCATGGTTGTGCTCATTGTGAAGCACACTGTGCAGTGGTCGCTTGTTCACCCTGGCTACAACAAAAGCCACCATCAAGTAGTGTATAACCAGGATAGTGCACTCTCAGTATTTAATAACTGCCTTGCTGAAATCCAGGATTGGATGAATTCCAGCTGGTTGAAGTTGAACTCGGGAAAGACTGAGGTGATGGACGTGGACTGCAGCAGCCAGATGGGGGGTCATGGGCTGGTCAGCCTATGGGGCTTTTCCTGGGGGCTCCTAGGTTCTTGCCTCTGAATGGCAGCGGGACCTGGGGTGGTGCTTGACGATGGGCTGACAATGCAATCTCAAGTGTTGGCAGTCGTCAAGTCATCCTTTATCATCTGAGGAACATCGCTAGGGTCAAGCACCTTGTTCCATCTGGTGATCTTCCTACACTGGTCCATGCCTTTGTGACCTCATGCCTTGATTATTGCAACTCCCTTTACCTAGGGCTACCGGGGGTTGATATGTGCTGCCTACAGCTGGTGCAGAAACGCAGCAACCTGGTTGTAGGGGACTCCACGGATGTCTCATATCACACTGGTGCTGTGCGAACTGCATTGGCTGCTGATTGAGTGGTGGATCACCTTCAAAGTTGGACTCCCAGCTTACAAAGCCCTACGGACTAGGCATAGACTACCTGAAAGAGCTTCTGTCCCCACAGCGGCGATTACTCTTCTCTCAGCTGACAAGGGGTTGCTAGAAGAGATTCCAAAGGGTATTCTTAAATCTTCAGTGGGCTGTGCATTTAAGTATGCGGCCCCAGCCTTTGGAATTCTCTACCCTGTCAGCTATGGGATCGCGTGACTGCAGGGGGACTTCAAGCAGGCATTAAAACCTATTTGTGGTGCCAAGCATATGCTGTTTAACTATGCTGAATTTTACTAGTTACCTGCTTTATACTGTGTGTTATATTTTACCTTGCTCTATTTATTCTTTTATGTAAAGCGCTTGATGTTTCTGAAAGGTGCTCAACAAATAAACTTATTATTATTATTATTAAAGCTTATTAACGTGTGAGACCACCTTTGTTATTTGTGTGCTTTGGTGCACATGTAACGTGATTATGTTGAGCACTATTAAACCATAAAATAAGGATTCAGGAGCACATTCATTCCATCATCAATGGTAGCGGTGATACCCCTATGGGAATACATTTCTTTGACAGGCCAGAGGATGCTAAATTCATGGGCCTGGAATGGATTCCACCTATAAGAGAAGGAGGTAAGTCCTTCTGTTAACAAAGAAAGCAGTTGGATCTTTAAACTGCAATGTGTTAAGCCAAAGAGACTGAGTGACTAATGAGACCTTTAGCCCTTTCTGTGTAGTTTTGCAATTGTTCAGATATGTGTATTACTGGTTCTTTAGTACTCTTTGATTTGATAAATGCCTTTTGTGTTTGTTTACTAGACCCAATAATGTTAATTCCCTTTCTTCCCTTTCACCTAAGGTCTATCTTTTCCTCTTCCTGTTTGATGCCTGGACACAGCCCTCTTGCAGATCCCTTGAAAACAGAAGTGATTGCACAGAAAATATAAGGGCAATCACACTGTCTGCTCTAGGCTGTTCTGCCTTTTGGCACTCTCCTTAAGACTGCCTTCTTAACAGTGCACTATCACGCCAGCTTACTGACAGCAAATATTGCCTTCTTTTCATTATGTATTCATGTATTTAAAATTAAATTAGCTTTCACACTGCATTAGGGAAGCACTCTGATATTTGTTTTAAGCTATACTTTTTGTATCTGATTGGTTTGTACATGGATTTAAATAGTATGATATAACTGGGTGCTGTATATTTAAACAATGACATTTCTATCCTTAGCAAACCCCTGATAAAGACTAATTTGAGTCAAAGTGCCAGGGTGAGCGGCAGTAGCTCAGGTTAATAGCCATTTAATTTTTATGTTTGCTTGCATGCATGTGCAAGAAACATAGTGCCACCATATGAGTTTTACATGGGTATGGCACCCCGCTTTCAAAGCCCTCAGCGTTTTGCAGGCACGGCCGGACATCACCAATGAATGCCCCAGCTGTCTGTGACAGCAGTTCAGATGACAGTGGCATACAGTTGAAAACAAGCGACTGCTACAATCAGTGGTGGTAGCGTGTAGGCAATTTACATACTGCCCTGCTGTCAGCAGTATGCAAATTGCCTCCACGTCATCACCACTGATTGTAGCGTGGCTGCATGCGCGGCGCCTTGTTAGTGCCAAGGGATGCCCAATCCCCTAGCTCATGCACACTCCCTCCCAGCATACTGTATGTCCGATAGGGGTGCCCAATCCCCATTAGCTCCAGTGCCCCTCCCAAAAACAAACTTCCAGCTGCCATTCTGAGGCCCACCCCAGCATGGCAGAAGTCCAGCATCTCCATGTGTCCCCACACTGTACATGGCAGGGGTGCCCAGTCCCCCCGCTGGCTCCCTACCCCAAAAACTTCCAGGTGCCATGCTGGAGCTCACCCCAGCATGGCAAAAGTCCATGTCATCCATGTAAAATAAAAAATATATATAATAAAGAAAATGGTCCCTCGTTGACTCTCTTACCCCCTCCTGCAACCTATGCCCACCATCTGCATACCCACCTCCCACACACACCCCATACCCCATACTTACCTCCAAGGCCAGCGATGATCTTCGGTGAACATGTCTGTACCCTTCAAAGCCAACCGCTGAACTGAAGAAATGCTGGTAAGCTATAAATGGCATAAATAGGGTTTTTCAACTTTGGTGCATATCTCTGTCCTTTTTCAAATTTTGCACCAAATTTTCAACATAGGGTTCTTGGGACCCCATCTCATGAATTCAGTGACTGTCATTTGGTTATGTGGTCCCACAACCCACAAGAGACAGGGCTATCCTAGATCTAGTACTGACTAACAGGGAAAGGATCACAGATCTCCAGGTAGAAGGTCACCTGGGGCCAGTGACCACCACATGGTATGGTTCAATTTGGCCACTAGAACAAAATCATCCCATTCCAAGGCAAAATATGGGACTTCAGAGGAGCTGACTTTGATAAGATGGCCAACAGAGTTAAGCTAGCCCTGGCAAAGAGAAATACAGGTGAGGTACAGGCAAGTGGGCAAACATTAAAGATGCAATACTTGAAGCAATATCCCATTGTGTTAGTAGAAAAGGAAGTGCAAAGAAGAAGAAACCACTTTGATTCTAAACACAGTAGCAGAAAGGTCAGAGTCAAAGTGCTGGCCTTCAGGAAATATAAGGAATGCAGCAGGGAGAAGATAGGGAGCATACCAAACTTCCCTAAGGAAGCAGGGAAGGCAGTAAGGCAGGCAAAGGCCCAAACCAAGGAAAGACTAGCACAAACAGTAAAGAAGGTGACAATACTTTCTATAGCTACATTAGTGAAAGGAGAAAGTCCAAAGGGGTATTGCTAAGATCAAAAGAGATAAGGGGGCGTGAGGAGGAGGAGGACCATGTAAAAGCATCTATCCTAAATAGATAATTCTGCTCAATATTTACTGAAGAGAAGGTAGGGCAGGTAGGGCAGGGCCCACAGCTCAGCACCATGGACACAGTGGGAGGGAGGTGTGCACTAGTCCCTTCACGAAGAAGGGTCCTACAAGAGCCCGATAAGCTCAGGGTGAACAAGGCAGTGTGACCTGATGGCATACATCCCAGGGTACTAAAGGAGCTAAGGGTGGACTAGCAGAGCCATTATCAGAACTGTTTAGTGAGTCTCTGAGCATAGGAGAGGTCCCAGAAGACTGGAGAAGGGCTCATGTGATCCCGCTCCATAAGGTGGTAACAGGAAGGAGGCAGGGAACTACAGACCAGTCAGTCTTACCTCAGTAGTGGGCAAGATTATGGAGACACTCCTTAAGGAAAGGATAGTGCAACACCTGGAATCCATAGGAGCACAGGATCCAAGACAGCATGGGTTTACAAAGGAAGGTCCTGTCAAACTAATCTCATAGATTTCTTTGACTGGGTAACCAGAGTGGTGGACCAGGAGGAGCAGTTGATGTTGCCTACCTTGACTTCAGCAAAGCTTTCGATATTATTCCACATAGAAGATTGATTAATAAGCTGGGTAGGCTCGGGGTGGGTCAGGCGTTGGCCAACTGGGTGGCAAACTGATTGCTGGGCAGAAAACAGAGAGTGGTGGTAAGCGGTATACAGTCAGAAGAGATGCAAGTCACAAGTGGGGTACCTCATGGATCAGTCCTGGGGCCAGTTCTCTTCAATATCTTCATCAATGACATTGCAGATGGACTGGAGGGTAAGTTTGTCTGTTTGCAGATGACACCAAGATCTGCAATAGAGTAGATGATCCAGATGGGTGGGCAGAATGAGAAGAGATCTGGATAAACTAGCAAAATGGTCGGAAGAGTGGCAACTGGGGTTTAATGCAAAGAAGTGCAAGATCATGCACATAGGAAGAGAAACACGTAAAGCCACGTATAGGCTGGGAGGAGTTGCTGGCAGTCACAAGGGAAGAAAGAGACCTGGGCGTCATCATCACCGATGATCTGAAATCATCGAAGCAGACCACTAAAGCAGTAGGTAAGGCAAGAGGGATGTTGGGGTGTATTAGTAGGGGTATCACAAGTTGGAAGAAGGAGGTAATAATCCCTCTTTACAAGATACTGGTTAGGCCCCATCTGGAGTACTGCATACTACACCTTCACAAGGACCTTAACCAAATTGAGGCAGTCCGGAGATGGGCAACCAAAATGGTACAGGGACTACATCAGAAAACAATTCCCAGTGACAGTGTTAGTGAGCAGAGGTCCTAAAATGCCCATGTTGAAAATTTGGTCACAAACGTCCATTAAATGACTGTGTTATAGTGTGTATTGCACAGTTTCCACACCCTCATAACTTCACAAATTTATAATATTTTCACTCCAGATTTTCAACATTGGCATTTTTCCCACATTCTTATGAACAAGACAGCTGTCATTTTTGACATCTTGTCTGAAATGTGTTTTCGCACTTCAAGTGCAGAATAGCACAGTCGCTGTGGGAAATCAGTGTTGGGACAGATTAAGAAATTACAGTAACACTGTTCATAAGTGGAGGTCCCAAAATGCCTATATTGAAAATCTGGTAAAAAAATCCCCAAATAATTGCATTGCACAGTTTCTATGCAAGCTCATGACTTCACCAGTTTTTTATATTTTCGTTCCAGATTTTCAACATTACCATTTTTACATCCCTCATGAACAGTAAAGCTGTAATTTTCATCACATTGAAAATGTGTTTTCGCACCTAATAGCGTTAATGGCGCGATCACTGTGCAAAATCACCTTTTGGCTAACAAACTGATAGTGTCGCTGTTCATGTGGTGGGGTCACAAAATGCCCATGTTGAAAACTTAGGTAAAAATACCAAGACATGCCCAGGGCCTTAGGATTTCTGACCATAACCCCGACCCTGCAGGGTCTGACAGGCGTCTGCCGTACTCTGTAAGGACTGACAGGCATCAGGAGTGTACCTTGGGATTGTCGACAGTAATGCTGCTGCCATTCCACCCCACCCCCCCTGCAGCCAGTGACAGGCATCGAGGTACATCTTGGACTCTTTAGCTCCAGAGTTCACACCATTCTCCTATACTGCACCCATTTCAGCGTATTGGAGCGGTGGAAGTAAAAGAACCCAGGGCACTCTTCCAAAGATTAGGGAACATTCCGGTGTCCTGGCCAACATTCTCCTTCCCATAAACCGGTTCATGCAATTATCCAGGCTGTGTGTGGGTGATGATGTGCGATATGGCGCCACCACACAGTCAGTCACTTCACTACCAGTCTAGCATTGCTTGTAAGCGCTTTGGATGTATGAAAGCGCTATATAAATGCGATTCTTCTTCTTCTTCTTCTTCTTCTTCTTCTTCTTCTTATTTCCTTATGGAATGAGGTGAGTGTAAAGCCCAAACACCCCAAGGCACATCTCAACACTTGTCAGTGTCTGCAGGGTAGGGTGAGTGAAATGTGGTGACCGTTATGGGCGATGACCCAAAGGCACACCCCAATGCCTGTCCATCTCTGCAAGGTGGGGTGGAGTTGGTGCCAGTTTAATACATCACTGCCATTCCTATACTGCATCTATCTAACTCCTGCATGTCCACTAATGCCAGCAAGCAAACATTTGGCATTGACAAATGCTTTTCCGTTTGAGGAGCTGTTTGTTATTTTCTGTGTGTCAGTGCTGGTTACCTTATGTACTGTACTGTTGAATGTTCTAATATAAAAATATATTTTTGATCAGCACATTTATGTCTGGCTGTCTGTGCTTTTCACCAGACTGCAACTGAGTTTTGAGTTGTCTGTTGGTATCTGAGGCTGGCTGTTCCTTCAGTTGCACTAGCCCTGCACTGTGGAGTGCAGTTTCTTCCTTTTGTGGCACTGACTGCTATGCTGTTTGTCAGTCCCACCACCACAGTTCTTACAATGCACTTTAGGGAAATGGTGCAAAAGCACAATATGCATACTTTCTGTGCTCTCAGAATTTATCTCAACTACCAAGAAAATATCTCAGGCTGCTGCAAGCTGGTGTATGGTGCTGTGCTGTGTGTCAGTCCCACTGTCACAGTTCTTGTCCTGATGAACTTTAATGTCCAGAAATTCCCAGTCTAATAAAATTCTCATGTCTGGAAATTTTCATGAGGAAATGAAATGAGGCAGGCTCCCTGAATTAATGTGCTGCTTATGCTGTGTGATACTCCCACTACCTCAGCACCTGTCCTGATAAACTGTAGTGTCCAGAAATTCTGGAAGTTTTCTCATGAAATGATAAGGCCTGTTTGGGGCACAGATAACGTATGATGATCTTTGAGTATCACGGTATCTCCTACTAGCAAAGGTAAGTATTTATTTTTCGCTGTTTGTCTGTGGGCAGGAATATGTGTAGAAACAATGTCTTTCTAACCATCTTTTGTTCCTGTTTCCCTCTTTTCAGATATTTATCACAAGGGTGATGAAATCCTGTTGCTGCATGGGTCCAGCTTAGCCATGGTTGTTATCTGCATAATGTGTTCTACCAGGGAAAGTATTTAAGTTTTTACTTTTTTGTTTTTAAATTACATACTAACATACTATTTGCCAGCAGATTAGGCCTTATGGTCTATCGAGTCTGCTCGAACCTAAATCCTTAGTTGGGTGCTGAGACCCTCCCATCCCTTGTGCTCCAGAAACTCCTATCATCCATCTCCATCCCCAGGACAGGCCATCATCTGATACATCCACTTTCTGTGTCTGTCCCACCCTCTCTGAAGCCCTCCACTGTGGATCTCTGAACCAGCTCACCAGGCAGTGCATTCCAAGGGTCCACCACCCTCTCAGTGAAAAACCTCCTCCTCTTTCCCCTCACCCTTCCATGTTCCAACTTCAAACCATGCCCTCTGGTGATACCTCCCTGCTTTAGTCTAAAGATCCCCTCCATGTTTACCCTATTTATTCCCTTGAGGTACTTGAGACCTCAATCATGTCCCCCTGTCTCCTCTCCTCCAATGAAAACAGGCAGAGCTCCTCAAGTCTGTCCTCATAAGTCAAATCCCTAGCCCTCGTATCATCTTTGTTGCCCTCCTCTGTACCCTCTCCAGGAGCTGTATGTCCCTCTTCAAGTGTGGTCTCCAGTACTGTACACAGTACTCAAGGTGTGGTCTCACCAGTCCATTGTACAGCGGCAGAATCACTTCCTTGCTCCTAGAGGTGATCCCCTTACGATGCATCCCAACATCCTGTTTGCCTTGCTAGCTGCTCTTCTGCACTGCTCAGAGTTATTCATACATGTATCCACCATGACCCCTAGGTCTTTTTCCCCTATTGAGGCCTCCAGCGCCTCCCTCCAGGGTGTACCTGTGTTTAGGGTTTCCCGACCAAGATGCAACACCTTGCACTTGGTGATATTGAAATTTAATTTCCATGTGTAGACCCAGCTTTCCAGGGTGTCAGGTCCCTGGGGCCAACCTCCCTCTTCTCCCTCAACTACTGCTCCCATCTTGAGTCATCCATGAATAGACTCATTTCACACCCTATACCCTCCCTGATGTCCGATATGTATGCATTAAACAGGATCGGACCCAGGACCGAACCCTGTGGTACCCACTACCTACCTCTCTAGGGTTCGAGAGCCCCACAGACCACTACTCTCTGAGTGTGTCCAGCTAGCCAGTTTTCAATCCATCTGACCATCAAGGGCCTACTCCTAACCCCATCAGTTTCTCCACCAGACCATTGTGGGGGACAGAGTCAAACTCCTTGCTGAAGATAGAATAATACATCCACAGGCTTACCCCTGTCCAGTTCTGATGTTACCCATTCATAGAACTCCACAAGGCTGGTTTGACATGATCTACCTGGCACAAACCCATGTTGCCGACTATCCAGACCTCCCACCTCCTCCAAGTACACCCCAATCGTTCCTTTAGTATACTTTCCATTAATTTTCCACCACCCGAGGTCAAACTGATGGGTCTGTAGTTCCCTGGTACTTCCCTTGACCCCCTTTATGGACTGGTACCACATGTGCCTCTCGCCCAATCCTAGGTACCCTCCCTGTCTCAAGTGACCTGCTGAAAGCTCCGCCATTCTTTAATGTTTTTATGTCACTCTCCAACTGTTCTCTGCCCTTGTCTCTCCTGCTTCAGAGGACCTTCTGCCTCACTCAAGGGCCACCGAGTCTGCAAGTGCTCCCCACAGGATGCTTAGGCAGAGGCAAAGTGGCAGGACCTTGGAGGGCTCTGGGAGTGTGGGGTTGATGGGAAAGTTGCTCGCCACTCAACTTGGTCCACTGCAGAATTCCTTCATCATACTGGTGGGATGGGGCAGCCAGAGGAAGCACCTGGAGCAGTGGGAAGCAAGGATGTTGGGGTCCTCAGAGGAGGCCCCAGGAGGGAGGAATAGGGCCCCAACTGAGGAGGAAGCAGCTGTTGGTCGGGGACTGTACTGCTAGGGGATAGACTTGGGAGTGGGAGGAGAGGGAGGTGAAATGCCTGAGAGGTGCTTTGGCTTGGAGGGATGGAGAATGAGAAGATTACTAGGGCAGCAGGAGCTGGGATGGAGCTACTGTAGATGTCATTGTCCACCCTTGGGACAAATGACCTGGCAAGGGACAGGGTAAGGGTAGTGCAGGATCATTTTCTTTTTTTTATTGAAGTCTTGGCTGACACCTGCAAGCGGATGCTCTTTTGAGAGGTTCCACGTCAGATACAGTAACACAAGAAGACACAATAAGGTTACAGTAAATTATACATACAGAGTACAAAAAATTAAACAGTACATGAGTTGCAATGACAAGCAGTTCACAAACTGTGCTAAGGCATTGTACATGGTATGCCAGCATCCTGCGGAAGAGAGAGGCAAAGGCAAACTGTTAGGGTGAGGTAGGGAGGGGCAGGGAGGGTGTTGGGAGCTAGGATAAGGAAGGCAGAAAGAAAAGATCAAGGGTAGGCGGTGGAAGCAAGTGCTAGGGCAAAGGGGTAGGAGGCAAGTACTTGGGAAATATTTAACCTGCCGGGCCAGGGAGTTGGAAAAGCTGAGGCAGACTAAAGCTGCGGGCGCAGATTAGCAGGGCACCTAAGGTATTATTGTCGGAGAGGTTCTGATGGAGTTTGCGCTAAAGGAACTAAAGGTTGTGGCTCCGACGATGTCAGGTGGTAAACCATTTGTCCACAGAGGGCCAGGTGAGTAAAGGATTGTTGGGCCATAGTTGTCTGGCACCTGGGCACCACGGATTACTTGTGTAGTCGAGCTCCAGGTGTGCCTGGCATGTACAGGTGGTGAGAGAAGGCTCAGAACTCCTTGAGGAAGTAAGTTTAGTGAGACTTTTTTTTTGAGTAGGCAGGTTTGATAAAGTATTCTGTCCTTCAATTGAACCAGCCCAACTGTGCATAAAGCTCACAGGTGTGGGTGAGTTTTGGGGCATTAGTGAGCAGGCGGCAGGCTTTGTTTAGAGGTGTTGGAGAGCTGTGTCAGTAGCGGGCTGACAGCTGGGCCATAGTCAATCAAGGTGATGAGTGAACTGTTAATTGCCAAGTTCAGAGCTTCATAGGTCAGGTAATGTCTGTGCCTGTAGAGGACACCGATCCTGGTGTTAAAGGCTTTGGCCGTGATGTCAATGTACTGTGTGTAAGACAGGGCAGTGTCAGTGTGATTCAGGTACTTGAAGTGGGGACTAGTTCCAGGGTGTTATCAGAGTCATTCTGAATTGCCAGGGATAGCCTTTAGTTTGTTTTGGGCAGTTGCGAAGAGCATGGTCTTGGTCTTTTATAGTTTATGACGAGTTTTGCTCTTTGAACCATTCTTCAGCTTCTGCTGAAGTCATTCTGGAGGTCATATTTCAGAAGTGCGGGGTCAAGTTTGATAATAAAGATCACGCATCATCTACATAGAGGAGCATGCAGCTATTGCATGCTGCCAGGAGTTTGTTTAGGAAGACACTGAAAAGTAACAGACCGAGTATGGATCCTTGTGGCACCCTGATCTGACCGGTCGACTTCCTAAAAGGATGTCCCCAATCTTTATTTGCTGTGATCACAGGCTAAGGTAGCTACAAAACCATGCTATGGTTTCTAGGGCTAGCTCTATGTCGAGAAACTGTTCAAGGAGGAGGGCATGATGGACTGCCTCAAATGCCTTAGATAGGTCAACAAAGGCTGCCCCTACAATGTGCCCTTTGTCAAGAGCACTAGGTATGAATCTGGTAAATTCCAGGAGAGCCATGATGGTGCTATGGCTGGCTCGGAAACCATGCTGTTCTGGGCATAGGAGCTGATATTGATTGAAGTTCTCCACCAGCTGGTCAGCCACAATCCTTTCAAAGGCCTTGAGAGTGGGGAGTATAGGGATCGGCCTGTAGTTGTATTGAAGAGACCGGTCACCACTTTTGTGTACCAAGTAACCATGGCAGCTTTCCAGATTTGGGAGAATTTGGAGTGGCAGAGGATAGATTAATTGTCTTTGTCAGTGGACCAAGTACTGCGTCTAGTGTTAGTCAAACAAATTTTCGGTCAAGAGAGTCCCCACTGTGCCTTGATTTGCCGAGGCTTTTCAAGGTATTTTCTAGCAGCGGCTCAGAGACCAGTTTGAAATGGACGAATGGCCAGTTTGGTCATGCTAGGGTCTTCTCACTGACCTGTGGAGCAGGGTATTGAAGAAGTTCATCAGGAGCACACTACTGAGATCCAAGAAGGCAAGGTTCAGAGAGTTAGCGATGAGAAGAGGGTTCAAGGTAGAGACACTCTCAACATTTAGCATGGCTGGGACTATTTTAGGGTCCTTCCTAGTGATATCGTTAGATTTGCCCAGAGCGATTTGCTGCTCTTCCAGGTGTTAGTGGCGCTTCCTTGTAGAATTTGCTTTTTGCCTCACTAACTGCCTTTTTACCTTCGTTGCAATCCTTTTTATACCTTTGGATGTTAGTTGGTGTGCCATGTGCCCATGCTGTTTGCCAGAGATGGTCTCTTCGTTTAGTTGTGCCAATAGTTCTGGGGTAATCCAGAGATTTATAGGCCCTCTGTTTTTTCTCTCTGTGATGGGAGCATGTTTGTCACAGGCTTTATTGAATTTTGAGACAAAGAGATCTAGTACAGTGTCCACATCCATAGTTCCATACAGGTCTGACAAGTCCTACTGCTTAGGTCATCCTTTAGCTGCACAAGTTGGCCCTTTAAGTACACTTTTTAATGGTTCTGGCAGGGGTTTGTGGTAGTTGCTGTTCCAGAGAAATTGACAGGGAGTGATCACTCAATGTGTCAGGGAGCAAAGTGAGATCTGTGATGTGGGAAGGGCGCAGTTCAAGCGAACCCAGTTCAAAGTGTGCTGCTGCCCATCGTGTACTTGGTTCGAGCTGGCGCGTCCACCAGTTGGGAGAAGTGGAGGGTATCTTTTTGTTAGCACCAGGTGAGACCCAGCTGATATTGAAGTCTCCCAATAGCATTGTTTCAGTGTTTAGGCTCAGCGTGCTGATGCAGTCCAGTAGGTTGTTGATGCCAGGTGTGGTCTGCTTAGTTGGGATGTATATGGACAGTAGAGTGAGCACTCTGTTGTGCTCCTAGCATTAGTTTGATGGCTGGTACCTGGAGATTGTCATTGCTGGGTGGTGGGGGTATGAAAGATCCCTGGAGTGTATTTCTGGTGTAAATGACACATCCTTCACCTCTTTTGAGTGCCAGCTCTGTTGGTACAGGGTGTAGCAGGCAGGGATATGGCAGTATCTGATATTTTGGGGAAAGCCATGTTTCCACAACAGATATCATATCAGGGTGGTGTTGAGAAACCCAGACCTTGAGACTGTCCATTTTGGGAGGAGGCTGCAGATGTTTAGGGATGAGAAAAGCAAGACCTGAAGTTTACGCTGTCTAGCATTGTGAGTCACTGGAGGGCCAGGGTTGGGATGCACATTGCCAGAGATCAGAAGTAGGAAGTAAGAGTAGTCTTAGGAGCTGTTCCAGTATTAGTTTTTTCTTTCATTGCCTTACTCATTTGCTGGTGCCTGCATTTTCATTTTGTGAATATTGCCCAAAAGTAGGAGTAGTTGCAGCAGCAGGCAAGTAATGTGGTCCAGTAAGAGTTTATCATTTCTTGACCATTGCCTTTTGCTGGTCGCATAGAAGTACTTTAGTGGTGCTAAAGTGGGCAACAAATCCAGGGATGAGCTGCACCAGGAGGGATCTTTGGGTGACAGCGCTGTGACCAGGTCCTGGGATGTCCATGCTGGATGTAGCTTTTGGGGTACTGAAGGGCCTCAAGCAGATGGTGTGCACAGTGGCTTTTGCTGAGATGTTACTTGTGTGCAGCCAGGGAAAGAAAGGGTAGTTACATGAGGGCATTTAATAACTGGTTAAACACGGTGCTTTGAAGAAGGCTTCAGCTACACTGGGGACTGGGGCCAACCTGAGAAGATATGGGCCTCTATAGGGGAGTTAGCCTGTCTGCTTCCAGGAAGAGAGCCACTGTCCTTAGTGGGAAGATTTAAATGGCACTTGGAAGACCATTTAAAAGAGTACTACAGTAAAATTTGCAAACACATATGCTGTGCTGAGTGATTTAATGTGTGCGTTAAGTCCTAGTGTGTCCTTCCTTTTCTTTGCAATTACAAGTTTTTACTAAATTTGCCTACTACTGTTACAGCATCTGGGGATCCCCACATTAGCATGGTGTATTGCTCTTATTTTTCCTACAATGCCTCCTGTCCCATGTGACAGTGATGCATCCAGGACCACAGATTCAGCAAGTATTGGTTTATAGTCAGTTTACAGCAGTAGAGCTGTGCTTTTAATTAATTTTCCTTATCCAGTGAGCACTAATAAAGGCTATAGTTACAGTTTCTCACACACCTTAGGCATAATGGAGTGGGTTGTTAGTCTTTATAATTATAGCATTGATGAACTGGGGAAGCAGGCAGGAGGGAGGGAGTAAGGAATGGAGAGTAACGTGCATTAATGCAAGTAGTCCGGGAAATAAAATTCTGGTCCTGAAGGCCACCAAGGCAGAGGCTAGCATTGATTTGGTGGCTGAAGACAAGTCATGATACACTGAGCAACATGACTGGAACATGGTCATACTTAGGTACTCTCTGTCAAGAGGTACAAGGCAGGGAGGAGGGCTGCACTATATGTGAGGGAGGGAATCAAGGCTATGGAGTTACAGGGTTCCTGGAGGAAAAGAAAGGTCTGGAGATGCCGGGTCATCCTAGAGACAGGCTCTGGGGCAGCTATCTGTATCTGGGTAGTGTACAGACCTCCAACATGAGGATAGGCGTCGGATAAGAAACACTGGGATGCCATTGTCAGAAGGGCAAGTAGGGAGATGTGCTGCTAGTTGGTGGCTTCAATCTGCTAGAGATGGAGTGGAGTCTTCCAGCAGTGGCTTTGGCAAGGCACAGGGCCATCCTTGACTCCTACGAGAGGTTTTTCTTGGGCAGGTAATCAAAGAACCCACTATGGATGGGGCAGTGCTGGATCTAGTGCTTACAAACGGAGACCACATTGCAGATGTCACAGTGGGCAGCCGACTAGGTACCAGTAATCACTATACAGTGTGGTTTAACAAAAATAAAGGAGCAGAGGCAAACTCCATGAGGATGAGGGTCCTGGACTTTGGGAGGTCAAATTTTAAAGTAATGGGAGACTGCCTCAGAAACTACAAAGGGGATTGACAGGGAAGCGGGTGGAAGCACAGTGGGGAACAATAAGGGAGGGTGTAATTAAGGTACCAGCCTCTGCATGAAGAAAGTGAGTAAAGGCAGAAGGAAAGATACCATTATGGTTCTCTAGGGAAGCGGCCAGGGCAGTGAAGGAAAAAGGGTGTCATTCAAGAAGTATAAGGCACAGCAGAGGAACCAGGACATGGAGGTATTCCAAGTAAAACAGAGGGAAGCAGGAAAGGCAGGGGAGCAAAGGTGCAAGCAGAAGAAAGGATAAGCAAAGGGTATAAGACTTTCTTCAGATACCAAAGTAATAAAAGGAAAGCAAGGGAAGGATAGTGAGGATTAAAGAGTGTGGCAGGGGCAACTGTGAAGAAAAGGACCAAGAAAAGCTGCTGAACAAGTACTTCTGCTCAGTCTTCACAGTGGAGGAAGAAGGGTGGACCACCAGGAAGTAGCAGCAACAAAGGGTGGGGTAGACGTCCATTTCAGAGAAAAAGTCCTAATGGGGCTTGCAGCTCTGAATGTGGACAAGGCAATGGAACCAGACAGGACACACCCAAAGGTACTAAAGGAACTCAGGGAGGTGCTAGCTGACCCACTGATGGCCTTGTTCAACTGTTCACTGAAACAGGCATGGTTCTGAGGCTGGAGAAGAGCAGACATGGTCCCTCTACATAAGAGTGTCAGCAGGTAGGAGGTTAGCAACTATAGTCCAGTCAGTCGCACGTCAATGGTGGAAGATTAATGAAACCCTGCTTAAGGAAAGGCTGGGCACCTTCTGGGTGCTAGAACTCAACCTATCACTGCTACAGTGACAATAGGCAGTCCCACACACTGCTTGTCATCTCTGTAGAAGTCCCCTTCAGTCAACCCTCCTCCACTGGGCCTATTTCTTTGCTGCTTCTGGATACCTTGGCAAATGCAGATGCAGTTGTAAGATGACACAGCACCTAAACCTCTCCGGATATGTTGACACCATCCAGAAAAAACTGTGCCCTAAGCTTGGTGCCCTGTTCAGGAACCGTGGCTGCATCCCTCCTATGGCTAGGCATGAACTTGTTCAGAAAGCGATACTGCCCATTTTCGACTACTGTGATGTAGTCTATGGTACTGCCCCCAAGTCCTCCTGGCCAGACTGGACACCCTCTTCAATTCCTTCTGTGACTTTGCCCTGGATGCCCCGTCACACCCACCACTGCAATCTTTATTGTGCCCTATCCTTCCCCTCTCTTTCAAATAGGTGACTCTTCCACTGTACTAAATTCACCTCCAAGCACTGGTTGGGCGAGCTCCTTTCCTACCTAACCTCCTCCTTTATAACAACCCCTATCTTCCCATTCCTTAGATCAACAACTCCGCACCTGGCAGCCCCCTGAGATCTACCCTAATTGGTCAATCCACTTTCTCTCACTGCCTCCCACAAATTTGGAATTCACTCCCCCTCAAATCTGGCACTCATCCTCTGCCTTCTCCATCAGCTCTGCCCTCAATAATTACCTTGTGCCTAGCTGCTCCTGCCATGTCTCTCCCTAATTCCCTCCTCTAAGCCCTGGATAAACCCTACCCTCTACCATCACCTTCATTTTACCCTGTGACCCCACCCCCAAATTTCTAGCTCTCCTCCCTTCCCCAAATTGCTCCTCCTCCTTACTGGCCTCCTTTGATCTCTCACAGAATGTAAGGGACACCAAATCTCTCCATGGGTCCTCTCACTTCCACCCCTAGAGCTTGTATCCCTCATCTACTCCCTTCCCGCTACATCCCTCCACCTCACCCCTCCCTCTCCTTTCACCCTTTTCTCACCAAGCACTTGTTTTACTTATTAACCTGGCACTTACTATTGTTCACTTTTCTACATATTATGCACTGCTCTGTTTTACTATTCCCCAGGGCTCTTTGCCCACGGAGCTGCTGTGACCTCCCCAGACATAACCACCAGGTACAGGAATGGATGGGTTCAGCCCTCAGTTTAAATTTGGCACCTTTTCTGTTCAGTCTTTGTCTCTATGCCTGCTCGCTGAAAAATGACTCATTTATTTCTTGGGGCCTTTTAAAGGAAGTTCTGTGTAATGTTAATTAGTATTGGACTAAAATTAACACTGTTCTCCAATTTGGGCAATTTTAATTTAACTGGTAGCTTCTTAGCGAGATCCCTTACACTCCTGGAGTGCCACATGGTACTGTGAAGCAGCTGATGAAATTTAAAATGCCCAGTCCCATGCTCAGTTCTCTGAGTAATCCCAGAGCTCCTATCTTATAACGCTCAGTGTTGTGGCGGCCGCTGCTCACTGTGCAGCGACTATGCTCCTTTTGCCCACATTTTGGCTTTTTCATTCAGCCTCTGCATTTAAACTATAATTACAGTATATGAACCAGACTAGCGGCTAAACTGTTGTAAATCCTTATTTCAATTCAGGGTTGATATCAGCTCATGTTAAGGCTGCTCCTGTAGCATTATTGTATGCACAGCTATTGTAAAACAAACACCTTTAGTGGTAAAATCATAGGGTAGAGTTTATAAATAGCAGAGTTTATGTATGTTGAAATAGCATAAGGGCTCCTTACCTACAAAGCTGTATTTAAACTGATTGATTCTAAGCTGCTTACATGTGTACTGAAGATTTTATGTACTGCTATGACCCAAGCTCACTGTATTTTTCTGTTTGGTTTTCATTTATTTCTCTGTGCTTCCCTTAACTTCCTCCCTTTTCACCAAGCCTCACGAACACCATTGTTGCTTGCCCCTCCCTTGCTGTGTGTCACTCATCCTTGTCTGCTCCATAACCTGATCCTTAACTCCTTTGTTTGCCCTCCTTGAAACCTCCCACTTACCTGCCTCTTATATCTCTCCACAGCCCCTTAATTCCCCAGGGTTCTTGCCCACAGAGCTGCTATGGACCTCCCTCCGACATAACCACCAGGTACAGGAATGTATGATT
This sequence comes from Neoceratodus forsteri, assembly GCA_016271365.2. Classification (NCBI taxonomy): domain Eukaryota; kingdom Metazoa; phylum Chordata; order Ceratodontiformes; family Ceratodontidae; genus Neoceratodus; species Neoceratodus forsteri. The sequence goes on from CM028129.1 coordinate 56,160,542, forward strand.
TCGGCCTCAGTTTAATTTTGGCACCTTTTCTGTTCAGTCTTTGTTTCTATGTCGGTCGCCCAAAAGCTACTCATTTATTTCTTGGGACATTTAAAGGAAGTTCTGTGTAATGTTAATTAGTACTGGACTAAAATTAGCACTGTTCTCCAATTTGGGCAATTTTAATTTAACTGGTAGCTTCTCAGCGATCTCCTTACACTCCTGGAGTGCTGCATGGTACTGTGAAGCAGCTGATGAAATTTAAAATGCCCAGTCCCACGCTCAGTTTCTCTGAGTAATCTCAAAGCTCCTACCTTAGCAACGCTTCGGTGCTGTGGCGGCTGTGCTGCTCTGACTGTGCAGCAACTCACGCCCTTTGCCCTCATTTTGGCTTCTCATTTGGCTCTCTGTATTCCCTCAGCACATTGCCGTGGCTGCCCCCAGCCACACCTCCTCTCAATTACTCCCATCCTTAGCTGGCACCAGTTATATAGGCAAGGCTCAGGCTAGACCATGCCCAGAGAGAAAATGTAACTATCTCCTCACTTTATCATTAACAGGCTATATTTCTGTACCACTAGAGGGTGTTCTTTATCTCTCTCAAATCCTCCTGCCTTTTCAAATGCAACTGGCAACTAAACCCTCAATTATCTTGTTTTCTGCATAAATCCTAATCCAGATCTATTATTTGGTGTGTTGTAAATCCAATCTACCCACCTACACACATAATGGCTATCTTATGAAATAACAATGTGACTATAGACCTGTGTGCAATTCTCCTGCTACTTTCAATCTATACTACCCTCATCGTGATCCCTTACTATTCTGCCCACCTTCCATTATCTTTCACCATACTTATCCAGAGAACTTGAGGCTCCCCAATAAACCTATCTTATTGCACATACCCATAGCCACCTCACCACTATTAGTCCATGCTAAGTTCATCTACCACCTAGCCTTCACCCTTCAGAAATCTCCACTCTGCAATATCCCCTGTCTGCCCCTTTCATCCACGTAAACTGTGGTATTTGATACTTCTAGCCTTAATGTTAGCTGGGGACATCAAACTAAAACCAGGGCCAGCAAGCAACTTACCGCACTCCAACACAACTTGAGGGATGCTAAGGGCCTCCACATTGTTCACCTGAATATAAGGATCTTCCTCACAACTTCACGGAACTTGAGGCATGGATTGTTCAATATAATCCTGATTTGCCTATCTGAACATGGCTAAAACCTCTACTCCTGATCACCTCTACTCTGTACAGAACTACAACCTCATTAGGCAAGACAGGCCATCGACAAAACATGGAGCGGTGTGGCTATCTTCAACAAAGCTCACCTGTTACTATCCCACAATGCCTTACCCACCCTCTTGCACTGTGAAGCGATTCATGCCACTTTGTAACTTGGGTCAAAGAACCTACACATTGTCTGTGCCTACAATCCTCCTGGTGGGGCATCATTGGTCTCAAGTAACTCCTCTCCCAAGTGGATAACACTATTGGCAAGAACAAAGTCCTTATATTGGGTGACTTCAACCTTAACTGGACCAGCAGGTCCAACCAGTCCTTTCACACAGTGGTACAAGATTACGACTTGCACCAACTTGTTACTGACCCAACTAGAATAGTGGCTCCACCGGACAAGCTCACTCTAACAAAAGTATTCAACCTATCACTATGCCATGGTACAGTACCAAACATCTGAAAACGGCAAAAATCACACCCATTCCTAAAAAGGTGATCCTAAAGATATCACAAATGATCAACCCTTAGCTATCCTCTCAGTGCTTAGCAAAATTTTGGAGAAATGAGTGGCAACTCAATCCACTGACTATCTTCAGAAGCACAATCTTCTCCTCCTGTTCCCAGCATAGTTTCCACAAAGGCCATAGCACTTCCACACGCAATTCTAAAACTCACAAATGACATCTATGTCTATGGACTCTGGCCTCCTCACAGGTGCAGTTTTCATTGACTTGACCAAGGCGTTTGACCTGGTAAACCATCCTCTTCTCCTTGAGAAGCAATGTTCCCTAGGTTTCTTTGCTGATGTAGTTGCCTGGTTTAAAAGCTATCTGTCTAATAGGCAACAGGCTGTCATTTTCAACTCGCCACATCGTACTTCTTATCTACACATTGGCATTCCTCTGGGCTCCATACTTGGCCCTGCTTTTCTCAATCGTTATCAGCGATCTCCCGTTGCTAGCACCAACCTGTTCATCCCTGCTTTATGCGAGCGATCTAGTCATTTACCATAGTGCAAGTAATATCTCGATAATTAACCAATCTCTTGCCTTGGATTTCTTAAGTATTCAGTCATGGCTAACAGAGAACAACCTTGTTCTCAACTCAAGCAAGACACAGTCTATGCTCTTTGGCTCACCTGCCAGACTTAAAGCTAACCAAAGCTCCTTCAAAATACTTATGTGCTGATGGGTCCCACTGGTTAATACCAGTTCCTTTACATATCTGGGCATTCTTCTTGATGACTCTTTAGACTTTGATCTGCACATCCAACACCACTTGTAGAATCTGTCAATGCTAGATAGGAGATTGCCTATTGTACTAGCTATTATGCCCTTACCCCATCAGCTAGACTAGCTGTGTGGCACAAGGTTTTCTGCTCCCAGCTCTGCCTATGGCTCAACCACCTACCTCTCTGCCACAAAGACCTCGCCCATAAATGGGACACTACCTATAATTCCATTTGCCGCTATGCTTCTGCATCTCCACAATACAAGCACCACTGCCAGCTGTATCACGGACCTTAATTGGCCCAGCCCTTCTGCCCAACGTCTCAGTCCTATGGCTCTCTAATTGACAGTATTACCAGATCAGGCCTCCCCAATCACTTGCCTCCATGCTGCACTCCACAACCCTTCTCCTATGGGCTTTAATCTACTGACCAAGCCCTCTCTATGTCCCCAGATGTAAAACCAACATGGGTGGTCGTGCTTTCTCATCCATGGCTCCTAATTACTGGAACTCCTACCTCAAACTATTCGTCAAGCTTCCACCATGCTAATTTCAAGAAACTCCATCGTGAACATTTGTGTGCTACTAGCCCCTGTATGTGCTTTCATCCACCGTAGTCCAACCTACTTCCCGCTCTCTATGTCTCCAGAAAACTACTCCTCTTGACTCCTTGCTTCTTCTCTCACTCATTATCATCCTAAAATCCTCTCTATCAGTTCTCACCCTTTTCCTCTGCCTTACCTCCACTTTCCTCTCCCCCCATTTCCTCTCTCCTAATGCCTACTGACCACATAATGGCACTTATTTGTATTGTTGTAATTGCTTAAAATGTCCATTTTTATCACATGTTTTGCACTTCCTATCTCTCTTTTGACTGTCAAAACTGTACTGTTTGTAATCGTATTGAAGAATGTGTGTAGATTATTTCTCCATGCAAACAATTGGTTGTATGTTATTCTCCTCCTCACTGTTACATATCTCATATCTCATGTGCTGCGTCACATGTCTACTAATGTGTTTCCATGTGTATCCTCCCAGGTCATGTCTGAAAATAGGCATTTCATGCCTAGTGCACTACCCGTTACCAAAAGCAAATAAATAAATAACAAATAACACTGTTTACTAGGTGGGGCTAAGCGTCCTTATCTGCCATCAAAGTCTATGTTTCTATGTGTTTTATAACATCTGCCTTACAACTGTATGTTAATGTTGATCTTGTAACTTGAATGTAACTTGAACATGACTCTTCCCTCCACCCACTTCACCCCTCCCTCTCCTTTCCCCTCTCACCCCCTTTCTTTCTTCATGTAAGCACTTGTTTACTTATTAACCTGCCATTTATTATTGTCTGCTTTTCTACCTATTATGCAACACTGTTGTACCACTGCTTGTAACATCTGCCTTAGAACTGCATGTTAATGTTGATCTTGTAACTTGAATGTTTAATGTTTCACTCTATTGTACCTTCCCCAGGTCGACACAGGAGATGAGCAACTTGTCACTCAGTGTGTCTTCCTGGTGAAATATTTCAATAAATAAATAAATACACAAAGGAGAGGACACCCTGCACTGGCTTCCTTTTGGTGCTGAGGAGGATGGGGAGTCTGAGCTACTGTGGTTGACACTGAACAGAAGGACTGGAGAACCTTGCTGCTGGGGTGGTATACAGACCTCCTACACAGGGGGAGGAAGGGGATAGACAGCTGATATAGGTAGTCACATGGATGGCCCTCACAGGGGAACTACTTTGATGGGAGACCTAAACCTCCTAGATATAGACTGGGGTATCCCAATGCAGTATCAACTAGGAGCAGGGAGATACTATAGGCACTACAGGGTGTATTCTTACAGCAGCTGGTCAGGGAGCTAACAAGGGCAACAACCTGCTGGACGTGGTCCTGACAAATGGTGAGAGTATGAGGAGGTGGAGGTGGAGATGTTCTGGTTGTTCAGTGATCACAGGACTGTAAGATTTATGGTAAGGGCAGGAGGGAGTCCAAACCAAACCAACTGATGGTTATGGACTTCAGGAGCATGGACTTCCACAGGATGAAAAGGATAGCAAGGAAAAACCTGGAGGAAATGGAGAGTATAGGGGAAATGGAGGAGCTAGGGAAACTATTAAAGGAGGGGTACTGAAAGCCCAGAAATGTGCATAAAGAAGGTTATGAAGAACAGAAAAAGGAGGAGATCACTTTGGTTTACAAGGGAGGTAGTGGAGCAGTTGGGGACAGGAGGAGTGCATGCAGGAAATATAAGAGGACATTGAGGGAGGGAGGACAGGCGCGCTACATGGAGAAGAGGAGACTAGCAGGGCAGGAGATAAGGAGGGCAAAAGTGGATAGTGAAGAGAGAATAGCTAAACAGGCCAAAAGGGAGACAAAACTTTTAGACATGTGAGGGAAAGGAGGAAGGCAAGGCAGGGGATTACAAGGCTAAGGGGGAGGAGGGATACAATTGGTAGGCGATTGGGAAAACAGAAGAGTAAAATAAGTACTTTTGCTTAGTATTTATGGAGGAGGAAGAGGCAGGGAGCAGAGCTTAGGGGAGGGGATGGAGGGCAAGAGGGTGGATCTGAGCCTGCTCAATGTTGACAGTGTTAAGGAGGAGCTAGGCAGGTTGAAGGTGGACAAGGCAATGGTGCCAGATGGGTTGCACCCCAGGGTGATCAGGGAACTGAAGGAGGAGTTGGCCACCCCACTGACAAAGCTATTCAACCTGGCTCTGGATTTGGGAAGGGTGGAGAGGACTGGAGGAGGGGCGGACATGGTGCCTTTGCAAAGGTGGGTAGTAGGGAGGTGACAGAGAACTATCACCCAGTCAGCCTCACTCTCAGTGGTGGGGAAGGTCAAAGAGAGGGTGATGGACTACCTGGAGAGGAGTGGCTTGCAGGATAGCAGGCAGCATGACTTCACCAAAGAAAAGTCATGCCCGACAAACTTAATTGAGTTCTTGATTGGGTGACACAAGTGGTCCACCAGGGATGGGCAGTGGACATAGCCTATCTGGACTTCAGTAAGTCCTTCCACACTGTCCCTCACAGAAGGTTGGAAAGTAGCAGATAAATGTAGGGGTTGGAGGAAAATAACCAGGTGGTTGGAGAACTGCTGGGTGGCAGAAGCAGAGAGTGGTGCTAAATGAGGTATACTCCAGGATGGGGGTGATGATTTGGGTACCCCAGGGGTCAGTACTGGGCCCTTCCTTTTTAGCATTTACATCAGTGATATAGTGGAGGGACTGAGGGGAGGGTGTGCCTATTTGCTGATGTTACAAAGATCTGTAGTAGGGTGGACACCCCAGGGGGTGGAGGACGGGAGGCAGGACTTGAAGACACTTGAGGAGGGTTAGAGACATGGCAACTGAAATTTAATGCCAGAAAGTGTGCTGTGATGCATTTGGGGTACACAAACCCATGATCAGGATAAACCCTAGGAGGGAGGAGATCAAAGTAACAGAACAGGAAAGGGATCTGGGGATCATAGTTTCATCCAGCCTAAGGTAGGTAACCAATGTAGCAGGGCAGTGGGGAAGGCCTGCATCAGCAGGGGCATACTATTAGAAAAAAGGGAGGTGCTGATGCCTCTCACAAAGCCATGCTAAGGCCACACCTGGAGTACGGGGTTCAGTTCTAGAGACAGCACCTACACAAGGACATAGATGGGATAGAGAGCAGAGATGCAGCAAATGTTTAATTAGATACTGGCTATTGCTAAGTCACGCACTTATCATTTAGCTAAATTTCACATAGTTTTGCTCTGATAACCCAAAATTGGGCCACTGACTTCACCTTTTGAGTTCTCACTTGCCTTTACTTTGGTGTGCAGGCAAAGTTGCCAGGAACGAGCAGTTTGGTCACACGGTGCCTCTCTGCACATCACATGACCACTTTATCTGCAGAGGACATTATTGTTTCCACTTGTTGAGTCAGTCTGAGTCAGGTTGTGTGTGTGGGACTACAGACAGCTACTTACAGTGTAAATATAATTCATTTAATAATTTTCATAGTTTAAAATGTTTTCTTTAAGTAAAATAGTATCAGTCTATCTTTTACTTTTTCCTACTGCATTTTGTTAACTGTACCACTCTGTTTTTATTGTGTACTTTACTCTTCTGTCTCTCTGTCTGTTTTTTGTCAGATCTTCCTCAACTGTCTGTTATGGCTCATCCAACTGGACGCTGTGGCCCAAGGACATGTGGTGGTTCATGTGTGATAATCCAAATAGGGCAGTCTTTGAGATGCAGATCCACCAACAACCAAACATGTAGGTGGACTGCAGCAGCAGGAACATGAACAGGAGCAGCTGCAGCTGGTGGAGCAGCAACAGCAGAAGCAGCAGTACAAGAGCCCCCAGTGGTTCCATGCCCACAGCATAAACCATCTGCTCCACCAAAACAAGGGCAGAGACATCAGATGTGCAAAAGCAATGCCAGCCTCAGGGCCTTGGGAAGACCTCCCATGTGGCATATTATCAGTGTGACCCCATGACCAAAGTGTAGCTAACTGCATCATATGCCGCTAACGTGGTTCATAGGGGAAGAGGGGAGCTGTACTGGCAACGGGGGCAGGGACACACCCAGCCGCACCACCATGCAGAATGACAAGAGGTGAAAGCAGCAGCTGCCTGCTACATTAGCAACATCAAGCAGAAATCTGGAACTGCAATCAGCAGTTGCCCCTTCCTGCTGTAGAATTACCAGCACCACCGCCAGTAGTAGCAGCAGCAGCACCACCAGCAGAAGCAGCTGCACCACCAGTAATAGCAGCAGCACCACCTCGCAGCAGGCAACGATCGGGGAGTCAGTGCGTTGGGTAACTGCTGAGGTATGAAGCGTGTGCTCATGGAGCTCCAGCAGACTGTTGCTCAGGTCCATGACAATCAGGACTGTGAGACTTCCATTTGATCATGCATCCGGGACCTCTCCTTGCGGTGGTGATAGAGGTGCCACTGACTAAATATGTTGCACTGTTTGAACTTTTGTACTCTGTTCTGTACCTCTTTATTATCTTCTCTTTCATCTTGTCTTTAACACCTATGGCCTTTAAAAAAACACACACACAAAATATAAAAGTATATAAAATGATGGCACAAAAATTCAGCACCTTTTCTTACCTTATCTGTTTCATCCTGCTGTATTATCTTTTTCCTACTTTCTTCCTCTATCCACAAATGTCATGTATTGTTCCCTGCTATAGAAAGGTATACATGCTGCTTATACTGGTTGCTGCTACGCTGATGCTCATGGCGTAAGTAAGAATAGAATTCTCAAAGAATAAAACATGGGCTTTTTCTGAGCATTGAAACTCAAGTGTTTTTGTATTGATGTTTCTCTTCATAGCCACAAATCAATCAATCAATCAATCAATCAAACAATCACTTTATTTAACTCAGGCATAAATACCATTGAGCAAGCTCATTTTCAAGGTGGTCCTGGGCATAAAATACAATACAGTACACTTCATAAGATTACAATTACAGTGGACAACGGTGCAAAAAAAAAAAAAAAAGAAAACATTGTGAAGGTGCCAGTCAATATGGGCCTATACATACCGATCAACATAATTAATCACATGCAAAGGTACATAATGATAAGCTTTACTGAAATGAGAAGACAACAATCCCATATAGTCTCGCTTGAGTAAGAGCTAATACCTAAATGATAAAAAATAAGGAGGTATTAAGGAATAGGGTAGAAATTGAGTGAAAGAGTAGGCAGCCAAAAGGCAGGCCAGAATAGGTAAAAGGTAGAGAACAGGAAGGGTCATCTTGGATTAAGGAACTAGGCTTTGTAGGCTGAAATGCCAAGTAGTGGCCCCATTAACAGAAATGCTTATGTGCTGCAAAGTGAGTGTTGCTGCTGCTGCACTGGTGTGCAAGTAAGAAGACAATTCCGGAAGATTCAAACATCAACATCTTTCCTAAGCTGTTGAAATGTCAAAAGAACTAGCTGTAAAGTACATTCTGAGTCTCTCCTGTTAATAAAGTCTTGACATCACATACACTATTACTAAGTGAAAAGAAAATATGTTGCTGTGCTGCTTTTACTTGGTGATCTTGGTTCAGCTGCTGCGGCTCCTGATGATTTTGAGATCGTGGAGTGAGAAACATGCTGTGCTGATGCTGTTTGCTGTGGTCTCAGTGATAAAGATATGGTGCATGCTGGAGCTGTACTCTTTACACACAGACTAACACTTGTAAGTACTTTTTGCCAGTGTCATAAGGTTATGTTGGATTTATAAGCAAATGTTCAATCATTCTGTATAGATCTCACTTAAGTTGTGTTCTTTTTTCTTTTAGGGCCTCATTGTGGACTCATGGAGATTGTTTGAATGACACTTCACATTAGGATTGCATATTGCAATGTTAAGGTAAGATTTTTGCTATTTAATTTTTGTGTTGTCTTGCACATGCAAGCAGCAAAAGTTCATCTTCTCAGAAGAGCTAGAAGGTGAAGGAAAGAAACATATTCAATTCAGTGCTTCAGAGTAACTGGTAACTGTATTTTCTTTTAAACTTAGATTGTAGGCTTGTAGTGACACTATACTTTCTTTCTGTGTTGTCTTTACTTTATAATTGTTTTTGGGCTGTTGAAAATTTAAAAAATAGTGGTGGTGTAATTCTGTGCTGTCTTTAATTGTTGCAATTTTTGCTCCTCCCACCCCCTTCCCCAACTCTTAATTATATGCCCTGATAAATCTGATTGACAGGAGCTAAAACATAGGTATAGTAAGAGGTGTGAAGTAGGAGGGCTACAAGGGGAAGAAGACCACCCTCAGCATGACAAGTGTTTTGACTCATTTATTTATTTACTGGTTTCTTTTTCCTTAAAAAATATATATCTGAGTGATCAGTTACAGGATTTTAGTACTGTAACAACATAAAAGAGAACTAAGAGAGCTTCAGTAGCAGATAAGTAGTGAATTTGCAGTATAATGTGGGGAGTGGTGTAATGCAGTGGCTGTGGGGCAGCCATATTCAGGCAGACCTTCTGGACACTGAGGTGCTGCCCCATCTGCATGCATCTCTCGGACCGCGGATGAGGTAGCCAGACTCAGAGCAGAAGTAAACTGGGTCAGGGTACCATCACCCCTGTCCAGGACACCCAGTCCAATGCAGCTGCCCCAAAGGATGCGCCGAACGAGGAGCACTTGGATGACAGGGCTCAGGGAGGGTTAGAGCAGTCAGGCAGAGGGCACATCCCAGATCCTATTCCACTCAAGAATTCATATGCCACACTGGCAAATGAGGACAACCAAATAGAGGTACCCAGGAAGTGGAAGGAAAGGATGGAGGTTAGGCAGGAGGTGACCTCAGTGGGGAAAGCAGTGGACCCCAGAGGAGGAGGAAGCGAATCCTGGTGGGGGACTCCATCATAAGAGGGATCCAGCTAGGAACACAGGAGGGGAGGACAGGGAGGTGAGTAGCCACCAGGTGCCACGGCATGGAGGGATGGAAGGAAGATACTGGGGATCACTGGGAAGGCAAGACAGGAGGGTGAGCTGGATGTCATTATCCACCTAGGTACTAATGACTTGGCAAATGGGGAGCCAAAGGAAGTTCAGGAAGAGTTTAGGAACTGGGAGGGTCTCAGCAAGTAGCTACTTCTGTCACTTTCTCAGAAGTACTACCTGTGAGAGGCAAAGAGGCATAGAGTGCATGCACTAGGAACTTTAACTCATGGTTGAAGAACTGGTGCTGTGAGGGAAGGGTTTGGATTCATTGGTGACTGGGGACCCATCTGAGGGATAGAGAGTTTGTGTCAAGCCTGACGGCCTGCATCCATCCTGAGGGGAATCTAGGACTCAATGATAAGTTTAAATGCTGTGCATTGATAGCATTTAAACTAGCAAAGAGGTGGCAGGCCAAAGGTTTTGTACCTACTTGCTCACCCCTCTACAGCTAGTAATGGAACCAGTGAACCAGAGGAGTGGCTATCTCTGCAAAGCAGTGTGCAAAAAAAGGTGGATAAGCAGAAAAGCAAATTCAGAGAAGGGCAGATAGCAAGGAGAACCAGGGATAAATGACAACCAAGGAAGGGGCTGAGTAGAACAGTGAAGCAGTCTAGGAGGTCAAATCATGGAAAGCCATGTGTGCAAATGCCAGGAGCCTTAGCAACAAGATGGAAGATCTGAGGCTGTCATGGTACAGTCAGATTCTGGACATTGTGGCCATCACTGAAACCTGGTGTAATGATAACCATGACTGGAGATGGCCATACCTGCAAGCAAACATATCTAGAAGAGACAGAGCAGGCAGGAAGGGAGGAGGAGTGGCACTGTGTGAAAAATGACATAAGGGCCACACAGATCCATGTGGAGGGAAACAGGGGAGAGATACTGGGGTTGTTGAAAGGAAAATGGGGCCAGCATCGTTACAGGTGTGGCCTAGGAGACCACCAGCCCAGGAGGAAGAAACAGATAGGGAGTTGATGCTAGCCATCCAAAGGATGGCAGACAAGGGTGAGGTAGTGACTGGTTGGAGACTTCAATATACCAGATGTGGACTGGAGCATCCCAGCAGCAGCATCAACTAGGAGCAGATTTATCCTGGACCTTTCAGGGTGCCTTCCTCAAGCAACTGGTCATGGGAACCAACTCGGCAGAAGGTAATACTGGACCCAGTGCTCACAAACAGGACAGGTGGATGGGGGTAACAGTGGGGAGCACCTGGGTAACAGTGACCACCAGTCATTGTGGTTTGAAATCACAGAAAGAGCAGAAGCAAACCACACAAAACACATATCCTGGATTTTAGGGGCAGACTTTGGGAAAATGGGAGATGCTTGGAAAGAGGCATTAAGGGGAATGGGACAGGAATCAGGGATTGAGGAACAGTGGGCAGTATTTAAAATGGGGATTATAAGAACAACAGAATTATGCATAAGAGGTTAGCAAGAGAAAAGAAAGAGGAGACCATTATGGTTTTCCAAAGAGGTAGCAAGAAAGTGAAAGCAAAAAGATTGCATTCAGGCAATACAAAAAGACACAGGCAGAAGGGATAGGGAGAAGTACCAGGAGAAACAAAGGGAGGTAGGAAGTCAGTAAGGGAAGCCAAAGCTCAGACAGAAGAACACATTGCAAAATCAGTGGTTAAAGGGACAAAACCTTTTACAGGTACATAAGTGAAAAAGAAGGACAAAGGGGAGGATAGTGGGAGACTGAAGGGGAGGATGGGATCCATGTGGAGGATGACAACAGTAAAGCTGACATATTGAACAGGTATTTCTGCTCAGTCTTTACTAAGGAAGAGGGGTAATGGGTCTGAAGGGAGTACAAGGGGTGAGAATGGTACAGAAATGGACACAAGTCCTTTACAAGAGAAAGGGTCCTGAAGGAACTGGAAGTAATAAGAGCTGATGTAATGGGGCCAGATGGGGTGCACCCCAAGGTCCTTAAAGAACTAAGAGAGGTGGTGGTTGAACCTCTGGCTATCCTGTTCAGCCAATCACTGGAAACAGGGAGGTACCCAAAGACTGAGGACAGCAGATGTAGTCCCTTTATCAAAAGTGGGAACAAAGAGGAAGCAGGGAACTACAGACCAGTCAGCCTCACCTCGGTAGTGGGAAAGATCTGGAAGCACTACTGAAGGAGAGATTGGTGGAACATCTGGTTGTCAATGGACCTACAGGACCCAAGGCAGCATGGGTTTCACCAGGGGAGGTCATGTCAGACCAACCTCATTGAATTTTTGACTGGGTGACTAGGGAGGTGGATCAGGGGAGGGCAGTGGACATGGCCTATCTGGACTTCAGCAAGGCCTTTGACACTGTGCCATAGAAGACTATTAACAAACTGGGGAATATGGGTGTGGGCAGGACAGTAGTTGTGGTGGGTAGGTAACTGGCTGGGTGGCAGGACACAGGGGTGGTGGTAAATGGCTGTCACTCCACAGAGGGAAGAGTGACTAGTGGGTACACACAGGATCAGTGCTGGACCGTCCTATTCAACATCTTCATCAGTGACATTGCACAGGATATAGAAGGCAGAATTTCACTGTTCGGCTGATGACACAAAGCTCTGTAACAGAGTAGACACACCAGAGGGTGTAGACAGAATGAGAAGGGACCTGCAGAAACTTGAAGAATGGTCAAGAGGTTTGGCAGTTGAAATTCAATGCAAAGAAGTGCAAGATAATGCATATGGGGCACTAAAACCCTGGCACAATATATCAGTTGGGGGTTGAGGATATAGCATGCACCAAGCAGGAGAAAGGATCTTGGGGTTGTCATCTCTGATGACCTCAAGGTGAGGAAACAGTGTGACAAGGCATCAGGTAAAGCAAATAGGATGCTGGGATGTATAGGCAGGGCACCACCAGCAGGAAAAAGGAGGTCATAATTCCGCTATACAAGACACTAGTAGAGGCCCCACCTGGAGTACAGTGTACAGTTCTGGAGACCATACCTATGTAAGGACATAGACAGGGTAGAAGGTTCAGAGGAGGGCAACAAAGATGGTGCATGGGTTGCATCACAAGTCCCATGAAGACAGGTTGAAGGAACTGAACATGTACTCCTGGAGGAGAGGAGGGAGAGAGGGATATGATAGAGACATACAAGTATCTTACAGGGAGGAACAGGGTGCAGGAAAACACTATTTTTAAGAAAATGTTTCAGGACTAGAGGACATGGATGAAGTTGGAGGAGGACGATCAGAGGAAACATGAGAAAGAATTTCTTCACAGAACGGGTGGTGGACAAGTGGAACACCCTGCCAGAGGAAGTGGTGGGGCTGAAACAATCACGGATTTAAGAATGCATGGATAGACATAAAGGAATTCTAGAGGTCAGGTAAGGGAAATAGACTTCTAGGAAAACAAACTAAACTTACAAGCTCAAATGGGCGGACTAGGTGGGCCATAGGCCCTTATCTGCCGACACTGTCTATGTATCTATGTATCTATGTATCTTGTGGTAGTAGAAATGCAGAGGTGTGTCAGTTTTGGCGAATGAAGGGCATGCTTTTGGAAGGTGTGTCCCTCATTCCACAATTAGCGAGCATGCTATAGGTGACACAAGTATTATGCAAAGTGCCACCAACTTGAAACAAACTTGCCGCTGCAATCAGAGACAAGCTCCATGGAGCGCACAGATGACACACTCCTGTATGTGTCTTTCTTGGTGAAGCATTTCAATAAACATGGCTGTGGCAGTGGTGGCAAGAGAGCAAATGTTGTAATGTCTCCACCTCACCACCTCAATGGTCCCTGCCTAAATGGTGGGAGAAGGTGCTTTCCTCATCTGCTTACTCCACTTCCCACTGTCTGCAGCTAGAAAGTTTCTCCCAGCCATGTGTGAGCAGACCACAGCCTAAGCTCTGTACAGGCTGTAAGAATTCAGTGCCCAAGGGCACTTATACTGTAAGCACGATCTGATCACACTGGTGGACCCCCACCTGCTGACATTGGGGGTGTAATCCCACCCATCCTTAATGTGGCACACTGGGAGTCCACCACAGTGTGCCAAACCCTGCTAGGTGTTTCCAACACTGGGATGCTCTCTCCCAGTGTTGGATGCACACTCACATATCCTCTGACCTCAGGGTTGCCCAATCCCTGGTCCAGCATTAATCCATTCAGTGTGCGACATCCATGGTTTCCCTGTAAAAAAAAAGAACCCGCATTTTTTTTTTATACCTGAAAAAACAAGCGGTCCCTCATTGTTGCTGCTGGCCCCTCCCCAACTCCGCACCCTCTCTTTGCATACCCCACCTCCACGCACTCCCTCACCCATACTTACCTGTGGAAGTCTGGAGCAACAATCTTCAGTGGACCTGGAACACGCCTGCACTCTTCAAATGCTGACCGCAAACTGAAGAAATGACAGTAAGTTCTATAATGGCACTCAATGGGGGTTTCAATTTAGGTGGATATCTCAGCCATTTTTGGGAGTTTTGGTCCCAAATTTTCAACTTTATGGGGTTCTTGGGACCCCACCCCATGAGCTACAGTCACTGTCATTTCCGGTGCTAAAGGTCATTCGCGGTCTTACTAGGTTACCTTTTGGGGCTGTTTAACAAAATGACAGTGCTACTGTTCATGAGGTGGCTTCCAAAAGTCTATGTTCAAATTTACAGAAAATTCAAAAATGACTGTGTTATGAGTGTGTATTGCGCAGTTTCTACGCATGCTTGTAACTTTGGCAATTTTGAATATTTTCATTCCAGATTTTTAACATTGCCATTTTTTCACACCTCCTTATGAACAGTAATGGCTGTCATTTTTCACATCCTGCCCAAAATATGTTTCCACATACGCGGCAGACAATGGCACGTCACTGTGAGAAATCAATGTTCAGGACAGACAACAAAATCACAGTGACACTGTTTATGATCAGAGTCCCAAATGCCTATATTTGAAAATCTGGTTAAAAAAAATACCCAAATAACTGCGATACAGTGGATGCGTTGAGCAGTTTCTATTACTACTTATCATGACTTCGCAATTTTAGATTTTCACTCCAGATTTTTAACATCACCATTTTTACACCTCTTCATTAACAGTACAGTTGTCATTTTTCACATCCTGCCCAAAATGTGTTTTTGCACCTGTGGCCTAAATGGCGCAATTGTTGTGCAAAATTACCTTTCCTAATGAACTGATAGTGCCACTATTCATGAGGTGGGGTCACAAAAGCCTATGTTTATTTATTTATTTATTTATTTATACATCAGTTTACAACCTTTGAGCCAGAGGCTCGTTTCCAAAAAGGTACCGTCCACAAAGAGGACAAACACAATACAACATTCGTTACATCATTGTAGATAACAGCATTTTTTTTTTACATCATAGCAGGCAACAGTTTAGGGTAGATATATGCTGTAATTACTTTGTTTACAATAACAGTGTAACAGGTTAGGTATTCACAGGTTAATACAGTTATTCAGATAGGATTGAGAGGTAAGCATACATTGGTTAAGCAGACAACTAGTCTTGAGCAGGGGCTGCTGGTTAGTAAAACAGGTGGCTAGGGACAGGGTAGATGATGAGAAGAGGGGTGAGCCACTTTGTGAGTTTTGTTGGTTGTTGATTGTGAAGCTACTCAGAGAGTTTTGTCGGGTAATGACCTTGAACACCTATGGCAGGACGCAACAGCTACATGTTAAATAGTTGACTTGAAGTGCGGTTTTGAAGCTGGAGATTGAACGGTATCGGTGATGGAGCTGGGGAGAGTATTGTACCAGGTGGGGGCTCTGTAATAGAAGGACCATTGACCATGGGTGGTCCTGGTTCTTGGGTTAGACAGGGTGGCCTTGGAGGAGCTATGAGTTTGGACTAAGGGTTGAGCTAGGTGGATAGAGGCTGTCAGACCGGGAGGGATAGACCAAGGAGTGTTTTTTTAGTTAGAGGCAGGTTTGTATCTGAGCCGTTAGTCCAGGTTGAGCAGCTTAGCAAAGTCATATAGCTGGCAGGTATGGGTTAATCTGGTGGCTCCTGTGATTAATCTGCAGGCCTTGTTCAGCGTGTGTCGAATTTTATTGAGGGCGGTGATCCATGGCACCATGAACAGGCAGGCCATAGTCCACAAGGGACAAGATAGAGGAGGTGACAGCTAGTCGGAGGGCCTCGGGGAGGCAGTGTTTATAGCAATAAGGATACCTGGCCGAGTATTTGTAGCTGAGGCTAGAGTATCAATATGGTCGTGGAAAGTGAGGGCAGAGTCAAAAGAGACCCAGGTACTTGTACAGGCGGACTTGCCGAGAGGAAGTTTGAGCCAGGGAGGATACAGTGGGAATTACTAGAGTTTGTTTTGAGGATGGGCAAAAGAGCATGGATTTGGTTTTTTAGATTGACCACAAGTCTGTGCTCTTTGAACCAGGCTTCAGCATCATTGAAGGCTAGTTGCAAGGAGTCTTGAAGGAGATGGGGTTTCAGTGGGAGGCAAGATGACGGCATCATCTAGTGCAGCAGGATTTTACCCGATGCAAGCTCTGGGCATGGTATTGAGGTATAGTGAGAAGAGAAGTGGGCCTAGGATGGAACCCTGGGGCACTCCTGATAGGATGGGACATGTATTGGGAGGGTCTCATTAATTCTAACACGCTGAGCGGTCCGACAAGTAGCTGGAGCACCTGCGACCGGGCTGCGGCAAAGCCGATGCGGTTGAGGGCATCCAACAATAGGGGTGGGAGACAGTGTTGAAAGCCTGAGAGGTCAATAAACACTGCCCCTGTAGTGAGTCTGAGTCTAGGGAGGAATGAAGAAAATTTGAGAACTCAATAAGGGCAGTGCTGGTACTGTGACCTGCATGGAATCCATGCTGTTCATGACAGAGGATGTTGTATTTGGTCAGGTAATCTGTGATTTGGGTTACCACCAGTTTTCAAGGGCTTTGGAGAGGGGTGGAAGGATAGAGATAGGCCGGTAGTTCCCGGCTGAGGACCTGTCACCTCCTTTGTGTACGGGCAAGACTGAGGCTGTTTTCCAGCCTGAAGGAATTGACCCAGGCAGAGGGACTTGTTGAGCAGGGTAGTTAGGGGGCAAGGACCTGATCCAGGACCGAGGAGGATACTGGGGTCCAGGGGTCGCTGCAATATTATTGCTCTTAAGAGCTTGAAGAGGTGTGGCCTAGCTTCCTGGGGAGTCACCCCTATGTAAGTGGGAAGCTAGGATATTGAAAGTCAGGGCAGGTAGGGTTGAAGGAGGGTCAAAGAGTTCTGGGGAAGACCGAACTAAGGTCGGTGAATGATGTGTTGAGGAAGTTGGCTATGTGGGCAGGGTCAGTGGAGACAGAGCCTTCGATGGTGATCTGGGAAGGGGAGGAGAGCGTGTACTCCCATTTAGTTGTTAATGTTGTCCCAAAACATTCTGCCTCTCCCCAGGAGGAGGTAAGCACCGCCTGATAGTGGTCGCTTTTGCTTTCCTGATGGCCCATGTGCATTTGTTTCTAGAAGCATTGTAGGCCTGTCTGTCCGCAGCACGCCTATTTCAGTAGGCTAGGTGCCACAGGTTATCCCTGTGTTTGAGTAGTTGCAGCAGGGCACGGGTAATCCAGGGGCATTACTTAACTTTGGTCCAGACTGCTGTCATGGGGCAAAGATGTCGCAGGCATTGTTGAAGGTTTGGGTGAAGAAGGTGAGGAGTCAACATCTGGGCGTGGAGGTATGGGGAGCCTGTTAGTTTGGGCAAGATGTAGCTAAGGCCTTTAGTCTGCCAGGTCTGAGGCGCTCGGATTAAGAGTGGGATGAGCCGTGGTTTGGGAGTGGGGTGGCCCAGTGGAAAATGATGGGGGAGTGATCACTAATGGAGTCCGGAAGGACCTGGGTATCATGGATTTGTTGTGGGCGGTTGGTGATGACCACATCTAGCAGTGTGCTGGTACCTTTCTTTGTGTTAATTCTGGTGGGCTGGGAGACTAGTTGGGACATGTCAATGGCTGCAAAAGAGTCATGGAGTGGTGTTGATGGATGAGCTGAGCCAGTTAACATTCAGGTCTCCTACAAGGACTTGGTCAGCTGTGTGAGGTAGGGTTGGAAGATAATCAGTGGAGCGAAGCCAGTGCACTGTTTAGTTTTGGGGAATGTAAGCGGCAGTGGGATATGGGGACCCTGGAAGGTCGAGGAGTCGGTTGAGGTAAGGGCCTGTGCTTTGTAGGCGAGAACCTTGGGGCAGGGAGTGTCAGTCCAGTGAGGGATTCCCTGGTGTCTATCGCAAATACTGCAAATACCAACAAACCGTTTACAACGTAAACAAAGGGTTTACAACAGTAACGCCCACCCTGTAGAGACTGACAGGCATCAGGGGTGTGAATTGGGATTGTTGGCTGTAATGCTTCTCCATTCCACTCCCACCCCCACCCTGCAGCCAATGACAGGCATCGAGGTGTGCCTTGGGCTCTTCATCCCCAAAGTTCACCCCATTCTTCTATACTGCACCCATTTCAGTGTATTTCCTTATGGAATGGGGTGAGCGTAAGACCCAAAGACCCCAAGGCACACCACGACACTTGTCGGTGTCTGCAGGGTAGGTTGAGGAGAATGGCGTGAGTGTTACTGCTGATGACCCAAAGGCACACCTCAATGCCTATCAGTCTCTGCAGGGTGGGTGGTTGGCGCAGTTCCATACTTCATTGCCATCCCTATTATGCATCTCTAACTTTCACTTACCAATGCCAATGCCAGCAAGACAACATTCGCATTGACAAATGCTTGTTTATGGGTTTCTTGTGATGGTCATGGCCAGCTGGGCCTGGAACAATATAAGGTAAGTACATTTTTTTTTATTTTCTTTTGGTGGGTTGGGGGCTGGCGAAGGGCTTTGATTGAAACTCGCCACATTAAAAGTTAATGTTTTCTATTCCTCTTGCTTAGCATTTCAAGTACTTGTCAGAAAACATCCCAGCAGAAACCTGAACTTGCAGCAACTACTACCTTTCCTTCCTACAGCTCAGTACTACCACATCCACGACTTAGTTCACGATCAGACTTAACAGTGCCAGGCCCTGATGAACCTGCCTCTGTCATTATCATCACAATTTCCATTGCTAACATTTGAGTCACACAAGCAATAGTGTTCTTGGCAGCAATGCCACAGCAAGAAATTGCTTTCCATGACCATCTCTTGGTGGACATTTTTAAGATTACACAGACAGTCAACAAGAAAAGAAACACGTGTAACACAAAAGTGAATTTGTCTGGTCTTATCTGTTGCTGTAACAAATGCAAGAGAACAATGTCAAAAACACTGCACTATGTACTTTTATTATGACTATTTACGTTATTTTAAATGCTGTAATATGCACTCAGAGTGTTCATGGTACTGTTGTGAAACACACAGTAGTGGTAAGTGACAGCAATTTCAGCAAACTTAACAGAATTAACAGCAACATTATATATCTTCATTTTTGGTCGATAGAAACCAAAAACAACAACAGTGACTTCAAGATGGAGCCGCGACAGGCACAGCAAGATACCAGACATTAACAAATCTTCAGAAATCATGAAGTGGAATACCAATACCTTACTTTACTGGGGGATTACAGCAGTACCTAAACAGTCACAGAAGCAGAGAAAGTAACACAGACAGGATGAAAATTCAGAGTACTGCTATTATGGTGGCCCAATAAAATGCATATGATTTGAATGCACACACACACAGACTAAAGATCATGGGCAGGAATTCAAAAGTTTCAAAGTCCCACCGCAACTGCTGTTGTGGACTGTAAATGCCCTCAGCTGTGGCGGTTGTGATTCATAGCTTGCATTGATTAGGAAGGTGTTATGGCTACTTCCACTAGCTTGTGGCCCATTCCTGCAGCTGTGCCCATCACCTGATGCACACCATCCACAAGTGGCCATAACTGTGGGCCAGGCGTAATCCGGCTCCACCTTTGAATACCCGCTGTTGCGGTAACCTGCGGCTCCACAAGTGGCAACCCACTGGCGCAGTGGTTTACCAGCAGCTGCAGGTCTTCGAAGCTTTGTGAATCCTGCCCCATGTGTAGAAACTGTAACTGTTCAGTATTAAACTTACAACACAGTCTTTAAACAGACTGAAAAAATACACAGCAAACAGCAAAACCTGATAAAAATGAATAGAAGTATTACTGTGTGTACTGGAACACTAATACTAAAACACTAAGCCAACAACACTTGGAAAGACTGCCTTTATCACTGTGGTCTGTGAATCTTCCTCCTACACCAGAGATCCACCCCTCGAAGCACACTTCTACAGTGTTTCTCAGTACGGACACTGAATCAACTAAATTAACATTCAATATTCACAAAACATCAATAAATGCTCGATGATATAACAACATAAAGGTTTACTACAATCGATCTATTAAATTTTCCCTTATATTTGTGGCAAAATGGCATTTTAAAGATTTTAGAGGGTTTGAATCTCAAACCTCTGAAAGTAAATTGCCTCCAGCTTTTCACTACACACACTATGATGAACTGAGGAGGTGCATGCAATATAGAGCCCATGTGACCTTACATCCCATGAATCACTGCAAAATTAATCTTAAACTGCAAAATACAAGGCAAAGTAACACAAAGTCCATAGAGAACAATGGGAACTTTGCAATACTTTGAGATCAATCAATCAAGCAATCTTTATTTATCCAGGTGATCATCACTGAGCAATGTTCATTTACAAGATGGACCTGGGTGGAACACGTAGATATAATAACAGTAGGCAGTACATTTATATACAGTCAGAGCAAATAGGTAAAATTACTTAATATAGGCACCCCAAAAACAAGTTCCCATAAGAACTTGTACAGTTCAAAACAATAGTTAAAACATAGACAACATATACATATATACAATATGAGTGCAGTCAAAATAAGCATACTGTAGTTAGATACTATTGTAGACTATAGTGGACTGAGTAACAACTTGGCCAGCAGAGAAGGTCGGCATAGAGGGGTGGTTGGGGGGGACAGAGGACTAATAAAGATACAAGAGGAGAAACAAATAGGGTGGGGAGGGGGATTGGACAGGGAATGATGGAAAGGAACCGAAGGGGGATAAAGGGAATGCAGAGACAGGGAAGGTGAAGGAGATAGGCCTCAACCAAGGGTACGAGGAACTCCTATCCTGAAGACAAGGACTGAAATTAAGATAGGGATAGCAATAGTAAAGAAGGATGGGATGCAAGGGAGATGATGGGACAGTTAGGCTTGAGAGAGAGAGAGGAACAGGACTCAAGATACCTAAGCCTTATATACAGATCTGGGCAGAATGGGGAACCATAGCAGGCACTGATGAAGATCCTGGATGGGTAAGCAGTTGCATACTTCTTTGACTGAGGCGGAATATAGTGTCTTGAAGGCAGACAGGCAAACAGGGATGCTCAATTTGAGAGTTTTGCAGATTGTTCCATAGAAAGGCAGAGCAAAACCTATGGCTGCTCTACTAGCAATTAGTATAAGTATTTTGAGTGAGATAAATTAGTAACTCTTAGAGTATAGTTACCTATTGCACTTAGCGGAAGGTGGCTAGAAATATAATGTGGCAGTGTTTTGGAGATAGCTCTGAAGGTCCAGAGTGCAGCATTTCTATGTCACCTGAACTTGAGAGAGATCCACCCCACAGCTGCATACAGGGAGCAGTGATGTGGCAAAGTGAAGTCCTGTTATAAACCTTAAGGCTCTGTGGTAGAACGTGTCCAGTTTTGCCAAGGAAGAGATGGGACACTGGCAGTATAGGAAGTCAGAGTAATCTACCAACGACAGAAATGTTGATTGGACCAGCCGCAGCTTAGCATCTCTGGTAAGAAATTGGTTAATTCTAAAGAAAAGGCCCAATCTCTGCCTTAGTTTTTTAGCAGGTCCTCAACATGTTCCGTGAAGGAAAGTCTGTGGTCTAGCCACACTCCCAGGTACTTGAATTTTGTGACAAATTCCAATTTTTCTCCTAGAATTGTAGTAAGCTGGGAACTGATCCAGTGGTTGCCAGGTTTGCTGAATGGATAAATGGGGAAAAACGCAGCTTTTGTTTTTTGGCATTGAGAGCTTTTGTGTAGCAGTTGGCGCTGCAGTAGATTAAATTCAGATTGGAGGTCTCCACAGGCAACTTCAGGCATTAGGCGGCAAGTAAAGTACTGTATCATCAGTGAACAGATGAATATTGAGCCTTGTTTATACAATTGTCAATATTGTTAATGTAGATTGCGAACATAAGGGGACCTAATATAGATCCTCAGAACTCATTTGAAGAGACTTGAGGGTGATAGTTCACCTTCGGTTTTAACCTGCTGAAGGCATGCTGTTAGATAGTCAGCAAACCATCGGAGTGATGAAGAGTCCAGGCCAATAGTCCGCAGGGAGGAAAGAAGCAGGCTATGATCAGCAGTGTCGAAGGCCTTACTTAGATCCAGAAACATGGCACAGACAAAGTTCCTGCTATCCAGATCACACTGCCAATCGTTAGTCATTTTGGCAAGAACTGTAATAGTGCTATGTTTAGCTTTGAACCCAGACTGCAAGGATTTAGTAGATTCCAGTTTCAAGGTAAGTTCTCAACTGCGGGTTCACAATTTCTCCAATAATTTAGACAATATTGGAAGAAGGAGATCGGCCTGTAGTTTTTGAGATCACAGGTAACCTGATTTGAACAGGAGAATGACATGCACTGTTTTCCATACAGGTGGCAGAATACCCTGAGATGATGCTAAGTTAAATGGGTGAGTAATAGACGGCTAGTACACGATCGCAATCTTTATGAAGTATGGATCTAGGGTGTCAGCGCAGCAATTTTCTGGTATCCGGTTGTAACAGAAGATCCTCCACCTCTTTCAGTGAAGCAGGTTGAAGGGAGAATGTTGAGATAGCAGCAGAGATTCAGGATAATGGGTGCCGTCCTGAGGCGCATGAGCATGCAGGGGAATTGTCAAATGCTAGCCTGCAGCAGCAAAGTGATTATTAAAGGATTTAAGATCTCAGTTTATCACTCATAGTTGTATTCCCAGAGTTAATCTTTGACCGAAGGAATTTCCAGAGAGTGGCCCAACAGGTCCTTAATAGTTTTCAAAATGAGCTGAGCTCCTGGCAGCAGAGTCAAATTCAGAGCAGAAAAAGGTAGTCTTCGACTCTCTGACCATTTTTATGCAAAAATTTTGTGCCCTCTAAACTGACTCCAAGCCATGGGGTGTTGAATCAACATGCTTTTTCCAAAGCTTATCCTTTCTATCAACATAGTTTTGAGTTCTGAGGAGAACCATCTACAGGATTTAATCCTTATGCGGATTTTAGCCAGAGGTGCATCTTGTTAAGGGCCCCTGACAAGATGTTGTGGAAGATGTTGTATGTGGTGTTAACTGTTCTTGCCAGATAGAAGTCATGCCAGCGTAGAAAGTGTTTTAGCTTGTCAAGATAAGAGGATAGGTCAAAGTTGCATTTAGACCTCTTCACAGAGAACTTTGTTGTAGATGGAGTTTATTGACTGACCTCACTCCAGCAATCGCGTAGTCATTCACTTCACTTTGCAGTGTTACGTGAAAATCGGGTTATATCAGAAATACTACCGTAGTGGATGTTTAGGCACTTCATCCACCACTAACAGAGAGGGTTCAGAGAAGGAACAAGATGGTGCAGGGTATGCAGGGTTGACATACAAGCAGAAGTGGAACTAGATCTGCACATGTTGAAGACCATAAGTGAAAGAGGGGATATAGTTGAAACTTTTAAGTATGTGAAAGGGATCAACAAAGTAAGGAAGGGTGTTTACTTAAAAGAAGGAGGGGCTAGAACTAAAGGGCATAATCTCAGACTGCAGGGAGGAAAATACAGAAGCAATGTGAAGGGGTGATTCTTCACAGAGATAGTGGTGGAGGCCTGGAACAGACTACCAGAAGAGGTGGTGGGGCTGAAATGGTGGGAAGGATTCAAGAGGGCACAGGATAGACATATGGAGCTGAATAGTGGGGATAGGATGGGGGCCAGCAGAAGGAGGGATGACTATTAAGGTAAGGGGCAGGCTAGATGGACTGGTGTGTGTCCTTTTTGCATCAGGTGTCTATGAGTCTATGATTCTGAGTCCAATGTAACGGGTGTCTGGAATTTAGGTGTGTGTGGCACTCAGTGCCTTCGTACTGACCCTTTTCCCCACTAATTCGCTTTGACATAGCTGACAAACAGCAACCATTTCACCAGTTTGATCCATTTTTCAGACTAGGGATGTTGAACCCATTGGTTTGACATGATGGTGGAAGTGAGGCAGGAGGGTGGAAATGGATTTTTGGGGATGATTCGCACTTCAACACTAGGAGACTAATGTGATGAGTTCAGCACTGAGTACGAGGAGCAATTGTTGTAGTTGGGTGATTTGGGTAGTTCTGTGACAGACTGGTGTACAAACATAGAAACACAGAATTTATCAGCAGATAAGGACCACTTGGGCCACCTAGCCTTCACAGTTTTCCTGCTTATACTATCACTGCAGAACCTACCTGATCTCCCGATACCCCTCCCCACCACTGTTTTCACCCTCATCATCTCTACTGGATGAGTGTTACAGGCAGCCACCCTCTTTCAGTGAAATACTTCCTGACATCCTTCCTTAATTCCTCCTTCTATTTTCGCTGCATGTCCCTTGTTCTCATGCACCTTCTCCTCTGAAAATACTCCCTCTCCTACCTTGTTCACCCCTGTGAGGTATTCATAAGTCTGTATCATTTTTCCGTCCCTCCTCTCTTTCAGGTGTACAAATTGAGATCCCTCAGTCTCTCCTCATAGGACTTTGATTGCAGCCTGCATGTACTGTACCCATCTCAGCTTACTCACACATGGAATGGGGTGAGCGTAAAGATGACAACCCCAAAGTGTACACCCCACCCTGTTGCTGCCTGCAGGGTGGGGTGTGGTGGGTTGGAAACCCTAATGCCACATTTCCTACTTTTGTCACTTTAACTCTAGCTAGTGCATTAACATTTTTTTTTTTGCAATGGATAATCCAGTTGACCACCTAATACCAAAATGGGAACGGTAATTGAATACTAACATTTCCATAAATTAATGTACTGAATGTTGGGCAATAATACACTAAAATCTTGTAGAGAGTCTAAAGAGTACAGTTTGCACAGACTTGATATTATTTATTTAAGTTTAGGGTTAATACCTTTGAGCCAAGGGCTCGTTTACAAAGGTTCCAAGTCAATCAATACAGTCCAATACAAGACATAGCATAACATGACATGGCGTGACATGACATGACATTGCTTAACAGAGGTTACATACTACACACAGGTGATGTTGTAACAGCAAATGGGTAAATATTTACAGCATGGAAGTGCTAACAGTGTCATCACTCATTGAGTAAGGAACAGTGCTTTAAGAGATAAATAACCAGATCATGAAGGAGTCTAAAGGGAGACTAACTCATTTCAAAATAGTCCACAGATGGTACTATACACCTTGTAGAGTGGCTGAGCCTGGTCGTACAGATAATGAAGAGTGCTGGAGAAGCCTCTTGGAGAAGGTTCATTGTCCCACATTTGATGGTCCTGTAAGAAGATTAAACTATTCTGGAATGTGATATCAGGTGCTCTGAAATGTTCTTCTAAACTCATGATTCTGGGTATCACATCAGACCTTCTGGAACTGGTAGCATGCCAAACTCCTGGTTACTGGTTGCATTGATCATAGCAAAAATTATAATCCTAAAACACTAGAAGCAAACAGTCTCACCACCTTCCTAGAATGGTTACAAGACACTGCCACAAGTGTTAGCTATGAGTGGTTAGCACATACAGTATCTTTAACAATAGGTTAGACAAAGTTTCAGATATCCGAGCAAGTATTTAAGCTTCAGATTTTGTTAATTACAATCATCATTACTGACATAGACTGTTAATATTTGAACAGTTATGGCTTCATATTTTAAATGTTTGGCTTATGCTTATGAAGAATATGTTTAATTGGATAAGTACTGGCTAAATTTGCTTACTTGCTTTATATTTCTGTAATTGTATTTTCTTATTTTGAAAACTTAATAAAATGTGCATTACAAAAAAATAAAAAGATATTAAAGAAGATAGGTCCCAATAATAGACCCTACCCTGCTGGTCATTCTCCTAGTCAGAGTAAATGCTGTTTACCACCACCCTCATCGCCTACCAAGCAAATAATTTCATACCCTGTTTACCACCTTGGGACCTACCCCCAAACTGCCCAGTTTCCTTATAAGTCTCCCTCTATGGTACAGTGTCAAAGGCCTTGATGAAGTCTGGAGGAGCAGCGCCACTGCCCCACCCTCCTCTATTTCTCTGGTCACCCAGTCAAAGAAATCAATCAGGTTTGTCTGACATGACCTCCCCTCATGAATCTATGCTGCCTTGGTCTTGTTACCCCTGGATTCAAGATACTGCACTAGCCTTTCCTTTAGAAGAGTCACCATTATTTGGACTAATGTCAGACTGATCAGCCCATAGTTGCCAGTCTCCTCTCTGCTGCTGCTTTTATGAAGCAGGACTACATCTGCCCTTCCCCAGTCCCTGGAACTTTCCTGTTTCCTGGGACATGTTGAATAGGAATGTCAGAGGTGCAGCCAGTATATCTCTGAGTTCCCTCAGCACCATGGTTTACCTGTGCAGTCCCATAGCTCTATCCATGTTCAGTTTGAGGTCCTTTTAGGACTTCTTCCTCTATGAATGGACTTGTGTCAACCCCTCCGCCCCAGTGTTTCTGCTGTTTTTATGTGGTCTGTCCCCTCCCTTTCCACTTTGAAGACTGAACAGAAATATCAGTTCAGGATATCAGCTATTTCCTGATCCCCTTCAACAATCCCCCAACGGTCCTTCTTAATATCACAATCTCTCCTTGCTTTCTTCTTATCATTCGTGTACCTTAAAAGTTCTTGTCCTTTTAATTACCCTTTATCTTTCATTTACTCAGTTTGCGCTTTTGCATCCCTCACTGTCTTCCCTGCTACTCTGATTTTCCTGGTACACCACCTAGCCTCTTCCTCTGCATCTCTTTGCACCTCCTGAATGCTACCTTTTAGCCTTTACCTTTGCAGCCACTTCCTTGAGGACCAGAGTGGTTTCTTTCTCAATTCTTTCTCACGTCTCTTGCACAAGGTTTGTACCCTTTGATAAGCCATCCTTTAATTTGCCCCACTCTTCATCCACCCCACTCAGGAAATGCCCCCACTAAATCATTTCTGAGGCATTCACCCATTTTTCAAATCTGCCCTCATGAACTCCAGGACCCTTGTCTTTGTGTGGTTTGCCTCTGCTGCAGTCTTTATGTTAAACCACACTGTCAGTTATCACTGGTCCTCAGGTGGCATCCCACCTTGATGTCTACAATACTGTTCCTGATTGTGAGCACCAGGTCCAGTATTGTCCCATCATGGTGGGCATCTTGACTAGCTGCCTGAGAAATGCCTTCTGCAGGAAGTCTAGATCTCCTGCTTCAGCCAAGGCCATGGCTGAGAGGATTTAATCTATATCCGGCAGACTGAAGTCTCCACCAGCAGCACCTTCCTTTTTCTGCAATTGTGATGATGGCTTCACCCATTGTCTTATCCATTTCCACCCCCTGTGTTGGAAGTCTGTACTGCATATCACCCAGTGCAAATGGTAGCTCTGGCTCCTGTCTCCAGGGTGATGCACAGTACCTCCAGCCTTCTCCCCAGTTCCATGCATTTCCATTGCCTAATACTCTCCCTTGCATACAACACCCCTCTCCTCCTTCTCCTCTCCCTATCCTTCCTGAACTCGAGTGTAGCCTGGTATGGCCATGTCCCAGTCTTGGCTACCTGTGCACCATGACTCAGTAATGGCCACAATATCCAGGTCTGCCTCTACCATTGATAGGCCTGTAGGTCTGAAATTTTATTGCCAAGACTCCTTGCATTTGCACAAGACCCTCCACCTTTTCCCACTCTACCTGCACCCAACTTCCTCCCCTTGTGCCCGTCTCATTTCACTTCTCTTTTGCAGCTTTTGTTCCTTCACCCTTGTCCTCTACTTCTCTTCTGTTCTCATTAACCTGCTCCTGGGGGACTTTCCTCCTCCTCAGATACTCCTTCCTACTGCTTCATAGAAACATGGAATTTGATGGCAGATAAGGACCGCTTGGCCCACCTAGTCTGCCCATTTCCTACCTAATGGATAAGCTGTAGATCCTAGTTAACCAACAGCTTACTTCCTCCTACCCCCACTAGGACTGCCCTTATGTCTGTCCCATGCATTCTTAGATTCCCCACTGTTCTTGACTCACAACCTCCTCGGGAGGCTGTTCCATGCATCCACAACCCTCTCTGTGAAAAAATACTTCCTCACATTACCTCTGAGCCATCCCCCTCTATCTTCAAATTGTGCCCCTTGTTCTTGCACATCTCTTTTCTGAAAGATGCTACCCTCTTGGACTTTGTTGTTTCCTTGAGGTACTTGAAAGTTTCTATCGTGTCCCCTCTCTCCCTTCTTTCCTCAAGGGTATACATATTAAGCACCTTTAGTCTTTCTTCATATGTCTTCTGGTGCAGACCCTGCACCATTTGATTGCCCTTCTCTGGACAGCCTCCACTCTGTCTACGTCTTTGCAGAGATGGGATCTCCAGAACTGCACACAGTACTCCAGATGGGGTCTCATCAACTGTCTGTGCGGAGGAATAACAACTTCCTGTTTTCTACTATTGATGCCTCTCCCTATGCATCCCAGTATCCCTCAGCTTTCCTTACTGCCTTCTCCATTGCTTGCCCACCTTTAGGTCATCTGATATAATTACCCCCAGGTCCCTTTCCATTTTACTGTTGTCAGTATCTCACCTCCCCATTGTGTACTCTTACCCTGGGTTTTTGTTTCCCATGTTCATTACCTTGCACTTCTTTGCATTGAATCTGAGCTGCCATACATTTGACCATTCCTCCAACTTTGCCAAGTCCTTCTCATCCTTTCCACTCCATCTTTTATTTCACCTTCCCATTCATTCGAGGTTGGAGCAATTTTGCCTCCTTTGTCTTTCTGCTACCCCTCAGCTAGTTTTAATGTTCATTAAAAGCAACATTTAAGCTATCCACTGAGGACTACAGTTCCCCTCTAGATGAATGCAAGCCATCACCTGTGTATAGGCAAAAGCAGGTCAGTCTGGCTTCCCAGTCACCACCAGATGAATAATATCACAGCTTCATAGCTCAGGATAAAATTCACTTTTAGTAGTAGAATACTAGCAGCAGCAGTAACTGAGATATAGGGCACCCTCCGTAACAGTCAAATATTTTGAGTGAATTTTATCCTGAGCTATGAAGCTGTGATATCATTTATCTGGTGGTGACTGGGAAGCGGACAGACCTCTTTTGCAAGTACTCCTTTCTGGCCCTGGTCTTGTGTGTTTTTGAAGCCATCTGGTTGTTTTTGTTTTGACCTGTGTACAGCCTTCATCCCTCCATGTTGGTCCCAGTCCCCAGCATGGCAGACCCCTCTTCTCTGTGCCATTCCTTCAACCATGATCTAAAGCTCCTGGTGCAGTGCCCTATCCCCTCAGCCGTAGACAGGTAGCACCTCAGCGAAAGCCACCAAGCATGCTACTTGCCATAGGCCACTCCCAGTTCCCTCAACTCTCTTTGCACAATCCCTTCCCTACCCTTGCTAGTTCATTAGTCCTCAGGTGGACAATGATGTCCAGCTCTCCTGCCCTGCTGCCCTTAGCAATCTATAGGATCCACTGCTCATCCTCTGAGTTATGTCACCTGGCAGGCAACTTTCCACCCTCTCATCCCTTCCTGTTCCCAAATCTACCCCTTACAATTCAGTCCCCCCTCAGAAACTGCTTCCTCACTTCTGGGGTTCTCTACCTCCCACCTTGGGGCTTTCCCTGTGGATGACCTCCACATCCTTCCTGCCACTACTTTGGTGTCTCCTTCTGGCAGTCCCATCCTGCCAGGACAGTGAAGGAATTCTGTAGTTGACAGGGTTGAGGAATGTGCCACTGACCTGCCACCCTCACACTCCCGGCCCACCACAGTCCAGTTTGTTATCCTTCTCCAGGTATTCTCAGGGGCATTGTTGGTAGACTCAGTGGCTTCTAGGTGGGGGGGATCCTCTGGATCCTAGCCAGCTCTACCCAGAGACCAGAAACCTCCTTCCTCAAGCCAGAGAGGTACATTTAGTTGAGGAACACCTCAAGTCTCCAGAATATCTCACAGAAAACTGCAACTCTGCATCCATTGCACTGCACCGCTCTCTTAACTGACTTTATGTATTGTTACCTAGTGCTAGCAACAGTGCTTTCCTCTATTGCCCCCTTCCTGTGTTTGGTTCTTTCCCACCTATGCCTTCTAACAGTATTTACTGTATCTAGAGATGTTGCAAAGTTTAATTTCAGCTGAAGTCACCATTCACCTTCACAGATTAGTTAGGCAAACCATAAAGGCAAAAGCAGAGGGAGGGTCGAAGCTGTAATCAAGTACAGCACTTACAGGAAGAGTAGATGGGCCTAGTGGTCCTTATCTGCTGACAATTTCTGTTACTATGCTTCTATGTAGTTTGCAAATGTTTGCCATATACTGGAAATTTGCCATTATAAACTATGCCTGGCAACTTTGCCTGTGAATTTTCCTTTGGGCTGCATTTGGGTGACATTTCTCAGAATGAGGCCATAGGTAATTAAAACAACAGCATCTCAAGGTCACCTAAAGAGCTTCTGTAGGTCACATGGTACATCTTTATACACTGAGTTTGCTTCATTTTGGTTTTGCAGTGTGGGTTAGTCAGTGAGGAGATAGGGAGACTGATAACTTTCAGAATTACCTAGAGAAAGAAATCTTATTTTTCAGTACTTTAACAGTTAATTGTTTGCTTCTTTTCTCATTCTTATTTAATTACTAGGATTTCCAAGACATATAGAGAGCCAATAGGCCATATTATATGTCTCCACATGTACGTTAGTCATACCAACTTAAGATTGTTATAGTATGTTCTGTCGAGACAATTTTTGAAAAAACTAACTAGTACATTCAACCACAGACTGGGGCAGTCTATTTAAGCAATATACCATGACAGAGAGTGGGCATATTGGGTGGTTTACCACGCCTGGTGTGGTTCGTTCACGGTGCAACCGGTGACTGAACAGCATCATCCTAATATCTCTACTCTCTTCATGCTATTACTATTATAATGTTCAACTTGCTTTTTGTTTTATAGTGATATAAAACTTTACAGTGGGTATACTGGAGGACTTATCACGGTCATGTGATGTGTTTTGACAAATGAAGTTACTGAATTTTCATACCCCATTGTATAATCCATATTAGAAGTGCTCTAATTGTAAAAAGTGGTCCTCTTGACTGTCTCCTCGTGTTCAACCATAATTTTTTTTGTTGTGTGACCACAGGTTATTCCTTGTGTTACTATATTGCAGATTAAATTCTTTGATACCGTGGGGGCTATGTGATAACTTGTAAAGTAACAACAAGTCTCCCTTTGCCTTGGTGCCTCTAATGAATGTAGTCAGACTCTTTTAATCTTGTATGATAGTCTAATGTTTTTAATCGGGGATATGTCTAGTTACTGTTCTCTGAACCTTCCAAAATCTTAATATCTTTTTTCAAATAGGGTGCCCAGAACTGTGAGCCATAATCCAAAATGGGTCACACATAGGTCTTATATAGGGGTAGAATGAGTTGTTCTGTTTTATTGACAAATGCACGCCTAATCCTAATGATAAAATTCTTTGACTTATTAGGAGTGCTTTAGTTTTGTTTCTGTAACAGGCAGCAGGAGGGTGATCTAGCAGCCCTCTCCACAGTGCTACAGAAGCCCCCAGTTCTGCAGTAGTTGCAGCTCCCCCACAGCACAGCACCAGCAGCAGCATGGTGGCAGTAGCACCACCACCACCACCCATTGACCCTGTTTCTCTACCTGCAACATCTGCCCTGTGTTCTCTCTGTGGTTGAGCCACCACCTGAATCCCAAGAGAAGAGGAGACCCTCCTGAGACCATCTGTCTCCTCCCATTGACAGCAGCACAAGTTCCTCTTCGGAGACCCTGTTATGTTACCATGTGGGAACAACTCCTGCCACCAGTGTATCCACAGCCATTGGGATGAGAGCGGTGTGGGTTATAGCTGCCATCAGCGGCAAAGTCTTTATAATAGTAAGCTACTCTAAGAACTTTTGGCTGCCAGTGTGGCGAAGAATGTCAGATATGGCACTTTGGCAACCAGAAAATCTACCCTTCTGGAGGAGCTGTTTCAATCTGCTTATAGGCCCTTCCACATTTCCAGCTCCATATACAGTATGACTAAATTATGTATGCCGGGAAACAATTAATAGGCATTCCAGTACTTTGCATGGTAAATGATGGAGTCTGTTTTTACAAGTCCCAGCTAACCATTACCTGGATCCCAACACAGCTCACACCTCAAGTTTCTTTTCACAGGAAATAACACTGTTGTGGAGGAGTCAGAAAATCACTTGCTTCTCTAACTATGGCTGAGGTACACGATTCCAAAGAGTACTGATCATGGAATCATTTGACACTGGGTGCCACTACTGGGAAGTTGATGTTGAAAAAGCGGTGTCTGTTATCTAGGCATACCAACTGCAGAAAGTGAGTGGAAGGTTATGCAGTGGTTAAACAAAAATACTTAGGTGGAGAAACTGTCATTTCTAGCAGTGAAACTCTCTATAATAATAGCATAGTGAAGAGAGGACAGAATTTGACAAATATTTTAAAAAGTGCTTGGAGTTTTCTTTGACTATGAGCAAGGGCAACTGTCTTTTCTAACCTTTGTACTGCTCCTCTTGTCTCTACCTCCCCAGCACCAACAAGCATGGATGTCACACAGATGTAGAAGAGAAAATTGGCCATCCTAATGCCTCTGCTACTGATGCCAACTACTCCTTTACTAGGAGGCAATATGGGCAGTGGGTTAAGGCTCTGAGCTGCAGATCCAGAGACCTGGGTTTGAATCCCACAGCCACCTAGGTGCATTTTGTGTAATCCTGAGCAAGTCACTTAACTTCCTTGTGCTCCCAGGTCCCATCTGAAACAAGCCGGCGTAGTGTGCTACTCGGGTTAAACAATGTTCCCTTTCCTTACTACAACTGTTTCAGCAGCAGCAGCAGACAAGACTTCCCTAGAGAATAGCATTGTGATTTGAAAAGTAAGAAATAAAAAGCAGTTTACTGAGCTAATAGTAGCTAGAAAATTGCCAAAACAGTTGTTGGTTTCTTTATTTATTGTTTTAGGGCTGCAGTGGGCATAGCCCTGCAGACCTCTTGCTATGAAAAGGACTCCCGCATTCCTTCCGACCAAACAACATGTTTGAGTTTCAACACAGTCACCTCCGCATCTGCGACACTCTGCTCACTGTCTCTATAGGCAGTTGCACTGCACTATTTTAAAATTATACATATCCCCCCACCCTCCTTCCTCTCAACACCAACCACCCCACGCCTTCCCAAAACATAATAGTTACACTGGAGGTGCCAATCCCCAGTGTCTCAATCTAAAATCCTCTTACAGACTCCCCGTCCACTACTGTGCTTGCGTGGTTATTTGTGTCTTTAAAAAAATGTATATTAATTCATTCCTCCCCACCTGACCCTCCATCTCAGCACCCACCCCCCACCACCCAGAACTGTAACAGTGGCACTAGGGGTGCCCAATCCCTCAGTGAAGGAATCCTCATAGTGTCCCAATCTACTGCACCCCCATCCACTACCGCTCATGCATAGATTATTTTACCTTTTATTTAAAATATATTATTGTTTCCTCCCCTACCCGACCCTCCCTCTCAGCACCCACCACCCATTTCCCAGAAATATAACAGTGGCACTGGGGTGCTCAATCCCACAGTACAGGAATCTTCATTTGTTTTGTTTTTTAGCCTGCAAAAAAACACAAAGATCCATGATGTCTTCTGCAGCCATTGCACTTCCACCCACGAACCCTCCCACTCAGCAACCCACCCCCCATACTCCCCAAGCCCTGCCTCATTGGGGTCCAATGCCATAATCCTCTTGACTGCAGACACATCTTCACTTTTCAAAGCCGGACCCCAAACTGAAGAAACAGGTACGTGGTTCAATGTATTTCAATGGATTTTAAACTTAGTGGCATAATTTGGGCATTTTCACATATTTTGGCTCACATTTTATACATGCCTTCTTTGGGACCTACTTAATGAACAATTGAACCCATCATTAGGCAGATCTGTCCCAAAAGGTGATTTAATGATCCTGCGTGAAATCACCTTTTGGGCAGCAACTAATGTTCTCTGCCCTTGTTCATGAGGTGGGGTCATAAGAAAGACTATGTTGAAATTTTGTTGTAAAAATTAGACAAACAACAGAAGTTATGAGCCTACATTGACTTTTAAGTGCAGGCTCATAACTTTGGTAATTTTCAATATTTCACCCCAAATTTTCAAATACATTTATTTATTTATTTATTTGATTTGGTAACCGGTAAGCCCACTGAGACCAGAGGTCCCTTTTCAGGGGCGACCGGAATTAGTTACAGAGAAAGACACATAATAGCATTCTTTACAGAAAAGACACATACTAGCATTCTTTACAGAAGTTACAATAATTACACAAGTATACATTAGCAACAGGTTACGGGTAGAAGTAGGTTAATGTTCTGGCCCTTTTAGCAGTACATGATGTCAGGTTACACTCAGTTTAGTAGGATTTGAGACAGTCACAAAAAATGACATATTAATGCATCCAGGAAGAAGGGAGGGTTCAAGGCAGTGTGAGCAGAACTGAGAAATGAGCTAGGTAACAGCCACAAAGGCTGAGATTGAGAAGATATATTTTGAGCCTGGACTTGAATTGGCTAATGGTGGATGAGCCAGTCAAGCTAGGCTGGAAAGGAGTTCCATAGGTGGAGGCAGAAAATTTGAGCGAGCGTCTGCTTTGGTTGGGCGAATCCAAGGGATGTCAAGGAGGTGATTTGCAGATGATCGTAGGGATCGGCATTGTATTTTGGTGGAGAGTAGTCCATTAAGATGGGAGGGGACCAAGGGTAGAGAACTTGAAGGCAAGGCAGCCGATGGGGTAGGCTAGTTTGTGCGAAGAGAGGGCCAGTTAAGTTCCTTAAGTGCCTCACAATGATGCCTCTCAAGGCGAGGAGTTTGTGTGATAAGCTAGCCACTCTGTTATAGAGGATGGTAAGTTTATTGAATTCTGTCTCTCCGAGTGACTGCAGTAGAGGAGCCCACTAGAATGGAGGGGAGAAGATTACAGCTGGCAATTGCTCGACGTGCAACACAGGATAGTGAGTTCCCAGATGATAGAGGAGGCCAAGTTTTTGGTGGTTGGACCTGGTTATGGAGTCGACATGGGGTCTGTAGGTCACCTCTTGGTCAAGATGGATCCCAAGGTATTTGAAACTGGTCGTGACCTCAACTTTTTTCCTTGGTTTGTGCTGATCTGAGCAGCTGACTTCTGTCAGAGCCAGACGCCTGGAGTCAAACAGAACGGCTTTGTTTTTTCCTCATTTAGCTTCAGGGAGTTTGTGGAGAACCAGGACTCAAGAATTGAGAGACTGTCCTGCAGTTTTGTGGTGATGACACTAGGTTGGGGGTCACTGCAGTATATGACAGTGTCATCCACATACAGAATGAGTTTGCTAAGGGGCAGTTTCCTCAATATTATTGAGGAAGAGTGAGAAAAGTAGGGGCCCAGGATTGAGCCCTGAGGCACTCTAGCAGTAGCGGCCTGGGTCCAGACTGTGTGCCCTTCCAGCGGACTTTTGGAAACGTTTATTAAGATAGCTCTCAACCAGAGAGAGAGTGGTCATCTAGGCCTAGGAGCTGGAGTTTAGAGAGGAGGAGATTATGATTGACAAGGTCAAAGGCCCTGAATAGGTCAATAAAGGGGCACCCATTAGGGAGCCTTGATCCATAGATGCAAGGATGTCAGCTGTGAGCTGGATGAGAGCAGTGTCTGTACCATGGCCCTTCCTAAACCCTGCTGCACATCAGCCATGAGGAGGTGCTGCCCAGGCAGACCTGTAGCTGGTTATAGACTAGTCTTTCCTGAATTTTTCCAAGGGGACTGAGAAGGAGATAGGTCTGTAGTTTCCCAATTTGTCATGGGGCCCACTTTTGAGATGGGGACGATGGTCTCACCTTCCACATTGTTGGGACTATTCCTTCCTGAAGTGACCTGTTTATGGGGAGGTGACAGGGTGGGGCGATTGCGGGCAGCATCCCTCAGTAGGCGGGGTTCAAGCCGGTCCACGGCCCAGGAGGAGAGTAGGATTAATTTTCGTGGAGAGGTAGTACCTCAGACTGATTGACCAGCCTTAGGTGGAATTGAGGTCATGGTGCACCATGTCACTTCATGAGAGGGACAGGCCTGAGGAGGGCAGGAGGGAGGCCCATTTGGGATAGAGAAGAAGGCACAGAAAACCTCAGCAACCTCGGATGGAACATTAGTCAGTGAGTCACCTATCAGGATAGAGTCCATTTGTTTACTTGTGGAACCCTTGAGGAGCACGTTTATGTGACCCCAGAATTTTTTGGGATCACGGGGTGCCTAGTTTGGAGGTCATTTAAGTACTGAGCTTTGGCCTGTTTTGAGGATTTTTACACAGATTTCTCAGCTCTCTGTACTTCTCCCAGTCTGCAGAGTTTCCAGAGGACTTGTAGGTACCCCATGCTCTGTCCCTGAGAAGCATGTTTTACTTGAGCTCAGGTTCAGCCATTTATGGCATTTGCCCTGTACTCTGACCTTTTTATCAGGCGTGCATATTAGATACAGACAAGAAGGCCTGATGAAATATCTAATAGCCTCTCAAGAGTGGGGAGAGAGACAATAGCAGCCCAGTCAGTTTTCCTCAGGTCAGAGCAGAAGTCAGCCACCCTAAACCTGCTGTAATTTCTCACTTCAATGACCTTAGCAGTGATTTTTGGAGGCTTATTGGACCAGATGCAGAATATAGATGAGTGGTCACTCAAAGAGTCAGCCATAATCCCTGCTAACAAAATCTATTGAGACAGGAGATGAGGATCCAGTCAATGAGAGAGTGGTTTCCAATCTTGGGGTTATGTCTTGTGGGAGGTCAATGACCTTGTAAATGGAGAGCCAAGTAGTGGATTTTTGTAAAGGAGGAGAGAAGGGATGGCCAGTGGAGATGGAAATCCCTAGGAGTATAGCCTCACCCATGGATTAGTCCTCAAGGTTATTTGTTAGGGATTCCAGAGAGGAGGCAGCGTTTTGTGGTGGGAGGTAAACACCCCTATGGTAAGGGGTTTGGTTTTACTGAGAAGTATTTTTACAAATAGTGTTTCAGCTAGAGAATCACTGTGAGAGGGAAATTCAGCTTTGAAGCATGGAGGGCAGTGCTGGCCGTGAGACAATTACCCTCCTCCCCTTTTAGCTACCCTGTCTTTTCTGAAGGTAAGGTAGCCCACTAGATCCACTTCATGGAGAGGATCTGTTGTTTAAACAAGGTTTCTGTTACGTAGATAGTATATCAGGCTTATAGAGTGGCGTCCATGCCTCGAGGTCATGGAATTTGCCTTTAGACTTCCAATGTTCATATGAGCAAGTTTGAGCCCATTTGAGGCAACCCGCAAGGGGTTAGAAGGTTGCTGAGGAGAGATTTGGGAGAAGGACCTGGATTAGGTTCTATATCCCCCAGGGCTAGAAGTGTCCTGCCCAGGTGATCAGGGTAAATAAGGAGGGGTAGGTCCACTGCCCATCACCCCCACTGGGGAGAGAGGCCAGGTACCCCACGGTGCCTCTGAGGTGGGTCCTGGCAGAACTAGGTTAAATGAAGCCAATATGAAGGGATCTTGTTGACCTTCATTGCTGGAAGGGTCCCCTTAAAGAAAACCACATCTACAAATAGCTTGGTTCAGGCTGGTGTAGCCAGTGGGAGTCAGTGGATTAGATATTCTTTAGCTAATACGGAGAAGTAGGGAGGAGATTAGGCAGCCACAGTATGTATTTTGGCGGAGATACTTCTCAAGGATAGTTATTGCCACAAAAATGACAGGGGATCCCTGGTGGAGAAGCTGTGAAGCTTACTGCTGGCAGAGTGAGCTACCTCCAATATGTAATCTTGAGTAAGGCTTCTCTAGGAAATAGTTGATTATCCCAGAAACGACAGGAAGCCCCTAGTGGTGAGATTGTATAGCTTGCAGATGGCAAAGTGAGCTGTTACTGCTGGCAGAGTGAGCCTACCAATATGTAATCTTGAGTAAAGGCTTCTCTAGGAAATAGTTGATTATCCCAGAAATGACAGGGAAGCCCCTAGTGGTGAGATTGTATAGCTTGCAGATGGCAAAGTGAGCTGATAGGTATTTTCAGCTCACATGACCATCAGTTGCCTATAAAGGGAGTGTCGACCAAGGGTGGTGGTAGAGGCGGTGGGGCAGCTGGCAAAGCAGTGAGGCAGATCCTTGGCTTTCAACAACATACGCAGCAGCCAAAAACAGCAGCCAACCCAGGGCGTGCCAGGAGGCGGCGGCAGGGCAGCTTTGTAGTGCTCAGGACTCGGTAAGCCCCTTAGCAAGATTTCAGTTTGCAAAACTCTCCATAGCCCCTCATTTTTTATCTGTAGCGAGAACATAGCCATAACTTTACATACACCTCATGTATGTGACAACTGTCATTTTCAACTCTGGCCCAAAATATGTTTGGTGTCTGAAGGTAGTTCACGTCCCTGCACGAAAACACCTTTTGGGCAGGAGTTGAACATTTATCTCTTCCCCTTCTTCATGGGCAGGGTCATAACAAAGCTATGTTGAAATTGGTGTACAAATATTATAAAATAACACATTTATGAGCCTATACTACATGCTGCTAATGTGGGCTTGTAACTTTGGTAATTTTCAATATTTTTACCCCAAATTTCTGCTACACAGCCCTATCGGTTCTATTGAAGTTTTTTTTTTTTTTGGGTTGTTAGAAGAAGGATTAACACTTACTGGTGAACAAGTGTTTTGTGAGGTTACATTGAAAAGCTTCTGTATGTCATATGGTACAAAGTAAGTCTGCTTCATTTTTAGTTTGCATGGTTAGTTGGTCGGTGGAGGAGTGCAGAAGTCTGATAGCTTTTATACATGTTTCTAAACTGAATCTTTATTTGTCACTATTTTCTCAGCTTTTGTATTCTTTTCCATTGCCTATCAATTCTTTACCTTCTTATTAGTAAATTGGTTGTATTTTCTGATCTTTGTTATTTTTAAGATCCATCAGCATTTACCAAATGTATATTTCTTTAAATGATTAAGGAACATTGTAATTTATTTTAATGTGACCTTAGCCATAAAGGAAGGAGGAGACTCTGTCACTTCATCTTGGATGAAATAAATGGTTTGGAGGTGTTGCAAGTAAATATATATTTCTTTAAATTATTATGAAAAATTATATAATTTATTTTAATCGACCATCGTTGTGACCATGTGTATGATGTGAGCATGGACATGAGCGCAGAGCATGTGTTCCATTAAAGCACAGATTCCCATATCACCATCTGCCTCCATTACCAGCTGGGACACAACAGGGGTGCCAATGGATGTCTGGGGATAATTTATGCACTGCAACAGTGGGTGAGTTGATGCAAGTAAATGTATATTTCTTTAAATGATTCAGTAAAATTCAATTTATTTAAATGTGACCGTGACTTTTAAGTTTTAATGTGACCCGTGACTGTAAAGGAAAGTGGCGGGCCTCTGCCACTGCATTTTAGATGCAACAGATGTGTTGGAGTCGATGCAAGTAAATGTGTATTTTATTTTAAATGATCATGGAAACTTATAATTTATTTTAATGTGACTGTATCTTTTAATGTGACCATGACCATGAAAGAAAGAGGAGACTCCCAAACAAGAAAAAATATATTCCAAATAAATATTACTACATAAGAGTGTTCCCTACTCTGAGTAAAATATTTCACTTAAACACATAAACTGTGCTATAGAAATAAATTAACAAATCACAGAGTGCAGACTTCTATTATTCCAATTAAAAGTTTGAGGTTAATTACAAATATATCTTTACATACACTATTACATTTAAACAAGAGCAGGAACAGTATGCTACGAAACAAGCATTGAACTTTCTAATGCTAATGGAAAACATTTATCATGCTGTTGAAATCTGACCCCAACTCAACTGAGCAGTTACAGTTATAAAAATGTACAACAAAATCAAACCCATTCATATGTAAATCACCGTAAGTTAGATCTGTATTCCAGAAAAGGGTCACATATTACATAAAATAACTCAGTCACTCAGTTTTGTTCAGAATCATAAAACTAATTATTTCATTATTCACCAAGGACCCTAAGGAGTCAAACCACTCCCTTAATGTGGGAGAGCTACTTTCTTCCACTGCTTTAGAATTAGTCTTTTAAATTCTAGAAACACAGATAAGATCCAGTCTTGGGTGTATCTATGCAAGGAAAAAATTAAGGTGGTATCTCCCAAGATAAATAATACATGCAAAATAGGAATATTGGCATTAAGTACTAACTGGCAGTGAAAGTGAATACTTTTCCATGTTTCTTTAATCTCAGAACAGTACTAAAATAGATGACTTAATTCTGCTTTTGGAGCTCCATATTTCCAGCAATTGTCCACTCTAGACAAACCCATTTTCTTAAGTTGTAAAAGGGAGCAGTAGAAATGATGAAGATTTTAAACTGAACTAACCTCCTCTGAACTTCCTTTTGGCTTCTATAGGCATTTTCCTAAGTCTGGACCAGGTTCTGCTTGATATTTGTTTCTTAAATCCTTTTCCACTTACAGTACATCTGGCTGAATCTGTTTAAACTATTGTCATAATCAGATAATTAAGCAATAATGCTGCGACCAGGTGCGTGTTGTGCTGGGATAACGTTATGCCTGGGGTGATTAGGCGCGAGGCCGCGGGGCGAGTGCGACTAATCACCCCAGAAGTGAAGTTATCCCAGCACAACACACACCCTGGAGTGCATTATTGCCATTATACAATGGCTCATTTGTAGAAAAATTATAAGAAAATGAGAAAATATGTTTAAATGCTTTTTCCCACATTTTTCTTAGGGTAGGTATGCATATTGAAAAAATAGACCACGTTTCCATTGTCTGCAGCAGGTGGCGCTGTTGCTATGTCTCTGTGCTGTATTTTGTTTTTAGGTTATGTCTTTGCCTATTTGCGTCTGAATAAGCCTCCCAGCATATTCATTTATTGTGCCCTGCCTTGTCAGCCTACCAGGTAAATTATTTAAACTATCTACTGTGCTGTTGTTTTTAGTTCTGTTTGTGTAAATACAATGTACTGACCAAAGCGGTTCCTAAGAGGGTCAGCTACTTGCTCAGCTTTTAAAATACTGCTCGCTCTGCTTCTGTCTGTGTATGGTTTTGAATGAGCAAGCCTGACTGAGCGGGAACTGAAAATAAGAGCCCTGTGCTGCATGTTTTAAGTTCACTCTTTTGTTCAGTGGAAAGGTGAGTAAAGACAGCTTAAGGAGAACCGGAAAATAGTAGGAATTGATTTAAAAGTTCTGATGGCTGGAGACACTTTTGTAAGGTGAGTGAGTTAAAATAGAGAAGAATGGATGGGCAACTATGCAGAACCAGTGTGTTCTGACACAGAGGGTTCTGATTCCCTATCACCTTAAGAGTGAAGCTTGAGAGGTCCATGGAACCAGAACCCCAGTAGCAAACTCACTGGTTTTGCATAAAGTTGTCCATCCACTATTTTACAGTGTATGATGTCCCCAAAAGAATTTATATATAGTTTAGCACTTTTATTTATTTATTTTTAATAGAAGAAGGAACTTTTGCTGCTGAGAATTTGAGCTGGTTGATAGGGTGAGTTGTGGTTGTTAATGACCAGACATCCCTACATTGGTATCTCACACTTCCATTGACTCACAATCAGGTTTGGGATGGATTTCTCGCTCAGCAAGAAGCCAGTGTGAGAATTGACTTTTATTTTGTGAGTAATATTAAATATCTGGTTGATCCTGCATTGCATTTTATGCAAGTGACATATCTGGTTGATCCTACCTTTTTATTGTATCTGGCTGACTCTCAGTGTCCATGATTTATGCAGGCGTCTGGTTGTGCCACCACCATGTTGTTTTATCTTGTTGATCCTGCGGTTTCTGTTGCGCATAATTTAAAATGTGTGTGGCTCATCTGCGTTCAAATCTACTAGAATGCTTGTTGTATCACAGAAAGATAGATTTGCATTCCATGACCTTTCAACTGTGGTCCAACAGCATTTTAGCAGAGATGGAAATCGGGTTGGAACAACGTTCCATCATACACTATAACAAATTGTATCATTCTGGATTGTCAGGAGGGTGTGATCAGTCCTTAGTATACTGTTTAGTAATGTATCTCAGATTTGTATCTGATTTCTAAATAGTGCCAACATTGAAACTTTTGTATATCATATTTCTCATTAAAAGTCTTCAAAGCACAATAAATAGTTTTGGCTAACAGGTCTCCAATTGCCTTGACTCCTTTTTACTCCACCCAATGTCTTCATATTTTTTGTCATTAAAAGTAAGGGATGGATTATTCCAGTGAGGCAAGAACTATAGAGGCAAGGACCTAGCATTTTGAAAGCAGAATATTTCTTATAAACTGGAGTTCCAACAACAGTCAAGGAAGGGTGATTAGATATACATTTTTGGAATAGGCATAAACAATCGGTCTTTTAACTTTAATGGTTTAACTAACCCACTTTCTATACTAGCCCATAAGGGGTACTATGATGTGTCTTAT
This sequence comes from Neoceratodus forsteri, assembly GCA_016271365.2. Classification (NCBI taxonomy): domain Eukaryota; kingdom Metazoa; phylum Chordata; order Ceratodontiformes; family Ceratodontidae; genus Neoceratodus; species Neoceratodus forsteri. Next base: position 56,203,131 of record CM028129.1, read on the forward strand.
GATCTAAACCATGTTGACGCTTGATTTAGTCAGAAGGCCCCAAAACATCCTGCCAAGAGGGAAGAGTGAATCCACCACATTGCCTGGGGCTTTCAATTTTCTAATAGTTAAATGTTGGGTTTTATTGTACCTAAAATGGAGGATGTTAATTTATCTAGTTTTTGAAACCATACCACCTTAATTAGGGTTGTAATATTGTTTAAGTCATAAAATACCTTAGAGCGTAATCATTTTGATCAAATTTATTTTGCCTCATAGAGTTAAGTGAAGCTTAAACCATTTCTCTAGATCTGCTGTCACTTCAGTCATGACAGAAGTTAGGTTGAAATTAGAGATTCTGTCAGTTGAATTAGATATCCTTATTCCTAAGTAGGTTATCCCATTTAGCCCTATGTAATTTTATGATCTCTGTTCAACCTGTCTTCTTCAAAATCTGATTTAGAAAGCATAATACCTTCTGATTTGGACCAGTTAATGAACAGACCAGGCAATGTTCCAAATTCCTGAAGTAATGGTTTTGGTTAACAAACTCATCTTATCTCTCTAATGAGGCAGGCAATGGTACCTCTGCTGGCAGCCTTGCTGCTAGGCACCTATTCCTAGTAGATCTTGATGCTTCATTGCTGGCCATAGATCAGAAACTCTTATCCTATCTCACTCCCTCCTTCTGCCCTGACATTCCCCCTGCCCTGCTGGCACATGGAGTGCACCCATCTGGGTATCACATCCTTTGCATTTTCTCAAAACAAGATAGGCACCGCCTTGGCTTCCTCCTCATCTACACCTCTGTCTCCCTTCCATCCTTGCCCAAAACTTACATTCTGTTTTTTTCCTGTTGCTACTAGAAGGTGACATTGAAAGTAATCCCGGCCTCACAACATCACCTTAAACTACTCAAATCCTACATGGAACTCCTCCACTGGGCTGAAGTTTGCACACATCAACCTATGTAGCCTAGCCTCTAAATTAATGGACCTTGAATCATGGGTCGCTCTCTACAAACCACATGTGCATAGCATCTCTGAGATGTGGCTAAACCCCATCTCCCAGACACTGCTTACTATCTCCCAGGGTACTCACTGCTGCTGCATGACAGGCCTGGCAGGAAAAGAGGCAGAGGGTGGCTCTCTACATCCATGAGCCTCCTCTGCAGCCCCATACTCACACTGACCCTAGCTGTCATAGTGAAATGGCTCCTAGTGGAGCTTACCATTGGCGCAGCAAAAAATATCTACATGGGATGCTGCTATAACCTTCCTTCAAGACAAACTGTGGTCTCTCTACCCACCTTGAGGGTGTGGGAGTCTCTCCACAAGGGACACCATCCTCCTTGGGATTTCAATCTGGACTGGCCTAGTGCTCCAGAGCCTGACTTCTCTAATCTACTAAAATTCCAAAACCTAGTCCAAATTATAACTATCCCCACTAGGCAAAACTCCTGCACTCAACACCATACACTACTTGACTGGGTGACCACAAATAGAAGCTAAGATTCTCTAGCAGAGATCCCATCGGATGCTCTGAGTGACCACTGCCCACCTGTTTGGTCTGGACACGAGACCAAGCACCCCCACAACTATTCTCCTTCTGCAGTTTCAACCACCTTGACATTCCCTCCCTCCTTGACAATGTACAGGCAATAAATTGGTCTATCTTATACACTATCTCAAATGTTTCTGAAGCAGAAAGTTTTTCACCACCGCCCTCTTCTGTATACAAAATCAGCATTTCCCCTGACTACCTGAAGAGTAAGGGAGGCTGCAGCCATTGGGTCACTAAAGACCTCTTAGCCATGATGAGGGAGAGATAATTTATGGTCAGCTTACAGAAGGCCCCTCCCTTGCCGGCTAGAACTTATATAGGTGCTTACAGAACAAATGTAAGCAAACTGCCCTCACTCTAAAGCATGCCTTCCTCCAGGGCAAACAAAGGGACAGTTTCAGCAATCTCGTCGTTTCTGGGGTGAGATCACCTCCTTGCTTAACTCTCAAGCCATGCAACCACGCCGAAGTTGGCAGGGCCTTCAATGAAAAGTTCATAGACCTGTCTGCCCTCCTAAATAAGATTCCATCCTGCAGACCACTAGCCCCTGACCTCATCCCCTCAGCATCCCCTGCCCCAACCCCTGGCCAACTATTAGTACCTTTTTCTACTTCCAGGCCGTCACCAATAAGGACACTGCCAAGCTACTGAAGAGCTTGCCCAACTGTGGTAGTCTGGGAAGTGATGGTCTCTTCCTGCTCTGCTCAAACTTGTATCACTGCCATCCTAAAATCACTCACTTCCCACTTTAGCTTAGCATTGGCCACCTCCTCAATACCCAATACCTGGAAACACACCAAGGTTTTCCTGATCTTCAAAACTGGTGACCCTCTATCCACTGACAACTATCAGCCTATATCCCTGCTCCCACACCTCAGTAAGCTCCTGGAGAGGATTGTTCACAGACAACTGGCCGATAACATCAACACCTACAACCTAATGTTCAGACTGTAACATGGTTTCCTTAAATGTTACTTAAGCCACCTCTGCTTTGACCTGTTCACCAACCACATGCGGAATATGGACCTTGGGAAAGCAACAGGTGCTGTCTTCATTGACCTGTCTAAAGTGTTCAACTTGGTTGACCATACTCTTCTGCTTTCCTCCCTCAGAAACCTTGGACTCTCCTCTGGGGTAACATGGTGGTTCCAGGTTACCTCTCTGACAGGTCGCAGTCTGCAAGTATACAGTCCTCCTCCTCCCCACACTCCCAGTCACCACTGGTGTGCCTCAGGGCTCCATCCTTGGACCTTTACTTTTCTCCTGTTTTTAACTCCCTCCTTTGACTGCCTCGATGCGACACTCTACTATGTGCAGATGACCTTGTCCTTTTCTCCAGTGACAAGGCTCTTGAAAACATATCCACATCTTTATCCAGTAACTACACTGCTATCCACACCTGGTTTCAATCCCACCACCTACTTGTTAATGCCAAAAACTAAATCCATGCTGTTTGCATCTAAACCTTTCTCTCTAAGGTTGTCAAGACAGGCGCTCTCTCAATTACTTCACTGGATAGCATCATACTTGACTATGTAGAAACTTTCAAATACCTGGGGTAATCCTTGACATATCACTATCTTATAATGATCATATTACGTCTGTTATCCATTGTGTTAACCAGAAACTTGATGCAGCTTACCAGGTCAGGCCGTTCCTGACTAGGGAAGTCCTTGCAGCCATTGCCCAAGGCAATTTACTACCTATCCTGGACTACTGCCCCCATTTCCCATGAGCATCCTCAGCCATGCATGCGCCTCTCCTCGACGTACAATATCTGTCTGTTTGCCCTACTAACCCTTACTTTACCCACCACTGTCACCTTTACAATCCCTAGGCTGGTTATCACTCCACCACAGGTTTAACTATGCACTTGACTGCATCCCAGACAATGCCATCAGGCATGGTGAAGCCTCCCATACATGTCCTCCTCAAGTGCAGAGCACCTCGAGATGCTTGCATGCATCCATGGTCCTCCCTTGAAAATCCCTAAAGTCTCCACCACTATGAGGGCAAAAGCGTTATCCATAGCTGCTCCTACCCTTGGAACAGTCTTCCTGTGCCATCCGCTCTCAGGAAACTCATGCTACTTTCAAGGTTCATCTCAAATCCTGGCTGTTTGATGAGGCCAAATGCCAGTGCTCACCTGGCTAATCCGCCTCCTCTTCCCTCTACCTCCGGTATTCCCAGTCCATACATGCTCATGTACCCGACTGTTTTGTTTGTGTCTCTAAAGTCCTGCATCTATTTATTACTCGTCACCTATTCTGCTATTTGATGCACAGCTAGTTTCTGGAGTATCCTGATTCAACGATTTTTGCACTGTTATTTAACTATCGTCTCCTATATGCTTGCTACTATGTAACCTGCTTAGTGGCCTCTCAGTCGCTGCTACTGCATATTCATTTTGTACACCCCTGATGTCTGTATATTCACTGCTTGTATTTGTTGTACTATATGCTTGTACTGCTACCTTTGTGGCCGGTCGTGCTGAAAACAGTCCCAGGATCGGTACACTTACCTGGTTACCAAAGACTTAAATGAATAAATAAAAATAAAAATGTCATCTGCAAAAGCAAAGACTGTATTGGAATAATTTCCACTTGTACATCATGAATTGTTTCAGAGTTCATGATTCTTCCGATCAAGGGTTCGAGAGATAATACAAATAATGAGGAAATAGAGAACACCCCTGCCTTGTACCTCTGTAAAGGTGAGACAGGATCAGAAATGATACTATTTGTAATAATGGAAACCCTAGATTCTCACATGATTGAGATCCATTTCCTCAGGGTATGCCCAAAATTATATGTAATTAAAGCTCTATCTAAAAAAAAAACATTCTAGGGATTCAAAGGCTTTCTGTATGTCTAAGGAAATTGCTAGAATATGAAAATGCTGCTATTGGTGTCATTGGGCAGCCCAGATCATAGAGAATAGTCTGCATAAGTTGTCTGCCTGTCTTCCTTCATAAATCCTACCTGCTGTTTCCCAACCAGAGCTTGTAAATCGTACCATTCTTTTAGGATGTTTGTTTATTTATTTATCAGAGTTTAGGATTACAATTACCTTTGAGCCAAGGCTCTTTTACAAAGGTTCCACATCAAGATGAGAACAAACAAGCAGGACATTGATTATTACAGGATAACAGGTTACAGTTGTTTATTATCACATGAGTACATACAGATTAGAGGTACAAGGGGCATGCAGAGGACAGGGATAACATTGATAATGAGAACTTGGTGAGATGTGAGAACAGGATGCTGCCAGAGGCAATTGTCAAAACATACAGGAAGTGCAAGTGGAAAGTGCAAGGAGGAGGAGGGGGAAGGTAGAGGGGAGAGTAAGGGGGTGGATGAGAAGGGACAAGTGCCAAAAAGGAACAGCAGGTTAGAGAAGACAGTTGCATGTGCTAGAGGCAGAGAGGAATAGATGGAGGTTAGATTTGAATAGGCCTAAGCTTAGGTAGGGAGGAGATATCCCTGGTGAGACCATTTAGCCAGCTGGGAGCTCTGCAGGCAAAGGATCTTTGTCCTTGTGAGGTCCGGCATCTTGGAATATGCAGTAATTGAGATTTAGGGCCCCTGGTGGCGGGGATTCTGTGCAGGTTGTAGCAGAGCTTGAACTCGGGAGGCAAGCCCATCAATGTTTTTAGCCATTATGCATGTTAGATACTTGATGCGGCTTGAGAGTTGAAGCCAACCAGTTTGGGCGTAAGGTCATGTATGGGTGAGACGATGGGATCCAGTGATGAGTCGGGAAGCTTTGTTCAAACCATAGATATGCACTTGAGGGTGGTGGTGGAAGCAGAACTATACAGGATGATAGTCAATAGTTGAGATCACTGAGCTCTGAACTGCAATCCTTTAGGCTTCCGGAGTTAGGCATTACCTATGCCTGTAAAGCAGGCCAATATGTGTGTTAGTCACTTTGGCAACATTGTCAATGTGGAGTCCCATAGGATAGACAACTGTCAAGAGTGATTCCAAGGTATTTGAAGGTTTGCACTTGTTCTAAGATTGCACCTAGGCAGTTTGCAATAGTGAGGGTGGTGGTCCCGGTGCTTGTTTTGTGAGCTGCAGAAGAGCATGGACTTTGTTTTTTTTATAGCTAAGGACAAATTTGTGTTTACTGATCCAGTTTTCAACTGAGAAGAAGCCATTCTGTAGTTTGCTTTGCAGAAAGGTGGGGTGCTTGTGAGTGGAGTGGATGACAGCGTCATCAGCGTATAGGAGGAGTTGCTCTGGATAGGATAGTGGAAAACTATGTAGGAAGATGCTGAAGAGAAGGGGCCAAGGACTGACCCTTGTGGCACTCCAGAGCACACTGGTCTGGCATCAGAGAGAAAGTCAGCTATTTTCACTCTTTGTGAGCGGTTTTCAGGTAGCTCTTAAACCAGGATATAGATTCAGGGGACAGTCTGGTATTTAGCAGCTGAGAGAGTAGTAGATGATGATGGATGATATGAATGCCTTTGTCAGATCAATGAAGACTGCCCTGTAAGAAGGTTATTGTCCAAGAACTATGGATTGCACCAGTGGATTCAAGGAGGGCTGAGGTGGTACTGTGACCTTTTCTAAAGCTGTGCTGTTGAGTACACAGGACATTGTATTTATTAAGGTATTCTGTAAGCTGGTCCGATACTATCGAGCTATAGCCTTGGAAGCGGGGTAGTATGGAGATGGGCAGATAGTTCACCAGGAGGCCCTGTCCCGCTCTTGTGGACCGGTGTGACAGAGGCAGATTTCCATCTGTCAGGAAACTGGCGAGATAGAGGGAGAGGTTGAAGATTTTTGTTAATGGTAGGGGCACCTCGTCAAGGGTGAGGGCAAGCAGCTTGAGGTCAAGGAGTCCCCACTTGACCTGGACCTAGCAATAGCTTTACTGATGTAGTTGTGAGCTTTGTATGGTTTGACTGATTTGAAGTAGAAAGGAGGCTGGTTTGGAGAGAGGTGGATTTGAGGGAGAGTTTGGGGTCAGCTTCATTGAAATAGTCAGGTGGGAGAACAGAGCTGAGGTCAATGAAAGCTGAGATGAATGAATTTGCTATATGGTAGTTGGGTCCAGTGTTGTGATACCATCTGTAACTAGCATAGTGGGTGAGACTTTGTCTGTTTTCCGGTAATTTCTTTAATATTGTTCCAAAATGAATTCCCCTTGCCCCAAGTGTTTTCAGGGCATCTTTTTCAGGGCATCCTTTATCACCATCGTTACGGTTCATTACAACTCCCCTTACCGTTCGCTCCACTGACTTATATGCAGCTGTTGGTTGGACATCCCTTACTACTAGATGCCTGCTCCATGCTGGGCTATGGACTCTTAAACTGCTCCTGCAGAAATTGCCAAGCTATCTCTCTTCCCTTATTAGTATCTCACATAGTGCATACTCATTAAGAAAATCTGACTTTATTATGCTTGACATACCAAGGGCGGACTTCCTTTGGTAAGCGTGCTATTGCATATGCCTCCATTTGGAACCAATTACAAACCATACTGAAACTAACTAGCACAGTTTCAATAAACTTCTACAAGTTCAGCCAAAATAAAAGACACCTGTAACTGTCATTAAGTCTCTTCCTTCCCCATGTGTGCTATATTTATCCACTGGTAAGGTATAATTGATTTGTCATATTAACTGCTTTCCCTTCCCTTCTGCTCCTGGCTTTATCTTTGCTTACGCTCCACTGCTACTCTATCAAATCACTCCCCCAATATCAGTTGTAGACTGTTGTTTGTTCTAGCTGCCAAAATACTGTATATGTATTGCACACCAGTCATCATGTTTCATTTATCAGTATGCAACCTGTAAAGTAGCTTCCCTGTCTCATATCAATGTTTACCACCTGCGGTCACCTATGTGGTACCCTTGTATGTATATCCAGCCTGTATCATGTAACGTGCATTTCATGTATATACTGTTATTACCTATCTGTGTTTGTACTTTAAGTGTTTATGTCACAGGACCTCCTTGTGAATGAGCTTGTTCAATGGAGTTTTCCTGCAATAAACTTGAACTTGAACTTGTCTGCTGGCAGACTAATTTTGTGCAGTTATTACAAGCTTATTTATAATTCTGTATGTCAATTTGCTTTCCAGTTTCCGAGCCCGTATCAGAGATGGTCCCTGGATTTTAGTTGTGCTAGTAGTTCAGAGGAGAGCCAGGGTTGCACAGGCCTTTGACTTTCCGCTTTTAAAAGGGGCATGAGAGTCACAGGCAACATTAAAGTTTTGATGAAGAGGCCAAGGAAGTGTTGCCATCTGGAGCGTGGGACGACTGGGGACCAATCTTGCAGTCTTAGGCAGGATTTTAGGTGTTTCAACTGCCCACATGGAAGGACTCTGCTGTTGATTAATTTTGGTGTCATGGTAAATTTATTTTTCCAGATGCAGATTACAGGGGAATGGTCACTTAGAGTGTCAGGAAGGACAGAGGCGTTTGAGATCGCGGGATGGGTGACTGGTCAATATCCAGTCAGGAGAGTACATTTGCCTGTTTTGTAATGTTGCTTCCATTGGCTGCTGCCGGCTGCAAATCTTCACTGATTTGGTCTCCTGCTTTCCGCTCAGCCTCTAATTGTCCTTTTAAACTCTCTACCTTAAACTGATATTCTGGGCTTATGTGCCCATAGGATTATCTGACTGCCGCAAATTTGTGCACCACCTCCTCCCCCTCCTCGCACCTTAATTAAATAGGCTGTAGCTCCACCCACTCTCACTTAGGCACTGCCCTAACTATTCCTTATTTGATCTTCTAATACTTGGACCTCCTCTCTCTGCTACCTGCCCTCCACTCCTTAGCACCTCCTCTCTCTCCAGTACCTCATGCTCTCTTAGCTGCGCCTTAGTGCTCCTTCCTCTCCTCATCCCTCCACCCTTCTCCCTTCTCTTAGCCCACCACTCGCCCACCACTGCCCACCACCTCATCCAAGTCTTACTCTCTCCCTTTTCTCCTTGGTTATTCACACTCATCACTACTGAGCACAATGACTTGGTACTTTCTACCTCTCTCTATGTTTATCTTTTCTCTAAGATACCCCTGTGCTGCTTGCCCGGTGCCTGTCTCCCGCTCACCCTTTGAACTACCAATTGACCATATCTACTTAAACACAGGTACTCTTCCCTCAGGACTGGTCTCCCATTTTCAATCACCACCATGAATGGATGGCAGCACTACTGGTTCCACAGTAGGGTGCCATATGTCCGATGTTCTTACTCACACCTCTGGCTCAAATGACCTCTCTGGGACCTTAGACAACCTCCTTTCCCTCATTCCCGCGGGACAGGCATACAAATCCACCCTCAAGCTACTACGCTGGTGCACTCTGAAGCTCCTGCTCCTTCTGCTGTTGCTATCTGGGAATATCTACCCCAACCCAAGCCCAAAACCCCTTGCACAGACTACAAACTGAGTCACTCTGGGACACTCACCCTCATAATTCTCAACGTCTGTAGCCTCCTACCCAAACTCAATGCCTTGAAAATATTCTCTAACTAATACAATCGAGATATTATTGCAGTTGTCGAAACCTGGCTTTCACCCAAAATCCCTGATATGGCAATGCACTGCCAGGCTACAAAGTTTTCAGACTTGACAGGAGTACTAAAACAGGGGATGACTGTGCTGTATATCTTAAAGAGTCTCTCCTAGGCCACCTTATAAGTACCCTATCTCAGATTCATCCTCACAGATGCTACCTATCAGAATCTTACTTGAGGCCCACAACAAAACCCTGACAGTTGCTGCTGTATACATACCTCTAAAGAGTAACTCAAAGGCCTCAACTTGGTCTTGGATCTCATCCATACCTTACCGCCAGGCTCAGAGTCAATACTAATGGCTGATTTTAACATCAATTGGCTGGCACCAGATACAGAGTGCCTCAAGGATGCTGTCGCCACAGCCAATCTTGCTCAGCTGGTCAACTTCCATACCAGGCACAACTACAAAACTGGCACAAGTACCCTCCTAGACTGGATCCTGGCTAGCCACCCAGTCTGTATTTCAAAGGTTTCTGTCCTTTCAGACTCACTAAGTGACCATTCCCCAGTCATCTGCGAATGGTCAAACAAATTCAACATGCTCCCCAAATTAATTAGCAGCAGAGTCCTTCCTCATGGGCAGCTGAAACACCTCAAATCCCGACTCAGACAGTAAGATTGTTTTCCTATCTTCTGCGCATCTGATGTCAACAGCTGGCCTTTTCATCAACTTCTTCAATGCTGTCTGTGACTCCCATGCCCCTGTCAAAAGTGCAAAGTCAAAGGCCTCTGTAATCCATGGTTCTCCACAGAACTCCTAGCACAATTAAAAGCTTGGGACCATCTCTGGCATCTGGCTCGGGCAACAGGTAACCAAGCCGACATACACAACTACTAACGAGCTCGAAAGCAGATGCACAAATCCATCTGCATGACTAAAAGTATATATTACAAAATGCACTGACAAACACCTGGGAAAGGAGAATTCCTTCTGAAGCAATCTTAAGGAAGTCGCTGGAAGGCGTTTCAAACTTCATCTACCATGTTGGTCATTGATGAGGTCATAACTCTCGACCCAACTACTATACGCAAATACATTCAATATCACGTTTTCAGACCTCAATAGTGTTCTCCCTCCGGACTTCCTCAATAACGACATTCTGCTAACCTTCCCCATCAACCCCCTTCCTGCTAACCACCCCCATTCTACTTCAAAGCAGTTTAGTTTATTAGTCTAGGAATTAATACCTTTGAGCCAGGGCTCTTTACAAAGGTTCACGTCACAAAGAACATTTAACAAACACGATACACATTACAGGTAAAACCAGACAGGAAAGTTACATCATAAATTTGCTATTAACAGTTTAAGGCAGTAACGTTTTTAAGTTTCATAGAAAAACAAGCTATAACAGGTTCAAGCGGTAGACAATTTCGAGGTTAAGGAAACTTCCAGGAGAGGGTGATCATTAGGCGCCAAAGGAGACTAGAGAGGAGGGAAAGGTGGTGAGTGGGAGAGTAAGTGAGAGGGACAGGAAAAAGGGGAGTGAGTTTGGGTGGGAGACAGGAAGTAGTAGAGGTACCAGAGGGTTCATTAGTCAGGGAGGAAGAGGCCTCAGATGTGAGGATGGACATGAGGTAGTAGTCTTTATCTAGCGCAGTCACAGTTGCTAGTGGTGGTGAGGTGGGCATAGAGCATGGATTGAAAGCTTCAAGCGAGGTTGAGGATAGAGTAGGTGGACTAAGCACATTGAACCATGTAGGGCCCTGTATGCAAAGATCTTTGTCCCTGTGCAGTCTGGCATCTCAGAACCAGGAAAGGTTGGCGTTCAGATCTGGTGGAGGTCGTGAGCCAGGATTCAGTCGGAGAGGTTTTGAATACATAATGGAGTCAGTCCCAAGATAGATTTTTGCCATTGTGCAGGTGAGATAAATAAGATGATTTGATAGGTTCAACCAGCCTGATTCATAGTACAGATCACATGTGTGAGTCAGTCTTTGAGCCCCGTGAGGAGCGGCAGGCCTTATTTAGAGTGATTGAGATACGCCTTAGAGCAGTGGAGGTAGATGAGCCATAAATAATAAGGCCATAGTCAATGATTAAGATTATGGAACTCTGTATAGCTATTCTCAATGCCGCTTGATTTAGAAATTGATGGTTCGGAATAGTATTCCAAAGCGTTGGTTCACTGTTTTCGCAGTGTTGTCAATGTGGGTTGCAAGGTGAGCCCTTGGTCAAAAGTGATGCCAAGGTATTTGAAAGTATTTACTTGGTCCAGTGTAATTCCGCAGAGGTTTGTATGGTGAGTGGAGTATAGCCTATTTTGTTTTGGTGATTGGAGAAGAGCATGGCTTTTGTTTTATTGTGGTTTAGCACAAGCTTACTATCCAGGAACCACCTTTCAACACTAGAAAGCAAGTTGCAGGCTTTTCGTAGGGAGTTTGGATCCTTGTGGGAGAGAGAATTACAGCATCATCAGCGTATAAGATTATTTTCTCCTGGCAGATATCTGGGAGGAGTTAAGGAACAGGCTAAGAGGACGGTCCAGAATTGATCCCTGTGGTACACCGAGAGAACTGGTTTGAAGTCGGAGAGTTCATTAGAGATTTTACAGCCTGTGACCGATTGGACAGGTAACTTTTACCACACAAGGACCTTGATGAGCCTAGGCTAGAAAGTAGGGAGGTAAGTAGGCCATGATGGACTGTGAAGCTTTGTAAGATCGATAAAGACTGCACCTGTTTGGCACCCTTTATCCAGGGCTTAGTGGACTTCTCAGAGAAATCAAGCAAGGCTGTTGTTGTACTATGTCCTTTCCTAAAGCCATGCTGTTGATTACAGAGTAGATTGTATTTGTCCAGGTAATCAGAGAGTTGGTCTGCCACTATTCATTCAAGTGCTTTGGAGAGGGAGGAGTATTAATATTGGTGATAGTTTCCTGTTGAGGTTTTGTCCCCCTTTGTGCACTGGTGTAACTATGCAGATTTCCATTTGTTGGGAAATTGACTTTGCAAAGTGACAGATTAAGAATTTTGCAAGGGTGAATTACTTCATCCAGGGTGAGAGACAGGATTTTTAGATCTAGCGTGTCACTACTTGTTCTGGATTTGGAGCAGGCCTTTCTTATGTACTTGTGTGCTTTGTGCACTTTGATTTTCTTGAAGTAAAATTGTGGTTTGTCACGAGGGTGTTTTGTGATACTAGGCTAGGCACAGGTAAGTCAGAGAAGAAATCTGGGGAGGACCCACTAAAGTCTGTGAATGTCTTATTAAGCGCATCTGCAATAGACTTTGGGTCAAGAGTGGTGGATCCATCAACTTTCATAATGGTAGGTGATGATTTTGATTGTTTACCCATTATGTTTTGGATGTTGTCCCAAAAGCTCTTCCATCACCCCAGGTGGATTCAAGGCATTTTGAAATAGGCGCTCTTCATTTGCCTAATTTGTAGGTACATCTATTTACGTGCCTGCTTGTATTTTAGGGTATCATGAGGTGAGCCTGTGTCTCTGGCAACTGCCCAGAGATGGTCCCAAACCTTGAGCTCGGCAAGTAGTTTGGCAGTAATCCATGGATTTGATAGCGCTTTGATTTTACGTTTTTACTGGTATATAAGTCGCATGCAGAGTTGAAAGATTTAATGAAGTATTCTAATGCGATATTAATATCAGTTGATTCAAGGATTGGCGTCCAGTCCTGTTGTAGGAGATGGGTTTTCAACTTGATAAGATTCCCATAAGGCAATACTCTGCTTGTTATAACTTTGGGGGTGGCAGAAATTTATTAGACCAGGTACAGGACACTGGGGAGTGGTCACTGAGGGAGTCAGGGAGGACTTTAATGTTTTTATCCGGTCAGGGTGATTTGTGAGAACCCAGTCAATAAGGGTGCTTGTACCAGTTTTGTAATTTTTCCGGGTGGGGAGGTTACCATCTGAGTCAGGTTTGCTGCTAGGATGTCATTCTAAGAGCCAGTGTCAGAGGCGAGCCAGTTTATGTTGAAATCCCGAGGAGGAGGAGCTCATTTTCAGAGGGCTGCAGACTAACAAAATCAAGTACAGACTTAATACTGGCACGGTGGTCTTTTGGAGGGATATAGACTGCGCTACTGTGAGAACTTTGTTTTGTGCACCAAGAAGCAGTTTGATAGGGAGGAGTTGCATCTGCGTATTTGTGGGGTGAAGCTGCTACGTTGACAAGAGAGGTTGTCCTTTATATAGATAGCACAGCCCCACCTTTCTTGCTTGCCCGGTCGAGTCTGAAAAGATTGTAGCCTTCAAGCGAGACCGCATGATCCGGTGCTGGGAGATAGCCAGGTTTCCACAATGGCTAGTATATCAGGGTTTTTGTTCAGCGAGAGTTTGAAGAGATGCCAATTTGGAAAGGAGGCTGCAGATATTTAGAGTGATAATGGAGGACCACTACCAACTTTCCCTGTTTTGTCAGTTTCAGTGCAACAGGACCAGGGGTTTGGGTGTATCACCAGATATTAAAAGTAGGAGGAGCAGGAGTTTCAGCGATGCCATTCGTAGTTCATAATAGGTTGGAGTGAGTTTCTGCTTGTACTTTTAAGATGCTTGGATTGTCTTCTGGAGTCCCAGTAGAGGTGAAGTTAGTGAGTTATAATGATGTGGCAGTTTCCAATTAGGAAATATGGCTCTTTGCACCCAGGTATTAATTGGGTGATGTTTGTTTAAGACTTCCAGAGTAAAAGCCACGGTACAATGTTTGGATAGTAGTAGTATAGAAAGGTGAGAGTAGGTGGAGGGTAGGGTAGGCGGAGGGAGTTGGCATAAAGGGAAAGGAGGGTGAGGGTGAGCAGGAACAGGTGGTGGGGCCTAAGCCAAAGCATTTTTAGCGAGGCAGGAGAGGCAGAAATAGTGTGGGGCTAGGCAGTGAGGGGGTGGCGAGCAATAGGAGGGTGGTGGGAGTGCAGTTTTAGTGGGCTAAGGTGGATAGCTAATACTATGGCGAAGTACAGAGAAAAATGAAAAAAAAGACTGGGAGGGTTTAGTGCCAGAGGGTTTAAGAGAAGTACTATAGTACTGTTGAGATCCAGGATCACATAATATGTTAAAGTTCCTGAAAGGTGATAAACTGTGGCCTGGGCATATGCAATGTATAAAATCCTTTTGTCTATATGTTTCCTTTGTTCTTCAAAGTCCTCAGAGATAAGTACAATACCTTGGGAGTAGGTCAGACAGTAGGCATATGCAATGTGTGAAATCCTTTTGTCTGTATGTTTCCTTTGATCTTCAAAGTCCTCAGAGACAAGTACAATACCTTTGGAAAAGGTCAGACAAAACTGTTGATTCAGTCACAAAATGTGTTAAAATTCCTTTGTTCTTTAAAGTCCACAAGTGCAGTTGCTTTAAGAGTGGTCAGATGAGAATGTTGAAAATGTTGATTCAGTTGCAGGACCAGCATCACCATGTTTGTAAGACTAGTTGTAAGGCATATGCTTCCTTGGGAGGCTTCAAGAAAGTTGATTTAAAATTAAAAGCTGATACCTGATGATGGCGATTTGCAGAAATTCAGTCCAGGAGACTTTCACCAATGTTGTGTGCAAGAATGGCACAGGTATTCCCAGCAGAAAAACATGTAAATGAACAAAAACTAACCTACAGACACAGACAAGCACAAACAGCCACCACACAGCCCCAGGAGGAGGAGCTAAGCAGTCAGGATGCATGAAGTCTGCAAGTATACCAGTATGGCAATTGCCAAACCAGAACAAGTGAGGACATACTTGACCTCAAACTGCTGTACCTTACTCGATAAAGTCCTACTACTTCTGACTAAGATCTTCAATCTCCCCTCACCCTTGGTTAGTTTAATCAATGGAAGTCTGCCACCATAACACCAGTCCATAAGGGTGGGGACAGGGCCCTTCATGTGAACTATTGGCCTATATCCTTACTATCCCCTCTCTCTAAGGCCCTCAAACATATAGTAGATAACCAGCTCTCAGAATACTTGGACAAGTGCAACATCCTGCACACCCAACAACATGGATTCAGGAAAGGACACAGTACTATCTGCCCTCCTCAGATTCACCAGTGCTGTCCACAACTCCCGGACAATATTCTCCTCACTGGGTGGTCTTCATTAGACCTGACCAAGGCATTTAACACCATCCACCATCACCTATTAATCACGCAGTTGCAAACTGCTGGACTATCCCATGGATCCTCTACTTGGTTCAAGAGCTACCTGGAAAACCGCTCCCAAAGAGTGAAGATAACTGATGTCCACTTAGCTGACAGACCCATTCGCTAGAAGTCCCCAAAGTTCCATTCTTGGGCCATTCCTTTTCAGCCTCTTCCTGACCAGTCTTCCACAATCCTCTCTTGAACAAATCCTGCTCTATGCAGATGGCGCCGTCATTTACACCACCCACCAGGACCCCACCTCCTTCAAAACAATCTATAGGTTGGTTTCTCTGCATTTGAAAACTGGTTTAGCAAAAATAAATTAGTTCTCAACTATAAAAAACAAGTCTATGCTTTTCTGCAGCTGACACAACAAACACAGGTCTCAACCTCTCTTAATTGATAATTGCCTTGGTGCAGCCTCGAACAGGTTCAATCATTACAATACCTTGGATTCACCCTTGACAGTAACCTGTAATATGGCACCCACATAGACAATGTTGCTAAAGCTGCAAATACATGCATTGGCCTTCTTTACAGACATAGACAATGCCTTATTGCAGATGCCTTTAGGATCACAGTACAGAGTTCGGTGGTCTCACTAATCGACTATGGCCTGATCATCTGTGGCTTGGCTTCAGCCACCACCCTTAGGTGGTGTATCCATGACCCTAAACAAAGCCTGCAGGCTCATCACTGGCTCCCACCGCCTCACCCCAACCTGCGATCTATCGCCCAGACTGGATGGCTCCAGCTGTCAAACTGCATCAAGTCAAGACCTGCTTAATGGCAAAAAAATAACATTGAGGCTTACTCCCAGGTACCCAAGCACTCCTCTGCATGGCACAAAATCCGTGTCCCACTGGGGCTCTGAATCACAGCTTCTGCACATCCTCGTTGCCCCCACCACCCAGGGGCACAGATCCTTCACCCACAGAGCTCCCAGCTGGTTAAATGGTCTCCGGCAATGACATCGCTTCCCTGCCTAAGCTAGTCTCTTCAACCAACCCTTCTCCTCCTCTATGCCTCTAGCTCCTGTGATTGCCTACCTTAATCTTCTCCCTCTACCTTAATCTTCTGCTCTCTACCTTAATCTTCTCCTCTCTACCTTAATCTTCTCCTCTCTACCTTAATCTTCTGCTCTCTACCTTAATCTTCTGCTCTCTACCTTAATCTTCTCCTCTCTACTTAATCTTCTCCTCTCTACCTTAATCTTCTGCTCTCTACCTTAATCTTCTGCTCTCTACCTTAATCTTCTCCTCTCTACCTTAATCTTCTCCTCTCTGTCTTAATCTTCTGCTCTCTCTCAAGCACTTATCAACCCCTACTCACCTTCTCTAACCTCCTCCCCTACCCCTTCCCTCCACACTCTCCCCCATCCCCATTTGCACCCCTGTTGTTACATGAAAGCCCGGCTGCACTGATATTGCTGTGCCTACCTATCCTCGTAACCCTGGTTACCTGACTCTCCCTATGGCTCTTAGTAACTCCGTAAATGTATGTAAGCAACTGCTTGGAACTAACTGTAACCTGTTTATTCTCCACTGTCTTTCAGCTGATGTGGAACCTTTGTAAAAGAGCCTTGGCTCAAAGGTACTTGTACTCCTAAACTTAAATAAATAAGAAAACAAATAAACATTTGGGCCTGTCTTGAAAGCATGGGTTTTCTACTACCCTTCTTGCATTAGATTAAAACATGTTATTCTTAGGCTAAAGCAGCTCCATATGTGAATAGCTGAATTGGAAACAAAGTAACTGTAACAAGGGAGTTTGCCAGGGATTGCCCATCAGTCCCCTTTCATACATCCTTACCTTTGAACATTTTTAGCACTTATTGAGCTAACAGAAGATATTAGAAGTAGTTCCATAAATAGCACTGGAGATGAAATAAAATCTACAGTGGTAGCCACAGACAGCCAGCTATTTCTAGATATTTTACGAAATTTCTGAAGAGTTTCTCTCTGTTTCCACTACTGTTTAAATGCAAAAGCATCAGATATTTCTGGAAATATCACAGAAATTTCGGAAATAGCTGGCAGTGTCTGTGGCTACTACTGTATTGTGTATGCTGATGACAGTCATCTTGTTTTGGCAGACTTCCTCGTGCAATACTGCAGAAGCTGTGATGGTGGAATGCATGAAGGGTTCAGACTCAGAATTTCATCTTAATGAAAGCAAATGTCTGATTACAGGAGATATAGAAACAGAGAAGACAAATGTCAGAGATTCCCATAACTCAGGAGGTATGTAAAATCCTGAGTATTTATTTTGGAGATACAAACATGGATATGTATAATTGGGAGCTCCTTTTGAAAGAAGCACAAAATAAGGTTCGGAGATGGAACAGATGGAGAATGTCCAAGAAAAGTGAATCTATATGGTGAAGACATTTTTACTCAGTATGTTTTACATTTATGTGCAGTTTTTCCTCACCTAAACATCTGGATACTGTCATATACAACATTTTCTTTCAAGCCATATGGGGTAGTAGACTCAGTCCCATCAAGAGTTTTTTTTGTACTTTCTATTTTTCTCCCTCTCCCTCAGCTCCAGTCTCCTTGGGAGCATCTGGGAGTAATCCCACTATGTCTGCTCCTACCTGGTCAGTCCTCCATTGCCCACATAGCCTCAGTTTACAGCCTGGGTGGGAACAAAGTGAGCTAACACCCCAAATTCCTCTGGCAGCAATGGTCAGGAGGGTGCCAGGAGGCAACCGCATATGGGTAGGCAAGCTCGGTCTCGTCTCTGCCTGAGCTGAGGGCATTCCCCTGTTCTGGGGGTGGCTGGTGCCCCAATGTCAAGGCATTTCCATCGATGTCTGCCACTCCTCACCCCTTCACTCGCTCAGCACTTGCTGTGTCTGCAGCTCATAAGAGGTCAGCTGAGCACCAAACAGGGACCCCTGTCCTTCCGGAGAGGAGCACTGTCCTCCGGACACTCGATCCTCTCCCTCCTACCCGACCCCAGTGACCGGGCTTGTTCCTGAACCCAGGTTGCCGGCATGGCATGAGGTGGGGTCCAGGGCTTCAACCCTCAGCACACCGGCCAGCTAAAAGAGGTGTTTTATATCTTAATTTTGCACAAGGGGTCTTAGAATAGTAAATCCATTTTGTCTGTTTTTAGGTAAAAACATTAAGCCCATTTGCAAGAGGTAAACACTATTTGAAGTTCTTGAGTAGAGGACATAATCTCACCTTGTACTTGGACTTGGGAACCCAAGCTACCATTCAGAAGCAAAAATTGATACAAGGCTTGCCTGTTATTTCCAGTCACGCTTTTAGTAAAATTAAACTATGGAGATTGCAAAGACAGCAACTCAGCCAGCGTTCTCAGAAGGAACTATATAGTTAAATTGTGACCCAGTATTTTTAGCAGCCCTGGATTATTTTTCCTACCCTAAATACGAAAGTCAACAAAAGGAGATATGTTAACCTCACCCAGAATTCCAGATATGTGGGACTCTCTTTGGCTAAGTGTACACAATAAGCTGAATGTAAAGGACATCTTAAACACAAAGAACTTAGTGAACGCTGTTGTCCAAGAGATAATGTGTGCTAGGCCAGGGAAGAAACCATGCACCACCTCCTTTCTGAGTGCCCGTACAGTATTCAGTTTTGGATCTTTGCTATCTCTACTTGGAAAAACACACCATTGTTGTTTCTCAGAGATGACGTTCTATTTTTAGGAATATCACCACAGGTCTGGCATAAATACTATGCAGGCACAATGCATTTAATCTTGGAGTGCATAAGTATCACATTTGGCAGACTAGATGTGCATGGTCACTTCAACAACACTGTGTTATGCCCGAACAGCTCTTTCAGAAAATACATTCCACTATTCAGTCCCTGAAACAGAAAGAGAGCACAGCCTTACCATCAGCTGTCTTTGTCAAATACTGGAAACACATGACTTGGTTAGACACTGGTTGAAATAGGCCTTCTGTTCTCCTTTTGAATTTAAAGTCTTTTCCTTTATTACATGCTCTGATACTGGTCTCATTTACCTATTAGTCATTTCCACATAATGTTTGTTCATTATAGTATTTATTGAAGGACTTATTTTTCACAATTGGGGGCTGCAGAACTGTTAACTTGACTTGTTTTTTAACTTTGTTTTTCAAGATCTGGTTCATTTCTGCATTATAAATTTTCAAGTATATAGAATGTATGCTTAAATACTTATTTACTTCATGTTTTTCAAAAGTTTTCTTTTCATTAGTTTGTATTCAATTCTGTATTTAGCCCAATTATTTCTTCCATTTTTATTAAGGAGAAGCGATGCAGAGTAATACTTGTTTGCTTTGGGTTTTTGTTTTCTTTTTGGAATTATTATAGCTTGTAATATAATTTTCAATAGGGACTGTATGTTTGAAATGCTTATTTACTTTCATGATTTCTAATTCTCCTTTATATTATTTGTATTAAAAATGAATGATATATTTTTTCAAGTTTGAATAAAAGATACTCCTACTCTTTTCGAGAAGTGCGATGGGATCTTTAACATCCACCTGAACTACCACCAGAACAGATAGATGGGACCTCAGTTTAATGTCTCATCTGAAAGATGCACCTCAGGAGTGCAGAACCACCTCATGCTACACTACAGTGTCAGTACTGGATTTAACCCAAGTGCCAGGTGTGGGGATAGAACCCACAACCTTCTGATCTCCTGGCCTCAGAGGTGAGTGTGCTACCAGTTGAGCCACTGGCACTTCAAATGCCCTGACCCTGACGTCTTCATCCTTGACCTCAGCACTACCAGGAGACCCTCCTCAGTGGAGTGGAATGGGCAAGACAGCACATGAGGGTGCAGTTCAGTCAGGTAGCCCAAGCCCAGTCCTTGTAGGGCCTTATAGGTCAAAAGATCCAATTTAAACATATACACCATCTGACTGGCAGCCAGTGCAGATCACAAGCACCAGTGAAATACAACACATTCTTGAAAGGCCTTTATTAACTCTCGACCTCTACATTCTGCAGCAGCTGCAGGTGTCATAGTGTACCTCCACGGACCTCAAGGTAAAGAACATTACAATAGTTGAGCTTCAAGGTCACGAACCCATGTATCAGTGTGGCCAGGTCACCAGGTGGGATCAGGGACCTATTCTGGCTGATGTTCTGCAAGTGGAAGAGATGTTATGGACTACTGCTGACACTTGAGCCTCCGTTATCAGCCCTTGTCCAAAATGACACCCACGTTTTCACTTTGGTGGCAGCCACCAGACCAAAGGGACCACGTCGAAGTCTGGTTTCTCCTCCCACAGCTGCCACTCCCTCCCCATGGCCCAGCTCAATCACTACAGCTTCAGTTTTCTCTGGGTAAGCTTCAACCAGCTCAACGACATCCAGTCCTGGATCTTGGCCAGGCATCTATTAACACGTCCACCACACCCACCATCCCAAGTGCAAGGACATATACAGCTGGGTATCATCTGCATAGCAATGAACATCTAGCCCATATTTCCTAATGACCTTACCTAGGGGCAGCATGTAAACTATAAACAGCATGTGTGACAGGACACATCCCTGGGATATGCCTCAGGACAGAGGCACCAGGCACGATGAACATCTTCCTAACTCTTCCATCTGGGTTCTGTCTCTGAGGTGGGACTCAAACCAGCAGATGACTTTGCTGGTGAGCCCTGTGTACTCCTAAGCTGATCCAAAAGCAGCCCATGGTATCCCATGATGAGGGCGCTGGGGAAAGGGCATCGATCGTAACGGCACCTGCTCCCCAGCCATCCCCTATGCTGTATGGGAAGGTAGGGTGGCTGGATGGGGGTAGGTGAGTATAGTGATAAGATGTCGCCATATGTACACATGTGGGGGTGAGCATGCAAGTGAGGGGATGTGAGGGTTGTGCTGTGGTGGTTGCAAAGCCGACCCGTGGTGGGGTGGGTGGGTTGCTGGTGCTGGTCAATGAGGTATGGGGTTTGGGTCCAGGTGCTGTTGCAACTTTATTGTGCCCAGACCAAACCTTTTATTTTTTAATGTTTTCACCTCCCCCCTGCACCCTGGAATTGAGAATCCTTTAGTAGGAGGTGCATGGGGTGAAGCCCCACAGAAAACATTAAAAGTAAGTCCCCAGTGCCGTTTGCTGTGCGGGGTGCCAGAGTGCTAAAAATGTTTTGGCACTCTAGACTTCTTGATAACTGTGATAGCCTTTAGGCCTTCCCGTTATCACATAGAACCACAGCCCATGGTCCATGGTATCAAAAGCTGGTGGGAGATCTAGGAGGATGAAAACTATTTGAACCCCCATCATTTGCTCTCGTGGGTACCCCACCAGTGGTACTGTGACAGGGAGCTCCTGCCACTCTTGAGGACTGACCTTTTCTTAAATCTGTGGCAACATTTCTTCTATTTCTTAGCCTGATCTATGCCTTACAATTTCTAGTCCATAAGGTTGGCCACCTATGGGCATTCCCTTCCCTTTCTTGACTATGCTATAGTTTCCTCTTTAATTTTCCATTTTCCTCTCAGGTCCTCGTACAGGAGGTTATTGTGGTGACCTCCAAGTGTATATAAAACAGCTTGTATTTATCACTGTTGGATTTAGTATGTAGTAGCACTATGTCATAAAATACCATGTTGTATATACCTTATGGGTATGAAACCTGTAAATGCTGAAAATTCCATGGCTTTAGATGTTTTTGATAATGGTAAAAGGTGACTATTATAGAAATTAAGTTTGCTGTGCTATTTAAAATGCATGTAAATTGCTGTAAGCTGAACAAGTCTTATTGAAATGTCATGATGATTTGCATTAATCCATGATGCTTTGCATTATAAAGTATATATGATGTTGTATTTCTTGAAACTTGACATGTTGCCAATGCCCATTAGGGTAACCCTTTTCCAGTGCTTCTGCACTGAGGTTCTTGTTTTAGCTTGTTTTGTTTTTCCTTATTTGAACCCCACTACCCAAGCAAACAAGGCTTACATAGGGATGGAGGGTCTTCACTGAAAAGTTTTGATCAGAGATCAGTGTCAGTAAGAGCTGTCTAAGTGCAGAGAAAGGACAGTCATAATCTGTTGCTGCAAACTGATGTACTGAAGAAGAATATGCCATTGCTGAAGGTTATTTTTTCTGTATTTTGAATAAACATCACACAGAGATTGTGTGTTGAGCTTGAAGTTCGGTGTCTGGTCCATCTATTATCCCAACTCCTCCACAGACTTCGTGTCAGAAGTGGGATAACTTGCTGGAAGCATCTGGACTGGATGAAGAGGACATTTTCTGGTGGATATTGCCCAGATATCCCAGGTGGACCAATACACCAGGAGTTGCCAGAGGAGAACCCGGGAAGAAAGTCCATGGAGTTCTGACCAGAACCATGGCTGACAGATGGAAGAAGCTACTGCCTGGACTGAACCTGGGAGCTTGGCGGAGGCCAAGCCTGAAGACAATGAAGAGATGCAGGTAGAGGGAGACTGGAGGAGTGAGGGACAACACCCAGGAGGTGGAGACCCTGATGAGGATGATCTACTGAATGAGTGGGCACTGGCTGGAGGCAGACTGACTATGCAGAGGGTGGAACACTGGTGCCAGGTGCTCGAGAGGTTCCTGCCGGAGAGTTTGGATAAAAAATCAGAGGAGGATTTTCATCTGCTCAGTTTGAGGAGGACCCCTGACTGAGCAGGATATTGCTTTGTTTCCTGTGTTCCCAGGATTTTACCTGTTGGAGGTTGGAGATGCAAAGTATGGCACTTGAATGTGAGACCCAGGTAAGACTGTGTCTTGTGATATTGTGCTGGGGTTGAAGACTCCAAGAAAGCAAGATGAAGCCTATAAGGCTGAAGGGACTTTCTTGTACTAATGCAGCTAAATCTATTAACAGTATTGACTGGGGTATACTGCAGGCTAAAGATGCTAATGTTGCCAAACTGTTGCAATATGTTAAGATCAATGAGGTGGTACATGTGTTTTGTTTTTTTATGAAAAACCTATAAAGGAGGAGGTGGGTGGAAAATGGATAGGAACCTGTGTTCGGGTAACACAGAGTGTCAACTTCAGCTGTCTGTATCAGAAGCAAGTGAAATTGATGAATCAAGAGACATAGTGGGTTAATGTAGAGGTTGAACCTAAGACAGGGCCCCTGTTTAAAACTGACATGTCTGGTGGGGTTGGAGCAGGTAATTACTCACCCCAGAAAAAGTCTTTCCATGGTACTGGACTTTACAGCTGTCCAGATTTTGGTTAAGCAATAAGACAGACTTTCCCTAAAAGGAGGTGGGAAGGTACCGTTAGTCTCTGTTGAGAAATGTGTTAATGCCTCAGGGTAAGAATGATGATACCCACTATGTTTAAAATGGAATATTTATCGTTAATAGGGACCCTGGACATAGCTTCTAAGATGGATGGGTGGAAGCACCATCCTTCCTGGGACAAGAAGGTGGTAAGCAGTCTGCAATAACTGCTTCCCTCATAAGGTGGGGATATGTGACAGGGTGCTTCTGCCATTCTTGAGGACTGATCGTTTCTTAAATCTGTTGCAACATTTCTTCTATTTCTTAGCCTAATCTATATTTTACAATTTCTAGTCCACAAGGTTAACCACCTATGGGCATTCCTTCCTTTCTTGACTATGCTGTAGTGTCCTCTTTAATTTTCTTTTCCTCTCAGGTCCTCTTACAGGAGGTTATTGTGGTGACCTCCAAGTGTATGTAAAACAGGTTATGTTTATCATTGTTGGATTTAGTATGTAATAGCACTATGTCATAAAATACCATGATGTATACCTTATGTTTATGAAACCTGTAAATGTTGAAAATACCACGGCAATAGGTGTTTATGATAATGGTAAAAGTACTAGGTGACTATTATAGACATTAAGTTAGTTGTGCTATTTAAAATGCATGTAAATTGCCGTAAACTGAACAAGTCTGAAATGTCATGGTGATTTGCATATATCCATAATGCTTTGCATTATGGAAGCATCTCAGTATGATGTTGCATTTCTTTGAAACTTGACTTGCTGCCAATGCCCTTTATGGCAACCCCTTTTTCAGGGTTTGTGCACTGAGGTTCTTTGTTTTAGCTTGTTTAGTTTTTTTTCTTATTTGAGCTCCCACTACCCAAGCAAGCAAGGCCCACATAGGGATGAAGGGTCTTTACTGAAAAATTTAGATCAGAGACCAGTGTCAGTAAGTGCTGTCTAAGTGCAGAGAAAGGACATTCATAGTCTGTTGCTGCAAACATATGTACTGAAGAAGGAATATGCCATTGCTTAAGGTTATTTTTCTGTATTTTGAATAAACATCACACAGAGATTATGTGTTGAACTTGAAGTTCAGTGTCTGGTCCATCTATTATCCACAACCCCTCTAAAGGCACCCGCCCGCAATCCTTGTCTTGTAAAAGTACAATTGTTCCTTGATGTCAGTGGTATCTCCCACCCTCTGATCACCATCGCTGTAGTGTGAACAGTTGTCACTGGTGTCTAGTGGCACCCCCACCCTCTAATTGCTCACCACCGTTAAATAAAGAAGCCCCTTGTGTCTAGTGAAACTCCTCACTCTCTGATTGCCCAGCCCCATAAGTTAGTGGGATGCCCTGATGTCTTATGGCCACACCCACTGAGCACCTGGCTTAGTGACCTCAGCATCCCAGTGGCTGGCAGCCCCCACCCAGCAGTACACTAATCATCCACCATTCCACCCCCACTACACTGGCTAGTGCTGCATGGATCCAATATGGCAACTGGCACAGCCCTCCTTTTACCACCTTGGCCAGCTGATGTATAGACTGACAGGAGTGCACATCCTGTGTACATTAAAGAAGAGCATGTGTGCTGTCTACAGTAGCCAGTAATGTGCACTCCCTTTACAGTCGCAGAACACGCTCCCTGTTAGTCCATATAATGGATGGCCGAGGTGGTGAATGAAAGGCTATGATGGTTGCCATATCAGATCTGTGTGATACCAGCCAGTGCAGCATGGAGGTAGACAGTAGGTGTGCTTGGTGGGTGGCTGCTAGTCACTGGGGGGTGCTGGGACACTGGGACTGGTGCTCAGCAGGTGTGGGATCACTAGACACCAGGGCATCCCACTAATTTATGGACTGTAGTGATCAGAGGGTGGGGGGTTCAGTAGACTCAAGGGATTTATTTTATATAACAGTGGCCAGTTATCGGAGGGTAGGTGCCACCTGAGACCTCGGACTTCTTTTTAACAGTGGTGAGTGATCGGAGTGGTGGGCTGCCACTAGACACTGGAGACTTCTTTTTAACAGCAAACAGTGATCAGGGTTGGAGGTGATACTGGACACCAGGACTACAGTTTAAACTACAGAAAGCAATTGGAGGTGGGTGATACCACGGGACACCAGCAACTGCAGAGAACACTACTGGGTTGGCAATTGGAAGGTGAGGAGTGCCACTGAACACCAGTGAATGATAGTACTTTATGGGGACAGGCATTGGAGGGTGGAGTGCCACTAAACACCAGGGAATGATTATACTTTTATGGGAATGATGACCGGAGGGCAGCGGGTACCACTGGACACCAGGAACAATTACTCATTTATGGCAATGGGTGAGCAGTGTGGGGCACTGGTCACAGGGGCACAAACCTGCTGCTGCTTCCCATGCAAATAAGCTCATAATAGGCATGCATGTGACCCCTTAGTACTTTGTATGACCAATGGTCTCAGCTGTATGGTGCCAACTGAAGATCATGCTTGGCTCCTGGCACTAATGTGTCTGTGGGCTGTTCCTTGCAATTCGAGACCCATGTTGGTGTAGTGCTATTTAGCTTAGTGCTGTTCTGATATGCTCCTACAGTATATTCAGTTGAATAGTGTTGGTGCACTGTCTGACTGAATATAAGCATCCTCATAGATGTGAGCATGGCCAAGTGCAGCGCAAACCTTGTGCTCGCGTTTGCCCATATTCCAATATCAGACCCCAGAGGTATCTTCACATGGAAGCATATCCAGCTGTCTCACCTGCTGTATGAAGCTACAAAACTGTGGGCAACCATTGGGGTTTCAGCCTCACAACAAGGAAAATGATAATTGTGCTAGGAGTGAGGGAGGAACTCTGAGCTGGACTTTGCCACTTTGACAGGCTGAGGCAGAAGACCTGTAAGGCCATCTGCCCACCATTTGTGTAGATTATAAATAGGGGCTGCTTTTCAAAATAGAGCTCTTGCCCTTGGTCTTTGGGAGGATTTAAGTCCAGGTGCATCTGCTTGGGGATTGAAAGACTGCCAGGTGGGCATTTGTGTGGGGCAAATTATTGTTGTTACTGCATAGAGTATAAAGGATTTTATTGCTACCCCATTGCTTTCATTTTCCCATTGCCCTTGTTCATTCCTTATCCTCACTTATAAATAAATTATTTTTGGAACTGGATTTCTTCGTTTGCGGTTGTTATTGCTGTTAAAGTGTCACTTGTTCTGAGGCGGGACTGTGTGGATAGGTTACACACTGTTTTCTGGGGATAAATAGCATTGTGTGCCAGCACTTTTAGGCCTGAGTAACCAGTATACCACAACTTTAGGCAACCAGGCCAGTCCTTGGGTTTTTTAATTCAATTTTTGTTGACCAGGAAAGAAGAACTTAGCATTTCAGCCTGTTTTAGCCTCATCCGGGAGGGTGTACAGATGGAAACCAACTGACATTGATCCAGATTAAGCTGCTGATGGTATTTTTAGTGAATTGTTTGGAGAGGTGGACCCTAAGGGCCCTTGTTACAACTGCAAAACCCTATTGCCCACAGAAGCGCCACACTTTTTCCCCTCTCTGGCACCTCTCCTTTAGTCGATCATCTCTTCCCAGTCATTTTATGTCTTTAGATTTATAATATTGTAAAGAAAAAGATTTTAAGAAATTCTGCAGTACAACTTAATAGCAACAACAGATAACATCCCAGAGGATTATCAGTGTGATCTGAACAAAACAGTTTACTGAACTAATAGTAGCTACAGTAGAACCAACACAATAAAGCAATTATTTTTCATTATACGATAAGATTAAGAAGACACCGCTACAGTGATAATCAACAATTTAGTGTGACAGAACACCGTCACTTCAAGAATTAAATAAAATAACTAAACCTAATATAGAAAGAGACTGCCACAATACTACTTAATCACACTAAATGACAAAACAAATGAGAAACCACAGACCACAGACAAAATATAATTAAAATGAAAACTGGGAAAACAAATATGACATATCTGTTGCACACAAACTAGTGCTCACAATGAAAAAGGCTCCACGTTACTGATATTTAAGGCTGCTGTGCTAACTGAAACAGCTTCCTCCCCACACAGCAGTGCTTTACTATAGACGAAATAAAACCACTACTTTATAAAGCATAATGTATGTGTGACCGTACACAAGGTGTGTGTTTTCATCAAGGGGCAGTCTCGACCCCAAAATGGAAACACAAGTCGAGTTGTTTATGATCACCCATATTTCATTTTATAGTATATGATTCTGCTGAGGAACTAGCAAGTGCAGTCTACTGCCAGTACAGAGAGAGAGAGAGAGAGAGAGAGAGAGGAGAGGGAGAGAGTGATCCAAGCAGCATCTCTGCTGAGTAAGTGCTTCCTATATCCAAGTCGCACCCAGAAACAAGTTCTGCCTTAGTGTTCCTTTCCTGGTTAAATAATTCCCCTTCCTCCCTTCCTATATATCAAAACCAGGTAAAATCCAGTACAGAGAGAGAGTAGAGTGAGTGAGCATCGGTATAAAGGCAGTGAGTGAGCTGAGGAGCAGCTCTCCTAGTAAGTTCTACTGCTAAGCAGGGTTTATTTAACTCTAAAAATTGATTAGCGTTTTGCTCATAAAAGTGCTAAATTTTTGTGAAAACACACACACTTGCCTCACTGTGTTTAACAAACACAGCACTTCTAGAAAATGTATATAAATACTTTCTGTACAGTTAGTATAGTCCCAAGAAAAAACTGCTAATCAATTATTTAAAACCCTACGCTCTGGGGAATCCTCACACACCCTAAGGACAGCTTCATAAACCACTAGTGCAGTCATGAAGGTAGGCTGCAACCTATAGAAATCGCTAAGTGAAAATGAAAGGGTTGCCAGCAGGAGGCAGCACAAGCAGGTACATAGCTGCACAGAAGATAGAACGTGCACAACAACTTTCAGAATGTGCTCAGCAACTTTTAGAATGTGCAGAACAACTTTTAGACTGTCAACAACTTTTGAATAGCCACTGATTTCCATACACAGTAAGCCCTAACCACATAATATAAATAAAATAATCAGCAAAAATAAAACAAACAACAAAATTCCAGCAGCACAAGACACTCTTGGTTACTTGGTTACTAAGTTACTCACTGGAAATAGACAGAAGAAGGTGCTAGCCCCATGAACTGTCTCCCGCACCATGTGGGACCACCAACTGAAGCAGAGTTATGTATTTGTCAAGATCTGTCTTAAAATCATCAAAATCCATGCGTTCAACCAGATTTTGTGGTAAGTTATTCCTCACAAGGTCAAAGATCTTTTGCCTACAGGGTGCCCAGCTGGCTAAATAGTCTAAACAGTTACATCTCCTCCACTCCTACCCTTAGTGCATTTAAATCAGGGGTCCGCCTCTCTCACTGCCTCTAGCTCCTGTGTCTGCCTCCACTAGTTGACCCCATGAATATTTCCCTAACCTTATGTAGTTCTCTCTCCTATTAGCACTTGGTTATCCCTTGCACGCCTTCCCATGTTATGTCTATGACAATGCCTCTGGCTGCACTCATCCTCTATAGCTCTCCTCCTCCTCTACTCTTCCTTTCTCTTGTCCTCTATCTTCTCTGCACCTCATCTGCTATCTTCTTGTAAGCTAGCCTTCAAAACTTGTTTTGTTTCTCAGATCTTTGTAACTCTGTTTAGCTTACACTTTTGTAACCTTGTCCTATGTATTGAATTTGTAATCGACTTACATGTCTTATATTTTGAATTGTAACCTGACGTGGAACCTTTGTAAGAGCCCTGGCTCAGAGGTATTGTAATCCTAGACCTAATAAATAAAAATAAATAAATACTTTCAGGCGCGGACTGTAAAATAATTGTATTGTTTATTTGTATCAACCCTCGGATATTTAGTTGCTTACTGTGAGACCATAAATTAGGTGCTTTTTCTCTATAGCTTGTGGACTGGACCGCACTGGAAAGCAAGGTCAGGATTATTCAATATTTTATGTAATCGTAAATGTCTCCTCTCCTCCTCCTTTGTTGTAGACTATGTAACTTCAGATCAGACAATCTGTCAGTATACAGTTTACTTTTTCGTCCAGGTATTAACGGGTCACCCTTCTTTGGACACTCTCCAATAAGTTGGTATCCTGTCTCAAGTATGGGGACCAAAAGAGAACCCATAATCCAAAAGTGGTCTACTTTGAGACTTATTCTAGATCTATTTGTGAGCAATCAGGTTTTAAAGAGTCTGTTTAAGATTGATCTTTAAAGTTGTTTTGTTGCTCAGCCTGCAGGGCACATTTCTTTTACAACTCTCTCTTCAAAGATTGCATTCAATGCAGCCCCATATGGCATGCAGCTCATTCAGTACCATGTGACCTCCAATCCCATAGCACATTGCAAATTTCATCTACAGAGCCCCACTTTGCTGATGAACTCACCAACTTGCACTTCATGAAATTTATTCCTGTACTACAAGCTGGCACTTTGCAAGGAAGAATAAAGTAGCAAATTGTGGTGAATTCCCCAATTTTACCACTAGCACACTACTATCCCCCATCTCCTGGAGCCTACAAAGACATACTTATCTATTGTCAGCTGACCTTTGACTGTCTACTGCCCTAGTAATCCATGCTACCGCTGCAGGGGTTCTAGTTCCAATCTCTATGAAGTAGTACATTTTGTAACCATCACTATCAAAGTGAAAAAAAATAATTGAAATTTACTCAATTACCTTATCACACTTTACTCAAAAGAATGGTCTGGTTTGTTGGAGACAGTGTAGTATCAAAATAACATGATCCATAGGTATCGAGGCACTGTAAATCTGTGCAACAATTGGACTAGCTCCAGAAAAACATACGAAAAGCATTGTCCAGAATTTGCTGTGTGTACAGCATTTATTGTAACAAATGACACCACAATATTTTGTTACCACCAGAATCCAGAAAATCTTTTTATATTAAAGTTTATTGAGACATAACTGTAACATGAGCTGTATTAATACATATCTGACAGCAAAGCTTAAATATCAAGTGATCGTTAGGCAGCTTCTAGCATTAGTGTTCCATATACTTAATGTGGAAGATACTGAATACAGATATACATAAGGAGCTTCTATGCATCAGATGTGCTATTCCTATCAGCTGTAGAACCCAGAAGAATCTTGTAACCACCTTCTGCCTGCATGCTGTTCATACAGGTGCTACCGTTGTTTCTTTCCATAGACCTTTTTCCATGTGGCCTACAAACTGGCTTTTTGGGTCTGTCCTTGCCCCCCAACTGGCAACCACCTCCCTGGGACTTGCCAATCCCTACAGTTCCCCACCAATTTCCACCCATGGTAGGGCCAGAAGGAGGGCCTTCCCCAGAGACCAATATCCAGAAGCAGGAGTGGCATCTTGTGCAGGCTGAGGGACAGGCAGATAGGGCTTCTGAAGCTGGTGCCACATTTTTCTTTTCACCCCAGGAAACCCTTGCTGCAGTGCAGATGACATGGTGTGCTGTGTGGAGGCATGTGTGTCCTGCACAATCCTGTACGCACTTCTTCCTATATCAGCCATGTTTGCACCACCATCATTCCTCCACCTGGTGGCAGTCTGACAGGGCAGCAAGCTACCCTCCTCTGGAAAGTAGAGCAGTCCTTCAGATACTCAATCTTCTCCCCAGCCACTCCTAACAACCTGGGTCCGCTCTTGAACCCGAGTCACTGTCATGGCAGCAGGAGTGGCGTCGAGTACCTCAGCTCTGAGCATCACTGAACTGGCTGGTGCTACCATTGGCATGTGCCTATCACCCCATTTCTGTACAATCATCATTTGTAAGGGTCTTACCTAAATTCAGAGGCCATACCTTGTACCACATGAAAGCAGTCAGAGGGCTGCATGCAGGCATAAGTCCCAATTTTCAGTTGCTCCTGCATCAAAATAAATGCAGCAAAATATTGCATTGCTATTTTCAGACATGTTGGCCCATTTGCAACAATACGCATGCTGTACAGCAAAGAAGTTACATGTGTGTCATTATTTTGATCCATGAGTCTTTTCTGAGTGCAACATGTGTGCTTGTGACAAGAGGTTAGACCACATTCTAGTAGGTCTGACATTATAACACAAGCAGCACAGTTAGGCTAAAGTCATAATATAAGTTAATCTGTACATCCTGAGGGCTTCTGAATATCCCACCTAGAGTGTTTCTGAACCCCAGAGTTTTGTTGATAATAGGTATGTTTAGTGATCAGGTACTGTACTGTACGTTGATTTTTCAATTGAGGTGTAACAAAAGCCAGTGTGTCCATATATGTGGTGCATAAGCTTCTTACTATCCTCTGCTATGCAGTGGTGCAGAAACCCCATGGGGGTGTCCGTGCCACATTTACACACTTGACCTGCACCTGATACTGGCTACACATGTGGCCTGGCAGGGAGGGTGACTGGGGAGTGACATGGCCATGTGCCTTGCATGACAAAATTCCCATACTTGGGGTAACAGTGGAGGGGGCTCAAATATGCAAGTAGGGACCCCGCCATAGCAACTTCACACCCTCTTCTACTGGTCACGACAGGACGATGGACATCGTCATTGTCCCCGACAGTCTGCCACCTCTACCTGGAGCATACAGGGAGGGACAGGGCTATGACGAGTGCATGTGGCTGAGCAGCACATACCTCTCAAGGGGTTCACCAGTTCTGGAACAACTAGCTGTACCCCACAATCCCCTGCACCGAGGGGAGTGGGGATCCACTCATACGGTGGCTGGGCCATCTGACCGGATGTCTGCAGTGTATTGCAAGCTTTCCCAGCCACAACACCATGCTACTACATGAACAGTGGGGTGGAACTGGTGATGTCCAGCTCAGATTTGTGCATATGGCCTGATTTGCATTGCACTGCTGGTGCAGGACACAGCAGAGCAGGTACACTCCTTTGAGCGTGCTTGCACTGTGTATGTGAATAGAGCCCATAGAGAATACTGGATGGACAACCAGGCACAGCCAGCCTATGCTGCAATAGAGGGATTCTGATTACATCACTGACCTCAAAAGTGAAGTTTGAGAGTTCTGATTCAACTAGAATTCTGAGGTGGCAGCACAGGCTGGCTACCATGAGGTTGCCCATCCAGCATTTCATACAGCATATAGTGCAAAAAGTAAGAAATCATCAGTTAAATGAATGGAAGAATGTATTTGGTAACTATGATGAGCACAGAAACTGCACTTTGACCAGCTGCAGCAATGGTTCTGCAGTAAAGAGAAGTCTTACATAGAAACATAGAAACATAGATTTTGACGGCAGATAAGGACCGCTTGGCCCACCCATTCTGCCCATTTCCTACCGATTGGATAAGCTGCAGATCCTAGTTAACCAGCAGCCTACCTCTTCCTACCCCAACCCCCAGAATTGCCTTTATGACTGTCCAATGCATGCTTGAATTCCACCACTGTTTTGACTCCACAACCTCCTCCGAAGGCCATTACATGCATCCACAACCCTCTCTGTGAAAAAATACTTCCTTAAATTATCTCTGAGCCACCCCTTCTATCTTCAAATTGTGCCCTTTGTTCTTACACCTCTTTTTGAAAGTTGCTACCCTCTTGGACTTTGTTGATTCCTTGAGATACTTGAAAGTTTCTATCATGTCCCCCTCTCTCCTTTCCTCGAGGCTGTACATATTCAGTCTCCTTAAGTCTCTCTTCATATGTCTTCCGTTGAGGCCCTGCACCATTTTAGATGCCCTCCTCTGGACAGCCTCCATCCTGTCTATATCCTTGCAGAGATTGGGTCTCCAGAACTGCATGAGTACTCCAGATGGGGTCTCACCAACCGTCTGTACAGAGGATAATAACTTCTGTTTTCTGCTGGTGATGCTCTCCCTATGCATCTTAGTTTCTCCCCAGCCCTCCTTGCTGCCCTCTCACATTGCTTTCCCACCTTTAGGTCATCTGATATGACTACCCCCAGGTCCCTTTCCATTTCTGTTGTTGTTAGTATCTCACCCCCCATTGTGTACTCTTCCCTGGGTTTTGTTTCCCAGGTGCATTATCTTGCACTTCTTAGCATTGAATCTAAGCTGCCATACATTTGACCATTCCTCTAACCTTGCCAAGTCCTTCTCATCCTTTCCACCCCACCTTGTGCATCAACTCTGTTGCAGATCTTTGTGTCATCTGCAAAGAGACATACTTTTCCTTCAGTCCCTCTGCAATATCACTTATAAAGACATTGAAGAGGAGCGGTCCTAATACTGAACCCTGGGTACCCACTAGTAACCCCCTTTCTTCAGAGTGGACTCCATTTACTATTACTCTCTGTCCTATTCTCCAGCCAATTCTTTACCCAGGCTGTCATCTTGGGTCTCACTCCCAGGCTGGCTAACTTGTATATTAATCTTTTGTGTGGGACTGTGTCAAATGCCTTGCTAAAGTCTAGGTAGGCCATGTCCAGCCCCTCCCGATCTACTACTTTGGTCACCCAGTCAAAGAAATCTAACAGATTTGTCTGGCATGACCTTTCTGCTGTGAATCCATGCCCTTGGGTCCTGAGCCCTCTAGATACTCAACAATTCTTTCCTTCAAAGTGATTCCATCATTTTCCTACCACTGAGGTTAAACTAACAGGTCTATAGTTTTCTGCTTCTGCCTTGCTCCCACTTTTGTGAAGGAATCACATCTGCCCTTCTCCAGTCCTCAGGTATCACCCCATCCTCCCATGATTTGTTAAAGAGGGTAGTCAGTGGTGTCACTAGTTCTACCCTTAGTTCTTTTAGAATTCTGGATGAATCCATCAGGCCCCATTGCTTTGTCCACCTTCAGTTTTAAGAGTTCTTTCAGAAACCTTTCTTCTGTAAATGGGCTGGTATCAACTTCTGCATCCAGGCGTTTCTACTGTATGTTTTAGGTACCTCCCCACTTCCTTTGTAAATACTGAGCAAAAATATTTGTTTAGTATCTCTGCCTTTCACAGTCACCTCTACCACCCTCCCTCCTCTTTTTTAAGCCTCACTAGCCCTCCTTGGTCTTCCTTCACTCCCTGATGTACCTATAAAAGTTTTATCCCCTTCTTAACAAAGTTGGCTATCTTTTCCTCAGTTTGGGCCTTTGCTGTTCTAACTACCTTCCCAGCTTCATAGAAACATAGAAACATAGACTTTGTGACAGATAAGGACCACTTGGCCCACCCAGTCTGCCATTTCCCTACCTACTGGATAAGCTGCAGATTCTAGTTAACCAACAGCCTATTTCCTGCAGTCCCCATATAATTGCCTTACATCTGTCCCATGCATGTTTGAATTCCTCCACTGTTTTAGACCCCACAACCTCTCCAGGAAGGTGGTTCCATCGTCCACCACTCTCTCCGTGAAAAAATTTCCTCACATTAACCCTGAGCTGTCCCCCTCTAACTTTAAATTGTGCCCCTTGTTCTTACACATCTCTTTTTCTGAAAGATGCTACCCTCCTGGACTTTGTTGATTCCCTTGAGGTACTTAAAAGTTTCTATCATGTCCCCCATCCCTCCTTTCATCAAGGGTATACATATTAAGCTCTCTCAGTCTCTTTTCATGTGGTTTCTGATGTAGACCCTGCACCATTTTAGTTGCCCTCCTCTGGACTGCTTCCATCCTGTCTATGTCCTTGCATAGATGATGTCTCCAAAACTGCATGCAGTACTCAGATGGGGTCTCACCAACTGTCTGTATAGAGGATAACCACTTTCCTTTTTCTACTTGTGATGCCTCCCCTATGCATCCCAGTATCCCCAGCTTTCCCTCTGACTCTCACATTGCATACCCACCTTTAGGTCATCTGATATGACTGCACCAGATCCCTTTACATTATTGTTGTTGTTAGTACCTCCCTGCTATTGTGTTCCTTTTGCTTTAACTGATACAGTTCCCTGTCCTGCTCCTTCTGTGATTCCTTGTACTTCCTAATGCTTTCTTTTCTCTTGAACCTTCACTGCCACTTCCTTTCAAAACCATAGTGGTTTCTTACATCATTTCGTTTTGTTAATTTGCTTCACACAAAGGCTTATTACCTCTGTGATGGCAGTTTTTATTATTCCCATTGTTCTTCACCCCTTCTTCCTGCCCATTTGCTAGTGCATTCCTTAGGCACTCACCCATTTGTGCAAAGTCAGCCCTCCTAAAGTCCAGTACTTTTGCCTTTGTATGGCTTGACTCTATTGCTGTGTTTATTGTGAACCATACTGTTGATGGTCGCTAGTTCCCAGATGGCTACCCACTTCTACATCTGTGATCCTCTCTTCATCTCCATTTGAGAGAACCAGGTCTAAGATTGCTCCCTCTTGAGTGGGCTCCAATACTAGTTGTCTAAGGCATGCCCTTGTAGGGCATCTAGAATAACCCCACTCTTTGAAGTGGCTGCTGCAACTGCATTCCAGTTAACATCTGGCATATTCAGATCACCCATCAGCAATATCTCCCTTTTCTGCCATTCTAAGCATTCTTTCTATTGTTTCCTTGTCCATTTCCTCCTCCTGAGAAGGGGTCTGTATACAACCCTGTGCAGATTGTGGTACCATTGCGGTCTCCAAATTTACCCACAGTGCTTCTTCTCCTCCCTGTTTTCCCTTTTGTTCTGTTGCCTTGATTCCTTCCCTTATGTAAAGAGCTACTCCTCCTCTTTTTACCTCCCTGTCCCCCTGTAGATAGTGTATCCTGGTATGTTTATGTCCTAGTCATGGTTTTGTGTGTACCATGTTTCTGTGACTGCCACAATATCCAGATGTTCCTCCTCCATCAAGGCCACTAATTCAGGAAGCTTGTTACTCAGACTATAGGCATTGGTACTCATTACTCTCCATTTTTGATGGCTTTACCTTCTTTGCAGAATCCCCACTGACCTGTCTACCTCGGTCTTTTCTCATTTAGTACCCTGTTTTTGTAGGGAGGCTCAGATTTTCCTGCTGTTTATCAGTGCCTCTCCCTTGACTAGTTTAAAAGCTTGCCAATGAAGCATTTAAACCGATTGCTCAAAGACTTGTTCCTTCCTGGACAGATGCAGACCATCCTGCCAGTATAGGCTGGTGTCCTCCAGGTGGAACCACAGTCCCCAATGAAGCCAAACCTCTGTGCCTACACCATTTTTCAATCATTCGTTAAACTGTATGGTGCAAAGTACCCTCGCCTCCTCATGCCATTGACAGGCAGCACCTCAGAGAAGGATATTGTGTGTGCTACTTGTCTTGGACCCCTCTCCAATTCTACAAAGTCCTTCTACACTGCTCTAATCTCATGATTAGCCAAGTCATTTGTCCCTAGGTGGACAATGACGTCCAGCTCAATTCCTGTGCAGCTGTTCTCGTGATCCTGAGGATCGCTCCTGTCTCTCAAGCCATGGCACCAGGCAGGCACCTTACTTCAGTTTTTTCCTGCTCCCCAAGTTCTATCCCTAATAATTGGGTCCCACACCAGGAGCTGCTTCCTTTCCTTGTGGTGTCCTCTGCCTCCTTCCTGTGGGCCTCCTTGTGACAGTTGTCCTCAGCCTCCTTAATCTCCTCTGCAGGTGCATCCATAGGGGAGCTATGCTCCCCAGAATGATGTATGGATTGTGGTGTGGAACAACTGACTGGGTGTGCCTCTGTTCCACCATCCCCACCTCCCTGAGCCCACTGTGGTCCAACTGCTGTGCTTTCTTCACAACCTCTGAGGTAGTGGTGGTGGCTCTGGTGCTCCCTGGATGGGGAGGTTCCTTCCCTACCATCCAGTGTGGCCTGGGGAAGGTCCCTTACTACTGTCCAGTGTGGCCTGAGGAGGGCAACTTCCTCCTCAGGGCAGAGAGTTGTCTGAAAATAGGGCAGCATCTCAGCCTCCAGAAAGACTCTCAGAAGACTGCTGCCCACAGCCATTACATTGCCTACTCCCCACATTTGTGTGTGTGTGTGTGTGTGTGATTGGTTTGTAATATGGAATACATATATATATTTATATTATACAATGTGTATGCTTATATTGTCAGTGCAGTGTGCTAGAGAGGATATGACAGTGATATGCACCTTGCACTCTTGAAAGTATGTCAAACCCCAGATATAAAGGAACTATTTCCAGGGTGGGTGGGGTGAGGGGTGGGAAGGGTTGGGCCTAAACTGCCCTCACAAAACAATCAGCTAAAAGTTCTGACCCACTGCTGCAATGAGTGCCTTTCTGTCAGCAAGATGCCCTACACAACAATTTGGCAGAGAAAATACCCTGCTAATCAAACAGAGAAAAATCCACACATCTGAGTCAGACACAGGTAAAACTCTCCCAGCCCCAAAACAGGCCTGGTGGTTTGTGCTCTGAAAGCTGTCAGTCCCAAAATAAGTCAGCTGTGCTTTAAACTCTTCCTGCACTGAAAATGTTAAGAATTGTAACAAACAAACGTAAACCTAGTTCCACCTCCTCTGTTGCTTGAAAGACTGTCTTTACCTGTTTCACACTGCAGGTTTATCTTGACCACTCCTTAACCACAGTAACTTTGCTAAAAATAGTTTAACTATCACAAACTCCTACGCACCAGTAAATTATTTAAAATAGTTTCTGTCTCAAAATCCTAGTAGTCCAGCTACCCCAAGGGACAATCAAAATGCAGTATTCAAACACTTATGAAGTTACTTCCAAGATAAGCAGAGTTTGCAAGTTTCTTTTTCAACTCCTCAGCCACCTGCAATTCATTTAAAAATAGTTTAACTGTCAGAAAATCCTAGTAGACAATCTAGCTACCTCCAAGAACCTGCCCAAATGCAGTATTTAAATCCTTCTGAATTGACTAACAAGATAAACAGAGTTTGCAAGCCCCTTCTTGGTTAAACACTAAATAAATATGTGAATAAAATGCAATTACCAAGGGTAGTTAGTTTCACCTCACAGAATTAAGCAAAAGTGCATGTTTGTTGCAGATATCAAGTGCAATATAAATTTCTACACAGCTTGCAGTTGAATAAAGCAGTAGTGTCCTTCCAGCTCCAGAAAATATGCTTTGTGTCTTATCTGTCATTTCAAGATTCTGCATTTATTCTTGTGTTCCTTAATCAACTTTTCCATTCATCGGACACTTTGGAAAAAGTGTTGCCACCATTATAACAGTTCACTTTTGCTTTCAACTGTTTGATGTGTGTGCAGTTCTAGGAATGTAAAGCAGGTGTCTTATGGATTTCTGAATCAACTGGAATGCTATTGTACCTCAGAAGGGTACAACCACATTCCATGACTTTGAACTGTTGTATAACAATGTTTCAGCTGGCATAGAAATCTATACAGAACAACCCTCACTATACACTGAAAATCTAATAATAGCTGAAGAAACAGCTTGTATGTGACTGAGTGTCTTTCATTATACAATGTTGAAGAGCTAGATAACAGAAATAAATTCCATTTTGGACTGATTGACACTATTCTTTCACTTTCATACTCACTGGCCAACAGATTTAGGAACTGACTCTACAAATAGATTAACTAGTCAGACAAGTCTTTGGTTTGCCAATTAATATACATATGCTCTGATAAGGAGACACTAAAGTCATAGTATACCCTACTCAGAGTTAATGCACAAATTCCATTGGTCAGATGAAGATTATTCATCATGATTTCTAGCAGTGAGCAGTTATTAAATCCATGGGCTAGTAATACCAGTTTTCATCCTGAAAGTAAGCTTCATAAATGGGATTACTAAAATGGGGAGGGGGATTGAATTGGATCTTGTTACAATTAATACAATGATCCTATGGAAGAGACCCTTGTACCCACAAATAAGTAATGATATTTGTGGTGACCCATATATAAAGATCTGGGACATCTACCCCTCCTTTTGATTTTAGTTGCACTACAGTAACCCATCTGTGCTTATGTACCCTGCCTGGTCATACAGAAAGAGATAACTTGTCTGCAGATCTTTCCAAAGACAAGAAAGACTGTAACATCAGGCACTGAAATAAAACCAGAGATCATAGAAACACATTATTTCTAAGTGTTTTCGTGCTACCAAACATTGATAAAGGTCACCTGTCAGATCTTTCCAGGTCACTCTGAGGCCGAGATAAGAACATTGTAATAATGATTGTGTGATTAGCATTTAGTCAATTGCCTAAGTACTCTAGTAATATTATCCTCTAAATACTTAAAGAAACAAAAGAACAAAATGTATAGAGGGGGCTAGCTCATGAATCCTTAGTAGCATGACCTCCCCAAACCATAACTCTTTTCAATCATCATTTGTAAGGGTGTCAACAGCATTCAAAGACATATTCTGAGTGGTACCTCTAAGCTGCATGTCCTCTAATATTGGACCACTACAAATTGAGGCAAATAAATGTGCCCTGCCTTAGCATGGCAAATAAAATGCTGGCTGGGCTGTATAAGAAAGAGAATAAGAAGGCAAGAGACTAACAAAATTCTGCTTCATCACAAGGCATTAGTAAGACTACATTTGTGATACTGTGGACAATTCTGGACACTCCAGTATAAAGGGATATAGTGGTGGTATCAGCAGAGGGGTAGCAGAATGATTAACAGGGTGTAAGGTTTGAGCAACAGCAAACAATTGAAACATTGAGGATTTTTTCCTGCAGGAGAAGACTGAGTGGTGGCATGATATCCGTCTTCAAAATTCTGGAAGTGGAAACCAATGTGGAGCAGCTGGCACTGTTTCACTTGGTTTAGGGCAGCAGGAG
This sequence comes from Neoceratodus forsteri, assembly GCA_016271365.2. Classification (NCBI taxonomy): domain Eukaryota; kingdom Metazoa; phylum Chordata; order Ceratodontiformes; family Ceratodontidae; genus Neoceratodus; species Neoceratodus forsteri. The sequence continues at coordinate 56,243,128 of CM028129.1, forward strand.
TAGGGGCATTACAGTGCTTCAAGGGAGGGCCCATTAGAGACCAGTAGTAGGAAGAATTATTCCACACAGAGGATGGCAAACCTCAAGAAGAGGCTCCAGAGGGGGCAGTATAGATAAGGAGTATGCATCTTTTGAAACACAACTGAAGCAATTCCTCCTGAAAATGAAACTCATGGCTACAACATTTTGTTATAAGTAACATCTCATTTTATGACACCTAAGGAAAGGAACTATTCCAAGTGCTTCAGCTGCATGAGGCAGAAGGAAAAAAAGATGAGCCCATGGTCATTTTTCTGCTTATTCTTTGGTAACCAGGTAAGGCCCATTAGGCACAGAACCTGTTTTCAGGAGCAACCTGGGAGCACTGAGAGGTTAAGTGACTTATTCATAGTCACATAGTATGCAAGTAGAGGTTATATGAATCAAACCCAGGTCAGCTGGATATAACAATCTCATTCACACTCCATTACTCTAGCTTCTAGGCTATACTGCCAGCCCGATTACTCATCTAGCTTTTGCTACCTTGTATTCTTTAAATTTGTAATCTGCTGGATATCATGCCATTCACCTGACCTATGCAACCAGAAAAGAATATAACCAAGTAACCTACTGTGTTGATAGAACTGATGCAAAATGAAAGCACTAAAGTTTTCACATCAGGAACTCCCAATTTAAATGATCAAAGGCCTTTTAGTTTCCACTCAAATTTCAAAATAAGGGTCAGAGAATCTCCTCTGTAAGAATTTTAAGCAAGGTTCAAGTGTTTTCTCTCAAATGCCATTCAGGTATAAACCTACACTGGTCAGAGTGGAATAATCATAGCAAGTATCCCATTACAATCGGTGGCCAAACCTTTTGGGAATAATTTCCCATCAACTATTGATAATGATACTGTCCTATATGAGTCACGTGTTATCTACATTTAAATGAAATGGGCTGCAAGACTGAAGGCAGCATGTATTGATGAGGGAGTCACACAGATAAATCTGATTGATTTCTTTGACTGGGTGACCAGGAAAATACATCAGGGAGGGAAATGGATGTGGCATATCTGGACTTTTGCAAGGCCTTCAACACTGTGCCACACAGGAGGCGAACTAAGAAATTGAGTAGTCTAGGGGTAGGATCCAAAGTGTTAGAAACTGGCTGATAACCTACTCACTGTGGTAGCTACAGAGCATTGGCTAATCCACACATACTACGAATCTTGTCCAAAACCCACTACGCTGGGTTAGCTACATGGTGTTGGTCAGATCCACATATGCTAAAACTTTTGCTCATAACCTACTCAACGGGGTAGATACATAGCATTGTCAGATCCACACATATAAAACTCTTGCTCATGATTTACTCACTGAAGTAGCTGCAGAGTGTTGGCAGAGCCACACATACTCAAAGTCTTACTCATAATTTACTGAGGAAGCTACAGTGCTTTGGAAATGCTCACTTATTAAAACACTTACTCATATACTACTCACTGAGGTAGCTACAGAGCATTAGCAGATCCTCACTTATTAAAACACTTGCTCATATACTACTCACTGAGGTAGCTACAGAGCATTAGCAGATCCTCACTTATTAAAACACTTGCTCATACTACTCACTGAGTTAGCCTCAGAGCATGACAGATGCACACTTATTAAAACACTTGCTCAGTACTTGACCAGTGAGGTAGCTACAGAACATTGGCAGATCTTCACATACTAAAACTCTTGCTCATAGCCTACTCACTGTGGTAGCTACAGAGCACTAGTATATCAACACATACTAAAAGTTTTGTTCATAACTTACTGAGGTAGCTACAGAGCATTGGCAGATCTACATATACAAAACTTCTGCCTGTAACCTACTCACTGAGGTTGGTAGAGCCACACATTCTAAAATACTTCCTGATAACCTACTCACGTGGTAGTTAGAGCATTGGCACAGCAACACATACTAAAGGTTTGCTCATAACTTGATGAGGTAGCTACAGAGCATTGGTAAAGCCACACATACCAAACCTCTTGTGAACATGAGCACTTGAAATTGCTAGCAGATAAAACACATGCAGCCTATCAGAAAGTCTTTCGAGTGTGCAGCACTTAAGCCATTTAAACTGCAACTGCCCTTCCTTTTCTCCCTTTCACTGTATTTCCTCCTACTTCCTTCTCACCCCAGTCCACCTTCAGTTTGGACCCACCTTTGATCCTGTCCCACCCCTATTAAATCTGCTCACTGACCTCAGTGCAACTGCCTCCTCCTTGCAGCGCATTCCACCCTGTAACTACCCTTTCCATTAAATACTGCCTCCTCATTTCCTTCTTGAATCTCCCACCTTCTAATTTCAGACTCTTTCCCTGGTTTCCTCCCACCTTTTAATCTGAACATACCTCGGTGTTAACTCTGCTCATGCCTTTAGGTACTTGGAGGTCTCAGTCATATTCATATTCAAATTAGGATTAATAGTAGGAAAATATAGATGTACAGAAGGCTTAGTCCATAGATGTACATATCCTGGGGTTAGTCCCATCCTATCTGCTGGAAAACATACTTGTCCATTTTAATTTTAAAGGTCTCAAATGAATCAACTTCAGCAACCTCTCTGGGAAGTACATTCCATAGGGAATTATTCTCTGGCTAAAATAACTTTGCTTGGAGTTACTCCCAAGGTTTGGATAACATGAGCTGAAATGCGTGACTTTTTAAGGATAACTTCCTTTATTGAAATGAGGCCCAGGTCACAGGTTGTCTAACGCCTTTGAGATTCTAAATATCAGCAATAGATCACCTCTAGTTCTCCTAAGTTCCAATGGGGAAAGTTTTAATGCTCTCAATCTATTATAATTCATATTCTGAAGCCCATCGATCATTCTTGTTACTCTCCTCTGTACACCTTCAAATTTTTGCTAAGTATGGTCTATAGGGAGAACAGTAGTCAAAAGCATCCGAACATAAGCTCGATATAAGGATAAGATGCACCACCTATTTCTAGTAGTAAATGACCTTTTGATACAACCGATGATCCTGCTGGCTTTTAGAGCTTGCTCAGTGAAATGCTTACTGAACTTTAGGTAATTTGTAATTATTATACTGAAACCATTTTCACATTCCACTGATTTTAGGCTTTACCAGTTAATGTAAATTACAAATATTCCTGGAGCCCAAATGCATAACAACACATTTGTTGGCATTGAAAATCATATTATTAATATCTCCCCAGTGCTCAAGTTCAATGAAGTCCTTTTAAAGGTAGCAATCCTTGGTCAGTACTAACATTTGTGACTAGTTTTGTGTCATCAGCAAACTTTATAGTATAATTTCCTAGATTTTTAAGTAAAAATAATTATTGAAAATAATGTGGGGCCCAGGACAGAGCTCTGTGGTACTCCACTAGTCACATGGCTGTTGTTGGAAATAAAACTTTTAATTCTTAAAGATTGGGCTCTATCCGTAACCAGGTGTGAGTCCAATTTATTAGAGTATTACTAATTCCTAATTCCTAATTTTGCATCTCGTCAAGCAGTGTTGAGTGAGGAACCTTATCAAATGACTTCATAAAGTCTAGGTAGATAATATCTACAGTTCTATCCCTTCTATCCTCCAATGAATACATATTGAGCTCTCTCAATCTCTCCTCTTATGGTTTATCTCCCAATCCAAAGATGATTTTCATTGCCCTGCACTGTACCCCCTGCAAAAGATTGATTTCCTTTTTCAAGCAGGGACACCAATACTGCTATAGTATCCAAATGCAGTCTCATCAGGAACCGGTCGGTACAGAGGCAGAATGACTTTCCCTCTCCTAAAGGTGATTCCTTCTGATGCACCTAGCATTCTATTTGTCTTTGCTGCTTCCCTCCTGTACTGGGTTGAGTGGTTCACTTCCCTGTTACTAGTATCCCAGATCCTTCTCCTCCATTGACATGGATCATTGCACTCCCCAACCAGTAACTATTCTCAGGATTTCTGGCCTCAAGTGTATGACTTTACACTTCTTGGCATTGATTCCTACTTGCCATGTGTTCAACCAGCCTCAAGTCTTGATAAATCATCTTGGAGTACTTTACTGCCTTCCCCAAGCACTTCCATGCAGATATTGGTGTAAGCTGTGAAGAGGATTTTATCCCGTTTGAAATGTCAGCAATAAAATGTTAAACAGCACCGGTCCCAGCACCGAGCACTCGCGGGACCTCACTTGGCACAGTGTTGGGCTCCGATAGCTCACCCCTCATGACTACCCTCTGCTGCCTATCCTGTTACCAGCTCTTAGCCCATCTAAACAGTTTCCTCCCTAATCCCAGGTTACCCAACTTGCTGGTCAGCCTTCCATGAGGCACCAAGTCAAAGGCCTTGCTGAAGCCCCAGTAATGGACATCCACCGCATAGCCCTATCCAGTGCCCATGCCACCCAATCAAAGAAGTCAACCAGGTTTGTCTGACAGGATCTGCCGAGACAACCCCATGTTGCCTGCCATCCTGGAGACCATTCTTCTCCAGCAATTTCACCAGCCTCCTTGAGGATAGTCTCCATTAGCTTTCCTACAATGGAGGTAAGGTCCATGAGTGAGGTCTATAGTTCCCTGGTTCAGCCCTGGGCCCACTCTTATTATTTATTTATTTCAGTTTGGGATTAATACCTTTGAGTCAAGGACTCATTTTCAAAGGTTCCATGTCAGTGTTGAACAAACATTACAAAAATACAAGGTTTACAGAGAAAAAAAAGAAAAAAAATTGAAGCATATACACAGGTAGTAATAGTAAAATTTGAACTTATACAATCAAATTAGTACATATTAACAGATAGACTGATTAGATAAGAGGGTTGGGGTGGTCAGCCAGAGGTGGCGTCATCTGAGGTGGAGAGAGGTGGAGCTTCAACCAAGTGAGGCCATCGTCAGGTGATTGGGTAGGGATGGGTTAAGAAAAAAGTGGTATATAGCAGAAAGATGTAGGGGGTAGGTAAATGGAAAACTGGGGTGAGGTACTATCACATTAAGCAGGCAGGTACAATTAATTTTAGAGCCAAGGAGAGATCTGAGCCCAGCTTTGAAGGTACTAATCTTGGTAGTATCAGTGAGGTCAGCAGGTAGTTCATTGTAGCATTTCGGTCCTTGATACAGGATGGAGTTCGGGCAAGTTTTGTCCTTTTGAGGGAACTACCATCTTGTCAGTGGCACTATGAGTAGAATTCATTGGAACAGCCAACTTAAAGTGTCCACCCAGTGTGGGGATGTCAGTCCAAGTAGTACTTTTTAGAGGTACAGTAGTAGCCACAGATATTGCCAGCTATTTCCTGAAATTTTTGTGATATTTCTAGAGAAATCTCCTGCTTTCTGCATTTCCACAGTAGGGGCAACAGAGAGAAACTCTTGAAATTTCCGAAATGTCTGGAAATAGCTGGCAATGTCTAGCTACTACTGTAGGCAGGTTTAGTATTGCCCTCTAAGATAGAGTGGGAGCCACCCTGATTCAGTGTACAGCAAACAGGCATGGGTATCGAGAGTAGCCCCCAAAAGTAAGATGACAGGCCTTACTGAGGAGTGTGTTGATCCTGTTAAGAGCAGTTTTTGTGCCCGCCCCATAAATAGGCAACCTAATGTATTTAAATTTAAACATCTATTTTCTGAGTTACAAACACAGTTTTGTTACTAGATGCTCATTTTGCAGTTAGACAGATTTTGAGGTCTGGATTGCTATGGAAATCTCAAAAGTGAATGAAGGAAGAGGCCATTGGGCCAGGAGGCTAAGCCTAGCTGAGGAGAAAAACAGCAGATTCATATTTGCCTGATGAGGTCTCACATATGCCCTCCAACAAGGACTTATTATGGGCCATTCAAGTTGTGGATAAGGTGGTCCTAGCTTTGGACCAAAAGGTGGTAAACTTAAATACCTGCTCCACAACACATGTCTCACTGGCCTCCATAGCAGGGGCAGAGGCTAAAGAAGCCACCAGATTAGTACTGAAAGTAATGTCTGCAACCATGGAGTTAATTAAAGAAAAATAAAACCTTGCGGTAGTGGCCTGAGGCACTTGAGAACACAAACAGGTCAACCAACCTCAGCATTTTGGGACTCCTGAAACCAAGAGGGGCCTATCCTGTGACTTTCATGGGTTCTTGGGTGGGTGATAAGATTCAGCTGGAACCACCCCAGCATGTTTCAAGCATTTAGGATCACACCCCAAAAAGGCGTGAAAATGACAGCTTGCCCTAGACATTACTTCTTACCTTAATCAGTACCCATGAATGAGGCTGGATGTTGGAGGCAGCAAGACATACAGGCTGCATACTACAGGATCTGGAGACCAGATTTCTTTATAGCCTAATTTAAGCTTTGCGTCATGTGAATGGTGCAAGCCTTTGACAATATGAGAACAATTTTCAGTCCTTTGGTGTGTCCCTATAACCTGCAGTATCCCAGCAAGTTAAAGGCACTATATGTGGGTAAACAGTATCTGTTTTGTTATTTATTTCAGTTTAGGATTAATACCTTTGAGTCCAGAACTCATTTTCAAAGGTTCCAGGTCATTGTTGAACAAACATTACAAATATAACAGTGTTTACAGAGAGGAAAACAGTTGCACAGACATTCAGATATCAAAGAAATACAGGTTACTCACCTGTAACAGGAGTTCTAGGAATGGTATATGTTGTTCATCCACACTTCTTGACAGGTTCCTTGCCGCTTTAAATCTTGCCAGAAGGTCTTTAAGTTGGCTCCTCCCACCCACCGGGTGATAAAACTCTCAGCTCCGTCCCATGGCGCCAGATCTAGCCGCTGGAAGCCAGGTTGTGTGTCGAAGCCGGGAGGTCGGGTGGGTTGTGTGGATGAGCGACATATACCATTCCTAGAACTCCTGTTTCAAGTAAGTATCCTCTATTTCTAGGGACATGGATATGTTGTTTAATCCACACTTCTTGGCAGACTCTAGCAGTTCTCAGGGAGGAGGGATGAAAGGCACACACCCTATTTAGGAAACCAGGACTGGAGAATCTAGCTCCCAAAACCAGCATCCGGCATGACTCAAGGTTGATTTGGTAGTGGGTAATGAAGGTGTATGCTGACTTCAGGTAGCAGCCCTTCAGATTTCCTGGATAGGGCGCCCCAGGAAGCAGCCACCAAAGCAGCGGTATGGTGGGTAGAATGAGCTCATATCCCTTTGGGAGGCTCCATGCCCACAAATCTATAGCAGAGAGCTATGCAGGAGGTGACCCACCTGCCTATCATCTGCTTGGCTGCAGGTCTGCCAGGTGCAGCTTCAGTGTAGGTGACAAACAGCTGGCAAACCTCTCCCTGAACTTCAGCTGTCTGCTCCTTGTAATAAGAGATCGCTCTTCTAGGGTCCAAAGTATGGAGCCTATATTCAGCCTCCAGGTGTGATTGGGGTAGAACACTAGCAGAGTCAACACCTGGTTAAGGTGAAACTCCACACCACCTTTGAAAGGAACTTGGTGGGGCACAGGACAACCTTGTCCCTGTGGAAGACTAGATAGGAGACTTGATGGAAAGCGCTGGAGCTCTCCCATCCTTCTGGCTGACATGACAGCCACCAAGAAGGTGGTTTTCCACGACAGGTGAGAGATGTCACACCTGTGCATCAGTTCGAATGGCTTGCCCATGAGCTTAACCAATACCAACAGTAGATCCCATGGAGGTGGAGGTTCTCACACTGGAGAGGATATGTGATCAAGGCCTTTGAAAAAGCACCTGACCACCTTCTCCTGCACCACTGACTGCTTCCCAGCCCGTGCCCGTAAGCAGAGATGGCTGCCAGGTGCACCTTAAGGCGACAACCAAGCCCTTGCTGAGAAGGGACCACAGGTAGTCCAAAATGCTGGCCAAGGAACAGGAGAAAGGGTCCAACCCCTTACCCTGACACCAAATGGAGATTCTCTTCCATTTGAAGATGTAGCATTTCCTGGTCGACTCTTACGGAAGCCTCAACCACATTGAGGACCTCGTCGGGAAAGACCCAAGGCCTGGAACTCTAGCCACTCAGGAACCAGGCTGTCAGGTGCAGGGATTGAAGGTCCAGGTGGAGAACCATCCCTGGTTGACTGAGATCAGGTCGGGTGGGCTGGGAGCTGCCTCGGGAGCCTGGAGCTGAGGCTGAGGAGATCTGGATACCAGAACTGGCGGGGCCAGTTTGGAGCTACCAGAATTACCTGTGCCTTGTCTCTCCTCACCTTAAGAAGCACCTTGTGGATCAAGGGAAATGGGGAAAGGCATAGAAGAAGCCCGGGGTCCATGGCCTCGAGAAGGCACCCCTGCAGCGAGCCCTGCTGAGGGCGGAGGGCATGAATCAGCCTCAGCTTTGCATTCTCCCTGAGGCAAACAGGTCCACCTGAGGCTTGCCCCAGTGGGAGAACAGATCGTGTACTACCTCTGGCAAGAGAGACCACTCGTGAGATGCAGCACCTATCCGGCTTAGGGCATTGGTCAGAGTGTTGGAGGCTCCTGCCACATGGATGGCTAGGAGAACCACCGCCAGACTGCTCATGAGGGCCCAAGTATGGAGCTTCCTTGCACAGGGGCAAGGAGCATGTCCCTTGAGCAGTTTAGGTAGTACATGGTCGTGGTATTGCCTGTCTGGACCTGGACCGCTTGACCCCCTACAAGACGGAGTGAAGGCAGTGAGGGCTAGTCAGACCGCTCGAAGCTCCAGCAGGTTGATGTGGCATCGAGACTCTCGAGGGGACCAGAGGCTGTGCGCTCTGTGCTCCCCAGATGGGTACCTCAACCCATCAGAGAGGCATCGATCATTACAGTGACCATTGGCTCAGGGCAGACAAATGGGATGCCCTCCTGCAGATGAGCTGGAATGATCCACCACTGGAGAGCATTCCACATCTTCTGGGTCATTGCCACTGGCTGGTCCAGAGGACTGGAGCATTGTGACCATTAGCAGCCAGTCCCCATTGTAGAGGATGCATGTGTCAGCGGGCCCAATGGACCACGCTGGTGCAGGCCACCATGAGGCCCAGGAGTCTCAGGAAGTCTTGGGCAGGGTGCAATTGACCAACCAGAAATGATTGGGAAAAGGAGGAAACAACCTTGGCTCTGTCTGGCTCAAAGACAGTCGAGCTCTGCCCTGATGAACTGAATCACCTGTGTTGGCATGAGTTCTGATTTGGCTTCGTTGATGAGGCCAATCTGAGAGCAGACCTGGAGGGCCAGATCCCTGGACCGCTCTACCTCCGGGTCTGGAGGGCTGCAATCAGCCAGTCATCCAGGTAAGGGTACACCTGGACCCTTTGGTGCCCAGAGGAATGCTGTCACCACTGCCAGGCATTTGGTGAAGACCCTGGGAGCTGGAGAGAGGCCAAAGGGCATGGCCTGGAACTCATAAAGGACCCCTCCGGCTTTGAAGCAGAGGAATGGCTGGTGGGCCAGACAGATTGAGATGCGAAAGAATGCATCCTGGAGGTCAGAGAACAGAACCACATGCCTCGTTCCAAGGATGGGATGATCTGTACCAGAGTGACCATCATGAAGGTTTGAGACTTTAGGAACTTGATCAGGTCATGTAGGTCTAAAATGGGTGCCAGTCCCACCATCCGTTTTGGGACCAGAAAATACCTGGACACAAAACCTGGGTCTGGTGGAGGATCTGCCACCTCCTGATCACCCCTCTTCTGGAGGAGCAGGGCAATGTCAGCTCGAGGAGCTGACAGAGAGGCTGTGGACCCTGTAGCCCCCGTGGGACAACGGCTCGATAGGGTGGGGCCTGCTCAAATTCCAGGGCAGACCCTTTCCTACCACCTCCAACACCTAGCAGTCCGTGGTGATAGCGGACCAGGTGGAAAGGAGGTGGTGGAGCCACCCCATGGGGAACCCAGGAGGGAGTGACAAGGCTGGGGTGACATCCCTCAACTAGTCACTGGGCAGGCTTGGAGGAAGAACTGGCCAAGGGACCTCCTGGGCCTTTTTCTCCTGGCGTCCTGCTGGAGGAAGCTGCAGGCTTGGCTTTGGGGTGCCAAGTGTGAGCCTGCTGGCCCTGATGCTAGTGTTGCTGGGCCAGATGTGCTGCAGGGCAGAAGGCTGAAAGGGCTTATGCTGCTGCTGGTGGCCTTTGTCCTTCTGAGCAGGCGTGACCGAGTTCAAGGTGGCATTGGACTTCTCGATCCTCTGCAAATGACCCTCCACCCTGGGACAGAACAAGTCAGTACCCAGGAAGGGCACGTCTGCCAGCTTGTGCTGGGTATCCACCGTGAAGGTGGAGATCCACAGCCAAGCTCTGCAGTGCATGGCCACTGCGGCTGCTACTGACTGGGCACAAGAGTCTCCAATGTCAAGAGCAGTTTGGAGCTGCTGTTTGCCACTGCCCATCCCTGATCCGCACCTGCTTGACCGGAGTCTGGAGGTCAGCCGGAGATGAGCAATCACCTCATCCAGGGCCCATAAGGGCATGGGAAAAATGTGCCATCAGTACAGCCGAACTGGTCTGATGAAGGCCTAAGGAGGACGCAGCGTAGACTTTACGCCTGGCATAGTCCAGTTTCTTGGACTCTTTATCAGGAGGCTTGTCCACGTCCCTAGCATTTCCGGAATGCCAGAAAACCCTGTCGGTCACAGCCCCTTCACAGAGGGTGCTCCGAGAATCCAGAGAGTGAGCGGTGGGGACCACATACTTCCTGGCCATCCTGGCTGAAGGAGCAAGACAAGAAGCCAGCCGTGCTCTAACTCCAAAGCTGGGCTAACAATGGCTTCATCCACTGGAAAGGCCTCCGGAGAATCCCTCAGGCCAGTATCTCTGTGAAGGGATACTTGGCCCACTTTGACATGGGTTCGAGCTTCATCCCAGTAGATTCTGAGATGAGCTGAAGCATTCCCATGAATGAAGATGGGCTCTCATCCACTGACTGTCTCCCAGTGGACTCCAGGTTGAGGGGCCTGGAGAACAGGGAAGAGTCATCATCAGACTCAAGGAGCTACAAACAGCTGCCGAGGGCCTGAACCACCCTCCACCTGCCAAAGTCAATTGGGAGTGAGGGTGACCGACAACTGATGGGAGCAACCACTGACCCGACCGAGAATCCTTGGTCGGAGCCCCAGTTTAGGTTGTGGAGGCGGGGTTCCACCACGATAGGTGGTGCAGCTGGTTTTGGCTGAACAACCGTGCCGGCTTCGCCCTCGATGACCACAAGGGTTGTTTCGCCGCTCAGGTGACAGCTACTTAATAGTCGGGAAGGCGATGGGATCGGCTTGTTCCCGGTCAAAGGAGCTGCTATCACATCAAGTCCTCATACGCCTGATGCAATTTGCACCAGAGCCTATCCTCAAGAAGGACAAAGATGAGGATGAGTGGCGCTGCCGCTTCCTCCGTGCGAGACCGAGACCACCGATGTTGGTGGGATTGGCTGGACTGAGAAGAGGTCCGAGACTGAGACTGAGACCTTCGGTGTTTCCGGGTGGGTCTGGGAGGGAGTGAGGAAACCATTCCTCCCTTGGTTCAGGAACCTTAACGGGGACTTGAAACAGAAGGCACAGGCAAGTCCTCAGTTTCCACCGGGGAACGGTGAAGAAGGGTTGTCGACTTCTCCAGTCGACAGCCCGTCCAACAGGTCAGAAAAATCTAGACTGCGTCGATGGGTGTCTCGCCAGCTGACCTGAAGGGGACACCATGAAGCCAGCGGCCTTAGCCGCAACCCTCGACCAGTCGAGTGTCGACTTTCCTGGGAAGGGACCTCTCCGCTCCCACGAACGTCGGCGGTGGGACTTACCCTTAGCGTCCTTCTTCTTGGACCTAGAGGAATGTCCTGATGGACCCTCGCCTTTCTAGAGAGGGATTGACAAAGCTCCTTGAAAGAAGCCATGTAGGAGGAGCCCAGGAGGCGGATAAATGCGCAACGAGGAAGACGAAAGATGCGGCCTGAGCCACCTCCTCCTCAAGGGCGATCATCTGCTAAGTTGCTCAGCCAAGCCCGCAGCCACGGACACACCGAGCAGGCTTCCTTGACTTCACAGGAGGAATACGTCTCTCGGGGCATCCAAGTTGAAGTCTGGCAACACGGTCTTGAGAACGTTGACCGAGAAGGACTTGCACACCGCAGGCCATGGATCGTGATCGAGCTCAGGCCAGTAAACGACGTGGAGTGCAGATTGGTCCGAGACATCTTCTCCCGCAAGGGCACCGCTGAAACCGGAGTCGACTTGTCCATCGCAGCCACGAAGGAAGAAAAGACTAAAGTCTAGTAAATTGAAATATGAGTTTCGGTTGAACCAAGAGTTTGGATCCAGGCCTAAAAACAGGCGCTAAGGAGGGACCTGAGCTTCTAAGCAGTAAGGAAGATCTGGCGTCATGAGGCGGAGCTGAGAGTTTTATCACCTGGGTAGGTGGGAGGAGCCAGCTTGAAGACCTTCTGGCAAGATTTAAAGTGGCAAGGAACCTGCCAAGAAGTGTGGATTGAACAACATATCCATGTCCTAGAAATCTTATATATCCAACTAAAGGTTGAAGAAGATAGGGTAAATAGGGTTCAGCCTTGTAGTTCACTATTTAGTTAGCCAGTCTAGCCTAAGGGGGGTAGGGGTCAGCCCAGGGATGGGGTCATCATGGTGTAAGTAGTTTGTCAGCAGTGGGCCTCATTCGGGGATGGGGGTGATGAGATAAAAGGGGGGTGAAAGGAGAGGTTGGATGGCTGAAATTCTGCCATATTAGTGCAGCAAGCACAATTCTTTTTGTGTCAAGAAGGGATCTGAGCCCAGATTTGAAGGTACTAATCTTAGGTGATTCTGTAAGGTTAGCAGGTAACTCATTGTACCATTTTGGTCCTTGGTACAGGATGGAGTTCTGGTTAAGTTTCAGTCCTTTTGAGGAATCACCAACCTGTCTGTAGCCATGCTTCTTGTTGATTTGGTGGGAATTGCCTGAGTAAAGAGGCAGCCCAGTGCTGGGGGCCAAGAAGCACTTTTCTCAGAAATAGGTAAGTTTGGTATTGTGCTTTAAGATGGAGTGGAGCCACCCAGTTTCAGTGTAAAGCATGCAGGTGTGGGTGTCCTGGGAAGCCCCTATGGCTAGTCGACAGGCCTTATTTAGTAGTGTGCTGACTGTTTAGGGCAGTTTTAGTGCCTGCCCATAGATAGGCATCCCATAATCTATGGAGGACATCACTGAACTACTGATGGAAAGTTTCAGAGCATCTGGTATCATACAGTGCCTATGGAGGTAGAGGACCTCAAATTTATATTTGCTGAGTTGACAACTGAGTCTATATGGCCAGCGAAGGTTAGTGTATCGTCAAAGATGATGCCCAAGTATTTGAACTTTGTTACTTGTTCCAGTGTTTCACCATTATGGTTCTGGATGAGTAAAGGCTGTATTTCTTTTGCTTTGGGAGGTAGAGAAGAATAGACTTTTCATTTTTTATGGTTTAGTAGTAGTTTGTTTTGTGTGAACCAGGATTCAAGCTTGAGGAAGCTGTCTTGGTGTTCGGAAGTGATGCAGTTGTGATCTTTCCCAGTGACCGATATAACTGCATCGTCAGGATAAGAATAGTATGTGTTGTACATGCAGATAATGCAGAGTTGATGAAGAGGCTGAAAAGCAGTGGACCAAGAATAGAGCCCTGTGGGATCCCGAGGACACTTCCTAGCAGATGTTAGGTGTCTCCAATTTTGACTCGTGACCTGTTTGTGAGGTAGCTTCTGAACCACGTGTCCAGGGATAGACCTGTTGATTGGAGACAGTTTAGGAGTACTCTGTGGTTAACAGAGTCAAAGGCCTTCATAAGGTTGATGAAGACTGAGCCAACTGCCTCCCCTTATCTAAGGCATCATAAAGCTGGGAAGAGTAATCAACAAGGCGGTAAGAGTGAGTACCTTTTTCGAACCCATGCTGCTGTGGGCAAAGTAGGCTATATTTATCAAGATACTCTAAGCTGCTCCGAGACCATTCTTTCAAGTGCTTTAGAGAGGTGGTAGAATGGATATTGGTCTGTTGTTGGACGCGAGTTTTGTCCCGGCTTTAAAGACAGGCGTGACATTGGCTAATTCCATAGTTTGAAACACCCCATTCTTAGAGATGCCTCAAACACCATCGAGAGGGACCAGCCAATTAATTTAAGAGAAGACCCATGAGTTTCATATCCACTAGATCAGCCTCCGTCCTGGTTTTGCCAAGAACCCTCTTAATGTGCATGGTGGTTTCAGACTTGGTGACCTGCTTAAAGTAGAATGGTGGTACTGCATCCTTTGGGGGTTAAGAGGGGTAGTGGGTGTTGTTACCCGAGCTGATTTTTAAGTAGTCAGCAGGTAGTACTCCAGATAGGTTTGTGAAAGCATGGTTGAGCTCATTTGCGATGTCAGTGTGTTCCTGTAGGGACCTCTCTTGTTATTAGTAGATCAGGTGGGGCCTTAGGGTCTTTCCTGTTAGGGATTTGATGGGTTCCAGAATTCCTACTGGAGCCCAACTCTTGCAAAGGTCCCTATGTAGGAAGCTTTGATGCAGGCATTTCTAGCTGCCCTGTAGGCAATGAGTGACACAGGAGTTCCAGATGATTTTGCAATGTGCCAGAGATTGTCTCTATTCTTCATTAAACTGATCAGGGGTTAGTGAGCCATGGTTTGAAGGTATCTCTGACTTTATTTGTTTTGTACAGCACAAAAATATCACAAGCATGGTTGAAGTTCATTATGAAATAATTCAAAGCCTCGTTACCATCAATATCTCCTGACAAAGGAGACCAGTCCAGCTGTGATAGATACTGCTTGAAATGGTCAAGTAGCACCGGACTCAGGCAGCAATTTTGGACACCTTAGGTGGGTCTTTGGTAAAATTGTTTGTCCAGGTGCACTCCACTGGGAGTGATCACTGAGGCTGTCAGGCAGGACGGTGACATCTGATATATGCTCTGGGTGTGTGGAAAGGAGCCAGTCTATAAGGAACTGCTCCTGTTTTGTAGTTTATCCGAGTGTTATTAGTTACTATCTGGGTTAAGAATAGGCTGGCTATTAGATCCCTAGCTTTTGTCTCCTTCGGGAGAGTCAGTTTATGTTAAAGCCACCTATAACGATCTTCTCCAAATTAGTACCTGACTGCTGCAGGTTGTCTGCAACTAGTTTTAATCCAGTAGTTTAGTGTCCAGGTGGTATATACACTGTAGAGAGCAGCAGTGTTTTGTTCTGTTGACCTATGCTAGCTTAAGATTCAGGATTTGGACCTCTTTTGTGTGTAGGCTGGAGTCAAGGGCCTGCACCTTTGTTCCAGATTTGGTATAGACTAGGCACCCTCCCCATGTTTAGTGGTTCAATCTTGCCTGAAGGAGTTGCATCCTTCAAGGGAGATTGATGCATTCAGAGGAAAGGCAGTCTTAAAAATAAAAGGAGATTGTGTGAAAAAGTTATTTTAAGAGCTAGCTGAAGTTTTCTTTCTTTTAGCGAGTGTGCATTGTGCAGATGTTGAATAAAAAAGTTAGACATTCAAGTCAATGAGATTGGATTCTTCAGTCAGGCAGCAGAGGACTAGTCTCTGACTTTGAGACCACACCAGACAAGAAAGCAAGACAGAAGAAGGAGGAGAACACTAGTAGTCAGCTGCTTACTAATTACTACTACTGCTATTATTTGTACAATCTCACCTCTCCAGTGTCTGTAGTCTTTATCTGTTCCAAAAAATAATATCCATCTTGTGAATAAGTGAGAGAGGTAGAAACAGAAAAATAGTGTATACTTCTTGTTTTGGCTGCTTTTATTAGTTACAGTCAGCAGCTTATTAAGCTGCTGCTATTATTTTACTCTTTTCAGTCTTTATCAGTCCAAAAATAAAATCTGAATAAAAGTCGAGTGAGAGGAGTTGAGACAGACAGAATACAAGGAGTTGCTTGGTTTGGTTGGCTGCACAGTCAGCATTTTATTGCCACTGTTGGTATTTATACGATCCCTCTCAGTCTCCAGTCTTTATCTATCCAAAAATAAAATAACTAAAGTGAGGGAGAGAGTGAGGAGACTAGACCAGAGAGATTTTTAGTGTCAGACTCAGGAGAGGAGAAGAAGAAGAAGAAGAATCTGTATTTATATAGCACTTTTCTTACAACAAAAGCGCTTTACAAGCAATGCTAGACTGGTAGTGAAGTGACTGGAGGAGAGCAGAATGATTGTGGGAGGGAGGAGGATCGCAGAAAAGTGATTTTTTCTCTATAATATAGTTTGTAGGCTTTTTACCCCATTTTATTCCCACCCCGCTCTCGTGATGCACGTGAGCATGTAAGTTATTTTTTTTTTGCACATTATTACTAGTAGGAGCAGCAGTAGTAGGATGATAACAAACCGTCAGAATCAGTATATACTGTACTTGCCTGTTGTCATTGTGTTTTGAAAAGCTGTTAAACTTGACTCTGCAGTACATATATTATTTGTGTGGCTTATTCAGATGATCAGATCAGGCATTCTCAGTAAAAAATGCTACTGATCTGACAGTCCAAGCTACACCCACAATATAATTAATGTTGTCTTTCAGTACACTCACTGTCAGCTGTACTAACCCAAAAATCAGACAAAAGAGTAGTGGTCAGATAATGAATTAGGGAAGAGGTGGAGGTGAGAGCTGAGCTTGCACTGAGAGAGCAGTGACCTGCAAAATGTTTTTTATTAAGATCTTGTAGTTCCTACTGTCATCACTGTTATCAACCCCACCCGATGGCACTATTGTCATGTCACTTGAACTAGAAACAAATCCAGGTGAGAGAGAGGCAGGCAGGTAGAGACATGCTGGGCTTACACTAGAAAGCAGTGACCTGCAAAAATACATTTTTATTAAGATCTTGTAGTTCTCATTGTCATCACTGTTATCAAACCCACTTCACGGCACTCTTGTCTTAGCACTTCCACTTGAACTAGTAATAAAAGGAACTCACAAACTTCGACTACTATGTTGGCTGGAAAAAGATGAGACTGGCAAAAGAAAGCCAAAGCAGCGAATGTTGTCTGCGTTTTTGAAAAAGTCAAGCCAGACACCTCAACTGCTTATTAACCTGTTGCCAGCAGCAGGAGTCTCCTTCTGGAGCATAGCTTTCATCTTTAGTCACGTTGTCACATGTCAAAATATACCTCAAAGCTTTGAGTATGAAATTGAGATGACATCATCAACACAAACTCAATCGCCATTGCAAAAGTCTGACCAATATGATATTGGAAGATTTATGAATTTGCCATCTAAAGGTCCATCAGGTATTTCTGAAGAGGTTTGCTATAAACTTCTTCATTCTTGTTGATTCCACAAGAATCATATAATTTTCCTTCTGTACAGCAAGGAAAACAATCATGTCATTCTCAGTTCTCCTGGTTAAAAGCATACCAATCACTAGTGCACAGTTCTGAAGTTGAGGTCTCCTTTGTAAATTCTTTGTTCATTTTGGAAATATAGACATCAGACAGGAAAGCATCAAGATGCAGGACAACTTGTTACAGAACCTCTCGTTAAATGGAAAGATGCTCTTGACAAGTTTCAATCACACGTATTGTCTAAGTACCATCAAGACAATATGAGTGCAGCAACAGATTTCTCTGCATATTATGAGGGTAAAAAATGGATGTCTTAGATATGATAGAAAACTGAAAAGAGATTGGTGCCAATAATAGAAACAATGCTTTTCTGTGCTAGGCAAGGATGAGTGCTACAGGGTCACTGTTACACTGAAACACCACTTACTTTTGAAGAACCGAAGATAATGATGGTAATTTCACTGCAGCATTGAGATAACATTTGCAAGCAGATGATGATGTTTTGGCACACCATTTGAAACGTGTGGTGGCAATGCAACTTATATAAGCTGGAAAATCCAGAATGAAATAATTACTGCAAGCAGCAAACTGATGTGGGAAGCACTTGTAAAGCACGTAAATAATGTAGTGTTTTACTCAATTCTTACCAGATGGTACAACTGACAGTGCTACAGTAGAACAGTTGTCAATAATTGTCCGGTTCGTTGAGAACAGCAATATCCATGAACAGTTTTTAAAATGACTTCTGGACGGAATAGGAGAAGGAACTGGACAGAAAATCGTACAAAGCATAGAGCAGTACGGTCTCAATCTTGATAAGATGTGTGCCAAGGATGTGACAGTTG
Source organism: Neoceratodus forsteri (assembly GCA_016271365.2). Classification (NCBI taxonomy): domain Eukaryota; kingdom Metazoa; phylum Chordata; order Ceratodontiformes; family Ceratodontidae; genus Neoceratodus; species Neoceratodus forsteri. Next base: position 56,261,175 of record CM028129.1, read on the forward strand.
TGAGGCAATGAGAAGTACCACAAAGATTGTGCAATCAGTAGTTGTAAGGCGATCACCAAAAGTACTCTACGACTCTGCTCCAGCCATTCACTGAATCTCGTTATAGCAACAAGTGTGTCAGTTACATGAAATCGGTAACGTTTGAGACAATAAAGGAGGTTACAAACTTTGTCGAAGATCAGCAAAGAGGCGGACGCTTCTGAAACAGAAAATCAGTGCATTACCAGACATAAAAAGAAGAGGCTGACTGGACTGTGCAACATGATGGGTTTAAAGGGTGAAATGATTGTCATCAGATGACCTAAGAGGTGGGCAAGCAATGTGAGAAGGCAGTAAGGAGGCTGGGGGACAGTGGGATGCACAGGAGAGGCATCAATAGTAGAAAACAGGAAGTTGTTATCCCTCTGTACAGACAGTTAGTTGACCCCATCTGGGTACTGCGTGCAGTTCTGGAGACCTCATCTCCACAAAGACATAGACAGAGTGGAGGCTGTTCGAGAGGGCAGCCAAATGGTGCAGGGTCTACACCAGAAAACATACAAGGAGACTAAGCAACAATATATACCCTTGAGGAAAGGAGGGAGGGGACATGATAGAAACTTTCAAGTATCTCAAGGAATCAACAAAGTCCAAGAGGGTAGCATCTTTCAGAAGAGAGATGTGCAAGAACAAGGGGCACAATTTGAAGATAGGGGAACGGCTCCAGAGGTAATGTTAGAAAGTATTTTTCTCAGAGAGGTGGTGGATGCATGGAACTGCCTTCCTGAGGAGGTTGTGGAGTCAGAAACAGTGGGAGAATTAAGAATGCATGGGACAGTTACAAGGCAACTCTAGTGGGGGTAGGAGGAGTAAGCTGTTGATTAACTAAAATCTGCAGCTTATCCATCAGGAATGAGGAAATGGGCAGACTAGGTGGGCCAAGCAGTCCTTATCTGCCATCAAATTCTATGTCCATTTATTGATATGTATCCTGCTGTGACAGAGGCACTGTCAAATATAAGTGACTGCCCTGATCGCATTGCTTCGCAAAGGCTAATTTCTCACCTGCATTCACTCACATGGCTTCCTTGTCTCATTGCACACACTGGTTAGGTTCTTAGGACTGCTTCCTCCTGTGTCCATCTCTCTCTTTAAAAATGGATGCTGACATTCTGCAGTGCTTGCAGCAGATTGAAGATGTCCACCCTGCTCATCAGAGAAAAGGCAGAACTCTGAGGAAGAGTTTGATGACATATTCGAAAAGCAGAAGACCTTGAAGGTGTTCCTCTTGAAATACCTCATCAGTCAGGTAGGCAAACAAAACAGGTGAACTATCAATATCAGATCCAAAAGCGTACTACAGACTTTCCATTTCCTTCCATTTCTTGATAGCCTCTTAAATGAACTACAAGAATGATTCAGTGAACCTCACAGAAGGGTTCACATGATCCAACATCTGATTCCAAAATATGTGGCTGAGGGTGCGTTCAAGAACTTAAGTAGTACCATACAAATATGTGAGGATGAGATTCCTGGTACAGGGAGGACATGAAGAGTGAGTATGACAGGTGGCCAGCAAAATGGAGCAAAGTGTCCATGGATGACAGACCAAAGAATGTCATGGAAGCTCTTGCAGCAGCTGACATAATGTTCTATCAAACATTCACTGTCTGTTGAAACTCTTCACTACTATACCTGTCACAACAGCATCAGCTGAAAGATCTTTTCAGCTGTCTATGCAGACTCAATACCTATTTGCACATAACAATTGCACAGGATCAGCTTTTAGGCCATGCAGTGATGAACTTTTCCAGAAATCAGTGTCTAGGAGTACAAGACATTATAGATGAGCTGGCTAAGAAGAATCGTCATTTAGATTTATGGTGACTGATTTCATGTTTGTTTCTGTTTTTCTTTCTTTACAGTAAATATGCTATTACTTTTATTTCGTACAAGTCATGGCCACCTGTAAAACAGACAGGTACTTTTTCACACAATGTTCCACAGAGCATGTAACACCAACATGTTTCATATGTAGTATTCAGCCTGAAGCCAGCCAGATAACAATAACTTTCCTTACGTCGCTCAGATCCCTGGTCTAGATTCAAACAGGCACAGCAGCAAGTATCCAGCTAAAGACAACTGATAACTGCATCTTGCTAGCCTCAGGTACTGAATACACATACATACTGTAGTTTGCAGCCTGAAGCCAGCCAGTTAATAATTATATTCTTTACAGCAAAGCATTTTGTATATTACTTTGGCTAAATAACTCATCTCTGGGCTCTTCTCCCATGGTGGAGGAGAGCTCAGAGGATAGCCTCTTTAGCTTCAAAATAGGCTTTAAATGCACCACAGAGCATCTGGTACCCATAGCTTCTGGGGCCACTAAGCCTCAGACCCCCAACATTTATGAAAAAGATTTCCTTGCAAAATGTCTAGCCCCACCAAAATTTCATGCTAGTTGCACTCCTGCTGTTTAGGCAATGTATTGTAAGCCTCAAATGCGCCACAAACTTCATCAACATGACACCTGCCTTATGCTCCTGGTCAGTGGCTCAAACTGCCTTTCCATACTCGGCAGTGGCATTGTGCATCATATTAAAGAATCAGATATCAAAGATTCAGTAAGCCAAATATACTTTTATTATGTACCATTCTGAAAGTTGCAAGGTTTGCTATTATTATAACTAATGCTGCTGGGTTTAACTGAAACTGACCTGTAAATGTGCAGTCAATGTTGAATAAGTTTTACTAAGTTTAGAATTTCATACAATAGATAATTTGTACATAATTTGGGATGATCACGTCTAATTTTATGTTTACTATTTTGACCTGCAGCTATCTGCAGTATCATAAAATAACATCTGATCTGTGGTGACTAGGGCATTGTTTGTGGCCATTCAGGCAATCTGATAGCCTATTGTATTCTCTGGGATTATATATTTCTATAACCAGCCCTGCCCTAACCAGCATGATTTCCGACAAAACCACAGCACAACCACTGCTCTGCTGGACTTTATGAACTATGCACACAAGACCTTGGATGAAGGCAAACTGGCGGGGTCTATCTTCATAGACCTCACCAAAACCTTCAACACCGTTATCACTCCTGTTACTGACCAAAATGTCAAACATGGGTGTGGCACCTAGTGCACTATGCTGGTTCCAAGACTACCTTACAAGCAGAATTCAATGTGTCAAATTGGAGATACAGTTTCTAGTGCAAGAGAGTATAGCTGGGGGTGCCCCAGTGGTCAATCCTTGGACCCCTACTCTTCAGTATCTTCCTAAATGACTCCCCACTGTTCATGCGACACCAAACTGATACTCTATGCTGATGATGCGGTGCTCCTGGGAAGCAGCACATTCCTTGCAAATCTGCAAATTGAGCTTCAGGCATCCTTCTCCTCTTCGGAGATCTGGTTCTGTAGACATAAGCTGCTACTTAATTATAAAAATACCAAAGCCATGCTTATTATCAGTACACACAAAAATCAAACTAAACCCTTCATCATTACAATCTCCTGCAGTGAGCCACTGGAACAAGTCTGCCGTTCAAGTACCTGGGATCACGCTGGATGAACTCACCATTTGCTCAACATATTGACTCCCTGGTCAAGACAGTCAACATTAAGATTGGTGTCCTGTACAGGCATAGGAAATACCTATCACCTGAGGCCCTCTGCCTTGCAGTACACAGCTCCATATTATCACATATTGACTATGGAATAGTGATATATGTGGTGGCAATGAATACTGTATTGAAATGAGTACAGGTGGCTCTGAACAAGGCCTGTAGGCTAGCCCTAGATTTACAGCATGATACACACATACTCTGTATGAACTCACAAATTGGCTATCCCTAAAAACAGGGTCATTCATCAGGCGTGCACCTAGGAAAGAGCTTATGGGAAAAACACCACCCTGCATTGGCAATCTGTTAGTGGCTGCAAACCGCATACAGGCCACCAGGGAGAGGACAAGAGGGCCTTCTCCATCCCTTCCATCGTGCCTCACTCGGGCAATGTGCATTTGCCTACCGTGCTCCTTGTGGTTGAGTAAATTACCCAAGCACCTCCTTGCCACCACCTGTCTAGCCAAATTCAAAACTAACATCAAAACAACACCTAAGTACAATCTCTAAATGTTCCTGCAACTAATCTACGGTATGTCAATCACTGCCAATTTATGACTGACCAGCACTTGTGTCTCCTCATCTCATAGCCTCCTGGATGTACTTGGTCATGACAAGGTCCCCACAGCCTACCCTTAACACCCACCTATTGCAATGCAATTTCTCATGACCATCCCTCTCCCCTACCTGATGACAAGGCTCCTAGGGATGCACTATTCTCTGCCTTTATAACTGTGCTCATGTAACTCACCACTCTAACCTGTAATCCACAATGTCTTTGCTATTATGTTTAAACAGGGTGTTGTTTTTTATGCTTTTTATGATTACTACTTTGCACCTTGTCTAGACACTGACGTGGAACCTTTGTAAAGGAGCATGGGTTCAAAGGTATCTTCGAATCAATAAAATTGAAATAATGGGTCAATCATTCTGATGATAATACTGGTATGGGTATATTGCATAGAACATATAGAAACATAGAGCTGATGGCAGATGGGACCACAAGGCTCATCCAGTCTGCCCATTTCTTTTCTACCTTATAAATGTGCCATCGGCCTTTGCTGTCAATGGCCTATCTATTCATACTCATCTGTATTGCTCCCTTATGCCTATCCCATGCATGTTTGAAGCCCTGCACTGTATTCATATCCACCAGTTCCTGAAGTAGGCCGTTCCATGCATCCACCACCCTTTCTGTGAAAAGAACTTCCTCACATTACCCTTAATCGGCCTCCTCTAATCTCATGCTGTGTCCTCTTGTCCTGCTATTTTTCTTATACTGAAACATGTTAGACTCTTTCACCTTGTTAATGCCCTTAAGGTGTTTGAATGTTTTGATCATATTACCTCTCTCCGCCTCTGCTCTAGGGTATTCATATTGAGTTCCGTTACTCTGTCCTCATATGTTTTCTAATGCAATCTGCACCGTTTTGGTTGCCCTTCTCTGGACTGCCTCAATTTGGTTAATGTCCTTGTGAAGGTGTGGCTCCAGTACTGCACGCTAGTACTCAGATGGGCCTAACCAGTGTCTTGTAAAGAGGATTATTACCTCCCTCTTCCAACTTGTGATACCCCTACTAATACACTCTAACATCCCCTAGCCTTACCTATTGCTTTAGTGGTCTGCTTGGATGATTTCAGGTCATCGGTGATGATGATGCCAAGTCTCTTTCTTCCTTGTGACTGCAAGCAACTCCTCTCCCAGCCTATATGTGGTTCAGAGTTTCTCTTCCCTATGTGCATGATCTTGTACTTTTGCATTAAACTCCAGTTCCACTCTTCTGACCATTTTACTAGTTTATCCAGATCTCTTCTCATTCTGCCCACCATCTGGATCATCTACTCTGTTGCAGATCTTGGTGTCATCTGCAAACAGACAAACCTACCTCCAGTCCATCTGCAATGTCACTGATGAAGCTATTGAAGGACTGGCCCCAGAACTGATCCTCAGGTACCCACTTGTGACTTGCATCTCTTCCGACTGTATACCATTTACCACCACTTTCTGTTTTCTGTCAGTCAACCAGTTTGCCACCCAGTTGACCAACTTCTGACTCACCCTGAGCCTACCCAGCTTATTAATCAATCTTCTATGTGGAACAGTATTGAAAGCTTTGCCGAGTCAAGGTAGGCAACATCAACTGCTCCTCTTGGTCCACCACTCTGGTTACCCAGTCAAAGAAATCTATGAGATTAGTTTGACAGGAACATTCCTTTGTCAACCCATGCTGTTTTGCCTCCATAGACTTGCCCACTACTGAGGTAAGACTGACTGGTCTGTAGTTCCCTGCCTCCTCCCTGCTGCGACTCTTGTGGAGCAGGATCACTGAGCCCTCTCAGTCTTCAGGGACCTCTCCTGTGCTTAGAGACTTACTAAACAGTTCTGGTAATGGCTCTGCTAGTTCCATCTTTAGCTCCTTTAGTACCCTGGGATGTATGCCATCAGGTCCCATTGCCTTGTCCACCCTGAGCTTATCAGAGCTCTTGTAGGACCCTTTCTTTGTGGAGGGACTTGTGCTCACCTCTCTCCCCTGTGTCCATGGTGCTGGAGTTGTGGGCTCTGCCCTACCTTCTCTTCAGTAAGTACTGAACAGAAGTATCTATTTAGGATAGATGCTTTTACATGGTCCTCCTCTCCACACGCCTTTATCTCCTTTTGATCTAGCAATACCGCCTGGACTTTCTCCTTTCACTAATGATTCTATAGAAAGTCTTGTCACCTTCTTTTACTGTTTGTGCTAGTGTTTCCTCGATTTGGGCCTTCTGCCCTACTGCCTTACCTGCTTCCTTAGGGAAGTTTGGTATGCCTCCTATCTTCATCTTGCTCGTTCCCTTATATTTCCTGAGGCCAGCCTTTTGGCTCCGACCTTTTCTGCTACTGTTTTTGAGAACCAAAGTGGTTTCTTCTTCTTTGTACTTTGTACTTCCTTTTCTCTCTAACACAACAGGACAGTGCTTCAAGTATAGCATCCTAATGCTTGCCCACTTTGCCTGTTCCCCTCACCTGTATTTATTTTTGCAAAGGCTATGTTAACTCTGTTGGCCATCTTATCAAAGTCAGTTCCTCTGAAGTCCCATATTTTTGCTTTGGAAAGGCATGATTTAGTTGTAGTGGCCAAACTGAACCATACCATGTGATGGTCACTGGCCCCAGGTGACGTTCTACCTGGAGATCTGTGATCCTTTCCCTGTTAGTCAGTACTAGATCTAGGATAGCCACATCTCTTGTGGGTTGTCGTACCAGTTGTTTTAAGGGCCTCCACCCTGCATGGAATCCACCATGTGTCTATTTCTGGCAGATGTTCCTTCTGGTATTGACCAATCTGTATCTGGCATGTTGAAGTCTCCATTATCAGAACCTCCCTTTAGCTGTCATGTTTTGTATATCTTCTAACAGTAATGTGTCTGTTTCTCCCCGGTCTGGGGTCCTGTAGACAACCCCAGTTCTTATGGCTGTCCATTTCCTGTTTCTAGGGTTACCCACAGTTCTTGTAGCTCCTTACGTGTATTCTGAATTTCTGTAGCTTTGATATTTTCATTGACATACAAGGCTACTCCACCCTCCCTCCTTTTGCACTTCAGTCTCTTCTGAACCGTGCATAGCCAGGTGATGAAGTCTCCCAGTGTGGTTACTGGTAACCCATGTCTTGTTAATTGCTACAATGTCCATTTTAGCTCTGTCATTATTGCCTGCAGGTCTGGAATCTTGTTTTCAGACTGCAGCATTTTGTACATGATTTTCCATTGGCCAGATTTTTGGTGTGTTAGTTGTTGGGTGAGGTCTGGTGTTTCCCTGTGCGTCGTATGGGGAGCGGACATTTTTCCTACCTGGTGATGCAAATGAACTGCAAACATGCTGAACTCCTGTTTGACCACTAGCTGAGGGGAGGGTGTCTTCCCATTCAACGTATTGCCTTATAGATTTGATGTTAAGTACCTAATGTTGCAAGAATCCTCCGATGGGGTATAACACAGGATTTAGTTACAGAATCTTCTACTAAATGTATGTAGTTTGCCTATATGTGAATTTTTTTACATTATGGATCAAGTGGATGAATGTTTTCTTATAAACTGATAAAATGAAATTAAAAATGAGCACATTTCCAACACACACTGTACCTACTATAATCTTTGCAGTAATTCACAAACCAGAATCGATATCCTCAGTACAAAATAATGGCAGCCCTTAAATAAGGGTGTGGTAATATAGCCAGAGGTTAGAGTAACGAGCTGTGAATGAGCTTGGTACATCCAGCAGACCTGGGTTTGATTCCCTAACCTCACTCACACACTATGTGACTGTGCAAGTCACGTAACCGCCCAGTGCTCCCGGGTCAACACTGAACACAGGCAGTTTTTCCTAGTAGGCCTTACCTAATGGAAAAAAAAAAAAAAGGATATTTTTTCAGTTTTGCTTTTGTTTCAGTCTTGCTTTTTGTCCCGAGCCACCCATTCCTTTTTATGTTTGATACTATACATAAATGTTTTGCTTTCAGTGACAGAGTTTGGGTGTGTGTCACTGCCGAGCTCATTGCAGTTGAAAATGACAGGTGCACAGCAGTCTAGACTAATGACCATGCAGTGTGGTTGTGACACCACTCGCTGCTTGCTGGGTGGAAATCAAGTCAAAGAGGCTTCATTCCTTTGATTTGCATGAAGCCAGGTCAGCAAACAGCTGATTAGCTGTCAACATGAGCAGACTGTCTTTGCTTCCAGTGCACATGCCTAATGCTACTGCTCATACCCAGAGTCAAAGCTGACACTTTAAAAGTACTGTTTTCTGTTTGTTCAGTGGTGTATAGTTGTTGAAATGATACTATATCAGTTTCTTACATGGTTCGTTTTTTTCATGTGTGAGACCCCAGAGTGCTATTTCATTGTAGTTACAGTTTTGGAACAGGATACCCAGCTGAGCTGAGTGCTTGTCCTCATGGATACAGTGTTGCTTTCTTTAGCTGGGGACAAGCAAGCTCTCTCTGGCAAGTGGGAGGCGGTTTCTTGTCAGAGAACATAGAAACATAGAAACATAGAATTTGACGAGATAAGAACAGCTTGGCCCACCCAGTCTGCCATTTCCCTACCTAATGGATAAGCTGCAGATCCTAGTAAACCAGCAGCCTACTTCTTTCTACCCCACCCCTAGAATTGCCTTATGACTGTCCAATGCATGCTTGAATCCAACCACTGTTTTTGACTCCACAACCTTCTCCAGTAGCGTTCCATGCATCCACAAGCCTCTCTGTGAAAAAATACTTTGTTACATTACCTCTGAGCCACCCCATCTTCAAATGTGCCCCTTGTTCTTGCACACCTCTTTTTGAAAGATGCTACCCTCTTGGACTTTGTTGATTCCCTGAGGCACTTGAAAGTTTCTATCATGTCCCCCTCCTCCTTTCCCGAGGCTATACATATTAAGCTCCTTTAGTCTCTCTTCAAATGTCTTCCGGTGCAGACCTGCACCATTTTAGTTGCCCTCCTCTGGACAGCTTCCATCCTGTCTATGTCCTTGCAGAGATACAGCATTCTGTTAGTCGTGCATCTGCTGTAACATAATTGGCAGTGCTTGGAAAATAGTAATGGAGCAAATAGCTCTATATCAGAGCAAGACTGACACAAACAGCTTGGTTTTATTTGTATTTTGTTTCTCCCTGACATGAATGAAAAGTTAGTAGCATTTCTGTCAGCTGCAGTTAGCTAGATCGAGCAGTATGAACTGACAAGGGATTCAGTTACAAGGTGGGAGATTTGAAATAAAAAGAGATGGCTGGACATTCTTAGTTTTCAAGGGGATAAAGATATGGTTAAAGTTTACACAGCATCACAGGGTCACTTATCAGATTTATTTTATGCGTTTACACCTCACCAGGGATTTGGTAAAAACGAAAGGTTATGCTGTTACCACTAAGTGGTGGAATTGCTCTTGACTGGCAGCTGTGGCTGTGAAGTAGTTCACCAGCCTGTGCAGCTGGCGTTTGTTTTATTATTCTTTTTTGTTTTATGTACTTTCTATGCATGCTTCAGTAGCCTGAGAATATGTGTATAGTTTATTAGCAGTTTCCATCAATGCCTGTCACTTTGGCATATTACAGGCAGTTCAAGAGAGTATGCACAACTAAAATTAAGGTGGAACTAAGGTGGAACTAAGATGTCACCTGGCCAAGGCTGAGGTCTGTAGCTGCAGGTAACCTGTAGCACTATCACCTAGTAGCTTGGACTCAGCCTGCTCCTGGGTTTCATTCTCCAATTTGTTACCCTGCTGCCCAGTAACCCTGAGTTTAAACTCCTACTTCCTCCTACTACTTGCCAGCCCTTGAACTTGAGCCTTCCATAGTCACAGCCTGTCAACGAGCCTTCTATCTACTGTCCTTAACTCAGCACTCTGTTTTAAGTCCTTCCCCTGCCACTGACCTGCACAAATGTGATTATCTCAAAGCACCTGTCTTCCCCAGCTTATTCTGTGTATGGTCCTTCCTCACATTGCTCTTTAGTATGTTCATACTAGGTTAGTCCTGCACAGAAAATGACCTCCCTACCCTTGACTAGAATTAATGACAAAGCCTCCTCTTGGGTGCTTTAACATGCAGGGTGAAAGCCTATGTCTAGTCTCTCTTCCCCTGACTTTATATGAAATGATGACAATGCCTCCCTGGCTGCTTTACCTCCAGCTAAATTCATTTCTTAAACCCCAGCACTCACCATGTACCCTGGGCTGTACTAACTGCAATATACTGATCCCGTTTATGAGATAGCTTACAATTGTACATAGTCAGACCGGTTGCTATTATTTCTTGTATTTTTGTCTCTGTACTTGTGCACCATACTCTGTAACTACATTTCTGTGTTGTCCTCCTGTCAAGACATGGAACCTTTGAAAAAGAGGATTTTGCTCAAAGGTTATGTCTGAATGATGAAATAAATAAATAAAACAAAACAGAGAATGCACGATTCCAAGGAAGATCATGGCTTTAACATCTTAGGCATAGAAAACAGTACATGAAACTAATACAAAAAAAAAAAAGCAAAACAAATGGCAGCTGCACAGGCAATGCACTACTTCAGAGTAGAGATGTGCTAAAGTTTAATTTTACTGGCAAAGTTCCAGCGAAGTCGTCAATTTGCCATGCAAAATATTCGAAATTTTGAACATTTACATAAAATATTTACGGTGCAAATTTGCAAAATTCCACCTATGAAATGTAGATTTTTGCCCATGAAGTGTGGAATTTCTTCTGGAACAGGCAGAATTTCACCCACGAGTAGCAAAACTCCATCATTCATTGGCGAAATTCGACTTTGTGGGTGAAATTCCACATTTCGCAGGTGGAATTTTTGCACTCGACATCTATAAAATATTTCACAAAATGCATCAGATTCACAGAATTTTTAGTGGAGCAGAGTTTCCAGACTTCACCCATTTCTACTTCACAGGCACAGCTGCTAGTCGAGGGTAAGTCTACCACTAGTGGTACCATCATAACTTTATTTTCTTCAAAAGTCCCTGTAACGGTGAACTCATAAACAAATCTGATAAGTGACCATATGATGCTGTGTAAACTCTAAGCACATCTTTATCCATTGAACACCAAGAATATCCAGTCGTCTCTCTTTCTTTTCAAATCACCCACAAAGGAGCAAGTCCCTGTAACTGAATCCATTGTCAGTTCATACTGCACCAACCTCACTAGCTTCAGCTGACAGAAATGGCAATAATTATTATTTCATGTCAGGGTGAAACAAAAAACACATAAAACTAAGCCGTTTCTGTCAGTCTTACCTCTAATACAGAGACATTTGCTTCTAAAACTATTTACCATGCACTGTCAATCATGTTAGAGCAGACATGTGGCTCACCGACTGCTTTCTGACAAGAATCTGCTTGACTGAGTGCACGTGCTCATCCCAAACAAGCATCAAAAATTCAGCATTGACAAATGCTTGTTTCTGTTCAGGTCATGCTATTCACTGTGAGTGACCCCTGACCTGTCACCCCCACCATCCCAGTCAGTGGGCATCTGCACGAAGCAGAGTTTGAGGCTATTGATAAATACCATATAGATGCTTAATATATTTATTTATTTAAGTTTTGTTTACGGGTAAGGTCGCTAGCCATAGAGATGACTATTTTCAGGCATGACCTGGGAGGTTATAAGGTAGTGAAACAGTACAAAACAAGGTATTTACAGCAGAGATACAAGACAATGGTATAGTTAGTAAGGTACACAACAGCATGACTCCAAGTAATGATAAGGTAAAATAAACATTAGCAGGCAAATACAGCAAGTGCAAGTACAATTAAAACATAAATCAGGGATAACCAATAAGGAAGCAGAGATCAGTACAGAGGGTGAGAAATAAAGTTGTGGATGGGGTAAACTTGCAAGGAGCATATAAAATAGTGGGGATGAACTAAGATAAAACCTATTGCAGACATAGCCCATGGGGACATATCATACATACAGAGGATCGGTCACAAAACTATTTGAAAGAGCAGAATAAGGAGTTTCATTACAGGAGACAGGGAGTTTAAAATGTTAGGTGTGGTAGGACAGGGTATGGCTCAGAAAGGCAGCTCTGGGTGGCGAAGAGACAGGTGGGATCAGTGAATTCAACAAGTGGTGATGGCCAGATTAGGCGGTTGTTCATGCAGTATGGAAGAGAAGCTACAGACAAAAGAGGATGGGGAAGCAGGAGATCGGTAACAAGATGACATGACACATGCAGGGTGTGTCTAGAACTATGGTGGTTTACAGTAAGAGCACTGAGTCGAGAAGATAAGGAAGTGTGAAGCTCTTTTTAAAGGCAGTATGAGAGGGGGCTTGGCAAATCGCTAGTGCTGAGGCATGGTGAGCAAAGCACTGGCACCGTTGGATGTATTACACTTTGGGACACATACGAGGGATTTATTGGTCAAGCACAGGCCATAGCTAGAAGCCTACAGAATAAGTAAATCAGCTAAGGTTTAGGGGTTTGAGACCTCATAATGCTGTCAACAAGGGAACCAAGTGAGTAGAGTCTAGTGGCATTAGGGAGATAGCCAATTTAGATCTGAGTAGAGGAGGCAGTGGTGTTTCAGTCAGCTGGAGGAGGAGGAGGAGGAGGTGTAGTGACTGATATTGTTATAGGTGATGTCCCAGTGGTGGAGGTAAGCTTAGGTATGGCAGCATATGTCCGCGACTCAGTAGGTCAGGGTGGCAGAAGTATACCACAAGCAACGGAGAGTCTGCAGTGGGGTAAGTACATGGCTATGCCTGGTTTGGAATTTACAGATTTGCACGTGCTCAGTATGTGAAGAGCATGCTTAGCATGTGCAAATCTGTAAATATTGCGATGCTCTGTATGTGAAGGCCGAAGTTTAGGGATTGGTCTAACATGATCCCAAGGTACCCAAATGAGGTCACTGCCAACAGGTGAGCCATCAGAGCAGAGACCCTAGAATAGGTTTGATAGGACTTAAGTTTTGAGTTGGTCCCAAATAGCATAGTCTGTGTTTTGGCCTCATTCAGGACAAGTTTATGATTTAAGAGTCAGGTTTGGGTCCTCTGAAAGTCAGGGGAGAGTCGAGGTTAATGTCAGATACGTTTTTAGAGCTGGCATAGAGGACTATATTGTCAGCATAGAGGAGAGAGGAGGTGGAGGTAAGATAGGGGTGATGTTATTTATAAATACTAAAAATAGGGGTGGTCTCAGAATGGAGACTTGGGGTATGCCAATGTTCACCATTGCCTAGTCTGAAAAGGTTGAATTGAACTTAATGGTTTGGATTCCATTCGATAGGTAACTGCTGAACAAGTTACAATACTGGGGTGAACCCCATCAAGTGCAGGGTGCTAAGGAGAATGGAATGGTTTACGAAATTAAAGGCTTTTATCATATCAATAAAACTGCCCCAGTGAGAAGGCCCGAATCCATAGCGGAGAGGGTGTCAGTAGTAAACTTAAGCAAGGCAGTGGAGGTGCTGTGGCCTTTACAGAAACCATGCAGGACAGTAGTAAGGAGGTCATTATTGAGGAGGAATTCAATAGTTTGTGTTTTGACTAGTTTCTCTAAGATTTTACTTAGAACCAACTAGATAGCTCTGGGTTTGTAGTTAGATGGGCTTTTGGAGTCACATTTTTAAAGATAGGAGTTGCTCTGGCTATCTTCCAAATGTCTGTGACATGACTTTGACACAGGAGAGGGTGAAAATTTTAGCTAGCAGAGTGTCTATAATGGGGCAGCTACATTATCTTCAGTACCCTGGGTTCGATATTGCTGGAACGGTGGCTATGCTGTCAGAGATGGAGCTAAGGCGTTTAAAACCTCCTGTCATGTAATAGCCTTAAAATGAAGGAGGAACCAAGGTTTCTGGGTTAGGGATGCAGGAGTGTCAATGTGTTGTGATGCAGGGAAGGAGGAATGTATTTGGTTAAGTTGGAGACTCGTTGTTAAAAAGTTTGCAGTGATCTGTGGATTTCTGCAGTGAGTTCCATGAGGATCATATAATTGGGGGTCAAGGCATGGTTAGAGCCCAGGAGGGTTTTAATATGAGACCAGAACTTTTTGGTCTACTGAGGCATTGACTAGCAGATTTTGACAGTATAAGCTTTTAGCAATTCTAATGGCCTTTTTGAAAGCATTCCACTCTGTTCTGTAAAGTTGCAGTCAGATTGAAGACCGGGGCTTAAAACAACTCCAGCTTTCTCTCTCTCTCTTATTTTGTAAGTAGGTCCTTTTTAACCACCTGGTTTGTCTACCTTTAACTCAATGCATTATAAGTGGGAGTGCTGATCTTGTAATTCCTTGAATTTACCAAGGAAAATATCCATAAGGAAACTATATAGAAGTTGTAGACAAGACCCATCCAAACAAATTTAAAAATCTTAACCAAGCTCGAAAAACTATAAATTGGTTATTAAGTGAGAAAATGCTTTTCTTTAATAACCAATGGAGAAATATGTTAGATGTGGTCACTACTACTAATAATAAAATGTTCTGGGTATTAGTCTCCAAAGCCACAAATAATTACAAAGATGTAATAGATACATATAGCTCTGGACAAAAATGGTTGGAGTGTTTCATTAATATCTGTTTTGATCCTTGGAAGAAAGACCACTATCTTTGGCTGATAGAGGAATTATATAAATCCTCTTTTTTAACCAGGAGAGACACACTAAGCTGAAAGCTTGTTTACAGGTGCAACCTGGGAGCACAGGAAGTTAAGTGAATTGCTTAGGGTCACACAGTATGCAAGTGGGGTTGGGGATTCAAACCCAGGTCTCCAGGTTTGTAGCTTAGAAGCCTTAAATCACTGCACTGTATTGCCTCTTTTGACCTCCTCTTGACTTTAAAGAGGAATAAATCTGCTGGACCAGATGGCATACCAGCTGAAGTTTATTTAACTCATCCAGCATATTGGTCCAGGATGTTAACCATTTATTTTAACAAATGTATCAAGACCAATAATTTTCCTGCCACTTGGAAAGAAGCAAATCTAATACTGGTCCATAAAAAGGCTGCCGTACTGATCCAGCCATATACCGATCCATCTATCTTTCAGACATCAGCCTCAAAATATTTTCAAAATAATTTTGGATAGACTGAGGACACAAATAGACAGTACAGAGGGTATTTCAAAATTTCAGGCAGGCTTCAGACCAAATTATTCAACTACTGATAATATTTTTATTATGAGACACCCTCATTGAGAAGTACGATATTATGTAAACAAAGCTTTACTCAGTATTTATGATTATTCCTCAGCTTTTGACTCCATCTCTAGAAATTTATTGTGGAGTATTTTAATTGATAGAGGCATTGATAGAGCTTAGTACACATAATACAAAATGTATATCATAACATGTGGGCAAAGATAAGACATGGGGCAAATGGGTGTCTGTCGACCCTTTCAGATAAAGGCATCAGATAAGGATGTGTTTTGGCACCCTTCTTGTTCTCACTGTATATAGACAAGATGCTCACAGATTGCAAATTCTTTGTCTCAGAGTCACCTAACATTGCAAATAACCTCTGCCCTCTATTGGCCTATGCCAACAATATAGTACTCTGTCCTTATCAAAAGGGCTTACCAGAAAAATAAACTACATCAATTCTAAGTCTTTGGAATTAAAACTGAAAGTAAATCTTCAAAACTAAAGTTGTAATCTTTGAGAGAAAAGCGCTAATGGCATTTGGAGAATAGGGGTCAAGAAGATGGAAGTTGCCCAGAGTTACACATATTTAGAAATAGAGTTCCATGCCATCTGCAAATGGTACACACATCTATCCATAATTATTGAAAATTCAAGAAAACAATTTTGGGGCTAACAAGATTCAACTATAAATATGGAGGAGGAACAATTAAACCACTTCTATGAGTAACAGAAGTAAAATTAGAAACTCAGATACTATAAGGCACAGATGTATGGCAATCTAATAATACTAATATGTTGATGTACCCTTTATATAAAGCCCTAAGGAAGGTTACGGAGTGGAACATTCCTGTCCAGCCCTACATAAGAGCAGAACTCGGTCTTCCAGATATAAGAGCAAAGACTGAGACTAGGAAAATAAATTACTGGGTTAAAATGACCAAATTGCTAGATGGTATGCTTGTGAAGCAATATCTGAGAAAAAAAAAATTCTGGCACTCCTCGGTATAGAGGAGTTTCTTTCTGGTATCCTATGCTCATTTTACTTCTGAACAGACACAATCTACTAAACTTAAAAAACATGGTAGATAGAGGTATTACATTAAGTACCCAGTACAAAAATATGTCTCTAAGAAGATTATAAATAATTGGGAACAGTGAGCACTAAAATCCATTTCTGAATCCTGCTATTGAACATGGTTTGCCAAAAATAATTTATTTTTGGGTATAAACCATACTTAGATATTTTGACTGATTAGAAACGTAGAAATATCTTCTTGATGTACAAGTTTGAACAATTTTCAAGCAATGTATTTTACACAGTCATAATAAAGAGATTATACTCTCAGAGGATTGTGACTGTTCAGAAGGTAGCCATGAAGATTTATTACATGTAATGTGGTCTTGCACCTGGTATAGGAAGGAGAAGTTGTATTGGTTTGGGCCTTTTATTAATACTCTATATTATATTGAAAAGATGTGTTAACAATTTTGCTCCATTTGCTCTTGGTCTGTTGAAAGAGTAGCTAAATTCTTTCTAGCAAACAATAAAGTTAGAAATAGGTTGATGCAAAATTAACATGGATGAAAACCAACAGAATCAGTGAGAAATATACAATATTTAATTTTTTAGGTAGGCAGGATCACTGTGCAATATTTAATGTATTATGATGGCAGGATTACTGTATTTAGAGCAATGACAATGCTGTATTCTCTTTTATTTTATATTTAATATTTTCCACAGAATGTGCTACCATATGCTTATATCTTTGTATATATTTTGTATATACTGTTATGCTATATTATTTTATGTTTCTGATGTCGTGGACAGACTGCACATCAAGTGCATTGTATAAGTGGACGAGTCAATGTTAGATACATCATGATGAATGTTTTGCAGAACAAAGTTGGCAAAATTACGAAACATGATATAGCAAAGTTGTGCTGTGAGGTGCAGCACCGATGCTCAGATGCAAAAAACAGGGTGTGGTCAGTAACAGCATCAGCGAGTGAACTAGAAACTGATAGGTGTTCTGTGAGGTTAGCTAGTACCCAGTCGATGAGAGTGCTAGAGTTAGAGTGAGGAGCAATCCTAGTGGGTTCAGATACCAACTGGTGTAGGTTATAACTCTGAATCTTGGTGAGAGACATGGATTTATCTAAATTTCTCTAACACACTTCCCTCCAATCTATGGCATGAGTTGTGCATATGTCAGCCTCAGACATTACAATGACCCTGCGGTGGGAGGCAAATCTCCTGGCCCAGCCACAGGACATCACTGTGGTGCCAGAAGGCACCATCAGTCAATCCCAACTGATGCACACTAGAGAGCAGCAGAATCCTCTGCCTGGCCTGACTCTAAACATGGCAACCTGAGTCCGCTGCCAATCCTAGACCACCTGTGCTGCAGTGGGCACACTACCATAGGGCCAGTGGGGCGACCCCTAAGCAAGGACATTCTTAATGGTTTACCACTCTATCCATTCTTTTCCACCTCCTTCTTACTATTGCCACAGGAGGTGTCTTTTAAATCTTGGATCCAGCAGTGCAGTAAAGTGATATGCCCAACCCTTCCTTCCCAAAGGCTAGCATATTGCCTCTGTTACACATCTACTACCCATTAGCCAGTCCTCCTGTAAGTGTGAGATCCTGGCTGCTTCTGAATTTGAGTTTTGCCTATGGTCATTCTTAAGATATATAATTCAAGTTCCTCAATAATAGGAACACTTTTTATCAACACAACTGCAATTATAAGTGAATTTTAGCAGTTTTACTTGAAATATTTTTTTTATTAAGGGTGTTTCTGCAGTTTTAGAAACTTTTGAACTGCAGGGACAACCTCGACACCAGTATGTCCAGGACATACGATGCACAGGGTAATGCCAAACTTCACCCAAAAACTAACACACCAAAATCTGGCCAATGGAAAATCATGTACACAAATGCTCACAGCCTGGGAAATAAGATCCCAGACCTGTAGGCAATAATGTCAGAGGCAAAACTGGACATAGTAGCAATTAGTGAGACGTGGTTTACCAGTAACCACACTTGGAAGACTTCAGTACCTGGCTATGTATTGTTCAGAAGAGACTGAGGTGCAAAGGGGGAGGAGTGGCCCTGCATGTTAATGAAAATATCAAAGCTACAGAAATTCAGAATACACATAAGAGCCAGAAGAACTGTGGGTCACCCTGGAAACAGGAAATGGGACAGCCATAAGAACTGGGGTTGTCTACAGGTCCCCAGACCAGAGGGAGGACATAGGCGCATTACTGTTAGAAGATATACAAAACATGACAGCTAAAGGGAGGTTCTGATAATGGGAGACTTCAACATGCCAGATACAGATTGGTCAATACCAGCAGGAACATCTGCCAGAACTAGACTCATAGTGGATTCCCTGCAGTGGGAGGGCCTCAAACAACTGGTACAGCAACCCACAAGAGACAGGGCTATCCTAGATCTAGTACTGACTAACAAAGAAGGATCACAGATCTCCAGGTAGAAGGTCACCTGGGGGCCAGTGACCATCACATGTTATGGTTCAATTTGGCTACTACATCTAAACCATCCCATTCCAAGGCAAAAATATGGGACTTCAGAGGAGCTGACTTTGATAAGATGGCCAACAGAGTTAAGCTAGCCCTGGCAAAAAGAAACACAGGTGAGGGGTACAGGCAAAGTGGGCAAGCATTAAGGATGCAATACTTGAAACAACATCCCATTGTGTTAGACAGAAAAGGAAGTGCAAAAGAAGAAGGAAACCACTTTGGTTCTCAAATACAGTAGCAGAAAAGATCAGAGCTAAAGGCTGGCCTTCAGGAAATATAAGGAACACAGCGGGATGAAGATAGGGAGGCATACCAAACTGCCCTAAGGGAAGCAGGTAAGGCAGTAAGGCAAGCAAAGTCCCAAACTTGAGAAACACTAGCATGAACAGTAAAGAAGGTGACAAGACTTTCTATAGGTACATTAGTGAAAGGAGAAAGTCCAGAGGTATTGCTAAGCTTAATGGAGAAAAGGAAGCATGTGAGGAGGAGGGACCTGTAAAGGCATCTATTCTAAATAGATACTTTTGCTCAGTATTTACTGAAGAGAAGGTAGGGCAGGGCCCACAGCTCAGCATCATGGACACAGGGGGAGGAGGTGAGCCTACTCCCTTCACAAAAGAAAGGGTCCTACAAGAGCTTGCTAAGCTCAGGGTGGATAAGACAATGGGACCTAATGGCATGCATCCCAGGGTACTTAAGGAGCTAAAGGAGGAACTAGCAGAGCCATTAGCAGAATTGTTTAGTGAGTCTCTGAGCACAGGAGAGGTCCCAGAAGACTGGAGAAGGCTCATGTGATCCCGCCCACAAGAGTGGTTGCAGGGAGGAGGCGGGGAACAACAGACCGGCCAGTCTTACCTCAGTATGGGCAAGATTATGGAGGCACTCCTTAAGGAAAGGATAGTGCAACACCTGGAATCCATAGGGCACAGGATCCAAGACAGCATGGGTTTACAAAGGAAGGTCCTGTCAAACTAATCTCATAGATTTCTTTGACTGGGTAACCAGAGTGGTGGACCAAGGGGGCATTTGATGTAGCCTACCTTGACTTCAGCAAAGCTTTTGACACTGTTCACATAGAAGATTGATAAATAAGCTAGGTAGGCTTGGGGGTGGGTCAGAAGTTGGTCAACTGGGTGGCAAACTGACTGGCAGAAAACAGAGTGGTGGTAAATGGTATACAGTCAGAAGAGATGCAAGTCACAAGTGGGGTACCTCAGGGATCAGTCCTGGGGCCAGTCCTCTTCAACATCTTCATTAGTGACCTCGCAGATGGACTAGAGGGTAAACTTGTCTGTTTGCAGATGACACCAAGATCTGCAACAGAGTAGATGATCCAGATGAGTGGGCAGAATGAGAAGAGATCTGGATAAACTAGCAGAATGGTCAGAAGAGTGGCAATTGGGATTTAATGCAAAGAAGTGTAAAATCATGCACATAGGGAAGAGAAATCCTGAAGCCACTTATAGGCTGGGAGGAGTTGCTAGCAGTCACAAAGGAAGAAAGAGACTTGGGCATCATCATCACTGATGACCTAAAATCATCAAGCAGACCTCTAAAGCAGTAGGTAAGGCTAGGAGTGTTAGGGTGTATTAGTAGGGTATCACAAGTCGTAAGAGGGAGGTAATAATCCCTCTGTACAAGACATTGGTTAGGCCCCATCTGGAGTACTGCATGCAGTATTGGAGGCCACACCTTCACAAGGACATTAACAAATTGAGGCAGTCCAGAGAAGGCACAAAATGGTGCAGGGACTGCATCAGAAGACATATGAGGACAGATTAACGGAGCTCAATATGTATACCCTTGAGCAAAGGAGGGAGAGAGGTGATATGATCGAGGCATTCAAACACCTTTAGGGCATAAACAAGGTGAAAGAGTCTAACATGTTTAAATATAAGAAAAATAGCAGGACAAGAGGACACAGCATGAGATTAGAGGAGGCTGATTAAGGGGAATGTGAGGAAATTCTTTTCACAGAAAGGGTGGTAGATGCATGGAATGGCTTACCACAAGAAGTGGTGGCTATGAATATAGTGCAGGGCTTCAAACAGGCATGAGATAGGCATAAGGGCAATACAAATGACTATGAATAGATAGGTCACTGACAGAGCAAAGGCCAATGACACATTTATAAGGTAGAAAAAGAAATGGGCAGACTGGATGGGCCTTGGTCCTTATCTGCCAACTTCTATGTTTCTATGTTTCATGTCTGCGATAATGTTTACCTGTTCCTGGAAGGAGTGGGTCAGTCTTCCTCCGACTGGCAATGGCAGAGGCATTTGGCAATTCAGGGCCTCTGCCAAGGCACTAGGATGATCCTTTAGATTGTTCACAGAGAACAAACTGCATTTGATCATGCTTATTTTATTATCGAACATATGAACATATGAAATTTGCCAGCAGATAAAGGCCTAGAGGTCTATCAAGTCTGCTTCGAATGTGCAGCTAGCACCCTTATTCTGCAGCTGCCCCTCCCTTCCACCCTTCCCGTCATTAACCCTCCCTTGTCCTGTCCCATCCCTTTTGAAGCAGTCCACTGTTCTACTGGATACCACTTCAGCAGGTACCATTCCACCCAGCCACCACCCTCTCTGTAAAAAGTGTCTCCTCATTTCCCTCCTGAACCTACCTCCCTCCAGTCTCATATCACTAGCCCTGGTGGCCCTCCCTGCCTTACTTTGAACTGCCCCTCTGAACCCATCTTGTTTATTCCTTTCATGTATTTAAAGGTTTCAATCATGTCACCCCTGTCCCTCTTCTCCTCCAGTAGTACATTTCAACTCCTTCAACCTCCTCTCGTATGATAAGTCCGCAGCCTCTTGATCATCTTTGTCGCCTGCATTGCACCTCCAGTAACTTAATGTCCCTCTTCGAATCGGACGCCAGTACTGCACGCAGTACTCCAGGTGGATCAACTAATGACCTATACAGTGGCAGAATCACCTCCTCCCTCCTCGAGATATACCTTGCAATGCAACCCAGCATTTTGTTGGCCTTTGCAGCTGCCTTCCTACATTATGCCGAGTTGTGCATTGACCCTGTAATGAGCACACTCAGATCCTTCTCCTTCTCCTTCTCTGTCTGGGCTAGCTGCACCCCCCCCATCTGTTCACTCCTCCTTGGGTTCTTCATCCAAAATGCAGCACCTGCACTGTTGGCATTAAACCCCAGCTGCCAGGTGTCTGACCAGGTTTCAAGCTTTGCCAGATTATGTTTTGTTGGACTCGAGTATTAGGCCACAGCATATCGCAAAACTACATGAGGCCACTTAAACTGTAATTCAGCATGTGCATGCCTAATACAGCAGAAGAAAAGAACAGATTTATCAAATAGTTTCTGGAGATGCTTCACTCTGAATTGCAGTGTGGTTGCAAATATTATCACTTGTCTGATGGAACGAGGTATAAATAGTGCTGTACATCTATAAACAAGATTCTCTGACTCCATGAATCATCTGAAGAGTATTCACAAGTGCACAACAATATAAGCTGATAAAGAATGTAGGCATTAGCTGGTCCAAATGTATTCAGCAATGTAGTGAGACTGTAATTCCTTATTTCAATAAATCAGGATACACTGACAGCATATTATTTCACAACAACAGATAAACAATGGTAGCTAGACAACACTGGGGCAACACAATAGAAGCCCTTTTCACTGGGCTCACATTTACACTGGATCCTAAACATTGGTAGTGCTATCTGATGTTATTTTAGTAGTGCCTTTGAGACTGGGGTGTTATGCCTTGTTTGATGCCACTCTTCTATCTGTACACACATCTGTGGGACGTTGGGCCTCTACTTAAAGCAGGTCATTTGTTTTAAAACTGGTTAAAATGCTACTATTGTGGCTGCTATTGGTCAGATGTCTTTTAAAAATGGTGCATATGTAGCTATGCCCAGTAGAAACATGTTAACGTATGCTGCAAGTGACTCTGTGTACCAAGTGACCTTAGTAGGTCAACATTCCAGATCATGTCCTTCATATTCATAAAGGGACAGGAGGTCTGTCTGGATTAGCAGCTCTTGTAATTTTCTATTTATAGAAATTAAATGTGTCCTTCCAAATGTATCAAAATGGAGGGAGGGGGGATGAAGCCAGTAAAATGCTTACATTCCAAATAAGACAGGTAGGACTGCAGAAGACAAGATGATTCAAGAGCCCTTCTTCTGCAGACCAGTTCTCTGTTTCTATATACAGTACATGGTCTGCATTTAACTTTTCCTGAATAACTCGGGTGGGGACTGTTTTGTATTGTTTGCTTTTTGGACAACACTACAGATTTCTCTACATGGAACCAGTAAGTTTGAGTTTTGCTATGCCTCAGCCCACCACAAAATTGCTGTTGCTGCGAGCAAGGCACCAGCCCTCACTAGTCAGTGAAGACCTCCGTGATCACAGCCCCCAGTAAGAAGCATCCTGTACCTGCTCCCTACTCCTGGGTTGCCTGTGTGGTTGTGCAGTGTGCTACCACTGAGCCTTCATAATAGAAGGTTTCTCCATTTTGCTGGTTGTTTCTTAAAAGCAACTCTGCACTTCAGCATGTTCTTTCATGAATAAGATGTTTCAGCTGTTACTATTTACTAGAGAATACATTTCTTTCATTTTCAGCACTCCTTTCCAAGAGTTACAGCTCATCTTGGTAGTCCATCTAAAAGTCTGTTAGCAAACATTTTCCTTTCCCTGTTAACCTCACAGTGTCTTTGTTTATGACATCATAGTGCTCACTATGACAACAAACTGCTGCATCATAAACAGCAATTTTGTGTTAACGGGAAGTCATTTAATTTTTACTGAAGTGCATGCTGGCAAATTGCCTGTTTTCACATGCATCTAGTTGTCCAGTTTTACAGAGGTGTATATATGCAATTTGTAGTAAAACTCAAGGTTATAAATATAAAATGTGAGAAAACCATGTACGATGCATGAAAGTTAGGCACAAAACAAAGGTTGAAACTACAATGAAAGACCTTTCATACATTTTTGGAGAAGTAAAAAGTGGCTTATGTACAGTAAAACGCAAATATTAACAGCAAGTCTAATTTTATGTATTTATTTAAAAGTTGGTAACGGTAAAGGCACTATGAGCAGAAGGTCATTTCCAGGTGTGACCTGGGGAGGTACAAGCGGAATAAAATACAATACAAATAATAATATGTAGAAATGTACATTAGTAATCTCAATGGGAGGGTGGGAGAATTATACAGTGAAAAAGCTTAGAAGGGAGAGGGCATGGAATAATAGAATTTGAGAAAAGAGGTATTAAAGAAAATGAGGCCAACTCCCAGCAAAATTGTGGGGGTTAATTGAGTAGGTGCCTTTTAGGTTTAATCCAGGCAGTAGCAAAAAAAATAAGTGATATATTATCTAGGACAGTTGCAGGGGAGTTTATTGAGCAGGTGCTCCTTAATATTAACCTTAAAAGTACTAATGGAGGGTTGCCCACAAGGTTAGAAGGGAGAGTGTTAAAGAGCTTGGGACCTCTGTAGGTAAGCAATCTCTGCCCCATAGCAGTGTTGCAGTATGGTACCCAAAATGGGGATGTGTAGTGCTCCTAGTAAGCTGAGCGGGGCAGGCCTTCTTGAAAAGAGAGGAGACACAGTGAGGTAGATGGTTGTTGAATATTTGTAGAGAAACATGGAAGCCTTCCATTGAACCTGTCCTCTATGGTGAACCAATGTACTGACTTGTATAGAGCACAGTTATGGGTACGATGGAGAAGCCCAGTCACAGACCTGTTAATGTTCTTGTATGCCATTTTGAGCTTATTGACTGTGACAGAATTACTTTGAGGTGAGTAGATGATGGATCCATAGTCTAGGAGAGGTAGTAGTAAGCTGGTTGCCAACGTACATAATGATTCGGGGATAAGGAATGCCTCATCCTACAGAGGAGTCCAAGTCGCTGGTGAATTTGGTTTACTAATTGTGTTCTGTGAGGGCTGAAAGAGAGGTGGTCATCCAGTGTTAGGCCAAGATATTTAGATTTGCAAACTTGCTCAATAACCATGCCATCATTATCTAGGAGGGTGAAATGCAGGCTGGTGTATGTGTGCCAGCAAAAATCATGCATTTAGTTTTTGGGAGGTTTTTTCAGATACAGTTTGAAAGACTCAGTAAAATAATTGCTGCATTATCTACAATATATAGTAGATCAACAGCATGGGAAAGTAAAAAGTAACAAACAACTACAAAACAATAAAGTTAAAACATAATTGGTGTGAATCTAGTGTTTTAAAAATTGTTATTATAGTAGAGAGCTGCTCATTAAAGGAAAGAGTCATCACTAAGTGCCTCATGCCCGAAGGTGGGGCTTATCCTAATTTGCACCTTTAGTGCAAAAACACTTTATTTTTACTTACTGTTTTCTGCAGTATAATAGATTGTATCGTACTTATTCTGCTTGACTTGCAAGCTGACATTTTCTGTAACAACAAAATCCCAGATTCCCCTGCAGCTAACATCAGAGGAGGGCTGTAGCAGTAGGAGACCCAAAAGCCTAAAAAGTATGTTAGAGCTTTTATAAGATCTGAGACCCGCTATTCAGAAAGGCGCAATGCATAGCTCAAATATTTGCGATGCACTTTGAATTGCCCAGGTGTCTGAGGATGCTATATTCAGTCAGGCACAGCCCAAGTGCATATAGGGCTATGGTGCAGCACTAAGTCAGGTAGTGCCACCCTGACATACCTCCGAACTAGGGCTTAGGAGTTGATAGCGCCGAAGGGTTATTAGCAATCTCAAAGGTGCCCATGCAAATGAGCCTACTGGGCATACAAAGTGCTAAGGAGATATTTGCATGCCCAGTATGGGCCCATTTGCATGGGTGGCAGAGGCAGGTAGCATGGCACCACCCCTCACCATCCATGCTACCTGATCTATCGCTGCTGCCTGTGGTCCCCCCTCCCTCCAATCCCCAACCCACAGTAATAATAAATATCACTGGTGCTAGTGGTCCCCCTCCTTCTGGTCACCAGTCCAGTATTCAAAAGTGACATCCCAGGTGCCAGTGGTTTCCCTCCTTCAATCCCTTGCCCCATATTCAAAACTAACATCCTTGGTGTGACTGGTCCCCTCTCTGAGATCCCCAAGCACGAGTGACATATATAATTCCTGGTGGTAGTGATACCCCCTCTGATCGCCAGCCCAGAATTAAAACAAAAACCTCCCTGGCTTCCAGTGGTTCCCTCCATGGCACTGGCCCTCCCACTTACTCCTCATTGGCAGTGCAGAGGTGCACACTGTGGCTGGCACAGCCCTCCTCACACCTCCTTGGCCAGCCACTGTTTGTCCAGGGCAGGGAGCACACCTCTTATTTATAGGACAGGGCATCTTACCATGTCCTATAAATAAGAGGTACACCCTGTCTGACATATGGCAGCTGTCTGAAGAGGTGTGAAGAGGGCTCTGCTGGTCACTGTGTGCACCTGTGGCACTGCAAATAAGGATACAGTGAGTGGGTGGTTGCCAGTGCCATGGGGGGACCAGTGGAAGTCAGGAGGTTTTTTTGTTTTTATTCCAGGCTGGTAATAAAGGGACTACCACCAGGGATTATATATGTCACTATGGGACTGTGGATCATAGGGGAGAACCACTGGTACTAGGGATGTTACTTTTGAATATGGAGCTGGGGATCGAGACAGGGGGATCACTAGCAACAGAGATATTTATTATTAATATGGGGCTGGGGATTGGAAAGAAGGAGGACAACTGGCACAAGGGAATGTTATGTTAAAGTTGTGACTGGTGGTTGGGGGATGCAACAGACCACAAGGGTGGATATGTTCCCCAGTAGCCAACTGGCTGCTTGGCTGCATTGTTGCACAGAACAAGAGGAGGGTTTCATTGGTGGTTTCTGCATAGTGTAAAGGGACCATGCAAACCCTCTTGCACCATCCAAATCTGCTGAATATCAGCTTGCACAAATATTCATGTCCCTCCCATTTGCATACCTCCCAGTTTGGTTTGTGCAGGTGCTACCCATTTGCGGTACAAACAGAACCTTTCAAATATTGGGCTCCAGTGAAAGTCCAGTTTGGTGGGCAAACAACAGTTAGCACCCACACAAACATCTGAATAATGGGCCCCTGCTTTTTGTTTGCAGTTCCACTCTTCTCACAGGGATAAATACAGTCCTCAGTCAGTATGCTTATTTATTTATTTAGTTAGTTTTTGTTGACCAAGTAGGGTACACTAGGCAAGTAAATGCCTATTTTCAGGTAAGCCCAGGGGATTATGTCAGTGTGAACAGTGAAACATTAGAAATGCATATTACAGATGGTACATAGTA
This sequence comes from Neoceratodus forsteri, assembly GCA_016271365.2. NCBI lineage: Eukaryota > Metazoa > Chordata > Ceratodontiformes > Ceratodontidae > Neoceratodus > Neoceratodus forsteri. The sequence goes on from CM028129.1 coordinate 56,288,259, forward strand.
CAGATAATAGCCAGGGGATGGCAAACACTAAAACAACATCCTAGAGAATGAAACATACTACAGCTACAGTAGAAGCTTAGCCCCAGGAGGACACCAGGAGAACAGCGGGACCAGCAAACAAAAGATCAAAATGACAAAACTCTAGTATACACTCTGCAGGCTTTTGAATCTTCCACTGCAGCCCTGCTCTGATGTCAGCTGCAGGGATTCTGTGATTTGCAGTTACACAAGATATTAGATTGGGCATCAGCAGAATCAGTCTGATAAAATCTACTATATGACAATAAAAGTAAGCTATAAAACGTTTTACACAAAAAGTGCAAATTGGGATCAGCCCCAGACTTGTGTGTGGGGCATTTACTGATGAATGTCTTTTTAAGGTCATCCTGAGCATAGAACCATGTACCCAGTCCTATGTGCAGAACAGAGTTGCTGGGACATTTTTGGTTTCTTCCCCATTCTGATTATTCATTCAGGCTCAAGTGGGGATATACCCTATATCAGTTCCTTTTGACCTCCACCCAGCATTCTCCTCCAGCTGCCCTAACTGAGATGTCCCATAGCTTACTCCCTCTGGTGGGGCTTTCAAGTTGGGAGACCAGGATCCACCTTAGATCCCATCAGAGACTTATGTTGGGGCCTCTTTTGGTTGGAGAAGGAGCTTCACTTTTCTGCTACTCCGGAGGGCTTTCTCGTAGGTTGCCTCTAAGACGCTGGATATGCAGTGACATCTGCATGAGGACATACATGCTCCCAGTCATGCCCCACAGATATCTGCCATTGTCTCCTCCCTTGCTGCATGGCCCCAGACAATGTACTCCTAGCCACCACTAGGTGTCACTCATGCACCAGGCACCTACAACCTCCCCTGGGTGGAGGAAAGGAGTCCTGAGATGCTCATCCTATCTCCCCATCTGACCCGCTGATGCTCCAGGTTCATTCTGAACCCAGGCCATTAGTGTATGAGCGGTAGTGCTACCACTGTGCTGGTAGTCTGACTGACACATCTCTGGATTCTTGTGTCATCATAGTACCTATTGAGCTTCACTCTCATAATTTTGTGATGTCACAATAACACATCAGTGTCCTAAACCCCCATTTGTCACAGTTAGTTACTTTATTCATTTGAATATTTTACTAGGAGCAGCATACTGAGCTGATAACAACTCATTTCCAGATGTCTCCTGGGAAGGGGTAATGGGAGCAATACACTATATTACCAACTGAGAAAGAGAAATCTTAGACTCTGATTGGCTCAGAAACATTCTAAGTACTGGTGATATCCCAATTGATAACACTTCAATCCATGCAGCCAGAACTTCCTTCCTAACCAAGCAAGCCTGTATGCATGAAAAATGCCCCAATGAGAATTGTTTTGCCCAGTAGTGAAATGTTCAAACCAAGAACAGACTGCGTCATGGCAAACAAGCATTTGTCAATGTCGAATGTTTGCTTACTGGCATTGGCAGTGGTAGTGTAGAAGTTACAGAGCTGCGTAATAGGAATGGCAGTGAAGTATTGAACTGAAGCCAACCCCACCACCACCCTGCAGAGAGTGACAGGCATTGGGGTGTGCATTTAGGTCATCAGGCATAGCAGCCACGCCATTTCACCACACCCTACTCTGCAGAGACTGACAAGTGTCGCGTGTTCCTGGGTCTTTGGCCCTTATCGCACCATTTCATTAGGAAATATGGTGAGATGGGTGCAATATAGGAGACTGGGGTGAAGTTTGGGGCCGAAGAGTCCAAGGCATACCTCGATGCCTCTCAGTGACTGCAGGGTGTGGAATGGTATGAGCATCACAGGCAAGAATCCCAAGTCACACCCCTGATTCCTGTCATTCTCTATAGGGTTGGGCGATTTAGTTGAAAGCCTAATACCTCAGGCATTCGTAGGTATTTTAACTCCAAATTTTCAACATGTTTGTTTTGTGACCCCACCTCATGAACAGGGGAATATCAGTTTGGTAGCAGCTGCTTATGCACAGTGACTACGGGATTTACTATCACAGATGCAAAAATTCTGAACAGGCTGTAAAAATGACAGCTGTACTCTTCATGGGGAGGTGTAAAAATGGCTATGTTGCAAATGTAGTAAAACTATCTAAAAATGGTGAAGCCAATGAAGTGCATAAAGAAACTGCAACGACAATCTCCGTATATAAGTAGGTTGGGGATATTTTATAGCAGATTGTCAACTCGGCATTTTGGTGCCCGATCAGGAAAACAGTGTCACTGTGATTTTCTTTATCTGTGCCGAACAATGATTTCTGACAGCAACCGCATCTCTGCACTGAAAGTGTGAAAACACACTTGAGCCATGTTGTCAAAAATGGCAGCTGTACTGTTCTTAAGGAAGTGTTGAAAATGCCACTAGTGAAAATCTGGACTGAAAATATTACAAAGTCATGAACTAATGAGGATGCATGGAAACTGCACAACGCTCATCTGAACACAGTCATTTTATGGACTTTTGTCACCAAATTTTCAACATAACCATTTTAAGACCTCTGCTCATGAACAGTGTAACTGTGATTTTCTTGCCATTATGTCGCACATGGGCGGAAACACGTTTTGGGCAGGATGTGAAAAATGACAGCTGTACTGCTCATAAGAAGGAATTAGGTGCCATTAGGAATACTGTCACCAAATTTTCAACATTGCCATTTTAAGATCTCTGCTCATGAACAGTGACACTGTGATTTCCTTAATGTGTCCCATACACTGAGTTTGCACGACTAAGCGCCATTGTGCGCTACATGGGCGGAAAACATTTTGGGTGAGAGGTGAAAAATGACAGCTGTACTACTCATAAGAAGGTGTGGAAAAATGGCAATGTTGAAAATCTGGGTGGAAATATTGAAAATTCACAAACCTATGAGTGTGCGAGGAACTCGCAACGCACTCAGAAACAGTCATTTTAGGAATTTTTTCACCAAATTTTCAACATAGCCATTTCAAGGCCTCTGCTCATGAACAGTGTCACTGTGATATTCTTAATTTGTCCGCACATTGATTTCACAACCGACTGCACCATTCTGTGCTACAAGGATGGAAACACATTTTAGGTGAGATGTGAAAAATGACAGCTGTACCACTCCTATAAGACGGTGTGGTGAAATGGCATGTTGAAAATCTGGAGTGAAAATATTGAAGTGCAGCGAACTTACGAGCCTGCGTGAAGAACTGCGCAATGCGACGCTGTTAAACAGTCATTTTTGGAATTTTGGCACCATATTTTCAACATGGGGTTTGGGCCCCCTTCTCATGAATGATGTCACTGTCATGGTGGTATTCAGTCCCAAAGGGTGATTTCGCAGTCACTGCGCCGAAATCACCCTTCGAGCCCGAATAACGCCATGACAGTGACATAATTCATGAGAATGGGTCCCAAAACCCAGTGTTGAAATTTTGTGCACAAATTCCCAAAATGCCTGAGATATGCACAAAGTTGAACCTCCTATCTAGCCCATTATACAGCTTACCGGCATTTCCTCAGTTCGCGGTCGGCTTTGAAGAGTGCAGGCATGTTCCCGGTCCACCAAGATCGTCGCACCAGAGTCTGGAGGTAAGTATGGGGTGAGGGGTGTGTGGAGAGGCTGGGTGCACAGTGGGTGGGTGGGTGCGGGTTGTGGGAGGGGGTTCGGGAGGCGGTGGGACAGTTTTGTTTACAGGTTAAAAACAAAAAGGATGTCACAGGACAGCTTGCCACACTGGGGTGGGCTCCCAGCGTGGCACAACGACTTTGGGGGTGTTCGGCCGACGGTTAGGCACCCGTGCCGCAAAAACCTCTGGGGACGCTTTGCCACACTGGGGTGGGCTCCCAGCATGGCACAAGGACTTTAGGGAGGCGTTCAGCCGATGGGGATTGGGCACCCCGTCGGCAAATATTGATTGCCATGCTGGGGTGGGCTCCCAGCGTGGTACCAAATACTGGGAAGGGGGAGGCGATGCAGCTCAGCTGGCGAGGTTGGGCACCGTGGGCGGCTGCTCAGGCGCTGCATGCGGGGAAGCCGCACCTGTGGCTGTGGGGAGCTGCGTGAGCAGCTTCTTATCGCTGCTCACTCAAGCGTAGCTCCCTTTCACCTGTATGCCACTGCATTTTGGAGCGGTCATAGACAGCTACAAAATGCATTGGCCTACAGGCCGTGGCCCCTGCCACCTCGCTGCCTGAATTGGAGGAGGAGGTGACACACCTCCAAATCTCCGATGATGGCAATATGTTTTGCACATGCAAGCAAACGAAAAATAAGTTGTTTTCTCAACCTTTGACTCTGCTATAGTATTCGCTACCCCAATTTTTAAACCACTCACTACAACTCTTTTCAGGAAGTGTTCAGTTTAAATACAGAAGCCCTGTTAGCAGCCTTATCTACCCCTCCACAGCATATTCTACTCATTAAACACCAGAAAATGATCCCTTGTTGACTTTTTCACCTGTTCGCCAACAGCAATCTCTCTGTCTGGCTCCACACAACAAGTCAACAACAGCAGCTGCAGGGAGAAACCTGACTCTGCACCACTGACCACAAGTGCAGAAGGACGCCCAGACTTTTCACACTTTAACATCAGGACAGTTCATGGAAATGGCATTTCAGCATTTACAACAAGTAATTCTAATACAGAAAGACAAATGTCACAACATGTTCTAAACAGTCTACTGTATGTAACTTCTTTATATTTTGAACACTTTTATGACTAATTATTTTAAACTGTTCCAATGATGTTTCCATCTGCTTGTGACTTTCAAAAGTTCAGCCTTTTAAACACTCAAAAAAGTCATAGTTTTAAAAGTTTTAAAATATGAAATTAGGTTTTACTCTTTTTAAGGAGTACTGTATTTATGCTTAATTGTGAACTATTTTAATAGTGTTCATCCCATTAAATTCTTTTAAAATCTTTACAAATTGTCTTTATTTTGACCTTTTGATAATACTGTAGAAAAACAATTCTAGGATGTCTGTTATCATTTGTAATAACTTTACTTCTTGGGTGGTTAAGTAAGGTCTTTGGGCTGCAAACCTGAAGACCTAGGTTTAAATCCCATCAGCCCCACTCACATACTGTCAGACCCTGAGCAAGTCACTCAACTTCTTATGCTCCCAGGTTGCACCTGGAAACAAACTCCTGCTTAGAGTGGCTTTTCTGGTTAAACAATTTCCCCTTTCCCTTAAAAGTAGTTACCAGCTGTGTCAGTAAGTCAGCAGGTTGCATATCGCCTCTGAGGCCTGAAGATCATTAGGTTGTGTGTTCTAGCCCCACACCAGGAACTTTGAGCAAACTCCAATACTAATATAGTAGTGCAGCATGGAGGGTGGGTTCTGCAATGATAAGGTACCATCTTTTGGATGATAGGTTAAAACCAAGGTCCCATCTGCCTGTTCTGGTGGATGTTAAAGATCCCATGACACTTTTCAAAAGAATAAGGAATTTCCCTGGTGTCCTGACAAGCTTCTCCTACACTACAAATAGCACCAACACTTGAATCTGGTTCAACCTGACTTAGCTTGCACCTACATCTCATGCTCGGACAAGGCTAAAAAAGGCAGAATTGCCAAGCCCTGTTTTCTGATCAACAAAACAATAAATAAATGAAAATCAGGATGAAGCTGCACTTGAGACATGACATTAGTCCATGATAACACACACACTGTCTTGTATTATTGCTTACATACGAGAATTAATAGTAGTGTGGATAACAAAATGGTAGTTATGGACAGTAGTGAAATGAACTCAATACAGTGTTACACAAAAATATGGAAAAAGAAAATGATGTACAAAATATGGAGCATGCAAAAGTGTACAGTAGTAATAAATCAGTAACGTACAAAAATGTACAGAGTAAAATTGTGCAATGGAACATACTTAAGATTGTAATTCACAACAAAACTCAATAAAATGGAGTGGCAGCACCTAGGGATCATGGGTAATTGCAGACATGGATTGGAAGAAATGAGGGTAATTGCAGGCGTGGGTTGTGAGGAATCGGGGTAATTGTAGAGACATGGGCTGTGAGGAATCGGGTAACTGCAGAACATGGGTTGTATGATATCAGGGTACATATGGACATTGGTTATATGCAGTCAGGGTAAGTGCAGACATAAGAATGGGATTGGGGTGATTGCAAAGATGTGTTGCTGCTATCAGTGTAATTGCAGACATGGGTTGTAAGGAATATGGGGTATTGAAAATGTGAGCTGTATTGAATCAGGAAATTGCAGACATGGATTCTAAGGAATCAGAGTAATGTAGACATGAGTTGTATGGAATCAGGAGTAAATACAGATATGTGTTGCATTGAATTAGGAAATTGCAGAAATGGGTTGTTTGGAATCAGATGTAATGTCTGACATGGGTTATCTGGAATCAGGGTAATTGCAGACATGGGTTGTATGGAATCAGGAGTAAATACAGATATGTGTTGCATTGAATCAGGGAAATTGCAGTCATGGAGTAATTTCAGACAAGGATTATATGAATGCAGACAAGGGTTGTAAGGAATAATGGGTAATTGAAGACATGGGTTATTGAATCAGGAAATTGCAGGCATGGGTTGAAAGGAATCAGGAGTAATTAAAGACATAGGTTGTGAGGAATCAGGTAGTTGCAGACATGGGTTGTATGGAATCAGGGTAATTCAGACATGAGTTGTATCGAATCAGGAAATTGCAGACATGTGTTGTTTGGAATCAGGTGTAATTTTAGACATGGGTTGGTTGTATGGAATCAGGGTAATTGCAGACATGGGTTGTATGGAGTCAAAGGTAACTGCAGACATGGGGTTGTATGGAATCAGGGGTACTTGTAGACATGGGTTGTATGGAATCAGAGGTAAATTCAAACTTGGGTTGTATTGAATCAGAAATTTGCATACATGTTTGTTTGGAATCAGATGTAATTTCAGTCATGGGTTATATGGAATTGGGGTCATTGCAGATATGTCTTGTATGGAATCAGCGGTAATTGCAGATATGGTTTCTAAAGAATCAGGGTAATGCAGACATGGGTTGTTTGGAATCAAGGGTAAATGCAGACATGGGTTGATTGGAATCGGGTAGTTGCAGACAGGGTTGTATGGAATTGGGGTAATTGCAGACATGGGTTGCATGGAATTGGGCAATTGCAGACATGAGTTGTTTGGAATCAGATGTAATTTCAGACATGGGTTGTATGGAATTGGGGTAATTGCAGAAATGGTTTATATGGAATCAGGGTAATTGCAGACATGTGTTGAATGGAATCAGGGTAATTGCAGACATGGGTTACATGGAATCAGATGTAACTGCAGACATGGGTTGTATGGAATCAGGGATAATTGCAGAGAAGGTTGTATGGTATTAGGGTATTACAGACATGGGTTGTATGGAAACAGGGTAATTAAAGACATGGGTTGCAAGAAATCAGGGTAATTGCAGACATGGGTTGTAAGAAATCAGGGGTAATTCCAGTCATGAGTTGCATGGAATCAGGTGTAATTTCAGACATGGGTTGTATGGAATTAGGGGTATTGCAGACATCGGTTTATGGTATCGAGGGGCAACTGCACACATTGGTTGTATTGAATCATGTGTAATTGCAGACATGGGTTGTAAGGAATCAGGGTAATTGCAGACATGGGTTGTATGGAATCGAGAACATTGCACACATGAGTCATACAGAATCAGGGTAATTGCAGGCGATGGGGTGTTTGGAATCAGTGTAATTGCTGACATGGATTGTATGGAATCAGGGGCAATTGCAGACATGGGTTGTAGAAATGGACATTTTAGATATGGGTTGTATGGAATGAGGGTAGTTGCATACATGGGTTGTTTGGAATCTGGGGCAATGGCAGACATGGGTTGCATGATGTCAGTGGAAGTGCATACATGGGTTGTATGGGATTGGGTGTAATTGCAGACATGGGTTGTACACAATCAGGGCAATTACTGACATTGGTTGAATTGAATCAGTTGTAATCGCAGAACATGTGTTTTAAAGGAAAACTCTGGTTTGCAGGTCCTCAGCTCCTGCAAACCTTACCCTTTGGTTTAGGTTTTGTAGAAAAAGTGGATTTTTCTGCTGCGGAAAGTGTTTTAACTTACTTTTTAAAAGTCTGCTACCCAGAAGTACAGCAGACACTCAGGGGTGCCATTTCTGTAAAGGTGCAGCACTGCAATGCAGCGCCTTGATTGAAGAAAGCGGTGCACGCCGACCTTTACAGTAAATGGAGCCACCTAAGCGCCTGCTATACTTCCAGGTAGTGGACTTTAAAAAGTAAGTTAAAACTCTTTCCTGTGGCAGAAAAAGCTGCTTTTTCAACAAAACCTAAACTGAGGGGTAAGGTTTGCAGGCGGAGCCCTGCAAATCAAGTTTTTCTTAAGGAATCAGGGGTCATTGCAAACATGGACTGTATGGTATCAGGGTAATTGCATACATGGGTTGTATGTAATTAGGGCATTGCAGACATGGGTTGTATGGAATCGAGACATAATTGCAGCATGCGTTGCATAGAATCAGGGCAACTGCACACATGGTTTGTATGGAGTTAGGGGTAATTGCAAACATGGGCTGTACAAAATCAGGGGTAGTTGCAAACATGAGCTTACACAGAATCAGGCCGATGAGTTCATCCCAGACATCAGGAGGGTATAGGGTGAAATGAATCTCCGCTGATGACTCCTAGATGGCAGCAGTTATTGAGGGAGAAGAGGGAGGTTGGCCTTGCAAGGGGACCTGAACACCCTGGAAAGCTGGGCTCACACATGGAAATTAAATTTCAATATCACCAAGTGCAAGGTGTTGCATCTTGGGTGGGAAACCCTAAACACAGGTACACCCTGGGAGGGCGCTGGAGGCCTCAACAAGGGAAAGAGACCTAGGGGTTATGGTGGATGCATGTATGAATAACTCTGAGCAGTGCAGGAGGCGGCTAGCAAGGCAAACAGGATGTTAGGATGCATCGTAGGGGGATCATCTCTAGGAGCAAGGAAGTGATTCTGCCGCTGTACAACAGACTAGTTAGACCACACCTTGAGTACTGTGTACAGTACTGGAGACCACACTTGAAGAGGGACATACAGCTCCTGGAGAGGGTACAGAGGAGGGCAACTAAGATGATATGAGGGCTAGGGATTTGACGATGAGGACAGACTTGAGGAACTCCTGCCTGTTTTCATTGGAGGAGAGGAGAGACAGGGGGACACGATGGAGGGTCTTCTGGGCACCTCAAGGAATAAATAGGGTAAACATGGAGGATCTTTAGACTAAAAGCAAGGAGGTATCACCAGAGGGCATGGTTTGAAGTTGGAAGGGAAAAGGTGAGGAGAGGAAGGAGGTTTATCACTGAGAGGGTGGTGGACCCTTGGAATGCACTGCCTGGCGAGCTGGTTCAGAGATCCATAGTGGAAGGCTTCAAGAGAGGTTGGGACAGACACAGAAAGTGGATGTATCAGATGATAGCCTGTCCAGGGGTGGGGATGGATGATAGGGGTTTCTGGAACACAAGGGAGGAGGGCCTCGGCACATAGACTGTAAGGCCTAATCTGCTGGCAAATAGTATGTTAGTAATTCTAAAAACACAGCAATGGGGCCTGATGGGATTCATCCCAGAATTCTAAAAGAACTAATGGTAGAACTAGTGACACCACTGACTACCCTCTTTAACAAATCATGGGAGGATGGGGTGGTGCCGAGGACTGGAGGAGGGCAGATGTGATTCCTCTCACAAAAGTGGGAGCAAGGCAGAAGCAGGAAACTACAGACCTGTTAGTTTAACCTCAGTGGTAGGCAAAATGATGGAATCACTTCTGAAGGAAACAATTGTTGAGTATCTAGAGGCTAGAGGGACACATGACCCAAGGCAGCATGGATTCACAGCGGAAGTTCATGCCAGACAAATCTGATAGATTTATTTGACTGGGTGACCAAAGTAGTAGATCAGGGAAGGGCTGTGGACATGGCCTACCTAGAACTTTAGCAAGGCATTGACAGTCCACACAAAGATTAATATACAAGTTAGCCAGCCTGGGAGTGGGTCCCAAGATGACAGCCTGGGTAAAGAATTGGCTGGAGAATAGGACACAGAGAGTAATAGTAAATGAAGTCCACTCTGAAGAAAGGGGTTCACTAGTGGGGTACTGCAGGGTTCAGTATTAGGACCGGTCCTCTTCAGTGTCTTTATAAGCTTACATTGCAGAGGGACTGGAAGGAAAAGTATGTCTCTTTGCAGATGACACAAAGATCTGCAACAGAGTTGATGCACAAGGTGGGGTGGAAAGGATGAGAAGGACTTGGCAAGGTTAGAGGAATGGTCAAATATATGGCAGCTTAGATTCAATGCTAGAAGTGCAAGGTAATGCACCTGGGAACAAAAACCCAGGGAAGAGTACACAATGGGAGTGAGATACTAACAACAATACAAATGGAAAGGGACCTGGGGTAGTCATATCAGATGACCTAAAGGTGGGCAAGCAATGTGAGAGGGCAGCAAGGAGGGCTGGGGGATACATAGGGAGAGGCATCACCAGTAGAAAACAGGAAGTTATTATCCCTCTGTACAGACAGCTGATGAGACCCCATCTGAGTACTGCGGCAGTTCTGGAGACCCAATCTCCGCAAAGACATAGACAGGATGGAAGCTGTCCAGAGGAGGGCAACTAAAATGGTACAGGGTCTGCACTGGAAGACATATGAAGAGAGACTTAAGGAGCTTAATATCTATAGCCTTGAGGAAAGGAGGAGAGGGGACATGATAGAAACTTTTAAGTACCTCAAGGGAATCAACAAAGTCCAAGAGGGTAGCATCTTTCAAAAAAGAGGTGTGCAAGAACAAGGGGCACAATCTGAAGATGGGGTGGCTCAGAGGTAATTTAAGGAAGTATTTTTCACAGAGAGGGTTGTGGATGCATGGAAAGGCCTTCCAGAGGAGGTTGTGGAGTCAAAAACAGTGGTGGAATTCAAGCATGCATGGGACAGTCATAAGGCAATTCTAGGGGTGGGGGTAGGAAGAAGTAGGCTGCTGGTTAACTAGGATCTGCAGTTTTATCCATTAGGTAGGAAATGGGCAGACTGGGTGGGCCAAGTGGTCCTTATCTGCCATCAAATCCTATGTTTCTATGTAACTGCACAAAGGGGTTGTATGGAGTCTGGGGTAATTGCAGACACCGTTTGTACTGATCTGAGGCAATTACAGACATGGGTTGTTTGGAATCTGGGGTAATTGCAGACATGGGTTGTACAGTATCAGAAGCAATTGCACACATAAGGGTGTTTAGAATTGGAAATTGCAGACATTGGTTATATGGTATCAGGGACAATTGTACACATGGGTTTTATGGAATTGGGGTAATTGCAGCCATGGGTTGTAAGGAACTGGGATAATTGCAGACATGGGTTGTATGGAATCAGAGTAATTGCAGACATGGGTGGTACAGCATCAGGTAAATGTAGACATGGTTTGTATAGAATGAAGGGTAATTGCAGACATGGGTTGTATGGCATCAGGGGCAATTGTAGACGTGGTTGTGTGGAATGAGGTGTAATTGCAGACATGGGTTTTATGGAATCAGAAAATTTCCGAGATGGATTGTGTCATATCCTGGTAATTACAGACATGGGTTGTAAGGAATTGAGGTAATTTTAGACATGGGTTGTATAGGAATCAGGGTAATTGTAGACATGGATTGTATGGAATCAGGGATTATTGCAGACATGGGTTGTAAGGTATCAGGGGTAATTGCAGATATAGGCTGCATGGAATCAGGGTAATTGCAGAGATGGGCTGCATGGAATCATGGGTAATTGTAGTCATAGGTTGTTGGTATCAGGTAATGCACACATGTGTTGTATGTAATTGGGGTAACTGCAGACATGGGTTGTATGGAATCAGGGTAATTACAGATATAAGTTGTGTGGAATCAGAGGTAATTGCAGGCATGGGTTGCATGGAATCAGGTTATTGTTTATTGAGAGAGTCGTTAAACTCTTTGAGTCATAGACTCTTTGCAAAGGCTCCTTGTCAGTTAGCTCAGAAATAACAGTAACACATGATGATGTAAACATACAAACTTACAGTATGTTAACTAAGCATATTTCATCTTATAGGTCAGAGGCAGCCCAGTGTCTGAAGAAGCACAGGTTGATGCAGTGAAAATCTGTGACACTTACAGGTTGACCTTACAAAACAGAGCCAGAGAGCATAATTGCAGTATTCCAAGTAAGAGAACATAACATACTATGTTTTAGAGGTGGAGGGGAGGCAGTAGCTAATTTAGTGAGGATATACTAGGGGCAGTCACAAGAGGAGGTCTTAGCAAGGAATTCCTTGAGTGAGGTTTTGAAAGGGCCTATTTTAGTACCAGTAGAAAGGGCAGCAGTTAGGGTATTTAGCCAATCAGGGGCCCTGTGATAAAAACCCTTTGACCTAAAGCATTCCTGCATCAGGAAAGAGAGGACGGCCTTTGAGGAACTTCTGGAGACTCTTTGGAGGAGAGAAGGTTGGATGAGACAATGCAGGCTAGAGGAGTAAGTTTCCATTGAATTTTTGGTGAGGACAAGTGTGATATCTAAATCGGCATTCAAACTTTAGCAGTATGAGCGACTGTAGAGGTCTCATGTGTGGGTCATTCTATCACCACCAATTACCAGATGACAGGCTTTGTTTAAAGCTGTCTTTATGTGACAGAGAGCAGAGTTGTGTGCAGAGCCGTAGAATACAATTCCGTAGTCTAGCATGGAGGATCGAGCATGACACAGCGAAGTGAAGAGCATCTATGGGAAGACAGTGTTTGAGCCAATAAAGGAGGCTGATTCTGGTGTTGATGGTTTACAGAGGAGGTTGATATGTGCATGATAGGTAAAGGAGGGAGTCAAGGGTGATGCCCAGGTATTTGAAAAGTAACCTGCTCAAGTGGGGAGCCCTGGGAGGTGTGCACAAAGAGGAGAGTCACTGTTGGGGTGCTGGCGGTGGGCAAAAATCATTGTTTTAGTTTTTTGTAGTTTAATACTAGCCTGTGCTCCATGAACCAGGACTCACTCCAGCAAAGAACTTTGAAGGGCATACTACAGGAACATAGGCTGAGGGTTACTCAGAAAATGACTGTATCATCAGCATAAAGGAGAGCGACCGGAACAGGCACGGGGAGGGAGTTTAGGAAAAGGCTGAAAAGTAGGAGACCCAGGATAGAGCCTTGAGGGACTCCAGAGTGAACTGGGAGAAGGGCAGAAGGTGGCATCAATTCTGACCTGCTGCAACCTGTTGTCAGATAGCTTTCAACCCAGGTCGACGTATCAGGAGTCAGCCCTACGGGCGGACAGCGATTTGAGGAGGAGGACATGATAGACAGTATCAAAGGCCTTAGTTAGGTCGATGTAGACTTCCAACTAAGTGCCCTGATCCAGTGCCTTGTGGATGTGGGAGTAAAATCAAGTAGGGCTGTGGGTGTTGTGACCCCTACGAAAACCATGCTGCTCAGGGCACATGAGGTTATATTTCAGTAAGTGTTCAGTGAGCTGGTCGGCTACAATTTTTCAAGGGCCCTGAAAAGTGGAGGCAGGATGGAGATGGACCGGTAGTTGGAGGAGAAGGTGCAATCCGCCTTTAATAGCAGGGTGACAGCAGCCTTTTTCCAAAGGGTGGGAAACTCACCCATACAGAGGGAGTGGTTAAGGATTTTAGTAAGGGGACAATGACTGTGTCAAGAGCAGGTTATTTGTAGTCATGGGTGGTATGGAATTAGGATAATTACTGACATTGGTTGCACAGTATCAGGGTAAATGCAGTTTGTATGGAAGAAGGGGTAATTGCAGATGTGGATTTTATGGAATCAGGAAATTTTGAGATGGGTTGTGTCATATCCTGGTAATTACAGACATGGGTTGTATGTTCTAGAACTCTGCCCAGCAGCAGAGACTGAACTCGGGGATTGCCAGAGCCTGTAAGAGGTAAAGTGTCCTGAACCCCAACCCCTTCTTTTACTAAGTGTCCACTTTCCATTTGCAGCTTATAGACACCAACCACAAGGGTTGCTGCACTCTCCACTCTAGCTCCTCTTTCAACTCTCCACCCCTTCCTAGCAACTGTTTGCAAACCTACCAACTAGAGGTCCCTGCAGTTCCCTTGAATCCTTTCTGCCACCTACTCTCCTCCTCCATCAGCCTACCACTAAGCACCCAGCAGCCTCAAACTTGGTACCCTTTTTTCCAAAGTCTACTGACTAACCACTAAGCCAATGAACCAGGCCAACAGCTTCCTCTACTTTCAAACTCTTAACCCTTCCTCCCTCCTTTTCTGAATTAAAAACTTTCTACACTCTGTCCTAAGCTGTGCTCAAATCCAGTACCCTTGCAGTCAGAGTCAGCAGCTCTACCTCTTAATCACTTTATCAACCTATTTTATTCCTACTTCCTATGCCTTTTAGTCTCTTACCCCCCACCTGCCAAAATATAAGTCTACCACTTCTTTCTTGCAGGCTTTGAACTCTGCACCCTCACTGTCAAAGTCAGCAGTTCCACCACTCAGTTAGCACGCCTGTCTATTATTTCTGCAGGATTTCAAACTCTAAAAACACTCTAACCTTCAGACACTGCAAAATTATCTGATTGTTTCTGCACACCTTGAATCCAACTCCCTACTGCCACAGTCACTGGCTGGGGTCCTTTCTGCTATCCTGAGCAAGACTTGAACCTAGTGCCCTGTGCACCAGCTCTGCCACTGTACCAAAGCAGCAACTACACTTGAGGGTGACCTCTCACTACTCCCCCTCCATCATCCTAGTTCCCCATCTTTCTTCACTTCAGCTCTCCACCCTTACCAATTATGCATGTGCACCTCTGCCCACCTGCCTCTTCTCCTCCTCCTTCTTCTTTGCCTTCCACCAACCCTATTGTCCCTATTAACCCTCAGCCTCCTACTCCAGTGTTCCTACCTACCCTCCTGTCCTCCCTCCTCCTTTACCACTGCTCCTCCCTCCCTCCTCCTCCCACACCCCATATGCTTCTCTCACCTCACCTCCCATCCAGACAATACCTCCCCCGGCTCCCTTGGACATCTGATCACTGAAGCCTTCTCTGCCTGTGCTGCCTCAGCCACCCCTGTGCTAAAACCCCTTTCTCATCCTATCGCTCCCAGCGTAAACTCTCCATCTGCCACCTCTGACCAGAGCAGTTCTCCTCCTTCTACTCCTGACAGGAACATGCATCCCAACCCAGGCCCTGCCCCTCCCACCCACCCACTCGGCCCACTGGTCTCCAAATAGCCTCCATGAACATATGCAGCCTGCTGAACAAATTTGACACCCTACAGTGCTGGGCCTTGGCTCATCAACCAGACATCATAGCCTGGTTGAAACCTGGCTGTCAAATCCACCCTGACTCATTTGTCTCCCTCCCAGGCTATACCTTATACCGGGAGGACTGGGTAGGCAAAGCGAGGGAGGCTGTGCAATCTACACTAGGGACATAATACTTGACACGCACTCCCACCCCTGCCCTTGTAATGGGACCCAGGCTTTACCCTCAAACAAACCCCGGACCCTCTAGGAGCCCTCTCTATCTCACCACGCCTACGTTCCCCCAAAGAACCAGCACCCAGCCCTGGTATCTTATATGACTACCTGGCCTCCCTCCACCATAAGGCGGAACAAATCTAGTTGGGATCTTAATGTAAATTGGCTCAGCACCTCCTCTTCCGCGATCAGAGACTCATTTGCCACCCAAGACCTGATGCAACTCGTCACCCAGCCCATGAGAATAAACCCTAAGAGAGGTACCAGCACCCTTCTGGATGTTATTATAACCAACTGACCCCAAAAATCCAAAACATCCAGGTCCTACCAGACTCCCTAAGTGACCACTCCCTATCCTATTTCATTGGGCAGTCCCCAATCTCAAAACCCAAAGCCCAGACCACTCTCCGCAGGCACCTCTGCCCTGGTGGGCTGAAAAAAACTTAAAAGTATTCTCACCAGATAAATTGGTCCCCATTCATCGTGCAACCGACATTGACACTGCCCTTGCCTTCTTCACACACACCTTCAACATGGCCTGTGATCTCTTTGCACCCTTCACCAAAATCCGGTCCAAAAAGCAGAATGCACCCTGGGTTAGCCCTGCCCTTCTACAATTACTAAGAAATGGGATAACCTCTGGCACCTTGCCACTGAAACGAGTTGTCTGTCTGATAGGCAGGCTTACAATGCAGCCCAGAATAAGTGCTCTTGGGCCTTCTGGAAAGCCAAGGCCAACCATTACCAGGCCACCCTTACACCTCCTCTTGGGGCTCAGCCCGGACTTTCTGGGATAATATTAAACAACTAAATGGAAAATCTCACCCCTGCTCCATCCCAGCTCACTAGAAATGGCACTACCACCACTGAGCCTGCCACCATAGCTAACTGGCTCAACACCGCTTTCACTGACCTTAGCTCAGTCCTCCTAGTAATTTCTTTGACCCTCCACC
Source organism: Neoceratodus forsteri (assembly GCA_016271365.2). Taxonomy (NCBI): domain Eukaryota; kingdom Metazoa; phylum Chordata; order Ceratodontiformes; family Ceratodontidae; genus Neoceratodus; species Neoceratodus forsteri. Next base: position 56,304,699 of record CM028129.1, read on the forward strand.
CAACTAACCTCCCCTGTCTTCCAGCACCCCAACTTCACCTGCACAAGATTTCACCGGAAGACAGACCCATCCTAATCAAAGCTTTGAATAGCGACAGTCCGGCAGTGACTCACTGGACCCCAGTATCCTCAGGCTGGTGCTAGATGAAGTCCTTGCCCACTCACCAGCCTAATTAACCGATCGCTCTGCCTGGGACAATTTCCATGGCTTGGAAAACAGCCATAATCACACCAATTCATAAAGGGGCGACAGGTCGTCGCCAACAACTCGACCAATCTCCATCTTCCCCCATCTCTAAAGCCCTGAGAAAGTGGTGGCCATTCAAATCACTGATTATCTGGCTAAGCATAACATTTTATGCCCAGAGCAACATGGCTTCCATGCTGGTCACAGTACCAGCGCTGCCCTAATTAGATTCTCCAACTTCCTACACTCCTCCTGGATACCAGCTCCTAGCTGGTGCAGTGTTCATCGACCTCTCAAAGGCTTTCAACACTGTCTCTCATCCACTTCTGCTGAATGCTCTCTGCCACACTGGTCTCCCAGCTGGCCCCTAGCATGGTGCACAAGTTCTATCTTGCCGGCTCAATCACAGTGTGTAAAAATCAATGGGATACTCTCTGATACCCATCCCATTCACTCTGGGGTCCCCAAGGCTCCATCCTGGGCCTCTCTTCTCACTCTATCTGAACACCCTGCCCAGTGCATGCCCTGGCAAAATTCTCCTGGATGCAGATGACGCTGTCCTTTTGCCACCCACCACAATCCTGTCTCCCTTTAGGACACCCTACAGCAGTCTTTCAATAGTGCCAAGCTTGGTTTAAGGAGCACAGACTCGTCATCAATCTTAAAAGACCAAAGCTATGCTCTTTTCCACCCCCAAAACAAAGCGAGCAACCACCACTCTATATCCTTCCTAGTACCAATCAGCCACTGGAACAAGTCTGCTCCTACAAATACCTTGGGGTTACCTTCGACTCAGCCCTCAATTTCACAACCACATAGATGCCCTAACATTCGCCACTAACACACGACTGGCATCCTCTTCCACCATAGAACCTGCCTTCCCCAAATGCACCTCGCCACAGCCACGTCAACCTTGTAGACTATGGTTCAATAGTCTATGGTGCTGGCCAAACGACTGCACTAAAAAATTCACTTAACCCTGAATAAAGCCTGCAGATTGATTACTGGTGCCCCAGGCTCACACACACCTGTCAGCTGTATGACGGGTAAACTCCTTACCCTGGATGAACGGCTCCGATATCAAACCTATCTCTCACAAAAAAACCCTACTGGGCTCTCTGCGAATGGCATACATCCACCAGAGCCTCCCACTATTGCAACACGGTCATCCAACAAGACCAACCTAATGGTCCCCAGATCAAGAACCAGCCGTGGCCAGAGGTCCTTCTGCTACAGAGCCCCATCCTGGTTTAACTCTCTCCCTGCCCCATCACCAATGCCACCACCATCTCCAAGTTCAAAACCACCCTTTGGAACCAACTCTTCAACACTCGTAGCTGCTCCTGTCTCTGAAATTAGCCTCCACCCTGACTTCTCATGACAATGCCTAACGGGCGGCCTCTCACCCAGCCATCCCCACCATCACTTCCCGCACACCGCGGCCTATGTCTAACCTGGCCACGCCAGCTGTTTCATTGTATACCTATTAGATTGCTCAATTTTGATACCAACTTGTGTAATACCTGTTCTCAATTACATGTACCCTGTAACCTAAAGGTATTTTGTCTGACTGCAGTGTGTGGGCGCCTCTTGTTTTGCAAACCTAAGCTATGTAACCTAAAACACTAGTATGTCTTTAATGTGATGAGGTACCTTTGAAACGAGGCCTCTGGCTCAAAGGTTGTAAACTGATTTTACAAATAAATAAATAAAGTATGGAATCAGGGATAATTGCAGACATGGGTTGTAAGGAATCAGGGTAATTGCAGAGATGGGCTGCTTGGCATAAGGGTAATGTAGTCGTGGGTTGTTGGTATCAGGGTAATTGTACACATGGGTTGTATGTAATTAAGAGGTAACTGCAGACATGGGTTGTATGGAATTAGGGTAATTACAGATATAGGTTATGTGGAATCAGAGGTAATTGTAGACATGGGTTTCATGGAATCAGGTTATTTGTAGTCATGGCTCGTATGGAATTGGGGTAATTGCTGACACGGGTTGTAAGAAATTAAGGATAATTGCAGACATTGGTTAGAAACATAGAAACATAGAAACATAGAATTTGACGACAGATAAGGACTGCTTGGCCCACCCAGTCTGCCCATTTCCTACCTGATGGATAAGCTGCAGGTCCTAGTTAACCAGCAGCCTACTTCTTCCCACCCCCACCCCTCAGAATTGCCTTATGACTGTCCCATGCATGCTTGAATTCCACCACTGTTTTTGACTCCACAACCTCCTCTGAAGGCCGTTCCATACATCCACAACCCTCTCTGTGAAAAATACTTCTTAAATTACCTCTGAGCCGCCCCCTTCTAGCTTTCAAATTGTGCCCCCTGTTCTTGCACACCTCTTTTTGAAAGATGCTACCCTATTGGACGTGTTGATTCCCTTGAGGTACTTGAAAGTTTCTATCATGTCCCCTCTCCCTCCTTTCCTCGAGGCTATACATATTAAGCTCCTTAAGTCTCTCTTCATATGTCTTCCGGTGCAGACCCTGCACCATTTTAGTGCCCTCCTCTGGACAGCTTCCATCCTGTCTATGTCTTTGGAGATTGGGTCTCCAGAACTGCAGCAGTACTCAGATGGGGTCTCACTAGCTGTCTGTACAGAGAATAATAACTTCCTGTTTTCTACTGGTGATGCCTCTTCCTATGCATCCAAGTATCCCCCAGCCCTCCTTGCTGACCTCTCACATTGCTTGCCCACCTTTAGGTCATCTGATATGACTACCCCCAGGTCCCTTTCCATTTTGTTGTTGTTAGTATCTCACCTCCATTGTGTACTCTTCCCTGGGTTTTGTTTCCCAGGTGCATTACCTTGCATTTCTTAGCATTGAATCTAAGCTGCCATACATTTGACCATTCCTCTAACCTTGCCAAGTCCTTCTCATCCTTTCCACTCCACCTTGTGCATCAACTCTGTTGCAGATCTTTGTGTCATCTGCAAAGAGACATACTTTCCTTCCAGTCCCTCTGCAATGTAAACTTATAAAGACATTGAAGAGGACCGATCTAATACTGAACCCTGCGGTACCCTACTAACCCCCTTTTTCAGAGTGGACTCCATTTACTATTACTCTGTGTCCTATTCTCCAGCCAATTCTTTACCCAGGCTGTCATCTTGGGACCCACTCCCAGGCTGGCTAACTTGTATATTAATCTTTGTGTGGGACTGTGTCAAATGCCTTGCTAAAGTCTAGGTAGGCCATGTCCACAGCCCCTCCCTGATCAACTACTTTGGTCACCCAGTCAAAAATCTATCAGATTTGTCTGGCATGACCTTCCTGCTGTGAATCCATGCTGCCTTGGGTCCTGTGCCCTCTGGCCTCTAGATACTCAACAATTCTTTCCTTCAGAAGTGATTCCATCATTTTCCCTACCACTGAGGTTAAACTAACAGGTCTGTAGTTGCACAGTATCAGGGTAAATGTAGATGTAGTTTGTATGGAACGAGGGGTAATTGCAGACATGGGTTGTATGGTATCAGGGTAATTTGCAGAAATGGGTGGTATGGAATCTTGGGTAATTGCAATCATGTGTTGCAAGAAATTGGGGTAATTGCAGATGTGGTTTGTATGGAATCAGGGTAATTGCAGACATGAGTTGTATGGAATCAGGGGTAATTGCAGACATGGGTTGTGCAGAATCATGGGTAATTTCAGACATGGGTTGTATGAAATCAGGGCAGTTGCAGTCATGGGTTGTATGGTATCAGGAGATTGCAGACATGCATTGCATAGTATCAGGACAATTGCAGATGTGGGTTGTTTGGTATCGGGTAAAGGCAGACATGGATTGTGTGGAGTCTGGGGCAACTGCACACAGGGTTTATGGAATCAGGGGTAATTGGGGCATAGGTTGTATGGAATCAGGATTATTACAGACATCCGTTATATGGAATCATCAGTAATTGTAGACAGGATTTTATGGAATCGGGTTATATGGAATTGTAATTGCAGACATGGGTTGTATGGTATCAGGGTAACATAGAAACATAGAAAATAGAAGTTGTCATCAGGTAGGACTATTGGCCACCAACTCTGTCCTATTATTTCATACCTACTGTACTGTTACCAGAAACCCCACATGATCTCAGTCTCCTCCCACTTGCCTTATTTCCAAGGTCCCTTGTGTCTATCCCATGCATGCCTGAATCCTGTTACCATTTTAGCGCCCCCACTTTTGCTGGAAGGCTATCCCATGTGTCCACCACCCTTTTCGTGAAAAGTATTTCCTCACATCTCGCCTGAGTCTCCCACCATCCAGCTCATAGTGTGACCCCTTGTCCTCGAGTAACTTTTTCTATGCAAAATTCTACCCTCATTTACCTTATTAATATCTGTGAGGTATTTGAACATTTCAATCATGTCCTCCCTTTCCCTCCTTTCCTCTAGAGTACATATTTAATTCCTTGAGTCTTTCCTTGTAGGGCTTTTTGATGCAGGCGCTGCACCATTTTGGTTCCTCTTCTGTACTGCTCAACCTTATCTGTGTCTTTCTGGGGATGGGGCCTCCAGAGCTGTTCAAAGTACTTGAGGTGGGTAAATGAAGACATGAGTTGTATCAAATCAGGGTAATTGCAGACATGGGTTGTATGGAATCAGGGTAAATGCAGACATGGGTTGTGTGGTATCAAGGTAATTGCAGACATGGGTTGTATGGAATCAAGGTACTTGCAGCCATGGGTTTTATGGAATTAAGGTGATTGCAGACATGGATTATGAGAATCAGGGCAATTGCGCACATGAGTTGTATGGTATTTATTTTATTTTATTTATTTATTAGATCATCGGTTTATAGACTCATTTACAAAGGCACCTCATCAAAAGAGCAATACATCACAGCAAACAAAACAGTACAGTACCGAACGCTTAGATTAGAAAAGCAACCAGTGTTACAGGCATTCACTGGTGGTACAAGTTTGTTAAGAGGTAAATCACAGTAGTCATAATATAGGTACACGATTACCATGTCAGGTAGCAACCAGAGATATTTTATTACATTAGTCAGCAGGTGTTGCCTGAGACCCCAGGCATATGCAGCAAAAGTAGACAGGGCAGACCCAGTCTAGGGGTGAGGGTAAGGGGCAGGTGGGGATTATGTGCAGTTGCAGCAGCGAGTGCTTGTCAGATGGCTTCTGAAGGAGACCTTGACAGGGCCAAGTTTAGTGGAGTCAGCTATGTTGGCTGGGAGGAATTGAACCAGGAGGGAGCCCGATAGCAAAAGGATCTCTAGGCAATAGCGGTCCTTACCTGGGGACAATAAAGGAGGTTTTAACAGTGTTGCAGGTGGAGACTGAGGGGAGGCACGCTGCAGGGACTTAGCGACCCGGAGAGCCTAGTAGGTCTTTTCACAAGAAGGCAGGTTTGGAAGAGGAGTCTTTCTTCAAGGTTGAGCAAGTTGGTGGTGGAGTACAGCAAGCACGTATGGGTGTCCTAGGGGCACCCAGCATTAGCCTGCAGGCCTTGTTTATAGACAGCTGGATTCTTGCAAGCACAGTGTTGTCGGCTGCAGCATAAATGGGCAGCTCATAGTTGATTAGCGACAGGACAGAGGAGGTGATTGCCAATCTAAGGGCCTCTTGTGGTAGGCAGTCCCTATGGTGGTATAACAGTCCAATCCTGAGATTGGTGGAAACAGAAAGGGCATTGATATGGGAATGGAAGTAAGTGCCATCAAAGGTAATGCTCAGATACTTGTAAGAGGAAACCTGCTCAATGGGGTTTAGTGTGCTAGGCAGTATCACGAGAGGGCACCACTTGCTTTGCTTTGGCAATGCGAGAAGAGCATAGCTTTGGTCTTTTTAGGTTCAGGACTAGCCGTGATGTGAACCAATGCTCAGCGCTATTAAAAGCTTGTTGGAGGTGGTCTGGAGTGTGTTGGGGTTGGGGTCAGAGGCAAAGAGCACAGCATCATCTGCGAAGAGGAGGATCTTACTTGGGCAGGCCAAGGGAGGAGTTGAGGTACATACAGACTGAAGAGGAGAGGGCTAAATGGAGCCCTGGGAACCCCAGAGCATACAGGTTATGTGTCAGATAGGGTGCTATTGATTTTTACACACTGAGTTCTGGCAGAGAGGTAGCTGGTGAACCATGCAAGGGGCTGGGGAGAAAACAAGGCATCTGAGGGAGTCAAGCAGGAGGGATGGCAAACCATGTCAAAGGCCTTGAGAGGTCTATGAACACGGCACCTGCAGGACTTCCGGCATCAAGAGCAGAGTGCAGAAAGTTGGAGAATTCAAGTGGGCGTGGTTGTGGTGCTGTGATCTGCATGAAAGCCATGCTTTTCAGGGCACAGGATATTGTGCATGGCCAGGTATTCGCAAGCTAGTTGGCAACTACTTTTCAAGGGCCTTAGAGGGTGGTGGGAGGATGGAGATAGGTCGATAGTTACTGGGGTCACTCGATCCGCTCTTTAGGATGGAAGTGATGATGGCAGTTTCTATGTGCTGGGGAACTGCCTCAGGCACAGAGAGCAGTTGAGCAGCTCAGTAAGTGGGACCAGGATAGCATCCAATGTCAGACGAAGTAGCCTAGTGTCCAGTAGGTCGGTGCCAGGGTTGTTAGTACTAACAGCTTTATGCAGAAGGGGTCTAGCCTCCAACGAGGAGATGGTAAATAGATAGAAAAGGAGGTCTCTGGAAGTGGGCAGGGGTGCTACTGGGATGGGGTCAAAGAAGTTACAGGGCAGGATAGAACTCAGGTCTGAGAAAGTGTGGTTTAGGCAGTCTGCAATGCCAAGGGGGTCAGAGCAGACAGCTCCATTAAAGGAGAGTTGAGAGGGTGTGGGGGGGGATTTCCATTCAGCTCCTTTACATTATCCCAAAAGTTTCTAGCTGCCCCCAGGAGGAGACAAGAGCAGATTGCTAGTACTGGGCTTTGGCCTGTTGAATGGCCCAAGTACACTTATTGCGCCTCGGCGTTGTATGCTTGCCTATCAGCTGTCTTGCCAGATTTCATGGCAATGTGCCATAGATTGTCCAGACAGCAGTACAGCAAGGCAGTGACAGAGCTGTGTTTTGAAAAAGGTGCCTTGGATGCTTTCTTTCTCAATGGGGATCTGCAGCATCCAATCGGGAAGCAGCCACAGTCCCCAGGAGCCAGTCCAATTCGGGCATTGAAGCCTGACAGCTCTAAGCTAGGAGCTGACCAAATGTACCTGCTTTCCTTGGCCAGGGGTAGCGGGCTGGATGCAGAGGTCCAGTTGCCAGCAGGTAGCAGCACCAGGACCACTCAACTGAAGTGAAGAGCCTGGTTTGGGCTTGTGGCTAAAATAGAGCAGAAAAAAGGTTGCCGTCAGTTAAAGTCAAAGACAAAAGTCACGTAAATTAGTGGGAGGGCCCTGGGCAATTTAGTGCTCAAGGCAGAAGTAGGTGCAAATAGTGGGAGAGAAAGGTTCCTGCAGAGAGGTCTTGTCAAAGTTGCCAGGTGGAATTGTAAAAACAAATGGCTGATTCAGAAGGTTGGTGGGGGGCCCTTGAATGAGACCAGGAGAGCTGGGAAGGAGGCGTGTGGTGGAGAGGATGCAGGTACTCTGGAATGGGTAGAAGATGGCCCAAATGCCAGGCAATATTGACAGAATGTGCTGGTTCAGGGGCTGTCAGGAGAGGAATCAGGGGTCCAGTAGATGGCAGAGAAACATTGTGGGAATAGAGAAATACCAAAGGGAAAAAGCAAGAGAAGGAGGAAACAAAAAGGCTGTCTGAGAATGAATGAGAGGAACTGTGATGGGAAAAGAGTGTGGCAGAAAAAACAGCAGGCAGTAGTCAGTTCTAGCTATTCTACAATATTGGGCAATTAGCAGAAAAAATTCAGTAGTGCAAGCAGTAAGCTATATAGACATCAGGCAGTCAGTTAGAGTTTGCTACAACTCTGCTATCCTCTGCTAGGCATTCTACATCTACAGTGCAATAATTTAAAGGTAAAATGTTTAAGCAGTAAAACTATTCAGCAGTACAAGCCATAAGCTATACAGAAGTCAGGCCTAGCTAATACAGCAGGCTAAACAGCGAAAATTCCAAAGGAGAACAAAAATATTACGCATGAGCAGTAAATTCAGCATAAAAAACTGTCAGAGGGCAGTACAGCAAAGGCACTAGCCAAGCTGTGTTTTGAAAAAAGGTGCTTGGGTGCTTTCTTTCTCAATGGGGATCTGAAGCATCCAATCGGGAAGCAGCCACAGTCCCCAGGAGCCAGTACAATTCTGAGGTTGAAGCCTGACAGCTCTGAGCTAGGAGCTGACCAAATGTACCTGCTTTCCTTGGTCAGGGGTGGCGGGCTGGATGCAGAGGTCTGGCTGCCAGCAGGTAGCAGTGTCAGCGCCACTCAGCTGAAGTGGAGAGCTTGGTTTGGGCTTGTGGCTGCTTTTCTTGGGTAACCTGTGAGGTGGGTGCATGAGGAAGGGTGCTGTCCGTTACAGCGACTCCTTCCCAGCGCAATCCCTCATGGCGATGGGGAGGTAGGGCAACCAGATGAGGCTGTGGGCGGGTGGGTGACAGGATGTTGCTATGCATACGTGCATGGGGGAGTGGGAGTGAGCATGGTGGCGTGGGCTGGGAGGGGTGGAGAGGCTTTGGGGGTGGCACTGCAGTGGCTGGCTGAGCTGCATCGTGCATCTGGGGTTGCAAGTGGATGCAGTGGGAAGGTACGGGTTCAGGTCTGGGTGCTGCATTCCTTGATCGGGGTGGCAGGCTGGATGCAGAGGTCTGGCCGACAGCATGTAGCACTGCCTGGGCTACTCGGCTGAAGTGAGAGCTTGGTTTGGACATGTGGCTGCTTTCCTTGGTCAGGGGTGGCGGGCTGAAGGCAGAGGTCCAGCTACCAGCAGGTAGCAGCACAGGCCACTCAGCTGAAGTGGAGAGTCTGGTTTGGGCTTGTGGCTGCTTTCCTTGGTCAGGGATGGCGGGCTGGATGCAAGGATCCGCCACCAGCAGGTAGCAGCACCAGGGCCACTCGGCTGTCAGGGTAATTGCAGACATAGGTTGCATGGAATCAGGGGTAATAGAAGACATGGGTTACATGGAATCAGGTGTAAATGCAGACATGGGTTGTATGGAATCAGGATAATTGCAGAGAAGGGTTGTATGGTATTAGGGGTAATTGCAGACATGGGCTCTATTGAATCAGGGGTAATCAAAGACATGGGTTGTAAGAAATCAGGGTAAATCCAGCCATGAGTTGCATGGAATCAGGTGTAATTTCAGACATGGGTTTTATAGAATCAAGGATAATCACAGACATTGGTTGTATGGTGTCAGGAGCAATTGCACACATTGGTTGTATCGAATCCTGTGTAATTGCAGACATGGGTTGTAAGGAATTGAGGTAATTGCATACATGGGTTGTACAGAATCAGGGGTAATTGCAGATGTGGGGTGTTTGGAATCAGTGTAATTGCAGAAATGGGTTGTAAGGAAACAGGAAATTTTAGACATGGGTTGTATGGAATCAGGGTAGTTGCATACATGGGTTGTTTAGAATCTAGGTAATGGCAGATGTTGGTTGCATGATGTCAGTGGCAAGTGCATACATGGGTTGTATGGAATTAGGTGTGATTGCAGACATGGGTTGTATACAATCAGGGGCAATTACTGACATTGCTTGAATTGAATCAGTTGTAATTGCAGACATGTGTTTTAAAGGAAAACTCTGGTATGCAGGTCCTCCAGCTCCTGCAAACCTTACCCTTTGGTTTAGGTATTGTAGAAAAGCGGCTTTTCTGCCATGGGAAAGTGTTTTAACTTATTTTTAAAGTCAGCTACCCATAAATACAGGAGACATGGGGGCACCATTTACTGTAAAAGGTGCGGCACTGCACGATGCCATTTGTAGCACAAGGTGCGGCACTGCACCTTTACGATAGATGGAGCCACCTAAGTTTCAGCCATATTTCCATGTAGCAGACTTTAAAAGTAAGTTAAAACACTTTCCTGCGGCAGAAAAAAAAAAGCCACTTTTCTACAACACCCAAACTGAGGGAGGTTTGCAGGGCAGGAGCCCCGCAAATCAAAGTTTTCCATTAAGAAATCAGGGGTTATTGCAAATATGGATTGTATGGTATCAGGGTAATTGCATACATGTGTTGTATGTAATTAGGGTAATTACAAACATGGGTTGTATGGAATCTGGAGTAATTGCAGACATGGGTTGCATGGAATCAGGGTAATTGCAGACATGGGTTGAACAGAATCAGGGCAACTGCATATGGTTGTATGGAGTTGGGGTATTTGCAAACATGGACTGTAAAAATCCGGGGTGCCTACAGACATAGGTTACATAGAATCGGGCAACTGCACAAATAGGGTTGTATGGAGTTTGGGGTAATTGCAAGACATAGGTTGTATTGAACTGAGGTAATTACAGACATGGGTTGTTTGGAATCTGGGGTAATTGCAGACATGGGCAGTACAGTATCAAAGCAATTGCACACATGAGGTGTTTAGAATTGGGGTAATTGCAGACATTGGTTATATGGTATCAGGGACAATTGTACAAATGGGTTTTATGAATTGGGGTAATTGCAGACATGGGTTGTATGGAATCAGGGTAATTACAGACATAGGCTGTGTGGAATCATAGGTAATTGCAGACATGGGTTGTATGGAATCAGAGTAGCTGTAGCCATGGGTTGTAAGGAATTGGGATAATTGCAGACATGTGGGTTGTAAGGAACTGGGATAATTGCAGACATGGGTTGTATGGAATCAGGAATAACTGCAGACATGGCATGCGGTATCAGGGTAAATGCAGACATGGTTTGTATAGAATGAGGGGTAATTGCAGACATGGGTTCGTGGCATTAGAGGCAATTGTAAGCGTGGGTTGTATGGAATGAGGGTAATTGCAGACATGGGTTTTATGAAATTGGGAAATTTTGAGATGGGTTGTGTCATATCCTCTAAATTACAGACATGGGTTGAAAGGAACTGGGAGTAATTGCAGACATGGGTTGCATGGAATCAGAGGTAATTGCAGACATGGGTTGTATGGAATCAGGGATAATTGCAGACATGGGTTATGAGGAATTAGGGATAATTGCAGAGATAGGGCTGTATGGAATCAGGAGTAATTGTAGTCATGGGTTGTTGGTATCAGGGTAATTGTACACATTTGTTGTATGTAATTAGGGGTAACTGCAGGCGTAGGTTGTATGGAATCAGGGTAATTACAGATATAGGTTGTGTGGAATCAGAGGTAATTATAGACATGGGTTGCATGGAATCAGGTTATTTTTGTCATGGGTTGTATGGAATTGGGGTAATAGCTGACACAGGTTGTATGGAATTATGGATAATTACTAACATTGGTTGCACAATATCAGGGTAAATGCCAACATGGTTTGTATGGAATATGGGGTAATTGCAGACATGGGTTGTAAGGTATCAGGGGTAATTTGCAGAAATGGGTGGTATGGAATCTTGGGTAATTGCAGTCATGTGTTGTAAGAAATCTGGGGTACTTGAAGATATGGTTTGTATGGAATCAGGGGTAATTGCAGACATAGGCTGTATGGAATCAGGAGTAATTGCAGACATGGGTTGTGCAGAATCATGGGTAATTTCAGACATGGGTTGCATGGAATCAGGAGATTGCAGACAGGCATTATGCGGTATCAGGATAATTGCAGATGTGGGTTGTTTGGTATTGGGTAAATGCAGACATGGGTTATGTGAGTCTGGGGCAACTGCATGGGTTTTATGGAATCAGGGGTACTTGAAGGCATAGGTTGTATGGAATCGGAATTATAGACATGTGTTATATGGAATCATCGGTAATTGTAGACAGGGCTTTTATGGAATCGAGTAATTGCAGACTGGGGTTGTATGGTATCAGGCAACATAGAAACGTAATAAATAGAAGTTCTCATCAGGTAAGGACATATTGGCCCACCAACTCTGCCCTGTTGTTTATACCTACTGTACTGAGTCACCACAGACCCTACATGATCTCCAGTCTCTCCCCACTTGCCTTATTTTCAAGGTCCCTTGTGTCTATCCCATGTATGCCTGAATCCTGTTACCATTTTAGCACTCACCACTTTTGCTGGAAGGCTGTCCCAGATATCCACCACCTTTTCCGTGAAAAGTATTTCCTCACATCTCCTCTGAGTTTCCCACCATCCAGCCTCATAGTGTGACTCCTTGTCCTCAGTATCTTTTCTGTGTAAAATGCTACCCTCATGTACCTTACCTGTGAGGTATTTGAATATTTCAATTAAGTCCTTCCTTTCCTCTAGAGTACATATTTCATTCCTTGAGTCTTTCCTTGTAGGGCTTTTTGTGCAGGCACTGCACCATTTGGTGCCATCTTCTGTACTGCCTCAACCCTATCTATGCCTTTCTGGGATGGGGCTTCCAGAAATGTTCGCAGTACTTGAGGTGGGTAAATGCAGACATGGGTTGTATCGAATCAGGGTAATTGCAGATGTGGGTTGTATGGAATTGGGGGTAAATGCAGACATGGTTGTGTGGTAGCAAGGTAATTGCAGACATGAGTTATATGGAATCAGGTACTAGCAGCCTTGAGGTTGTATGAATTAGGGTGATTGCAGACATGGATTATAAGGAATCAGGGCAATTCGCACATAGAGTTGTATGGTATCAGGGTAACTGCAGACATAGATTATATGGAATCAGGGTAATTGCAGACAAGGGTTGCATGGAATCAGGAGTAATGCAGACATAGGTTACATGGAATCAGGTGTAAATGCAGACATGGGTTGTATGGAATCAGGAATAATTGCAGAGGAGGGTTGTATGGCATTAAGGGTAATTGCAGACATGGGTTGTATGGAATCAGGGGTATTAAAGACATGAGCTGTAAAAATCAGGGTAATTCCAGCCATGAGTTGCATGGAATCAGGTGTAATTTTAGATGTGGGTTGTATCGAATCTAGGGTAATAATAGACATGGGTTGTATGGTATCAGGGACAATTGCACACATGGGTTGTACTGAATCATGTGTGAGTGAAGACATGGGTTATGAGGAATCAGGGTAATTGCATACATGGGTCATACAGAATATGGGGTAATTGCAGATGTGGAGTGTTTGAAATCAATGTAATTGCTGACATGGGTTGTAAGGAAACAGAAATTTTAGACATGGGTTGTGTGGAATCAGGGTAGTTGCATACATGGGTTGTTTTGGAATCTGGGGCAATGGCAGCTATGGGTTGCATGGAATTAGGTGTGATTGCAGACATGGGTTGTATACAATCAGGGCAATTACTGGCGTTGGTTGAATTGAATCAGTTGTAATTGCAGGCATGTGTCTTAATGGAAAAATCAGGTTTGCAGGTGCTCGCTCCTGCAAACCATACCCTCTGTTTAGGTTTTGTAGAAGAAGTGTCTTTTCTGCCGCTGGAAAGTGTTTAACTTATTTTTAAAGTCTGCTACTCAGAGTACAGCGGACACTTGGGGGTGCCATTTACTGAAAAGGTGCTGTGCTGGACTGTGCGCTTGCATTGAAGCATACGGTCGTGCCACACCTTTACAGTAAATGGAGCCACCTAAGCATCTGCCATACTTCTGGTAGCGGACTTTAAAAAGTAGTTAAATACTTTCTGCAGCAACATCAGGGGTTATTGCAAAGATGGAAAGCCTGGTATCATGGTAATTGCATACATGGGTTGTATGTAATTAGGGTAATTACAAACATGTGTTGTATGGAATCAGGGGTATTGCAGACATGGTTGCATGGAATCAGGGGCAACTGCACACATGGGTTGTATGGAGTTAGGGGTAGTTACAAACATGGTCTGTACAAAATCAGGGTGCTTGCAGACATGGGTTACACAGAATTGGGGCAACTGCACAAATGGTCTGTATGGAGTTTGGGGAATTGCAGACATAGGTTGTATTGAACTGGAGGTAATTACAGACATGGGTTGTTTGGAATCTGGGGTAATTGCAGACATTGGTTATATGGTATCAGGGACAATTGTACAAATAGGTTGTATGAAATTAGGGGTAATTGCAGACGTGGGTTGTATATAATCAGGTAATACAGACCTAGGCTGTGTGGAATCAGAGGTAATTGCAGACATGGGTTGTATGGAATCATAGTAACTGCAGCCATGGGTTGTAAGGAACTGGGATAATTGCAGACATGGGTTGTATGGAATCAGGAGTAATTGCAGACATGGCTTGTACATGAACAGAACGGGTGGTGGACAAGTGGAACACCCTGCCAGAGGAAGTGGTGGGGCTGAAACAATCACGGGATTTAAGAATGCATGGGATAGACATAAAGGAATTCTAGAGGTCAGGGTAAGGGAAATAGACTTCTAGGAAAACAAACTGAACTTACAAGCTCAAATGGGCAGACTGGGTGGGCCATAAGCCCTTATCTGCCGACACTGTCTATGTATCTATCTATCTATGTATGTACAGTATCAGGGTAAATGCAGACATGGTTTGTATAGAATAATGGGTAATTACAGACATGGGTTGTATGGTATCAGGGTAATTTGCAGAAATGGGTGGCATGGAATCTTGGGTAATTGCAGTCATGTGTTGTAAATAAGAGGTAATTGCAGACATGGTTTGTATGGAATCAGGGTAATTGCAGACATGGGTTGTATGGAATCGGTAATTGCAGACATGGGTTGTATGGAATCGGGCAGTTGCAGTCATGGGTTGTATGGAATCAGGAGATTGCAGACATCGCTGCATAGTATCAGGATAATTGCAGATGTGGGTTGTTTAGTTTTAGGCGTAAATGCAGACATGGGTTGTGTGTAGTCTGGGGCAACTGCACACACGGGTTTTATGAATTGGGGTAATTGGAGGCATAGGTTGTATGGAATCAGGGTTAATTACAGACTTGGATTATATGGAATCATCGCTAATTGTAGACTGGGATTTTATGGAATCGGGTAATTGCAGACTGTGGTTATATGGAATCATTGTAATTGCAGACATGGTTTTATGGAATCATTGTAATTGCAGACATGGGTTGTATGGTATCAGGGTAACATAGAAACATAGAAAATAGAAGTTGTCATCAGGTAAGGACCTATTGGCCCACCAACTCTGTCCTATTGTTCGTACCTACTGTACTGTGCCACCAGAGACCCTACATGATCTCAGTCTCCTCCACTTGCCTTATTTCCAAGGGCCCCTTGTGTCTATCCATGCATGCCTGAATCCTGTTACCATGTTAGCACCCACCAGTTTCGCTATAAGGCTGTCCCACGTGTCCACCACTTTACTAATACCTGTGAGGTATTTGAACATTTCAATCATGTCCTCCTTTCCTCCTTTCCTCTAGGAGTACATATTTAATTCCTTGAGACTCTCCTTGTTGGGCTTTTGATGCAGGTCCTGCACCATTTGGTTCCCCTCTTCTGTACTGCCTCTACCCTATCTATGTCCTTCTGGAGATAGGGCCTCCAGAAACTGTTCACAGTACTTGAGGTGGCTAAATGCTTACATGGGTTGTATCGAATCAGGATAATTGCAGACATGGGTTGTATGGAATTGGGGTAAATGCAGACATGGGTTGTGTGGTATCAAGGTAATTGCAGACATGGGTTGTATGGAATCAGAACTTGCCAGCCGTGGGTTGTATGGAATTAGGGTGATTGCAGACATGGATTGTAAGGAATCAGAGCAATTGCGCACATAGGTGTATGGTATCAGGGTAATTGGAGACATAGGTTATATGGAATCAGGGTAATTGCAGACATGGATTACATGGGATCACGTAATTGTAGACATGGGTCATATGGAATTAGGGATAATTTCAGAAATGGAACCTATGTACAACCCAGGCACAGGTACTATGTGAGAGGTGCATACCTGCCCTGCTCCTGCAGACAGGTCCACACCGGCCCATATACACCATTGCTTGGCACCTATCAATGGCCCTGCCCCGTCATGCAGCAGCACTAGAGAGAGCATGGCACCATGGGCGGACATCCAATGAGATGCCCATCCCATGTCCTGGAATGTATCCTGCTGCGCTCATGTTGGGTATCCTGGGACAGTGTGTACCCTGATAGGGAATAAACAGTGGGCGTTTGACTGAATGGCCACCCCAGACCCCCCAGTAGCCCAGTGGGCCATGGCAGCTGTGTTCAGGGTAGCCCATTGCCTTCCCGCCCCACTGATAACCTTTGTTGGGATGCATAAATATTTATGCCAGGGTACCCCTCATGCAGCATTTTCTACCTAGCCTGGTGCACAGTGCTGTCATGGCTGCGTGTAGTATGATCATGCCCCTGGTACACCCCTGGACCACACATGGCATGTTGCTGCTCGGGCAGCTGGGAGATCCAGTGTGCAAGATGCCTGTGGTAAATGCCACTGGGGTGAGCAGATCACTGCTGTGCAGCATTCTAACATAGGAATGCCTACACGCTGCTCTTACACAGTGCATAGGCATTCATGCATAGGGCCCATGGATTGTAAGGATCAAGTGTAATTTCAGATATAGATTATATGGAATCAAGAGTAATTGCATGCAGGTGTTGTTTGGAGTGGAACAATTGCAGAAATGGGTTGAATCAGGGTAATTGCACAGTTTATGTATTTGCACACCCTGTCATGGGCAGCAGTGATGTGGCGCTGGGGAGGGTGAATTACTGCTCTGGCAGTCCCTTTCTACCCCAGGAAATGCTGCAGGGTCCAGAGTCCTGGACTGGCCAACGTGTGGAGCAGGAGGTGTGGCTCAGGAGAAATCATGCAGGTGGTTCAGAGGAAATCGTCACTGGGCAAGCTGATTTGGGGCAGGGGAGTGTAAATTATGGCTCTGGCAGTCCATCATGACCCCCAGGAAATGAGGCAGGTGAGTAACAGCTCTAGGGCTGCTCTCCAGCAAATAGTCCCCTTAAATCCCTGCAGCGCAGCCCAGCTCGCGAAGAATGGCAAGGCCATCTGTTGATTGACAAGGGATTCTCAGGGAGGTGGCTTAGTCCTTTAGAGAGTGTTAGATTGGCCAACTTGTGAAGCAGGAGGAGTGGCTCAGGAGGAAGCAGGAAGATGGCATTGAGGAAACTTTCACTGGTCAGAGCTGGCGCAGAGTTAGGGAGGGTGAATTATAGCTCTGGAAGTCCCTCTTGACCCCATGAAAAGTGGCAGGGTGACTTATGTCTCTCACGGTAATTCAGTGGCAAATAGTTACTTTAAATCCTCTAGCACAAAGACCAGCTTCTGAAAAATGGAAAGGCCATCTGCTGAAGGGCTGTGGCGTGCTCAAGGAAGTGTGACTTAGTTCTTTTCAGAGTCCTGGATTGGCCAACTTGTGGAACAGGAGGAGTAGCTCAGGACAAAGCATGCAGTCGGCACCAAGGAAATCTTCACTGGGCAGAAGCAGGTTATCAAGGCATTCACTCGCTTGCTAGAGTACAGCTGCAGTCCCAAGCACTTCATTCGGTGACACAGCAGTTTCTCAGAACTGACAGAACTCTGCTGTGCATCAGTATTTCAGCACAGGGAACAAGAACCCATATCCCTCTTACATCAAAGTGCTTCCCTTTTACTGGCCCCATTGTTGCCCCCTTCCCCTTTTCTGACTGGAACTTGAAATGCTCAGGTGCTCAGGATCTGCTGAAGGCGCACCATGGTGACCTACTAATTAGGTCAGCGGCACGACTGCCAGAGCAGACAGTGTGACTGGCTGGTAAGCAACGAACTCAGTATGGAACTGGCTCTCCTCTGTTACTTTGTGTCGATTTGGGGTGTCAGTAGTTGGGGACAGATCTGGAGGTACCGGCTGGATGGTGATGAAATCGAGCGGAGCTGAGACAAACTCAAAGTGAGCAAGTGACTGCAAAAGTATGAGCGGCTTATTTTAAATGGGAGAAAAAGTCTTTATTTTTTAATTAATTTCCTGGCTATGATTCTAATTAGTTTTCTGGCTATGATTAATTTAGTGCACATGTGCTTCATTGCACATAATGGGAGAGGACAGTGAAAGATGGGGAAGGGTCAGACAAACAAAACACAGAGCCAGAAACAGTGAGGAAAAATGAATGGTCAGAGATACTATAAAATAAATCATGGGATGGTATTGTAATTACTCAGTGTGTGATGCTTGATAAACCCACAAGCTTAGCTCTTGGGATTTATGCAGCATCACACACCTCACGTCGCGTATTAAATAGAAAACTGGTTGGGCAACCATGCAAGCAGCCTGTGCTGGCACTGAGGGGTCCTGATTACATCAGACCTTGAGAATGAAGCGCAAGAGGCCCAATGTAATCAGAAGCCCGTGGTGGCAGCTCAGGCTGGTTGGGCATTGGTTGCCGAACCATTATATTTTATAGTGTATAGTTTTCTTTTAGTTTTATTAAAACAAAAAGAAAATATTTTTCCAGAACTTCCACAGTAGGCAGGTGGTTTTGGTTCAGAAGAACTGATTGCTGTGCACGCAG
Organism: Neoceratodus forsteri; assembly: GCA_016271365.2. Taxonomy (NCBI): domain Eukaryota; kingdom Metazoa; phylum Chordata; order Ceratodontiformes; family Ceratodontidae; genus Neoceratodus; species Neoceratodus forsteri. The sequence continues at coordinate 56,323,266 of CM028129.1, forward strand.
CAGTGCTGTGCAAAACACCAGCTGCCGCAAGGATTTCTGATCAGCTGGAACCTCATTGTACCACAGAAGGGTACAACCATGTTCCATGACCTTTGAACAGTGGTACAACAAGGGTTCAGCTGGCATGAAATCCATGCAGAACAAACCCTAGCTATACACTATATTCTTATAATGTACATCAACCCATGTAATGTTTGTAACTGAATGTGAATGTACTTTATTTTAAATTTGTCTGAGATGTACTTGTCTATAAATTCTTTAGTGTCAGGCGTGGATGAAAAGGGCTGTTCCCAGTCCACCACATGGTTAAAAATAAAAAAATGAAATTAATTCTATATATAATTATTGGCTTCGGTTTCTCCCATAGGGAAACCCGTGCCTTAATTTGCTGCAATAAAGGGTATTTATTACAGAAACAACGTGCCAGGTTTGCCTTCAACTGCGCATGCATCAGTGCCAGCCCCCTCGTCCACATTGCCACAAGCAAACCTAACACCCAGAGAACAGACTGCTACTCTGACCGGTGGTAAGTACAATTAAAACAAAAGAAACAAAATGGCTGCCTCCTACTAAAAAATAAAAATAAGAAAAATAAGCCTTTCTTCAAGCAGTTGCATCCGACCAATGATGCTGCTGAAATCCAGATGGACCACGGCTGCAGAAATGTCTTCTCTTTATTTTATATCATTGCTGTGTTGAAAATCCCAAACCCAGCAATTACTGTATATAAAATAAAATATGGGATGGTGTAAGAACTCCAATTTGACATGCACCCTTGGTGCTGGATGCCTAGATAAAACCTTTGAGATTCGCTCTCGGGATTTATGTGGCATCCAACACCTAGGGTGTGTAAATCTATTACACACCACCCCATACTTATTCTATTTGTAAGGTACTTATGATATGCAGTAGTATATGAAAAGTACTACATACTTGAGGATATACAGTAGTGTAGAAAAGCACTGCATATTTGAGGATACACTGTAGTGTATGAAAAGTACTGCATACTTGAGGACACACAGTAGTGTATGAAACATACCACATACTTGAGCATATACAGTAGTGTATGAGAAGTACTGCATACTTGAGGATACACAGCAGTGTGTGAAAAGTACTGCATACTTGAGGATACACAGTAGTGTATGAAAAGTACTGCATACTTGAGGATATACAGTAGTGTATGCAACATACCACATACCTGAGGATATACAGCAGTGTATGAAACATACCACAGACTTGAGGATACACATTAGTGTATGACAAGTACTGCATACTTGAGGATACACAGTAGTGTATGAAACATACCACATACTTGAGGATAAGCAGTAATGTATGAAAGTACTACATATTTGAAAAATGTTTCTTTTCCTCAACTCCCTGAGGATCCCAAGAGTGACAACTTGTTTGCTCTGCAATAGCACAGCAAAGAGTCATATACAGCAAAAGCTTGTTTAATCCTTGCAAGCATCTAAGTAACCAAGCCATTGGTACACACAATGCACTAACTCACTCACTGCTTCAGGAAATTGGACAGGCCAGTACAGACCAATGTACTCAGCATGTAACACCGATTAATGCTGGAAGTAACATACAGAAGGAAAAAAGCATAATACAGAGGTGGTTTCAAATAACAGCAGTATATAGAATTTGCAGACAATTCAAGAGGACAGATGCTTTCCAGCTTGTTTTGTAAATCTCTTCAAGCTTCATGCATTCATTCTAAATCATAAAACCCATTGCAGAGCATCATGGGTATGCAAATTATGTGGGATAACTTCAAAGAAAATGGGCACGATTCCCAAAATGATGTGAGACTATGGCCCATTCCACAACTCCAGATGTGGACAGAAATCGCAGCTGTGGAGGTTTGTATTTTCAGTCCGCGTAGCTGCAGGGATGTTACTGGAGTGGGGTTGTCCCTGCCCCCCACTGTACAATCCCATTAGCTTAATAGTTATATAAATGGTCCCCGCTCAGTGCCACATCACCCCATGACATGCCCACCATCTCCCCAACTCCACTATGGCACCCCTATGCTCTTTCTGAACCTCGGACCCCTCCAGGCAAACATGTTTCACAACCCGCAACAATCCCAGCCCTCTAATGCTGCACCAGGTGGGGAGCTGGATCCCAGCAGCAAATCCTGCAGATATGCCAGTTGTTTGGTGCTAGCCTCTGGTGTGGCAGTTTCGAGTTTTGGTGCTGATTTTCATGAGTCAGTCCTGATTTGAGCAGCTGTGTCCGACAAAAAACATGAAAAATATTATATGTCCTGACCTTGTAGCGAAAAATTATTCCTAACTTTCCTTTTAAATGTTGCAGAGAACTATAATATCTTAACTAAAATACCTTAAAATAGGGCCAGCCCAGTAGTGTGGAGGGCTGAGGCATCATGCTTTAACTCCTGCCACTCCTGCGCCTGTGTTCCTGGTGTGAGTGGGTCGCCAGGGTCAGCTAGGGTTGGAGAGGATCGAGCATCCAGAGGACAGCTCTCTTCTCCGGGAGGGATACAGAGGCGGTGCATCTCGACACCTAACAATGGCTGGGTGTCAAAGCACCTGGGTCTCGTATGTTGGGATAAAGTGGGGTAGTTGGCTGGTGTGGAGTAGGTGGTAGTGCACACAGCTCGGACATTGCTGGCACCAACATTTCTCCACCTCCGGGGGTGGGAGGAGAAAAAACAGAAGGAGAAAATGGGAGTGGCTGAATGAATGAATGCCAACCCCATGGCGCTACTCCTGCAAATGGCAGGCACCTCCCAAATCAGATTGGTGTTCGGCCGGGTTGAGGATCCCCCACTGCCCTGCCATGAGGAAGCCATGGAGGAAGAAAGAAGGTGCTCTATGGTGGGGGATGGGCTGGGGCCAGCAAATGGAGGGCTGCCCAGAAATGGAGGAAAAAGAAAGTATAAAAAATACCTTAAAATGATAAGAAACAATAAAAGCAATTGAAAAACTACAACACTTGGGGCTTGATTTTTAAAAGGTCTGCATTCACTGCAACTGAATTGTGCTGGGGAGTTTGATGCAATTGGCAGCTTGCATCAGGTGATGCCATAAGTCTGATTTTGCAAGAATTGCGCTACAACTTCCTGGCGCAAGTCCCTTGCCACGAATGAAGGACTTAGATCAGCTCCCTGGTCTACATTTCTGCCACAAGAGGAGTCTTTTGAGGGCTTGAGCCTATACCTTTGGCACAAGCTGCCATAAAAATGAGGGCATTATCACAACTTGCATCCAAGGTTATAAAATTGGGTACAAGTTGCCTACATACATTTGGGCATGAGTGCGGCAAATTTCTTGAGGACACAGGGCTGGTCAAGCCTGCTTCCCATTTGAAAATCGGCCCCTAGTCTTTAATTCTGATTATTTAGAGAAAACAAGTCTGTTTCATTGGTCTAGATTACATATTGTCCTGCAAAAATCATGATTCACAAAGAAATTTCCCACTTTGGGCTTCTTGAAAGGTGGCAACCCTAAGCTTCTATTTTGTGGACAAGCAGGTTATTGGAAGATAGTTCTTTGGGAGATTTTTCATGTTTGTTTTGGTGAGGAGGAACATATTTTTTACCAAATTTTTTTTTTTTTTTTAACCAATTATTTTTACCAGGTGAGACACACTACGCTGAAAGCTTGTTTGCAGGTGCAACCTGGGAGCACAAGGAAGTTAAGTGACTTGCTCAGGGTCACACAGTATGCACCTAGGGCTGGGATTCAAACCCAGGTCTCCAGATTTGCAGCTCAGAGCCTTAACCCACTATGCCATACTGCCTCATGCATATTGCATGTTGCTAGGCAGGAATGGTTAGCTCAAGTCATTCGTGCAGTTCTTTTATTACAATTAGCTCAGTAGTAGGGCCATTACTTTCAGTCGAGATGCTGGGCATGACATCTGGAGCCAGACTTTATGTTGAGGCTTCCTTTAGCTTACGTCAGTCTCCTCATGGTAGGCACTGTATAACATGTTTTGTCTTTGTGGTAGTGTGTACAAAACTTGGGGTTTGAGTACTTATTAACACATGTAAAGCTAAGCATAGCTTGTGTGCATGTAAGATTTACTTTATTCTCTGCTTACAAGTTTATGAGTATTTATTTTTACACAAACTTCATTTTCTTTCAATGAAAGTAATATAGTTAGTAAAGGTACATCTGACATTGTAGAGCTATATCTAAGCTTTCATTTTAATATAATCTCCTGTGAGTTTACAATTTACTCTGTATATTATGCAGATTACCAATAGTGGCCCAATGGTTCGGAATGGCACAAGAGACTTGCTCCACAAGGAATTGTGCAAAGTGCCTGTGTCAAAAGATGCACCAGGAGCAATTCTCAAATGCAGCCTGCATCAGCTGCAGGCTGTGAGCACCGAAGGGGCTTGCACCATCCTGGTGGCATAAAATGGGCTGTGGCATGCCACTAGAGGACATGCGTAGCTGCAAGCTGCCATATCCCTTAATTTGGTATTCTCTAAACCCTCCCAGAGAGCAAAAATCTAACTACCCTTATACCAGCCAGAGTTTGTCTAAAGGAACTTAGAAAATCACCTTCTGGGAGGATTTGACCACTTGTGCCACTCTTGGAGCCCTCAATCAACTGTGCATGCATCCCTCCATCCCCAATCCCCTTTTAGTAATATTAATCATGGCCCTGGTGGTATACAGGCCCCGAGCTGATGTCATATATTAAAATAGTAATATGTACTATCTGGTAGTCTAGCGCCTCCAGCCTTCGGATATGCCCATATTAAAATAGTAACAAATCATTCCCCGTGCTCTAACAGACCCTCCCCCAAGCCCTGATGTGCCCATATATTACAATACATAGATACATAGATACATAGACAGTGTCGGCAGATAAGGGCCTATGGCCCACCTAGTCTGCCCATTTGAGCTTTAAGTTCAGTTTGTTTTCCTAGAAGTCTATTTCCCTTACCCCTGACCTCTAGAATTCCTTTATGTCTATCCATGCATTCTTAAATCCGTGATTGTTTTGTCCCACCACTTCCTCTGGCAGGGTGTTCCACTTATCCACCACCCGTTCTGTGAAGAAATTCTTTCTCATGTTTCCTCTGAATCGTCCTCCTCCAACTTCATCCCATGCCCTCTAGTCCTGAAACATCTTTTTCGCTTAAAATAGTGTTTCCTGCACCCTGTTCCTCCCTGTAAGATACTTGTATGTCTCTATCATATCCCTCTCTCCTCCTCTCCTCCAGGGAGTACATGTTCAGTTCCTTCAACCTGTCTTCATAGGATTTGTGATGCAACCCATGCACCATCTTTGTTGCCCTCCTCTGAACCTTCTCTACCCTGTCTATGTCCTTACGTAGGTATGGTCTCCAGAACTGTACACTGTACTCAGGTGGGGGCCTCACTAGTGTCTTGTATAGCGAATTATGACCTCCCTTTTCCTGCTGGTGATGCCCCTGCCTATACATCCCAGCATCCTATTTGCTTTACCTGATGCCTTGTCACACTGTTTCCCTACCTTGAGGTCATCAGATGACAACCCCAAGATCCCTTTCCTGCTTGGATGCTATCCTCACCCCCAACTGATATATTGTGCCAGGTTTTTGTGCCCCATATGCATTATCTTGCACTTCTTTGCATTGAATTTCAACTGCCAAACCCTTGACCATTCTTCAAATTTCTGCAGGTCCCTTCTCATTCTGTCTACACCCTCTGGTGTGTCTACTCTGTTACAGAGCTTTGTGTCATCAGCGAACAGTGAAATTCTGCCTTCTATATCCTGTGCAATGTCACTGATGAAGATGTTGAATAGGACCGGTCCCAGCACTGATCCTGTGGTACCCCACTGGTCACTCTTCCCTCTGTGGAGTGACAGCCATTTACCACCACCCTCTGTGTCCTGCCACCCAGCCAGTTACCTACCCACCACACTACTGTCCTGCCCACACCCATATTCCCCAGTTTGTGTAATAGTCTTTTATGTGGCACAGTGTCAAAGGCCTTGCTGAAGTCCAGATAGGCCATGTCCACTGCCCTCCCTGATCCACCTCCTAGTCACCCAGTCAAAAATTCAATGAGGTTGGTCTGACATGACCTCCCTCGTGAAACCATGCTGCCTTGGGTCCTGTAGTCCATTGACAACCAGATGTTCCACCAATCTCTCCTTCAGTAGTGCTTCCATGATCTTTCCCACTACCGAGGTGAGGCTGACTGGTCTGTAGTTCCCTGCTTCCTCTTTGTTCCCACTTTTGTATAAGGGGACTACATCTGCTGTCCTCCAGTCTTTGGGTACCTCCCTGTTTCCAGTGATTGGCTAGACAGGATAGCCAGAGGTTCAGCCACCACCTTTCTTAGTTCTTAAGGACCTGGGGTGCACCCCATCTTAGCCCCATTAGCTTTGTCAACTCTTATACTTCCAGTTCCTTCAGGACCCTTCTCGTGTAAAGGGACTTGTGTCCATTTCTGCACCATTCTCACCCCTTGTACTCCTTCAGACCCATTACCCCTCTTCCTTAGTAAAGACTGAGCAGAAATACCTGTTCAATATGTCAGCTTTACTGTTGTCATCCTCCACGCTGCTCCCATCCTCCCCTTCAGTCTAACTATCCTCCTTTGTCCTTCTTTTTCACTTATGTACCTGTAAAGGTTTGTCCCCTTTAACCACTGATTTTGCAATGTGTTCTTCTGTCTGAGCTTTGGCTTCCCTTACTGACTTCCCTGCCTCCCTTTGTTTCTCCTGGTACTTCTCCCTATCCCTTCTGCCTGTGTCTTTTTGTGTGCCTGAATGCAGTCTTTTTGGCTTTCACTTTCTTTGCTACCTCTTTGGAAAACCATAATGGTCTCCTCTTTCTTTCCTCTTGCTAACCTGCTTAATGCATAATTCTGTTGTTCTTATAATCCCCATTTTAAATACCCCACTGTTCCTCAATCCTGATTCCTGTCCCATTCCCTTAATGCCTCTTTCAAGCATCTCCCATTTTCCCAAAGTCTGCCCCCTAAAATCCAGGATCGTGTTTTGTGTGGTTTGGTTCTGCTCTTTCTGTGATTTCAAACCACAATGACTGGTGGTCACTGTTACAGGTGCTCCCCACTGTTACCCCATCACACTGTCCCTGTTTGTGAGCACAAGGTCCAGTATTGCCTTCTGCCGAGTTGGTTCCATGACCAGTTGCTTGAGGAAGGCACCCTGAAGGAGTCCAGGATAAATCTGCTCCTAGTTGATGCTGCTGCTGGGATGCTCCAGTCCACATCTGGTATATTGAGTCTCCAACCAGTACTACCTCACCCTTGTCAGCCATCCTTTGGATGGCTAGCATCAACTCTATCTGTTTCTTCCTCCTGGGCTGGTGGTGAAAACATTCCCTGGTGCTCTAACAGACCCCTCAAGCCCTGATGTGCCCACATATTACAATAGTAAAAGAAACATTCCCTGGTGGTCTAGCTGAACCCCCCAGCCCCTATATGCTGTATATTAAAATACTGAAAAATAATTCCCTGATGGTTTAGTGGACCCACTCCCTACCCCTGATGTACCTAATAATGTACAGATATATGCCCCTGATGGTTTAGTGGACCCCTCCCTACCCTGATGTGCCCAGTAATGTATAGATATGTACCCCTGATGGTTTAGTGGTCCTCCCTACCCTGATGTGCCCAATAATGTATAGATATATACCCGTGATGGTTTAGTAGACCACTCCATATCCCTGATGTGCCCAATAATGTATAGATATATACCGTGATGGTTTAGTGGACCCACTCCCTACCCCTGATGTGCCCAATAATGTATAGATATATACCCTGATTGTTTAGTAGACCCCCACCCCCACCCTGGCAGGTAGTGCCCACCGCTGCTCCCCACCTTCCTAAAAACAAGAGCCAGCGGCTGGCACAGCCCTTCTCACATCACCGTCCGCTTCTGACTGAGCTGTCAAGGAGGACCATATACTGTATACAGTTCACACCGCTGATTGACAGCTCACTCAAACTGTCAGTCAGTCAGTGCATATGTATACTAGGGCTGTGAATACCGAATAGTATTTTCGGATACCACGAATAATGGGTTATCCAGATTTTCAAAACCGAATACCGAATAGTCACTATTCAGCTGGTATTCAGTATTACGACGTCTTGCGGAAAAAAAACCTTTCCAACTCTGGCGGCATTAAATAAATATTTTGCCCTGGTGTCTAGTGGTCCCTCTCCACGGCTGATTGCTGGTCAAAATAAAATCCCCCACAGACCCTCATATACCCTGGTCCCCGTTTCAAAATGCATAAAATAAAAGAAATCACTCATTTCTCTGGTGTCTAGTGGGCCCCCACTCCCCACCCTGTCAGGTAGTACCTATCCGCCCCCACCCATGACCAGAGCACAGCCCTCCTCACCTCCATGACCGGCAGCCCGACTGGGTTTTCAGTGAGCGAGCTCGTGCTTGTACAAGCATGCCTCATTCATTGACACTCAGATTCAGCGATCCAGCAGCGACTAGCACTACCAGGGCTAGAGGAGGGAGCTGCTCTGGTCACCGGTGGGGGCAGAGATGAGGAACCATGTTTCCCCATGCAGCCCCCTGCGAGGTGATCCAGAGCAGCTCTCTCTTCCTCTCTAGTCCCTGGTAGTGCTAGTCACTGGTGGATGATCTGTCAATGAATGAGTGCGTGCTTGTACCAGCATGTGCTCATTCATTGAAAATTTAGTCAGTCTGCGACCATGGAGATGAGTGGGGGCTGTGCTGGTGGCCTGTTCAGGGTCATGGGTGGGGGGCTGGGTGGAGCACTACCTGACAAGGTGGAGGGTGGGGGTCCACTAGACACCAGGAAATGAGGGAATTTTTTATTTTTACATTTTGGGACACAGTATTGCTGAGAGTCTGGGCCGGGGTGTGGATTCTTTATTTTGGACTGGCGATCAGTCGGGGTGTGGAGGTGGACCACTAGACACCAGGGATAAAATATTTATTTAATGCTGGCCAGGAAGGGGGGTGCTGTTTTATTTTTAAATACCCCTCCCAGCCACCTGAATAATAAATAACAAATACCGAATAACAAATATTTCAGCTGAATAACGAATATTCATAAAAGGTATTCACAGCCCTACTGTATACAGTATGCACTCCTTCTTGATAGTTCAGTCTGCAGCCAGGATGTGGTGGTGGTGTGAGGAGGGCTGTGCCAGTTGCGGTTCTGTTTTAGAATGGAGAGAGCAAGTGGTGGGCACTACTTGCTGGAGTGGGGTCCGTTAGGCCACCAGGGGTATATACTGTATATCTGTACATTATATAGGCACATCAGGGATAGGGAGGAGGGAGGTCCGCTAGACCACCAGGGAATGTTTATTACTATTTTAATATAGGACTTATCGGGTCGGGGGTCACTAGAACACCAGGGAATGATTTTATTACTATTTTAATATACGTGCATATCGGGTCTGGGGGCCACTAGACCACAGGAATTTTTTAAAATATTTTAATATATATGCATATAGGGGCTGGGGGGTCTGCTAGAGCGACGAGTTGATACTTCATTATTTATTATAATGACAGGTGGGGGATCTGCTTCATTACCAGGGATGTGATTCATTTTACTACAGAGGATCGGGGTTGGTGGGACTGCTAGCCACCAGGGACTGGTGCAAAGGCCACCCTCAGCTACCATACACCATCAGATCGCCCATTATGTTTGGCCGCGTGGCCATGGTTGCTGCAAGGCCTGAGACTTGCCTCTGGGACCCTACCTAATAGAGAATAGGGTGCATGGTCCCGGTGCACTGGCAATTGGCACAAGCCACCATTGGCGTGGCTTGCATCAAGTTTTGAGAATCAAGCCCTAGGAGTTTTGGCCCCACTAATTCATAGACAATAGTAAACCTAAACATCCCTTCATGGTACTGCCCAACATTGCTAAGAAATTCTTACAATATCACAGGTTGAGAATTATGACCTCTTGTATACACAAGCAACAAAAGCAGATCAAGTGCATATAACAAAAGTACTATTCTTATGCAAATGCTCGAGAAATAATGATGGGAAAATTTATCAAATGAGATTCATTTTCTTTTCTGGCGCTATATTTACTAGGTTTTCCCATACACCAACAGCTCTTTCTTTCCACATAGATTTTATCCCTGATTTTAGGGAGCTGGCAGGCAGGGCTCCAGACCCTTCCCCTCCGAGGGCTCGCATCCGCCTTGGTCTTCATCCCAATTACTAGGATTGCAGCTGAGACCATCACTAAGCCTGCCAGCTCCATTTCTACCTGCCCATTTTGAGCGCACACATGCTGTAGCCATAACACCTTCCCTTTGTACCGTCTGCTGTCCAACACTGCTGGGCCTCCACCCAGTGGCAGTCATATGGCGGTGGTGGCAATGCCCCTCCCGGGAGGAGAGCTGGGGAGAGGTGTCTCATGGGCCTGCTCAATCCAGCTCACACTCTCCCTTTGTACCGTCCGCCGTCCAACACTGCTGGCCTCCACCCAGTGGCAGCCATACGGCAGTGGTGGCTATCCCCTGGAGAGTAGAGCTGTCTCATGGCTGCTCAATCCAGCTCACACCCTCCTCCCCAGCCGACCCTCAATGACCTATGCCTGTTCCCAAACCCGGGTTGCAGGTGTAGTGCAAGGTATGGCATTCAGCACCTCAACTCTCAACCCTAACCATGCCATTCTTCACCAACAGCTCTTTCTGGATGGCTTGTTGAAATAATGTTGCATGCTTTCTGTAAATAGTATCGGCAAGGCACTGGGTGGGGATTAATACTAATACTCAATGCTCCCTGTCGCCCACCTCCCACCTTTTACAGCAAAATTACTCTTCTGGTGTTTTAATTTTCCAGTTCCAAGCTGACTGTGTTTCTGCCCTCATCTTCAGCACTAGATTATACAGCATCATCCATATATCTGCTGCCCCATGTATACAGAATGCTTAATGTATAGTTGACGTTATCTGGAGCACTGCTGATGGAGGCACATCTAGTCCATCATTCATTGGGTAATTTTCCTACTTCCTTCCTGCAGGCTGACTTTGGATTGCACAAAGAAGTCTGCTAGGTATGCTAAGCAGCCCTAAGAATAACAAACATTCCTGGTAGCACCGTGGTCCCCTTCCTTCACCTCCATCACGGTAATAATTAAAAACAGCCAGCCCACCAGTGTAGTGGCAAGGCTGTCTGCTTACAGCACCAACATCCCAGGTTTGAGGACGGACTTGGGAGTCAGAGGGCTAGATGGGAGGGGAAGGACTGAGCATCACAAGGACTGCTCTCCTTCTCTGGGGAGGGGTTGAGTATCCATCACATTGCAGACCTCTGGTGGAGGCTGGGGTACCACTGCAGCTGGTGTCACATATCAGGGGGTGGGGCAGATGCTGGTTGTCATTGCACATCCCCGGGATCCCTACAACCAAGACAAAATGCCTGCCTCCATGACGTCTGGTTCCGCCGCCATCCCTGCTGCCAACTGTGTCCACGTGGGGGTCCTGCCTGTGGCCCTGACCCAGGAGAGGTAAGCTGGGACCACAATCCAGTGTCTGTTGGGAGGGTGCCCACCTGGTGGCCCTGTCTAGGGGTAAGCCTGGGTATGGGGGATGTTGGACGGAGCAGGACTGAGCTTCTGGATGATCAGGTAAAAAAAGTTCCCTAGTCATTCAGTGGCACCCCTCCTTGCACAGTTTAATTGTAATAAAATATGTACCCTGGTGCCAGTGGTACCTCTTCCCAGTCTCAGTACCCTGGTGTCCAGTTGACACCCCAAGCCCCAGCCATGGCACTGAGACAGTGGCCATCACTTACCCAGCTTCACTGTCTAACCTAACTACTTACCTGAAAGAGTTCCTCCATCCATATACTCCTGGCTGCTCACTCAACTCTTTGAGGTGGGACTCCTGGATGTCCCAAGATGTAGATTAAAGCAGGCTGGGGACAGGGCATTTGCATTAACAGCACTTGGTATTTGGAATTCACTGCCCCACCATTAGAGAGGCCCTTCTAGAGAGTGTTTTAAATGGAGGTCTTAAATACATCTGTTCAGTTTGCCCTGATTCCATCTACCCACTGTTTGGAAGCTAACCTTGCTAGTTTCTTGGGTTTATGTATTTTATGTAATTTAAAGAGCTAGTAGAATCAAAGACAGCAGACAGGAAAATGGTACAAATTTTATGAAGTAGTGAGTTGTAACTTTTTATTTCTGAAGTAGTTTCTCCTTCTGTTTGCTCATTATAAAGTTTTCTATGTGACAGTATTATGCTGGATGTGTGGGACAGCCCTCTGCCTGGGAGCTAAATCATCTAGTTCTATTCCCTGGCTACATCATCAGTACTGTGGCCTTAGTGGCTGTGACATCACAGGTGATTGACCTGGCAGCTACTGAGTGGTTCTTCCTGAATAGCTGTAGTTCACTGTCAGTGAGGTCACAATGCTGATGATGTCATTGAGGGATAGAACTAGACATGCAAGCTGCCAGGCAGAGTGCTGCTCCACAGGCCAGACTTAGTAACATCAGATAAAAAAAAATCTAATTACCCAAAGGAAAAGAAAACATCTTAGATATAAAACATAATAGTTGACAGCTTTTAAAAACTAATACTAATTTTAGGCAGTAAACTAGCTCTACAAAATACTGGGCTAGAGATGATACAAACATACAAAATCTGCCAGCAGATAAAGGCCTAGAGGTCTATCAAGTCTGCTCGAATGTGCAGCTCGCACCTTATTCTGCAGCTGCCCGTCTCTTCCACCCTTAATGTCACATACAAGTCACTGTATCAGTATTGTACTTGTGAGTACAATATCGATACTGTGACTTGTCTATCAAACTGCCAATCACTTGCATCAGATATATGGAGGCTGGCAAGCTGTGGTGAGTGAGGAACGTGCTGGCCACCGTCTTGGTAACTGGGAAAGGGTGATCCAAAAGAGACCAGGTACCAGGATCAGAATGGAGAATCACCAGCACCTGGGCACAGATTTTTAATATAATGGGGCTGGGTGAAGGATGGGGTCACCATTGGACTATCAGAAAATGGGATTCTTATTTTTTAATTATTACCATGATTAGGGGTGAAGGAGGGTGAACCACTGGCATCAGGGAACATTTTGCCCATACTAGCACTGGATGAGGCTAGTGGTGGTGGCTGGGGTAGGAGAAACTGAAGCCAGGCTCTTTTGTTTTAACAAGCCACTATCATTAGTGCACTGTTAAAACAAGGTTTCTGAAACATTAAAGGGAGAATGTCAGTCCCCAGCCTCATATTTTACCTGGTGTAGAAAACACACTTTCTGACTGCACATGGTGCAGAATTTGCTGATGCAGCTGGTAGTTTGATTCGATTGCTTTTAAGAATGTCAAAGTAAGCCAAAACCTCGCGATCCACTCTGCTTTATACGCCCATGGAAGTGTGATCACATTTATAAAAGGGAGCCAAAGCACAGCAGCTCATCCACAGCTCCCAATACCTGAGTCAGCTGCAAACATATCATGACAGAGCAAAAAAGCTGAACTCAGGAAAGTGACCTATTTACAAATGACGGCTCTAAACTACACAAATCACGGTCAAGCTGAGCCATGATACGGGCATGCGCTTACACATATGCATATCTAGGGAGCTATGCAGATGTTTAAGTGCATGTCCCAATATAAATGGCTCAGCTCTTAACATGATTTTTGTACTTTAGAGCCCTCGTTTGCAATAAGGGTCACTTTCGAGTTCAGCTTTTTTGTACTGTCATGATATGTTTCTAGCTGAACTTAGTACTGGGAGGTATGCACAAGCCAAGGGGTGCTTTTGGTGCCATTTGCAAATGTGATCGCACTTCTTGTGCTGCATGCTATACTACAGCAGACTGCACGGGATTTTAATACTTTGAAATTATTAAAACAGCAATTTTAATCAAACTACCAGCTACATCAGCAGATTCTACACAATGTGTGCAGTCAAAAGCATGTTTTCATACCAGGTAAAATATAAGGTTGGACAGTCTTCCTTTTAATTAGCGGTACACTTATAGACATTCAGCCTTCTGGGAATCATTGAAGAAATAAGTGTGCCCTGTATATGTAGGCCCTCCTCATTTGGGGCACCTGGTTACTAGCACTGTTGCCAAATTTGAATCATTCATGAATTGCAGTGAATTCAGCTGCTTCACACACTATGCGTGTATTTGCTGCAGATGCCAATCGCTGCTCTTGTGCTTAAATTGTACTACATGAATTGATGCCGTTTGCGCCGTGGTAATTTCTGATATGGTGAGCACCAATTTGTGTAGTAACATTCTCTACAAAGTGTGTGGTGCATGCATAATGCGGCATTTTTTTTTTTTTTTGTTTGTTAAACCAGGTATAGACACACTAAGCTGAAAGGTTTTTACAGGAGCGACCTGGGAGCACAAGGAGGTTAAGTGACTTGCTCAGGGTCATACAGTATGCAAGTAGAAGCTGTGGGATTCAAACCTAGGTCTGGTCTGCTGGATGTCACCAAATTTAGAGCTCAGAGCCTTAGCCCTGCACTATACTGCCTTCTTTATTCACAGGGGTAAAGTTTGCTGAATTGTGCTACATGCCCCACTCGATTTTTGCACTCTGCCTACACCCTAATGGTTACAGTTAACACACTAGTTATTTACTTACTTCAAGGTTTTCACCTGGAAAACATACTGAGCTAAATAGCTTGTTTCCAGATGTGTTCTCTGAGAAGGAGATGAGAAAGTGCAGTAACAAAATATATCAACAAAGTTACAATTATAATAACAATTCTTTGCAAAATACTTTGATAATGCACCAGTTAAGGTTCAGCAATGCCACTAAAGTAGGAAATGTGGCATTAGGGTTTCAACCCTAACTCTCCACCCAGCCTCCCAACAACAAAAGTAAAAACATTAGGGTTTTGCATCTCTGAGTCTTGATAAATCAATGGTGCAGTCTTCCTTGGGGTTGTGAACCATACTGCTCACGCTTCCTCTCCAGTCTGTGGCCTCCAGTCCGATGCACAAGGTACAGCTGTAAGTCAATGCCTCATGGTGGTACACTCTTCAAAGGTACAGAAGTATGCATCTCCGCATGTTGCCAACACAATTTGTTGTAGCTTTCTGGCCTGTGAGCCCTGTGTGAAGAAAGGAGATTATGTGTGATATTGTTTGCTCAGAGGCAGGATGGGCATAAGGGTTGACAACCCCAAGGAAGACCCACGCTGATTCAACAAGACCCCAGAGACCCAAAATCCCAATTTTTTTCTTTTGCATTGCTGCTTGGGGGTGGGGAAAGAAGCTAGATTTGAAACCCTAATGCCAAATTTCCCTACTTTTGTGGCATTTACTGTAGTTACCCTAACTGGTGCATTAACAAAGTTTTTGCAAAGAAATTCCGTCTTTGTGAGATTGTGGAATCATATCCTCATTCATATGGGTCCCTTTGGGACCTGTGTGAACAGATGCAGATGCACAGGCCCTTTGGGCCTCCACCATGAAAGGCTCCTTCTAGCCACGAAAATGCAGGGCCTGCAAGCCGTGCATTGTCAGATGTCAAGAATGCTTGGGGCTGGCTGGTGAGCTGTGGAAGCAGGTACAGATGCACAGGGCAAAGAGTCCATCTGTCAGCCAATGTAAAGGGTCCTCTGCCACCCATGCATGCAGAGGTGCAGGGCCCTATGTTAAGAGGACAGTGGTCTTGCTATATGGTACCTGGGCCCATACGGACAACCCTGCAGCTTTCATTCCCCAACTGGAGGGTGTCACATAACAGTGCTATCTCCCAACCTCATCCCACCCAGCTGGGTCACTGAGCTCACCCCAGAACTCAGCTCACTGGCTTGGGATCACAAACATGCCTGCTGGGGACAAGACTGGCACTACACACAAGATTTCTTAATAATTATAATTTTTTTAAATTTTGACCCACATTTTCAAGATAGTTATTTTATGACTCTCTTTATGTTAACCAACAGCCTACTTCTTCCTAACACCCACAGAATTGCCTTATGTTTATCCATGCATTCTTGAATACCCCACTGTTTTTGACTTCACAACCTCCTCAGGAAGGCCGTTCCATCGTCCACCACCCTCTCTGTGAATACTTTTCACATTTCCCCGAGCCATCCCCCTTTATCTTCAAATTGTGTCCCTTGTAAATACTCATCCACTCACTATTTCTACCTCAGGACCTTTCTCCCCTGGGATATTCAAACTCCACCTGTGTTGTACATTCCCTCTGGAGTCAGTGACACCTTTCACTAGGCCATGCAGCCATCTTCAAAATGTCATTTCACACCAGAAGTGCAAAATGTGTCTGTCCAAGGATTTGATAAATGACACCTACCATATTTATTAGGTGGTGTGGAAAAATGGCTGTGTTGGAAAGTTTGGAGTCGAAATATTGAACATTTTGAGTTATGAGTGAATGTTAAAATACTGCAATGTTCAGTCATACTGTAACTTGGTAATTTTACCATATTTGTACTCCAAATTTTCAGAATACCTTCTTATTGTGATTCTTGGCCAGCTGGTTATGATTATTGTATGATATTGGTAGTATAAATAAGCGGTCAGTGTATGAAATGTCAGTCTGTGATTTGGCCCTTTTAAATTACAAGGTGTCAGCAGCTAAAATCATAGGATGTATTACACTGACCAGGAGATCTCTGTAATGTAATTAACTTCCTTGAGAAAATGCATTTTATGGCCTTTTTATGATCTCATGCTTTTGAAGTTAGAAACTAAACATACATTTTATTACATTAGGACAAGACATCATTTAACTGATTCCTGTTGGCTATATCACACCTGGGTGATGGACTGCAGGATTGTAAACCTCATAGGAACTGGTTGATGAAGACTCATAATTTGGGAAATGGGTTTTCCTGATGTGACATTATTAACATACCTATTGGTAGGAAATCATTTTTAAATTTTATATTCTAAAAGGAGGAGCTAAATGACTCACTGAAGGGGTGTGGAGACACAAAGCTTAAACTAAAACTTGTGTCTCAAATGTATGATATATCAGTCTGAGACTCCAGAGAGACACAGCTCTCTGATCTAACTTTAGAACTTCCGGAGGTAATACCTTGGATAGCAAAATCTAAATGTATTGTGGTAGGAGTTTTGTTTTGTAATCTTCCGTGTTCTATTATGTGATTGTGAGCTCTTTGATATATTGTTCTGTGTTTACATTTTTCATATTGTTATAGTCTTTTAGTAAAGAATCTTTTTCAAGATACTGCCTGGGTGTGTCTTCCAAGTTCTTTTGCATGTGGTATATACGTGGTTAAGTCTGCTAGCTGTTTTGAAGGGTGATGGTGTTACTAAACTGGGAAAAGGTAAGAATATACCTAAGGGCTCTTATAGAGTTTTAAGGGTTCATTTTGGAAGCCTGGCTTAGTGCCCTGGCAAAGATTATACCACAATCCCAGAAGAGGTATGCATCTGAGCCTGTACATTGGGTACGCTAGAATAAGGTTCACAGTTTGAATCCCCAAGAACTTGAGACTAAAGGTGATTTGGACTCAGAAGCAGACAGGAAGGTTACCTTGTCTGTTACCTGTTCACACTATTGCGCTCTGAGGTTGGCACTATGGGAACAGAGGCTTGACCTGCTGAGTGCATTTGTGACAGATTTGGTTGGCAGTGGTATGATAAATTTGGTAACACAAGTTTAACTGTTCAGTGTGTCAGCTTAATACTGTACAGCTCACTTGCAAAAGAAGGCATTGATTTTTTTAAAGAAAACATAACTATATAATTTTGCTTACAGTCAAGTTCCTACCTGTTTTATTTTTTTCAAAGTGCATGTTAGAGTAGCCATAGTTAGGGAAGGAGATGGCTTCAACTACAGTGAGCACACTGCAGACTACCTGAACCAGTTGTGCAAGGAGAGAGTCCTGCACGATGGGAGAACCACCAAGCAGAACCTCATGGATGCTCTGATGGCGCTGATGCCCAGAGTGTTGAGTCACAGACTGTGACTGTAAAGGACCGAACCTTGGACATGGAGGGGCCAGCGGCCAGTGCAGTGTCCAGATCTGGTAAGAAGGACAGAAGGGCCAGTGCAAGTGAAGGGCCACAACAGCAGGAGAAGGTCACCAGTATTCTGGAGCCAGAAGCAATCAGGCTGCAGACTGAGTTCTGCGACAAATGGAGCTGGAGTTCAGAGAGAAGAGTGACAACTTTGGCGAGAAGAGGGCGAGAACAGCAGAAGCAGAGCATGAAGGGAGTGAGTGCCAGAGGCAACATGAACAGGAGAAGCTCGACTCCAACTACCAGCACCAGAGCAGGTAAGTGGCTTGGATTTAACTGGAACTACAGGACTGGGTTACAAATTAATTTCCAAATTGATAGCTGAATTTAAAGAGGGAGAGGATATGGATGCCTTTTAAATTACTTTGAAAAAGTTTGTATTCAGGCAAATATTCCTAGAGGGTCCTGGAGCATCCAGCTATCCCGCTACTTACCGGAAAAGCTCAGGATGCATTGAGTCAAATGGACAATGAGGACAGTAATGATTACAGCAAACTTAAAGCTGCACTTTTAAAAAGTTTGATTTAACTGCAGAAGCATACAGAGCTAAATTTCAGTAAGCTCTGGAGAAGCCCTGACATGAGCTAAGAGGAGCTAGCCTTGAAACAACAACAGTGTTTCAAACTTTGGTGGAAAGGAACTGGCGCAAACTCTGTAGATAAAATTGAAAATGCTATATTGTTAGAACAATTTTTGAGCATGCCCAGCAGAGCTGAAAACCTGGCTGGTGGACCAAGATCCCAAAACAGTGCAAGAGGCTGCTGAACTCTCGGACCGCTATGTCAGGAAAAGACCTGCTCTGAGAGTGAATGGGGTGGGCATGGCAGTGCAGAAAGGGAAAAGCGCACCTTCAGGGCAGCTAAACCCTCACTGCCTCCACCAAAACCAGTTACCCCTGGTTTCAAAGAAAATATTTTTCTGAGAAAAAAAAAATGAATGTTGGGTTTGTAAGAAACTGGGCATAATGCCAGACAGTGTCCCAAAAGGACGAGCAATATGCAAAATGGGGCTAGGAAGAAGTGGGTTGTTTTGTGTCCTGGAGCATGCCTGTGAATATGAGGAACACATGCACCCAGTCACGGCTAAGGTGTACAGACACAAGGGTTAAGGGACACAGGGGCATCCCTGACACTGGTAAAGGGGATCTGGTAGAGCCTGGTCAGCTTATACCCAATAAATCTGCAACTGTACAAGGGTTCACTGGTGAGGAGAAAACATTGCCACTCTCTAATGTTCTCCTAGACTGGGGTGAAACAGGGGAACTGTGCAACAGGTGGCTGTAGCCAAAACTTTAGCAATTGATGTCATCCTTGCCAACAATCTTAAACAGGGATGGTGTGCAGTTACCCATAGCCAAGTGGCAAAGGCAAATTGTAGTTCCTTGGACCCCATAGAAGCCATTGTGAAGCCACTGGGAGACTGATTCCTAGCCTGTGTCCCTGATATGGAGACTAATGAAGGGGTAGAATTTCCCAGTAGCAGTTAACCAAACAGCTACAGAGGGTTACTCCAAAGAAGGAGGGTGACCCATTGTCAGAGGGTTAGGATGACAGTGATCCTGAGTTTCCTGATGCTAGTGCTAGGGTCCTAGTTTAGAGGCTGAAGAGGACCTGTCCCATGCCTTGGGTATGTGTAAGGAGTTTGCAGCTGCTCAGAAAAGTGACCTTAGTCACAGAAGCTGAGAGCTTGGGTAGATTCTGATGGAGCACAGGAAGGGATGGAAAGCATAAAGTTTATTGGGAAAATGGACTGATGTATACTCAGGATGCTAAGACAGAGAGAGGGTGATAGGCAGGCAGCTTGTCGTTTCCCCACAGGTACCGTGAGCAGTTGCTCAAGATTGCACATGACATTCCCTTGTCTGGTCATCTGGGAATTGTGCACACTACCGAGCGGTTGGCCCAGAATTTATTACCCAACTTCACCCAGCAGGTGAAGGAGTATTGCAGGTCTTGTCACCGGTGTCAAGAAATAGGAAGGTGGGTAAGAAACCCAAGCAGCCCTAATTCTATTGCACATATTGCACAAGGAGGATGCTGGGAACCTCCACAAAGAAGACCCACAGGAGGGTGGAGGGGACCCTGCAGGGAAGAAACAACTCCTGGTGGGGGACCATTGGAAGGTAGAACTGGGTAAGGAAGGAGAGGGAGGTAAGGTGCCTGCCTGGTGCCATGGCTTGGAGGGACAGGGAGCGAATCCTCAGGATTGCGGAGCAGCTGCACAGGAGGGGAGATGGATGTCATTGTCCACTTAGGGACAAATGACCTGGCTAAGAAAGGATTAGAGAAGTGCAGGAAGAGTTTGTGGAATTGGGGAGGGCCTTAGTCGCTAGCACGCACGGTAACCTTCTCGGAGGTGCTACCCATCTATGGCATAGGAGTATTAGGTGTTCGCATCATGGGATTCAATCAGTGGTTGAAAAAACTGGTGTGAGCCTAGGGATTTGGCTCATTGGGGGACTGGGGTCCACCTGAGTGATGCGCCTATACTGGCATGATGGGCTGCATCTGTCCGGGAGGGAACCAGGATCCTAGGTGATAGGTTTAAATGCTTCATTGACAAGCTTTTAAACTAGCCAAGGGGAGGCACTGGAAAGGAGCAGGAAAATCCTAGCCCCCAAACAATCAAGGTAGTAAGTGTGGCAAACACCAACATGGAGGTGTCGATAGGGAGAGGGCAGGGGTAAATGGAGAAAGTGACAAAGGCAAGAAGGACAGAAATGGGGCAAAAGTGGTAAGGCCATCAGGAAATGGAGGTAATGAGTACCAATGCCCGTAGTCTGGGCAACAAGCTCCTGAGCTGGTGGCCTTAATGGAAGAGGGATGCCTGGATATCATAGCAGTCACAGAAACATGGTACACAGAGAACCATGACTGGGATGTTAACATACCAGGGTACATAAACTACAGGAGAGACAGGCAGGGGAGAAGAGGGGAGGAGTAGCTCTCTATGTAAAGGAAGGGATAAAGCAACTGAACAAAAGAGTAAACAGGGAGAGAGGCACTGTGGGTCACCTTGGAGACTGGAAAGGGCACCACAATCCGCACAGGGTTGTGTACAGACCCCATGTCAGGGAAGGAATGGACAAGGATATGATGGAAGGCATTCTTAGAATGGCAGAGAAAGGAGAGATACTGTTGGGGAGACCTGAATATGCCAGATGTTAACTGGAGCACATTTGCTGCAGCCACATTCAGAGCAGGCCATTCTTGACACCCTACAGGTGGCAGGCATTAGACAGCTAGTTTGGAACCCACTCATGAGGGAGCAATCTTGAGACCTCATACTCTCAAGCGGGGGCAGTGAGAGGATCTCAGATCTAGAAGTGGGTTGCCATCTGGGGACAAGTGACCATCAAACAGTGTGGTTCATGTTAAACTCAGCTACAGAGTCAAACATACAAAAGTGAGGGTACTGGACTTTAGGAGGCTGACTTTGGAAGATGGGAGAGTGCCTCAGAAAGCACTAGCAAACAGGCTAGAAGGAGGTGTGGAGCAACAATGGGAATTATCAAAACTGCCATCACAGAGGAAACAAGCCTTTGTGTGAAGCAAATAAACAAATCAAACGAAAGAAAAAGCCACTATGGTTCTCAAGAGAGGTGGCTGTGAAAGTCAGGAAGAAAAAGACAGCATTCCAGAAGTATAAAGGAAACACAGAAGGAGCAGGACAGAGAGCTGTACCAGTTAAGGCAGAAAGAAGCAGGGAGGAAGTCAGAATAGCAAAGGCCCAAACTGAGGAAAAGATAGCCAACTCAGTTAGAAGAGATAAAACCTTTTATAGGTACATCAGCGTAGAAAAGACAAAGGAGGGATAGTGAGGCTGAATAGAATAAGCGGTGGGTGGGCAGAGGACAGTGAAAAGCAGGAATACTGAACGAATATTTCTGCTCAGTATTCACAAAGAGGAGGGAAGTGCCTAATCCAATTAACAGAAGCACTCTTGATAGGGGTCGATCCAGTCCTTTCACAGAAGAAAGGGTTCTGCAAGAACTCCTAAAACTGAAGGTGGACAAAGCAATTGGTCCTGATGGAATTCACCCAGAATTCTAAAAGAATTAAGGAAGGAACTAGTGAAACCACTGGCTACTCTTTTAACAAATCATGGGAGGATGGTGTGTACCGGAGGACTGGAGGAAGGTGGATGTGATTCCCTTCACAAAAGTGGGACCAAGACAGAGGCAGGAAACTACAGACCTGTCAGTCTGACCTCTGTGGTAGGGAAAGTGATGGAGTCACTTCTGAAGGAAAGAATAGTTGAGTACCTAGAAGTCAGTGGAGCACAGGATCCAAGGCAGCATGGGTTCACGGCGGAAGGTCATGTCAGGCAGATCTAATAGATTTCTTTGACTGGGTGACCAAAGTAAGTAGACCAGGGAGGGGCTGTGGACATGGCCTACCTAGACTTTAGCAAAGCATTTGACACAGTCCCACACAAAAGATTATTAGTCAAATTAACCAGCCTGGGAGTGGGTCCCAGGGTGGTAGCCTGCAAAACATTGGCTGGACAACAGGACACAGAAGGTAATTGTAAATGGAGTCCACTCTGAAGAAAGGGCAGTTACTAGTGGGGTACCGCAGGTTCAGTATTGGGTCCAGTCCTTTTAATGTCTTCATCAGTGGCATTGCAGAGGGACTGAAGGAAAAGTATGCCTTTTTCAGATGACACAAAGATCTGCAACAGGGTTGATACACAAGGAGGCGTGGAAAGGATGAAAAGGGACTTGGCAAGGTTGGAGGAATGGTCAGACGTATGGCAGCTAGGATTCAATGCAAAAGTGCAAAATAATGCACCTGGGAAACAAGAACCCAGGGAAGAATACACAATGGGTGGGAGGTAGTAACAACAACAAAACAGGAAAGGGACCTGGGGTAATCATATCAGATGACCTTAAGGTTAGCAAGCAATGTGAGAAGGCAGTAGGGAGGGCCGGGGTATACTGGGATGTATAGGAGAGGCATCAGCAGCAGAAAACAGGAAGTTGTATCCTCTGTACAGACAGTTGGTGAGACCCCATCTGGAATACTGTGTCCAGTTCTGGAGACCCCATCTCCGCAAGGACATAGACAGGATAGAGGCAGTCCAGAGGAGGGCAACTAAAATGATGCAGGGTCTGCAAGAGAAGCCGTATGAGGAGAGACTAAAGGAGCTTAATATGTATACCCTTGAGGAAAGAAGGGAGAGGGGGACATGATAGAAACTTTCAAGTACCTCAAGGGAATCAACAAAGTCCAAGAGGGTAGCATCTTTCAGAAAAAGAGACTTGCAAGAACAAGGAGACACAATTTAAAGAGAAGGAGGGTGGTTCAGGGGCAATGTGAGGAAGTATTATTTCACAGAGAGGGTAGTGGATGCATGGAACAGCCTTCCTGAGGAAGTTGTGGAGCCTAAAACTGTGGGAGAATTCAAGAATGCATGGGACAGACATAAGGCAATTCTTGTGGGGGCAGGAAGATATAGGCTGTTGGTTAAATAGGATCTGGCCTGTCCTGTAGGTAGGAAATGGGCAGACTAGATGGGCCTAGCGGTCCTTATCTGCCGTCAAAGTCTATGTTTCTATGTTTCTATAGTGGAGGAGCCATTCCAGAGGATGGGAATGGATATTGTGGGGCCTTTAAATACCCCAGTTCCTCTGGGAAGAGGTTCATCTTGACTGTGGTAGACTATGCCACCTGGTACCCAGAGACAGTCGCCCTATCCTCACTGAGGACAGACAAAGTGTCAGATTCTTTACTTTGGATTTTCTCCTGTTGCTTTCTGCAGGAGGTTATCACCGATTGAGGGGTTACTTCATGTCAGACCTGGTGAAATGTTTGTGGGAGAAGTGTGGAGTGTTGGCTGCATTTTTATGCTTTCTGCTGGCTAACTATCTTTGCCCTTTGTAGTGCTATTCCTACATCCCTCCAGTTACTTCTAGAGCAGTTCAGCACATTCTCCAGGTACCAGCTGTTGGAGATTTCCCTACCCGTTTATGAGTTCTGTAGGCTAGGTAAGACCATTTAATTTATTCCAATTGGGTCTCCTGGATTCATTCTTTATTTGTGCCACCTCTGCCTCACTTTACCATCAGGACCCCTAGACACAGCAGGTGAAGGTAGGGCTACAAACATGGGGGCTCATCCGGGATCTCATTTGGATACAAAGTGACTGGAAGGTGGTGCTTGGGGCTGCAAGCCTGTGGGCTATAAGTATTCTGGCAGTGCATCATAGCTAAGGGTCACCATCTTGGTTTTAGTTTGTGCCTTTTGGTCCTTCTTCCTTACAGTTGGAGGCACCTAACAGCATTGGCGGTGTAGTCAGGTGGGGTGAGAGGAGGCTTCTGATTGGCTGGTGCCCGTCAGCTAGATAAGGGTGCATGGGACAGGTGCCATTTTCTCCTCATCTGTCTGAAGGTGTGCAATGTTCAAATATGTCAGAGAAAGTTCCTTCCGATGAGCCCCAAGCCATCATTCCAGCATCTTTGCCCTCCTGGCTATGGACGCCAGCAGGAAGAGGGGCAGCAGAAAGAGGTGTGTGCACTGTAATTATCAGGGAGAAGGAGTGATCCAGTTGCCACTGTGCTCCATTTGTGCTGTTACTTCTAGAGCAGTTCAGCACATTCTCCAGGTGCCAGTTGTTGGAGAGTATCCTACCCGTTTATGAGTTCTGTGGGCAAGGTAAGACCTTTTATTTATTCCAATTTGGTCTCCTGGATTCATTCTTTATTTGTGCCACCTCTGCCTCACTTTACTATCAGGACCCCTAGACACAGGAGGTGCAGGTAGGACGATAGATAGATAGATAGATAGATAGATAGATAGATAGATAGATAGATACACCAGTTTGCGGATCCTGAGAGGTCCTCTGGAGGTTGTGAGGGTCTCAGTCATCAAGTTCACCCTCCCCACCCCCGAAACCACAAGGTACGGATTTTCACTCCAGGCCGTGTCGAGTTCTGTTCCTGTGCTGCGCATCTAGAATTCCCTTCTGGGTGTTTCAATCTTTTACCACTACCCCTTGACATCACTGCCTTTATAGGAGCTGTGGCAGACTGATGAACCAATCAGCCCACTTCTCCATTAGCAGGTCATATCCTCTTGCCACTAGAGGCTGCTCTGCTCTACTTTGCTTCATTCTCGGGCTGGCATTCCCTTTAGCCCGCTGCTCACCTCTATTGCTAAAATGCTTCTGTTAATCACACTTTACACCTGCTATCCGCTGTACTGGCCCCTCAAGCTTCTCTCCCGTGCACCCCCATGTCTTTGACTATCGCATGCTCCTGGGCAGCTCTCCACGCAGCAGCCCTGTAAAGTTAAAAGATCAAGTCTCTCTGCCCCCACAACATTGCAGTTGGCTCCACTCCTATGGTCCTGTCTCTATCTAACACTTTTTTTTAAACCATGTTTATTGGTTTTATTCTTAGACATTTAAAATGTACACTGACATACACACAAATATACCAGAAACACTTCTGGTCCCAGCCAAAACTAGCCACGGATACTATAGACAATCACAGCTACCTTAAAATAACATTCCCTTTAATAGGCCAACTAAGGCATGTCTAACCCCCTAGTATGGTAGGCATTTAATTAAATCCATACATAGTGTCTATTAGCTCAATGCCCACCTCTCAATACACTAATATTGTGTGAATCCCTCGCACTCAGGTAAGACTAACAACCGCAGCTGCATCCCTAGAAAAGAGAGTCCCCCACCTCTACTTAAATCGCAGATCTTTATATTTCTACATAATAACGCATCAGAGTTATTACCCAACTACTTAACAGCTACACAAGAAAGGGAGAGAACTTAGCTATTAAGCAAACTATCAGTCTATTGTTCCTCCGCTAATCTAACCCAACAGACAGACCTTCATTCCGGGCTTCTATTAGCTGTATAGAATAGACAGCTTCCAAAGACTGCCACCTTTTTGTATAATCCTTCTTACTCTTGTTTAACATATGCCTTAGTAGACTTCCCAGTGCTCTCATAAGATCTCCTACCCACTGATCATAAGTGTAGATAAGGCTATCCTTCCAGTGCTTTAAGACAAAGGATTTGACCAGGGCGTAATCAGGAGATATGGTATTTAGATGTATTCCCTGAAACCTGGTCAGGTCCCCAAGTACACAAATCTCAGGTAATATAATCCGAGTAGTCTAAAATGGGGTCCATATTCTGCCTCATTTTAAGCCAAGCGGCCAAATCTTAGCGCAATACCACATCACATGTAATATATCCCCATTTCTCATTACACCTAAAGCATAGGTCTGTCTGTATAAGGTTCTTTGCACATAGCTTTGCCAGAGTATAGTATATATTAGAAGAAATGAACAATTGCATATTCTTAAGTTTAGGTATAGTTATATATTTGCAACTATTCCATACATCTTTCAATTAAGCCTTAGGGAGACATAACATTATCCCAATATGGAATGTGGGTTGGGGAGCTTGAATCCAAAAATTTAAGAGCACCCTATAAATTTGAGAAATAGACTTATTAACAAAATTCACCCCATTTAGTTATCCCCAGTTAAACCCTTTCTTTTGAGTCTCCACCATCCCCTTTCTCACCTTGCGTGACAAGTTGATTATCTATATCCTTTTAAAAGGTAACCCCACACTTTGAGGTGGGAGAGTAACCTTATCCCCCTTTATACAGTTGACTAACTTGAGTCCTCTAACTGTCTAGCCATTGTTTTATAATAATTTGTGGCCCTAACCGAAAATTCAGATTACCAATATCGATTGTTCCCATGCCATCTCTTGTCCCTCCTTTGTGCAGGCGTTAAAAAAACACCATGCATTTATTGTTTTTGCAATCGAGTCAGTTTACTTTTGTGGGTAGCTTGTCGGGTGAGAAAAAAGCAATGCATCTGGGGAAAGCCCCATTTCCTTAGAATCCTTCTCTCCATAAGAAGCCAGATTGGCACATAGACCTCCCCTCTCCCCATCCATTCCACCTCCCCATTATACCTAATTGTCCTGCCACATAGTATAATTGAAAATCCGGCATCTTAAAGTCCCCACTTTCTGTGGCAAGCGATGACCGTATGTTTCTTCCTTGCTGGCTTTGAACTCCATAGGAAGGCCGATAACAACTTTTAATTTTTATAAACCAGGACTTAGGGAAGAGATACAGAGCCAGGTGAATCGGTACAACAGCCTAGGCAGCAGATTCATTGTGGCCATTCCTAATCTAGCTGTAAAATTTAATGGAAGTTTACTCCATCTAAGAATATCCCCCAGATTATAGTTGGTAGTTTTCCATGTTAACCTCTGCTCCCACCTCAATATTAGCAGTAATTCAGATACCCAGATACTTGATTGCTTGAGGGGCCCAATGTATCTGTAGGGGTTCAAAATCCACCCTAAAAGTGTGAGGCGTAAGGGTAATATTTGTGTCTTGCTTAAATTCAATTTATAGTTCGATACCACAGAGTATCTTTGTATAATTTCAACGCTTGTTTAAAGCCCTCAGCTGGATCCTGCAAATGCAAAAGTATATCATCCACAAACACAGACAGTTTGAGCTCCTCCCCCAGATTTGGATTCCCCAGATTTTAGGCTGTAAATTTAGTGCCCTAGTAGGGTTCTAAGTAAATATTAAACAAAATAGGGAGAGGACATCCCTGTCTGGTCCCATTCTTTAATTTAATTTCCTGGAGAGATATCCGTTACATAGCAACTGAGCTGTGGGGGTTGTGTATAATTTTTATACCACTGAGAAGGCCTTCAGGAATCCCATTCTCTCCATGGTGGCAAAAGAAAGGAATGAGAGACCCTGTCGAAGGTCTTCCCTCGTCTAGGATATCAGTGCCATAGATATCGGAGAATCCACTGCATAGTTAAGGATATGATGTATTTTCCTTAATGCATCCTGAGCCCCCTACCGGCATAAATCCTACCTGCTCCTGACTAATTAAAGTTGAGTCGACTTTCAGAATTCTGTTAGCCAAAATCCTTGTCAGGATTTTGATATCCTGATTCATCAGTGCAATCGGTCAGTAATTCTCGGGGACTCTTTTGGTTTATCCAGTTTTGGGATAAGCGTAATATATGCTTGGTAAAGTGGGGAGTGACCTACCCCTTCTTTCATTATCCTAGTGAACAAGTCTTTGAGGGAGGGAGTATTGTTGAAATATGTGTTTATAAAACTTTGCTGTGAGGCCATCAGGCCCCGAGTTTTACCATTCGGCAGTGACATTACTACATTTAAAATTTCCCCTCACTAATTGGAGCTGCTAGGTTTTGAGCCTGTTCTGGAGTTAGAGCTGAGAGGAATATTCCTTAAAAAATCTTGTATTTCCTCCATACCAACAATCCTCCCCCTTGATAAATCCCCTTATAATAAACACATGAAGGCCTCAGCCATTTCTTGAGGTCAGTTATATATTTCCCCTTCTACTTTTATTAAATTTATTGTTCGTGCTGCTTCCATTCTTTCATCTTAGCTGCTAGAAGGTGACCAGGCACATCATCCTGCATTAAGTACTTCACTTGAATTTTCTCCAACCAAAATCCACCTTGGTATAAATCAGGTCTGTCATCTCCTCCCTCAGTTCTTTAAGCTCAGCATCCACCTCTGCAGATGACCCTTCTAAGGGCTCCAGGAGTTCTATAGCCCTAGAATAAACTCCTCTCGAGCTTGTCTAAGTTTGTTTCTTCTTGCACATATCTTTGAGCTATCCCTGAGTAAAGAACTTTGCATATTGGCCAGGCTATTTGCTGGTCCACGCAATGTTGGTAGCTGAGTCCTAATAATCTCATTAAGAGCTTCCTCTAATTTTTCCATATAATGTAGTATCAGACAATAATGATTCATCCAATCTCCACCTATATGGTTTAGTAGGAACAGCTTTTAGTTCCCACATTATCTGTATCGGAGAATGATCAGATAAAATTGTACTATAGTAGCCATCTCCTTAATACCTACCAATGCTTCCTGGTTGACCAGAAAAAATCAGTCCTGGAATGCATCTTATGGGCTCCTGAGAAAAAGGTCATGCTCTTTGGTCCCTTGCCATGTAACCAGACAGGGTCCACTAATGCAGTAGCCTCCAGAAGGGTGCCATTGCTTCCTGTGCTCTAGACAGGGCTTCTTAGAGGGTGGATTCCTATCTTCCCAGTTGTTTAAACACAAGTTCCAATCCCCTGCTAATATGATCGGGTGCTGGCAACCCAGCTACTTCCACCTCCAACGATGCAAAAATTCTGGGTTAGGTGGGTTGGACCATAAACAGAGGCAATTGACAATTCTGACCCCAAAATAGTTCCGAGAAACATATTCCCTATTTGTCCCCTTTATTACCACCTTTTTACCACATATGGGCATGTCTTCTCCACTAATATAGCCACTCCTCCTGAAGCTGTTATGTTCCTACTGCAATCACTTGACCCACCACATTCTTTTTAACAGATCCAGTTCCTCAGATAAAGATGAGTCTCCTGCAGAACACAATTTGTGCCCCAGTCGTTGAATGTGTCTCAGAACCACCATTCTTTTCTCTTACCCCTAAGGCCTTTTACATTCAAAAATAATTTTAATTTCGACATTATACACATACACTCCCTATTCATTACCTCTCTATGATCGGCAAATATCTTGTTACCTATTGGTGGACTGTCTCTCTTTTCTTTTACCCCTTCTTCCGCCTTTCCCCTTTCTCCGATCCTGTGATCGTCCTCCTAAAACATTGATGATCCATGATTGAGCCAGCTCCTGAGTGTGCCCCAAGACCCCTCTTCAAATTATACTAGGAATCCACAGGAAAACAAAAAGAAAAATACCCCTCTTTTCCACTCTCTGTTATACCCCCTTGGTCTTACTTCTCCCATTCCTTCTCTAGCCCCAATTAACTAGGGGAGATACATTTCTAATACTGGTGAGCTCCAGTTTAAATCCATATCAAGTTGGTCTGCCTGGTGATCCCTCACCACTTCCAAATAACCGCTGGGGGAGGCTGCTGTCATAACCCATACTAGCAATAATCCATTTACCCCTATATCAGCCCTTCTCCCCCCATATAGCCCTCTCCCTTGCCGAATGTTTTCTGCTCCCTGTACCACCAAGGTAGCCATCTCATGCAGTCCTCCCAACAGTTACTCCAGAGAGCTTCTGCTTCCGCCCCCCACCACTAATTGGAGTGTGATGGCTTGTCTACTATCCGAGAGCCCCACCTTGCGAGACAAGTAACATTACAACTGCTCCCCCCGCCCCATTTGAGTAATTACCCTCCCAGAGTTCCTTCCCTAGCTTACATTTCCACCTTCGTTTTGAAACTCCCCGTTTAGTGACAATCAAAATCACATCTGCCCTCTAGTGGCTGTGCCCTCTTATCACCTCGCTGCAACTTCTATAAGCCCTGGAAAGGCAGGCCTCCCATACATTTGACCAACCAAAATCCTATCCCCATTGCCTCCCTGTAAATCTCTGTACCTCTCCCCTTTTCTGAGCTGTCTAACTCAAAAAAAAAAATCGAACACTTATTTGCTATAACCACCCTTAAAATTTACAATCAATGCATAACAGTTCACATGCCCTATATTTTGTCCAGATTAGTTTGATTTTCTCAATACTACTACCAAGCCCATCAAGTCGGAGATCTAAATAGTGTTGGGAGCTCGAATCTCAGGCCCTCAGAGCATCCCAGCTGTTAGATATTTTTGTCCCCTTTTGGAGCTTCACCACTAGAGTCGCTGGATACTACATCCGGAACTTGATTCCTGCCAAATAAAAGCTTCCTTTTAATGTCCGAATATTCTTTCTGTCGATCTCTTATGGAAGTAGTTTGATCCTGAAACAGCCACAAGTCGCCCCATTCCACTGTAGATTCTTAGACTGCTTGGCTTTACTAGAGACGAATGCTTTTCTTTATAATTGAAAATCTTGTAATTATCACCTGGGTGAGCTCCGGGGGGCTCTGTCTGAGTGCCCGATCGCTCTTTCAGATTGTATGCCTCCCCATATGAGGTCGGCCTAACAGCTTCATCAGCAGATCTTGTATAAAGGTTACACTGTCCACCCCTCAGTTTTTCAGGGGCCCAGCCATGATTAGATTATTTCTTCTGCTACACAACTCTTATCCTCCATACGATCCTCTAATTTTTAACTTGTTTTCTAAGCACCACCACTTCTTGTTCTATCCTTGTAGATTTCTTCTCTTCGATGAAACTCTGGCTTCCAAGTCTCCATTCTTCTCGTCAACGCATTCAAAGTCGGTTTAACAGTTGAAAATCGCGACCAAACCCAGCAGCATTTGTTTGATCTCTAGGATATCATCTGCTTTCACTTTCTCTTCACCTTCAAACTCTCTTCATCATCGTGATGATCTGGCACTGGTGATAAGGGCTTCTGGCATTTCACTGCAAAACCGAGCGACAGGGCTCTGAGCTCCACCTCCATCTCGGCCATTCTACTAGGCCTCATCTGATCACCACCGATACCGGCAAACTACCTCCTCTCTTCTTGTTCTTTTTGGTTCAAGAGGCAGAAAGGCTTAGGAAATCATTCTCTCTAGGCTGGTTTACAAGGTTGAGCCCTTTACTTTTAGCAAGGATATATTAACTAGCGAGGGCCAGGAGCTGCACTCAGAGCATCTTCTCTCCTCTAGCTCATTCGTGATATCCTCTATCTACTTCTAATGACTACCGCCCAGGCATATCACCCTATGTTCTCCCTGCCACCCTTGGCAGCCTCACCAGCTGGAACTGCAGCTGCAATCACCACCCTTCACTATGGCTCCTCCTTCTGTGGCCCACCCCCCACATACTAAACCTCCCATCCTCCTTTCTCTGCCCAGAAAAGGGCCTTAGCCCATAAATCTCACCTTCCCAAAAGTTGTGCTGGAACCCTGTCCTCAGGTTCCTCCTCCTCCTCCTCCTCCTTCTCATGTCTAGGAATATCCACCTAACCTGGTCATCTCACACCCCTGCTGATTCACTCTCCTGCCTGCAGGCTACGCATACCACCCTTAATGTTTGCAGTTTATTAAAAAATGGGACTCCTTCCAGTGTTGGGTTCTACAATACAGGCCTGATGTCATTACTGTGGGTGAAACCTGGCTCTCTCCCTGGATTCCAGACTCGACAATAACCCTCTCTGGTTATAACTTATGTCGAGCAGACAGGCCAAGTGAGCATGGAGGTGGCTCGCTGTTTACATTAAGGGCACACTATGCGAGCAGACCTCCCACCCCCAGCTGGTACATGGACCCCAGCCCCTCACTCTAATACTTACCTTAGGACAATCCCAACCCCCTTCCTCATCACTGCAGTATACATTCCACCCAGGGACCAGAAGGTGGCCTTCCACTCAGTACTATCCGACCTGGCCACCCTCCATCTCAAACTGTAAAAATCATACTCGGGGATTTCAGTATCAATAGGTTATGCAAGGCCACTGCCCTATTCATCGATGCAGCCACTGCCCAAGACCCTAACACAAGTAGTCACATCCTCACCTGACTGAACCAGCAAACAGGGTCTTCCTCCTGCTAGACCTTGTGTTCACCAATCACCCCACAAAATCACAAGTGCCTCAGTTCACCCAACGCCCTCAGTGACCACTCCTGGTTCTCTGCTCCTGGACAGGCAAAGCACCTAAATCTCTCCCAAAATATCTTACAAGGCAATCTTGGCCTGGCAAACTTGTCCAGCTTAAAGCATATCTCAACACTATGGATTGATCCTTCATGACAAATACCCTGACCCTGACAGGGCCCTCAACCTCTTCATCCTCACCTTTAACACCTTATGTGACAAATTTTCCCTGATTACTAAAAGGATGGTCAAAGGTAATCCAGTGCCTTGGCTCTCTGACCACCTCCTCGCACACATATGGTCTAGAGATTCATTATGGCACCTCTCTAATGAGTCTGGACTCCAGTCCGATAGACAAAAATACAGAGAAACCAGGAACAAATGCACATGGTCCTGCACAAGGCCAAAGCTGAGTATTATAAATCCTCCTAACATCTACCTGGGGTGCAGGGCTCAAATTCTGGAATAATATTAAGGATATCTCTGGCAAAGTCCCCAACCCTGTCCCGAATAAGATAATGGTAGATGGGTGTCTGACCACTGATCCTTCCAGTATAGCCACTGCCTTCAATGACACCTTCACAAACCTCAGCCATGTTCTCCCTCCTAACTTCTTTGACCCTCCCCTGCCAGCTCCCTCTTCCCCCTGTAGCCCCCTTTCACCTATGCTGCATTTCACCCAAGGCCACTGAACAGTATCTTAAAAAAGCACTGAGCCACGTCTGCTACAGCAGTGACACCTTAGACTTGAAACTTCTCCGGCTCACCCTCCATGAGGTACTCAACCCCTCACCCATATCCTAAACCGCTCCTTATGTCTGGAAAATTCCCTTCTAGGTGGAAATCTGCCTCCATCACCCCTATTTTCAAAAGTGGGGACAGTACCATCATCAATAACTACTGCCCCATCACCATTATCCCTCCCTGTCCAAGGCTCTATAGTGGATAGTCTCTGATCAGCTCATGGACCACCTCAACAAATACAGACTCCTCTGCAAACTACAGCATGGCTTTTGGAAAGGGCACAGTACTACTACTGCCCTTCAGGAATTACCTCTCATGTCACTCTGCTCTGGACAGAGGCCTTATCACTTGTGCTGTCTTCATTGATCTCATAAAGGCGTTTGACACTGTTAACCACTCCCTCTTACGACCACACTTTACAACATTGGTTTCTCTCATGGCGCCCTTGGCTGGTTCAGTGATTACCTCTCGAACAGATACTAGCAGGTCAAAATTGGTAACACCCTATCCAACAGGCTGCCTGTCCTCTCCGGTGTACCACAGGAGTCCATCCTAGGACCACTACTTTTCAGCCTCTTCCTAAATTCCCTCCCCATGTCCTGCCCTGGCATCCTACTACTATATACGGATGATGCTGTCTATATTCCCCAACTCTGACCTTTGAACTCCACCATTCCCTGCAATCCTCCTTTAGTTGCACTGAAAATTGGTTCTCCACTCAGCGCCTTATTCTCAACTATAAGAAGACCAAGTTTATGCTATTCTCTCACCCTCTGAACTCCGGAAAGAGCATTGCCCCCAGTATTAACTGCCAACCTGACCCCTTTGGAGCAAGTGGACTCCTTTAAATACCTAGGTATAACTCTAGACCCAGCCCTTAATTTCCACCAACATATCCATCTCCTGTCCACTGCCCTCAATGCTAGGCTTGGGTTACTGTATTGTTTCAAACATTGCCTTACCTCTGATGCCCTTAGGCTTGTAGTCTCTTCCTCAGTCCTCTCCTGCTCAATTATGGGATAATGATCTATAGTACGGCAAACACCTTGGCCCCTTTATAGACTCCATCTCTCCAATAAGGCTTGCTGCCTCATACTGGGATGTGACCATCTCACCCATACTTGCTCACTTTATAATGCTACCAACTTAGTAAATCTCAACAATAGAATCAGGTTCCACACTTGCCTCGTGGCCAGAACAATTGCCCTCAGCCTCTCCCCCATGGACTTGCCCCTTAGTTCACCCGGCTCCTGTGCTTAAACTCACACGTAGCTCTGACAAATGACTCCTGTCGTTCCCTACTGCAAACCTCCTGGTTCCAAAGGTCCTTCAGCTACTGGGCCCCTTCTTGGATTAAAACCTACCCACTTCACTTGTTAACAAAACAGGATTGGCCCTTTGAAACCCATTTTAGGGCCCCTCGAGTCCTCTAACACCTCAGAGCTGCCATTGATCCTGCTCTACCTCCTCTTTTTCTCCTGACTACCGTCTCAAGGCTGGCTTACCCCACCCATGACCCCTCCTTGAGTTGTCAGACTCTGTTTATGTAAGTGCTTATAAATGTTCTGCTAAAGACATGTACAAGTTATCCAATAACTGCCTGTTAGCCTGCACTGTTCTTTGTAACTTGCTATATTGTGTGCCTTGTTGAATTACTTTCAACTGTTTGTCCTGTTTTTAATTTCTGTGACGTGGAACCTTTGTAAAGGAGTCTCTGACTCAAAGGTATATCTGAATTCTCAATAAATAAATAAAAATAAATAAATAGGCAGACAGACCAAGACAGACAGAGAGAACATGGGATCAGCAGCTCACTGGACAGTATCACGTGCTGGCTGGGGACTCAAAAACTATATGACCTTCAGCAGACAAAGCAGAGCAGCTAGTAAGTAATGCCCCAACAGCAGTGTGTAACAGCACTTATCAGGTCTTAAGTAAGTTAGACTTAAAGAATGTTTGAATGTAGTTCTGTAGACATCAGTTCTTATTTAATATTCTTGATTTACAATTACGTACAGTGTTAGACAGTTTATCCACACACTCGGTCAAGTGCTAAACATCAGTGCATAAAAGCAGAGTGCTTCAATCTGAGTACTGGAAACATTTTGTTTATAAATTATAGGATTGTGGAAATATTTTATATAAAGGGTACCAGCGATGGGTAGAAGTGCACAGAGTAAAATAAAGTGCTTAACATAAATCAATTGATAAAAGTAAAGACTCCGTTAAATATAAAACCAAAACTGTTCAAGGTTTTGATACATGCTGTTACATTCTACGTTCACAGTCTGACTCTCTGACAACGTAATTAACTTGCTTGAGCCCAGGTCCACTTCTCCTTAAGTAACTTGCCAAATACATTTTGTAGCAATAGTCTCACTGCCGTGCCCATGCTTAGCACTCAAAATGAATGATAAAATTAAGCAATAAGGCACAACAGTGTGTGTGTTCTTTAATATTATACAATGGCAAGAAAATTTCTTGAAACCTGATTGGTCAGTGTGCCCTTGGACCAGTGATGTTGTTGCAAATTAACATCACTGGATCAACTCAGGCACACACATCACCCTCACAACACATAAAATCCGACATCACATAGCAGCACAAATCCCAATCCAGCCCCGTCAGTGCACAGAACCCTTCCATGCTTAGTCCATACAGAACCCAGCCCCAGCAGCCACAAGCAACACTGATCCATTGCAGATTCAACTCCCCATCCTTGCCCACCAACTAACCTAGCAGCCACATTACAAGCATCAAAAGAAAGAAAATCTATTTTCCACTTGGCTGCTGCGTGTGGCTAAAATGGCTGTTAGGGTATGCCCGCTAGCTATCTCCATTGCTGAAAAGCCGAATGCAGTAGAGGCATGTTAAACAGAATAAACTGCTTTTTATGTTTGCTTGCGCATGTGCAGAAACATAATGCCATCATCCGAGTTTTGAGGTGTGGCAGCCCTCTTCAATTCAGTTAGTGTGTTTGCAGGCGCGGCCACAGTTCTCCAATGCCTGCTCGAGGCTGTCTATGACAGCTCCAAAATTGCAGTGGCATACAGTTGAAAGGGGAGCTATGCTTCAGTGAGTAGCGATAAGATATTGCCTGCTCATGCGACTCCCCTACACACACACACACACACACACACACACACACACACACAGCACGCATACTGCGTGCTCGTCCCCATGCACATACTGTGTAGCCGGCCAAGTGCCCAATCCCGTCGGCTGTGCTGCACCTCCCCAAAACAGTGTTCCATATGCCACTATGGGTGCCCACCCCAGCATGGCCACACATCATTATAGCCGACAGGTGTGCCCAATCCCTCTCAGCTCCACTGGTTCCACACACACACACCCCAGAATACAGGGTGCCATGCTGGAGCCCACCCCAGGCGTGGCAGCATGTCTCTTCTCATGACAGAGTGCCCAATCCCCTTGGCTCCACGCCCCGCCCACAGCCATCCTTGTGCCACGCACAGAGGCCCACTCCAGCGTGGCAAGCGTCCAGCGTCGTCATTTAAAAAAAAAATTGAAACTGAAAAAGCGGTCCGCGCGGTCTCTGCCCCCACCACGCTCCCACCCACTGCGCACCGCCTCCCAGACCCACCCCCTCACCCCATACTTACCTCCGGACTCTGAAGTGATGATCTTGGGTGGGCCGGGAACCGTCTGCACTCTTCAAAGCCGACCGTGAACTGAGGAAATGCCAGTAAGCTGTATAATGGGATAGATAGGGTTTTTCAACTTTGCTGCATATCTCTGACATTTTTGGAATTTTTGCACAAATTTTCAACATGGGGTTTTGGGACCCCTTCTCATAGAATACTATCACTGTAATGGTGTTAATCGGGCCGAAGGTGATTTCTGATCACTGTCTTGAAATCGCCTTCGGGACTGAGTAACAAAACGACACTGCCACTGTTCATAGGAAGGTGGCTCTCAAAAAGCCTATGTTGAAATTTGGTGAAAAAATTCCTAAAATGACTGCTTTATGAGCGTGCGTTGCACAATTCGTGGGTCACGAGGGCTTCGAGCAGCCGCCCTCCCCAGCACCAGCAGCCCAAGCAGGATTCGGCTCCCTCGCTCACCCTCCCCAGACCACAGATCTTGCTGTGGGTCACGAGGCTTCAGGAAGCAGCCCGCCCTCCCCAGCACCAGCAGCCCAAGCAGGATTGGCTCGCCCGCTCACCCCCAGACCACAGATCTTGCCATGGGTCGCGAGGGCTTCAGGAAGCAGCCCGCTCTCCCCAGCACAGCAGCCCAAGCAGGGATTCGGCTCACTCGCTCACTCCCCAAGACCACAGGTCGCCATACCAAGGAGTACAGGACTGCTGAAGTGCTGAGTTTAAATTTGGCACCTAAACTTGAACTTTTGTACATCGCCTGCAGCTAATAACAAAACTTGCATATTTTCCACATATAGGCTACTGACTAACTCGAGTGTTGTGTTAAGAACTGCTTTTACTGTGTAGCCATGCATTTTAAAAAATCAAAAATTGGACTACTGATAGTTTAAAACTGTCCTGCTGAGTAACTCAAGTACTGTATTACAAACTGCTTTTACTGTGTAGCCATGCAGTGGTAAAGTCAGGAATCGCGACTGCTGGAAAACTGCTGAAAAATTTAAATCTGCTCTTTGTCCTACCTGACCCGCCTCCTCAGTTCAGTATTTAATCCCTTCTCTCTCTCCCCAGATCTTGCCATGGGTCTGTGACTTCAGGAAGCAGCCCGCGCCTCCCAGCACCAGCAGCCCAAGCAGGGATTCGGCTCGCTCACCACCCCGGGACCACAGGTCGCCAGACCGAGGAGTACAGGACTGCTGAAGCACTGAGTTTAACCCCTCTGGCACTGTGTGCGGCTCCCCCGCCCCACCACCACCCTTGGTTGGCTCTCCACTTTATAGCCAGTATCACGTGAGGCTGTAGAACCAATCAGCCCACTTTGCCGTCTGCAGGTTATACTGGCTGAACACTAGAGGAACCCTGCTTGCCTAAGCCCTCCAATCTCTCTAACAGCAATGTAACATAATGACTCCTTTAGGTCTTGGATTACTCATGCTGCTCTTTTTCACTAACCCTGTTACAAAAAACACGGTTCAAAATCTCCCTGACACAGATATATGTTTTATGCTGGCTTCTCGTCCACCCCACTTCCTCTAACCCCTCCATCTACCCTTCTTTTCCACCAACACCCCACACACTGGTTCACCTAACTGCCCCATCTCACCCCCGGTACCCATACCCTCCGCAGCCCACAATAGCAGGTGGTACCCCCTGTGCTAGCCCTGCCCACCCTTAGCTCCCTGCCCATCCCCTGCACTGCCCCCATATCCTCCCGACTGCCCAGACATCACTACCGCCATCGCAGCAGTCCCTTACTCCGGCTCACCATCCTACTCCTCCTGCTCTCTGGGAATGTCCACCCCAACCCAGGCCCAGGACGCGGTACATCGCCCATAGGGCATGGCCTCCGCATTGCCTACATGAATATCTGCAGCCTACCTAAAAGACTGCTGCACTCCAATGCTGGGTCTCCCAACATAAGCCCGACGTCCTTGCCATAGTGGAAACTTGGCTCTCACTGTTGACCCCAGACTCGTGGTCTCCCTCCCTGGCTCTCTCCCTCTTCAGAGAAGATCGTGTGAGTAAGCGCGAGGGGGTGTTAGCATGATCTGCTTAACAAATTCCCTCCTGGGTCATGCCCTACATACCCAAAACTCGATCATGGGGCCCAAGCATTCACCTAAAAATTCCCCTGACCCAGGCCGTGGCCCTCTTTACCTCACTCGGATATGTACCCCACGAGAACAAAACCAAGCTATCCGCTCCTCACTGATTACCTCACTACCCTGCCACACAAGGCGGAACAGCTCATAGTGGGAGATCTCAACATCAACTGGCTCAGTGCTACCTCAGCACAAATTAAAGATAACTTCACAGCCCTTGATCTATCCCAACTAGTGACTCAACCCACCAGATTTAACCAATCAAGTAGGACTAGCATGCTACTTGACATTGTGCTCTCTAACTGCCTCACAAAATAAAGGATATTAATGTATTACCCAACTCCCTCAGTGACCACTCACCAATTCTTTGCCACTGGTCCACCCACATTTCAAAACTACGTGCCACGCCACCCCTGTCGCTGATTTTCACCCCGAGTCTACGCAAACTTAGCGTCACCTTGCACAACAGTTGATTGTCCCCAATTTCCCTCACAGCGGATATAGACATCACCGTTGCTTTCCTCACCAATGCCTTCTGTAAGGCCTGTGATGTTTCGCCCCATCACCCACACTTGTACCAAGAGACACTTGGCTGCCTGGATATCCCCGATCCTACAACAGAAACAGCGTGATAACCTATGGCACATTGCTGTCAAGACTGGCAAACTAGCAGACAGGCAAGCCTATAACGCAGCTCACAACCCGTGCACCTGGGCCATAAGAAAGCCAAAGCCAGCCACTACCAATCCACCTTGACCTCCACCTGGGGCAATGCCCGCACCTTCTGGAATAACGTGAAAGAGTTAAGCGGACGACCTGCTCCTCTCCTCCCTCTCAGATGATCATAAATGGCACTATCTACGCGGACCCTTCCCGTATTGCCAACTGCCATAACGAAACCTTCATTGATCTAAGCTCAGTTCTCCCAGCCCACTTCTTTGACCCCATCCCGGTTTGCAACAATCCAGCTATTGCTCCTTCACTTCTCTTTAAGACTATCTCTCCACAGGGCCTTAAAAGCCAATCCTCCAACGCTCTCTCCTCCACGCAACCCGGTGATGACCCCTCGACTCCTGGATACTCCGCCTAACATTGGATGTCATGCTAGTCCCCTCACTGACCTCCTCAATCGATCCCTGTGTCTCGGCCAATTCCGAGGGGCATGGAAGGAGGCCGAAATCACCCCTATACATAAAAATGGAGACCGCACTGTACCAAGTAACTACAGACCTATCTCCATCCTCCACCCTCTCCAAAGCTCTCGAAAAATAGTATCCACACAACTTGTAACTTATCTATCCAGCCACAACATTCTGTGCCCTGAACAGCATGGCTTCCACCAGGTCACAGCACCACCACAGCTCTACTGGAATTCTCCCACCATATACACTCTGCATTAGATTCCGGGGAGATGGCTGGGGCAGATGTTCATTGACCTGTCTAAGGCCTTCGACACTGTGAACCACCCATTATTGCTAGACACCCTCTGTAAAGTGGGACTATCATCCAGCCCTTTAGTCTGGTTCTCTAGCTACCTTTGTGATAGATCCCAATCGTCAAGCTAACTGGTGGCTCTATCCTCGGCACTGCCTGTACTTTCAGGAGTCCCACAAGGCTCCATTCTGGGCCCCACATTGTTCAGTCTCTTCCTGAACACCCTTCCCAGCTCTTGTTCAGAAAGCTGCTATTATATGCAGATGATGCAGTCCTACTGTCCTCACACCCTGATCTGGTCACTCTCCAGAACAGCCTGCAATCCTCCTTCAACCAAGCTGAGAAAATGGTTTCTCGACCACCACCTGGTCCTGAATCTCAAGAAAACAAAGTCAATGATCTTTGCACAATAAATAACTCCAAAAATGCCCCCTCTCCATCCTTCCCAACAGCCTCCATCCCCTTGAGCAGGTATCAACATACAAATATCTGGGCATCACCTTTGATTCGGCTTTCTCCTTCCATGCCCATGTCAGTGCCTATCCTCTGCCATGAACACCGATTGGGCTCCTCTATCGACACAAGGACTGCCTCCTGGCTTCGCCCTATGGCTGGCCATCACTTCCTCCATCCTGTCACTAGTTGACTATGGCCTCCCCATCTACGCAGCCGCTGGCCCCACTGCCCTCATCAAAATCCAGACCTCCATCAACAAAGCCTGCAGGCTCCTGGCAGTTCCCAAGCGGAACCCACACATGCTGGCTCTATACCACCATGAACATACTCAATCTGGAAGAGCCTGCAATATCACACTGGTATACTAGCAAAAGACTCTTCTTGGGCTGTCCCCTGGTGTCACTGCACAGCTCCAGCTGCTTCCCACTTGGCGCCACCCATACTGCCTGCAAAGCCACGTTCCAGGTCCCTAGAGCCAGGACCTCCCTTGCCCAAAGGTCCTTTTATTACAGAGCACCGTCCTGTATAACTCCCTCCCCATGCACATCTCAAACACCCCTAAAATTGGTCAGTTCAAAGCTGCCCTCACGCAACCACCTGCCTAACACTCAGAGTTGTGAAGTGCCTACTGTAGGGCCTGCTGTGTGCTCCAAACTGGGTTACAGGCTAACAGCCTGCTCGATAGCCTACCCTACACCATTTTCCACTGGCTATTGCCTGCATGACCTGCTAGGACCCACCAATGAATTACTGTTCTGTACTTTGGTAAATTACCTATGTTTATTCTCACTGAAACTTTATACTATGTATAATGTATGTATCACACCTGTATTGTTCCACCCTGTCTTGCCACACTATTTGTTGTTCCCTACTCGGAGGTGCCTTTGTAAATGAGTCTGTGGCGCATAAAGTTGTAAATCCGATTTATGAATTAAATAAATAAATAAATTCCCTACACACGTCGTAAGTTTGCGAATTTTCTAGATTTCACTCCAGATTTTCAACATTGCCATTTTATTACACTTCCTTATGAACAGTACAGCTGCCATTTTTCACATGTTGCCCCAAATGTGTTTCCCGCATATGGCGCTTCGTGTTGCAGTCGGTGTCTGGAAAATGTTGGGGACAGATTAAGAAAATCACAGTTGCACTGTTCATGAGCAGAGGTCTTAAAATGGCTATGTTGAAAATTTGCAACAAAAAGTCCATAAATGATTGTGTTACGAGTGAGCATTGCATAGTTTCCACGCACCGTAGTTCATGACTTTGTAATATTTTCAGTCCAGATTTTCACCAGTGGCATTTTCCACACTTCCTTATGAACAGTACAGCTGTCATTTTTCACAACATGGCCGAAATGTGTTTCACACTTTCAGCGCAGAGATGCGTGGTCGCTGTGGGAAATCATTGTTCGGGACAGATAAAGAAACCACAGTGACACTGTTCATGATCGGAGGTCCCAAAATTCCTGTGTTGACAATCTGCTGTAAAAATCCCCAAACTAATTACATTACGGTGTCGTTGCACAGTTTCTATGCATGCTCGTGACTTCACCA
This sequence comes from Neoceratodus forsteri, assembly GCA_016271365.2. Classification (NCBI taxonomy): domain Eukaryota; kingdom Metazoa; phylum Chordata; order Ceratodontiformes; family Ceratodontidae; genus Neoceratodus; species Neoceratodus forsteri. Next base: position 56,365,665 of record CM028129.1, read on the forward strand.
GTTTTTTAATATTTTTACTGCAGATTTGCAACATTGCCATTTTACACCTCCCCATGAACAGTACAGCTGTCATTTTCACATCCTGTTGGAATGTGTTTTTGCACCTGTGGTGCTAAATGCCATAACCGTGACACTTGTCATGTCTGCAGGGTAGGGTGTGGTGAAATGGCTAGCCATTATGCCTGATGACCCAAAGGCACACCCCAATGCCTGTCACTCTCTGCAGGGTGGTGGTGGGGTTGGCTTCAGTTCAATACTTCACTGCCATTCCTATTCATGAGCTCTGTAACTTCTACACTACCACTGCCAATGCCAGCAAGCAAACATTCGGCATTGACAAATGCTTGTTTATTTTAGCTCCGTACAAGTACTTTCAGCAATTCCTGGCATCAAACTGACCTGCACAAGTGTTATGGTCCATTTCAAATCCCCCTGCTCAATACTGTGCTTGTTTCTGGCGTACACATTAAAATCACTGCGCTCAGTCCACACACACAGCTCTGCTGCAGTAACGGCAAGGTATGAAAATGAAATCACAATTTCTCCGTACATGCCCAAACTGACTCACAAAGTACCAGGAGAAACAAAGAGACAGGAGAAGAGTGCATGTTGGGAGGAGGAACAAGTAACATAGATCTGTGCAGAGCCACCAAACTGGACAAAACAAGAAACTGTGCACTTTTTTAATATACGTACACATAACAAAATCTAATAAAATCAGTTTTAAACTTTTTTGTAATCTTTTTTCCTTAATAAATGAGCTATTGTATAATAGCAATTTGGCACTCAGGGATGTGAGTTATTGTGTAAATAACATCACTCCTGGGGTGAGTGAAGCCTCGGCCTGCCTCGTGCCTCAACCCACCCCAGGATCGAGCGTTATTGCACAATAACACACACCCTGTCATGCCTATTAGCTTAAATGTCATGCCTTGCAGGTTTTGGCCCTCATGCTTCCACCACCGTAAAGTGATGTTGTTACACAACAACATACCCTGAGTACCTTATTGCTGTTATACAATGGCTCATTGATAAAAAGTTTTGGTAGAAGTGTGGAATTAAAGGCAGAGACATTTTGTAAGTTTGGCAAACTTTATTGCGTGAAACTGCTTAAAATAGCATAAAATAATGTTCTTCAAAACCTATCTCAGTATGCATCCCTAGACTGGTTATCTCCATTACCCTTGACAGACCCAATATATTTGATAGATGCTGGCAGGACTATTTCAAGTATATTAATACTACTAACATCCCTATGCCTAATTTATAAACACTCAACCCCTTTGTTCCCCTCATCATATTTACGTTAGATTAGGGACAACAATAACTCAGGGCACAGATATCCTTTTTCTTTATTCTTCTCTTTTGCTTCATTTCTTCTATTACTCTTCTTTGTCAACTCTCTTATTCATCTTTTACAGGTCACGTCATTCACCTCCTTCTTGTTTTCATGTTTAGCATTATGCAATTGCCTACAGACTCAATTTCAGATAATCACTGACTTTTAACATACTAATTGCCAGCAGATTAGGCCTTACGGTCTATTGAGTCTGCTTGAACCTCAGATCCCTAGTTGGTGCAGGCTCCCCCCTTGTGTTCCAGAACCCCTATCATCCATCCCCACTCTCCTGGGCCAAGCCATCATCTGATACATCTGCTTTCTGTGTCTGTCCCACCCTCTCTTGAAGCCTTCCACTGTGGATCTCTGCACAGCTCGCCAGGCAGTGCATTCCAAGGATCCACCATCCTCTCAGTGAAAAACCTCCTCCACTTTTCCCCCTCACCTTCCACCTCAACTGAAACCCACCCTCTGGTGATACCACCCTGCTTTAGTCTAAAGATCCTCTCCGTGTTTACTCTATTTATTCCCTTGAGGTATTTGAAGACCTCAATCATGTCCCCCGTCTGTCCTCTCCTCCAATGAAAACTGGCAGAGCTCCTCAAGTCTATCCTTATCGTCAAATCCCTAGTCCTCATATCATCTTAATTGCCCTTCTCTGTACCCTCTCCAGGGCTGTATGTCCCTCTTCAAGTGTGGTCTCCAGTGCTGTACACAGTACTCAGGTGTGGTCTAATCAGTCCATTGTACAGTGGTAGAATCACTTCCCTGCTCCTAGAGGTGATCCCCCTACGATGCATCCCAACATCCTGTTTGCTTTGCTAGCAGCTCTCCTGCACTGCTCAGAGTTATTCATACATGCATCCACCATGACCCTGGGTCTTTTCCCCTATTGAGGCCTCCAGCGCCTCCCTCCCAGGAGTGCACCTGTGTTTGGGGTTTCCATGAGATGTAACACCCTGCACTTGGTGATATTGAAATTTAATTTCCATGTGTGAGCCCACCTTTCCAGGGTGTCCAGGTTCCCTTGCAGGGCCAGCCTCCCCTCTTCCCCTCAACTACTGCTCCCATCTTGGAGTCATCAGCGAAGACTCATTTCACACCCTATACCCTCCTGATGTCCGATATGTGTGCATTAAACAGGATCGGACCACTACCCACTACCGACCTCTCTAGGGTTCAAGAACTCCCCACCCACCACTACTCTCTGAGTGCATCCAGCTAGCCAGTTTTCAATCTATCTGACCATCAAAGGCCTACTCCCAACCTCGTCAGTTTCTCCACCAGACCATTGTAGGGGACAGAGTCAAGCATGTACTGAAGTCCAAGAATAATATATCCACAGGCTTTCCCTGTCCATTTCTGATGTTACCCATTGTAGAACTCCACAAGATTGGTTTGACATGATCTACCTGGCACAAACCCATGTTGCCGACTATCCAGACCTTCCACCTCCTTCAAGTACACCCCAATCGTTTCCTTTATTATACTCTCCATTAATTTCCCACCACGAGGTCAAACTGATGGGTCTATAGTTACCTGGTACTTCTCTGACCCCCTTTATGGATTGGCACCACATGCACCTCCTCGCCAATCCCTAGGTACTCCCTCCCTGTCTCAAGCGACCTGTTGAAGAGCTCCGCCAGGAGGTGCAGCAATATGTCTGCCAATTCCCATAGTACTCTTGGATGAATGTCACATCTGGCCCAGCAGATTTATCTTTCTTTAGGGCCTTAAGGGTTAGCCACACCCTTTTGGTGGAAATAGCATCATCCGTCCCCTCCACCTTACTGGCCTTTTTATCCTTATCCTGATGTGACACCCTGGGGTACCTCTCCCTCCCTCTTGCTCCATTTCTGTTGCTCCCCGATCCCACTCACTACTGCTTCTATCCCCATCATTCCTTGCTTTGTAGATATCCATCCCCTCCTAGTGAATACAGGCGAGTACTCGTTTAATACCGCTGCCTGGCCTCTTCCACCCACCCTCCTTCTGATCTCAATCTGCCAAGATGGCCCTTAGTTTTCTCCACTCCCCAATGTACCAGAAGAACCCTTTCCTTCCTGTATCCCTGTGCCAGCCGCTGCTCTTTACTGGACTTTGCCCCCGCACCATCCGGGTGACTTTTCTAGATGCAAGATGGTACATTTCCTTTCCTATCCCTCTCATTGCTTTATATTTTTGTAGGCACCTTCTTTTCTCTGACTGCTACCTGGACCTCACTGGACCACCAGCATGGTTTATGTGACCTTGCTCCCTTACGTTTCACCTTAGCGCCAGGTCCTGACTGCCTCATGAAGTCCCGTTTTATGACCTCCATCTCTTTTCCACATTTGTCATTGTTGTAATGCCCTTCAAGTGATACTTGAGAATATTTCCCATGTCCACATGCCTATATTTAGTGGATAATTGAAACTCTGCTACCTTCTGACCCATTATGACTTCCTCATTATTCACTGCTAGCCCTGTCTCTTGTTGATTATAACTTAAACCTAATTCATGTACAGTGACTTTTCTCCTCACAGTATGCATAATGTTATCTTTGTTCCTTATATGAAAAATGCTGTATACCTGTACCGTCTGTTTTGTTCACTTATATTAACATTTTCAATAAAAGATAAAGTGAAATAAAATAGCATAAAATAGGAAGAATTGTCCCAATACCTTATTTACCTTAATTGCATTTAACTAAGAACTTCTTAAATAGATTGCTGACATTTTTAAACCATTAAAAATATGTTATAATATTGAACCATGTCTGTTTAACTTGTTAAACTGCTTTTAACATTTCAAATAGTTATAACTGGTAGGTATTTAAAATGTCCTTTAAATTTATTTGTAGATATTTATGAAACACATGGGCGGGATATTCAGACAGCGCCAGGTAGTGGTGCAAGACTGGGCGCAGTGCAACTGTGATGCAATGGGGCCAGGTCCAGGGTGCTATTCAGCGGTGCTGCGCCATGGCACAGCACTGTTGAATATGTAACGCAGTAGTGCACAAACTGTGCATGGAGCAGTGGCACTGCACCGGCGCAAGCCTCAGATAGGTAGCACAGGGATCTCGCCAGCGCAAGGTGCAGTATGCCCATGGGTGCATCACCCATGATATTCAGCAGGGGCATGCAATGAGGCCATAATATATGCAAGGCACAAATTGGGCCATTTGCATGTCATTATGGCCCCATTTGCATGCCTTATGCAGGGCAGGCGGCAACTTACCTGGCACCCCTGCACAGCATGACTTATGCTATTGGGATCCTAGGCATCCGGCCCCATAGGCGAATCATGCGGCATATGTTTATAAAGATATCCCTGGTAGTCTAGTGGCCCCCAGTATCCGAGTCCCTGATGTGTGAAACATGACCATCCCTGGTGGTCTAGTGGTCCCTTCTCTCACCAGGTCCCGATTCCTGATAAATGACAATATGACTTCTCTGGTGGTCTAGTGGACCCCCCGCCTGTTGCCCGATTGTGGTAAAATCCCATATTGAAATGCCCTGGTGATCCAATGGCCCCCTCCACCCACCCACCCACACAGAACCCTTGCCTACCGCTCCCCCCATTGATTGGCGGCTGCATGCCAGCACACACGCCCACCTGACCGCCCGCTTGAATGACAGGTACAGTATGGGCTGTAAGCCCATTGGTCCCCCACTGTGGACCAATGGGCTTGCAGGACATATGTACTAGACAGTCCCCAAGTCTGTGAATGGCTCCATTCACATATTTGGGACTGTCTAGTACTAGTATGCTGAGCCCATTGGTCCACACTAGGGACCCAATGGGCTTACAGCCCATACTGTACCTGTCATTTGGCGGGCAGCCAGGCAGTGTGCAGGTGGATGCAGCCACCCACCGATGTTGGGGGCGGGTGGGCAAGGGTTCTAAGTGGGTGGGTGGGTGGAGGGGTGCCATGGATCACCAGGGCATTTCAATAAGGGATTTTACCACAATCACGGTAATAGGCGGGGTCCACTAGACCACCAGAGAAGTCATATTGTCATTTATCAGGGAATCAGGAACTCGAGTGGGAGCGGGACCACTAGAACACCAAGGATGGTCATGTTTCATACACATCGGGACTCTGGGACTGGGGGCCAGTAGACTACTAGGATATCTTTATTAACATAGGCTGCACGATCACGGCTATGGGCAGGAGGCATTCCACTAGACCGCCAGGGTTGTGGTTGCTTGTGGATGGTATTCTGGGTGGCGGTGGCCACTCCACGGCTGGGCTGCTGTGTTGCACCCTGCAATACAGCAGCCACCTGTGGGTGGCCAAGATTTGCTCCTCTCTGCACGGGCTCAACTTTGAGCCCTCCTATGTGGTGTAGTGCAGGGTGCGCTGGCATATGTGCCGCATCCTGGGCTGAATATCGAGTGTGCCACATATGCATGGGCACGCCCTGCATCTGCACCCCATACGATATCATTGCACCCGGTACATCCAGGTTTGCACTGCACCAGGCAGTCTTTTCAATATCCACCGGGCGCAATGCGAGGGGACAATGCTGGGCGCAACTCCGTTGGCAAAACTCAACCCAACACTTTGAATATCCGGGCCATGGTGTTTCCTTGTATCGTGGTTGAGTTTGCAACTGATTCTTCTCAACTTATGGTATAGCTGCTCTGGTTGGTTGGCGTAGTGAAGCTGATGTTAGGAGGTTGCTGACTGCTTCCTGGTTGAAGCTGGGGTTCGGTACCTGGTGCTGTGTTGTTCTCTGCAGGGTTGCGTTGACTGCCGGATGCTTCCATGCTGCCTGAGAGGATGTGGCTCCATGAGTGGAATTTGGTAGGTTTTGCAGACCAATAGCTTTGCTGGGACATCTCCAACTTATTGCCTGTAACTGCCATTATTTGTCTGGCCTGTAGTCCTGCATCCAACAGGATCCGAATGGCTGTAGCTCACAGGCTGTGGTTCTTGTATATTGTTAGGGTTACCACCTGTCCTGATTGTCGTGAGGACAGTCCTGATTTGGGCAGCTGTGTCCTGCAAAACAAACATGAAAAATACTACATGTCCTGATTTTATAGTAGAAAAAATATTTTCTAACTTTCCACTGAATGTTCTAGAAAACTACAACAACTTAACTACAATACCTTAAAATGATAAGAAACAATTAGAAGCAACTAAGAAACTACAATACTTAGCCTTAATTCTGATTATATAGGAAAACAAGACTGTTGTATTGGTGAGGTTACGTACTGTACTTGCGAAAATCACGTTTCAGTAAGAAATGTCCACTTTGGGCTTCTTAAAGGTGGTAACCCTATATATTGTGCTGAGGCCTGTGGGCTTTGAATGTTAGGGCAGCATTCCTGCCAAATAGTTTACTCCCACTGGTTTGAGTGTGAACCAAATGGGATCATTTTCGAGCTCACATTTGTGGTTTCCTTCATGGATGAAGGAAGAGGCAGGGGCATTTTCTGGAATTTTGAGAGGTATTTTCTAGGCAGTAGACAGGGCCCAGAGGGTCACTTGGTATTTGAAACACGGTGCCACGGAGTTTCTCTTAGTCATGCTCGCTGATGTTCCTGTGGTTTTAGTTTTTCATTAAAGCTCATGGTGACATATTTGAGGCATTGCTCATCCTGTTTGATTGTGAAGGATTCTGGCTTGAGGCAGCATTGACCTTCACACCCACGGCAGGCAAAATGAAGTTGGAGCTCTAGCCATATGAGGCATGTGAGACCACCACGGTGTCTGGATTAGAACTTCTGACTGCCATAGTTTCTGTAAGCCCAATCAGGTTATTACGGGGTGATGTGAGGTAGTCTTTGCCTTGCCCCATAAGTTTTTGAGGTGCCCCATGAATACATTGTTAGCACTTTGCATCTGACAGGGGATTCATTCAAGTATCTGTTTATGCCCACTTCACAGTCTGATGTAGCTGGAAATACTGTAGGGCTCACCTTTGGTATTTTGAACAGTACTATAGAATTCTCTAAGTGACTTGATTAAATTGTCAGCACTTATCGTGTTACATCACAAGGAATTTTTCTGTTAGTCAGTCTTATTTTTTCTGTTTGAATTACAACCTTTGAGCCAAGGTGTCTCTTTTACAAAGGCTCCTTGTCAAGGACTCAAAACAAGTACAAAACGGACAATATGGAAAACATTCAGTACAAACATTTGACTGGCAGGCAGTTATGACAACATAGCAGGACATAGTTGTAAACAGAATACAAAAGCAGATTTCAGTACAGGCAGACAATGTTACATACACAGGTTAACTAAGATCCAGTAATTCAGCAGCAAACAATATAAACATGTTACTAAGTGCAGATAAACCAGTTACTAAGTGCAGTAAGGGAACATTGTTTAACCAGGAGTAGCACACTAAGCAGACTTGTTTCCAGATGCGACCTGAGGAGCTGGAGGCGTTAAGTAACTTGCCCAGGATCACACAGTATGCACCTAGGTGGCTATGGGATTCAAACCCAGGTCTCCAGATCTGTAGCCCTGAGCCTTAACCCACTCGCTATACTGCCTCAGTAAGTAGGGAGGTAGCAACCAGTAGTGGCTTTCAGGGATGTGGTGTATGGGTGAAATGGGATGGAAGGTGGGGGTAGAGTGACTGCCAGAATGGCATTGTCTATATGGAGGCGAGAGGGGTGAAAAGCGATAGTAGGGTAGCGGCAGAGAATGGCAAACTAGGACCAGACATGAGCAAGGAGTAGGGCTACCAGTAGAGGTTTGAGACAGTGGTCTTGAGGGTGGAGGGGTAGGGGTAGGAAGAGATGAAAAGGGCAGGTGAGGAAGCTAGGAGCATGGGAAAACATCACTCTCTATGATTTACAGTCACAGTGGTTGGTTCCGGCCAGTTTTAGACTCTGATGGCCCGCTAATTTGATCGTTGTACTAAGTTCATTCCAGTTGACTTTCAGCTGGTCAACATCAGAAGTTGCTAAGTTTAAGGCCCTGTCCACATGAGGGATCCTGTAACATTACAGGCATGTGAAAACATTACAGGAGCTCCCAAACACGGTTCAAGTCCACACTGGTAACATTTTCAGTCTGTGTTAGAAAACTGTTTAAACCATGATAGCATCAGGGTTTTAGCATAGTTTTCTACACAGTTTAATAAACATGGTTATCTGACCACCGTGGACGGGAGGCTGTACTGTGTTCACCATGCTGAAGCCATTGTTGGTTGTCCGAGGCCAGAATGCGCTCCTCCTCAATGCCGACATGCCTCTTGTGGTTCCTGTAGGCTGTACCTCCCACTGCTGGTGGCCTCCTCCTCCCATCCTCAACAGTTCCAAACGCCAAAGCAGTTTGTATTCCTATGCATGTAAAAAAAAAAAGTACCACAGCAGCACATGCCACTCACTAGGTTACTTACCATCAAAGTAATCACCACCCTCTGCTAACACTAAAGTCCCTTAGCGGTTGCAGGCAACCCCTTTCTCCGCTCACATTACCTGCAAAGATATCTGCAAAATAAATACATTTATATATGCAAAACAGTCTGCCTCTGTTTGTCACCCTTGATTGCTGTTTGACTAAAGTAGTGGGATTGTAAATGGGTGCAAATAGTGGATGACAAGCAAAGCCCTCGGGGACAGGTAAATGCAGTTCTGCTGCCTATGATTTCCTACCATGAAGATCCTCAAATGGTTGGATCTGTCGAATACTTCTACTACTCTTCTTCTCTCTGCTTTGGCATCAGTGTGCTACTATAGCTTCACTCTTGCCAAGCTGTTCTCCACTGAGCACCTCCCTTTCTCTACCTGCGTGCTAGTACAGATGCAACCAGTTGCAATGTGATCGGATTATCCTCAAAAAGCAGCAGGAATAAAAGTGGCAGCTAAATATTTTTACTCTGATAAAACAATTTCATTTTGCCAATTCCACAGCTCTAGTCAAAGCTGTGTACTGCTTTCTGAACCTAGGTCATTTAAAACTCCTGGAGCTAGGGTAGTAATCAACCGAATTGGTATGTTGTGGCCGTTAGCAGCTTTTCCATGTTGTTAACCAGTCTTGGGTTTGATGTCTCAAAATGAGTTCTTTGTTGAATCTGCAGAGGCGGTGAGGGCTGGTAGAGTCTGAAGCTGTGCATAAATCACCTTTTGGTAGTCTGCAAATAGGACTGTGTATTATCATGATTGCTCCTGCTCTGCCCACACCCGCACTCCAGCAGCGGCAGGTGCTGCCACGCTTCAACATGTGGCATGTCCACCTGCATGACAGGGCAGCTGATAGTCGTGATGCAGCGTGGTTCAGAAAACCTTGTTTCCATACCACCGGATTCCTTTTAAGTTTGGACATGCTTCAAAATCATGTTTTATTTATTTATTTATTTGTTCTAGGATTACAAATACCTTTGAGCCGAGGCCTTTTTAACAAAGGTTCCACATCATTGGTACAATTGAGACAAACATAAGCAAAGATAATAGTTTATAAAATAAAATAAAAAACACATAGTCTTGTAGAGGAAAAAAGAACAATAAGGTGAAACGTTGGGAGGGAAAGGAGGGGAAATCAGGGAGACTAAGTGGATGGGAGAAAGGGAGGTAGGTTGGGGGAACAGAGAGAGGGCGGTGGAAGGTGGATAAGAATAGAGGTAGTGCAGCTGAGTGGCATTTGTCATGGGCTAGCAGGGAGGTGAAGATGGGGGCTGGCAAAGTGCAGGAGTAGATGTGGATCCAATAGGGCATCTTCAGCTATGGAACCAAAAGACATGTTTTGCCACAACAGTCACAGAGGTTGGAGGCAGTCAGTGTTAGGCGGAGCAGAGTCTTAAGCGTGCTGAGGGATGAGTGAGAATGAGATGTCACTGGGAAGACTGTTGTACCAACTAGCAGCCCGGTAAGGAAAGGATCTTTGACCTTGTGTTGTGCGGCAATGCAGGATTTTCAGAAGCTGAGGTTTTGATCCCTGGTATGGCAGGTGTGGATTCTTGGTTATATGAGGGCACAGACTCCAGGGGAGAAAGCCTGCAAGAGTTTCTTAGTAGTAATACAAGTTTGGTGTTTTATTTGATTGGCAAGATTCAAACATCCAGTTTGAGAATAGAGGTCACAGATGTGAGTTAGGCACTGGGAGCCAGTGACAAGTCGACAGGCCTTGTTGAGGCGGTGGATACATCGCTGAGTGCGGTGGTTGTAGCACAGCCGTAAATGATAATGCCATAATCGATGATGGATATGATGGAGCTCTGGACAGCGACAGCGAGGGCTTCAGGTGTCAGGTGTTTCCTATGGACGGAATAGCAGGTCTAGCCGGGAGTTAGCGGCTTTGACGACATGGTCAATGTGGGCAGTGTAGGAGAGGTGAGGGTCAAGGGTGATCCTGAGGTATTTAAAGTTTTTGACCTGTTCCAGTGTGGCACCTTGTCTGGTGGTAATGGAGAGTTGGAAGTGTTTATGTTTATTATGGGAGCTGCTGAAGATCATGGCCTTTGTTCTTTTTGATTAAGGATCAGTTTGTGCTTTGTGAACCAATTCTCAACCGAGGAGAAGCTGAGTTGGAGATTTTCTTGCAATTTCTTTGGGTCTGGTGTGTGGCAAGGATTACTGCATCATCGCATACAGGGTGATATGTTCAGTGCAGGAGTCCGGTAGGGTGTTAAGGAACAGGCTGAAGAGTAGGGGCCCAGTATTAAATCCTGGGGACTCCAGAGAGGATGGGTTTGGAATCAGAGTGCACATCCCAATTCCTACACGCTGGGAGCGGGTTTCAAGATAGCTTTTGTACCAAGAGATTGAATCATTGAGAGACCAGCATTTTTAGTTGGCTCAGCAGGAGGGAGTGGTGGACAGTATTGAAGGCTTTGGTCAGGTCGATGAAAATAGCACTGGTTAGTTGTCCATTGTCAGGGAGCTGTGAATGGAACCAGAGAATTTGAGTAAGGCAGAGGATGTACTATGACCTTTCTAAAGCCATGTTGCTGTTTACAGAGAATATTATAATTGTCCAGATGCTCGGTAAGTTGGTCCACTACTATACGTTCCAGTGCCTTCAATAGTGGAGGCAGAATGGAGATAGGGCAGAAGTTGCATGGTCAGTCTTATCACCACTTTGTGAATCGGGGTAACAGTGGCCATTTCCATTTGTCTGGGAATTGGCTAAGGGAAAAGAGAGATTAAAGATCTTGGTGAGGGCCCCAAGTACCGTGTTAAGTGTTGATTAAACATGGTATGGTCAATGTGGACACATGAGCATGGTAAGACCTAAAGCATTTGAAAACCATTACAGCAAAATGTGGTCTGTGTGTACAGAGCGAATATGTCTCTTTTTCTTGTCTTTCTTTTTTATTGTACCAGGACTTACTGCACAACAGTCTGTGGCAGACGACATACTGATGGTGGCTTCAGCGGGTGATACTGGTCTGGAGAACATTCTGCCAATTGGCTGTTTAGTGTAATGGGAGAAATTGCTGATGGGATTTATGCCAGCTTAGTGAGGTAGTGGGCAGTGATTTATGTGTCACGTGATGAGGTCATTTCTGCCTGTCCTAGATACAGTGATGTTGTTTTCAGATAACATCCCTGTCTCTAGGGCAGTCTGACCAATCAGGATACTAGAATTAGTCTTGCCATTGTATAATAAATAACTAGCTCTTGCTCTAAAATGCTTCTGGGGGTTCTATAAACCTTTTAGAGCCTTTATGTTCAAGGCCAACTGTAACCCCCTACAAATGGGGTTCCCGAAAAGTCTTCCTTGAGCTTGCCTAAATGCTCACTGCCAGGCTGGTGTTCTGTGTTTTAGCAGTTTAAATGTATTGCCAGAGAGTACCTGTAGAGCCTTTATGTACTGTCTCTTTAAAAGCTGCCTGGATTGCAGTCATAATTAATCTGAGAGGAGCTCTGTTAGAAGATGTACTTGTTTGCTGATCATTTGTTAAAGTAGTAATAATATTGCAGTTTGTTCTAACCTGCCTTCTTTGCAGCATGGACAGTTCTGTTTGTTTCCATCATCTTGGTCCTGGACTGTCAGAATGGGCCAATCAGTACATTTGGGACTCTAAAATGGAGCCTGCCTACAGGGGCTTGGTGGGCCAAAACTTGTAGGAATTGTAGTTTTGGGCTTTTGGTGCCTAAAATAACCGGGAGGGGAGCTCTTGTTGTGACTGACAGACAGATCCGCCAACCGAACCCTTTGAATCTTGGGAAAGTCCCACACTGCTTGCAGTTTCAGTTAGATCTGAGTTGGGAAGTGAAGAAGTAGCAGCTTGAGATAGTTTGAGTAGCAATCCATAGTGGATTCGCGTGGAGAACTGTAGAAAGGCCTGAGTTTGGCCTGCATGCCTGCCTGCTGCCCTGAGAGGGAACTTGTGCTTTTTCAGACTGAATCAGAATTTGGAGAGCAAATTAAACCACTGAATTGTGACCAGACTTTAACCTGAAGAAGACTGAAGATTTGCTGAATCGATTGGCCTGTCAGGACTTCCAGCTACCTCTGAACTCCCAGATTGTGCAGAGAGTCTGTAATTGCGACCAGAGAGCCATTTTCCTGGTACAGTGGAATTTCCTCACATGTGAATGTGCAGTGTGCTTATAGTGGGTCATGATTTGGTTCCCCACTGTGTGTCTGAACTGTGTTTTGCTTGCTGGAGGCTGTCTCCAGCTCAACAGACTGAATCCGTATCCATTTCCATTTGTCTGGGCCCTGCTACATGGCCCCAACCAGAATATTCGCTATGCATAGAAAGCCATCGATGAGACCGGCCTGTGGGATCAGCCCCTGCTCAACGCCTTGAACAGGAACAATGCCTCGGTGATTTGTGTGGGCCCTGCTTCTCCGGGCACTCCAGCGCAACAGCCTGCAGTCTCAGTTTCATCCTGCCTGTGTCCAGTATTGGGTATCATGGGTAAACATCAGGGTAGCTCCCTGCAACAACAGCTAAATCTAAAAGTGTTGTCATCTGATTGTCTTGTTAACTTTTCTTTCATGAACTGAGTCCTCCAGCTCCGGATTACAAACAGTGTGTGTTGTGCATGTTGCTTTCTTTCATCACAGGGCCCCATCCAGCTGCAACGTTCCTGGCTAGGCCATCATTTTCCTACCTGGGTACCCAGATTGTGTGACTGTGTAGGGACTCTGAACTGCTTGCATAACTGTCTGATTAATATAGCTTTTAAGCAAATCAACCTGATTACACCTTCCTTGTTCAAGTCCCTGAATAAATCAGATTTAACTTTGTTTGCACTTAACCTGACTGTGGTTCCAGTTTGTGCCAAAAGTATTGTACTGTTGCTATTTGCTGTGCTCAACCTTGTTTTATAAGGCGTCCCCTAGGGTCAAGCTAGAGGAACCAGCCCTGGTGGTAAGTGCAAACAGTGTGGGTAATTGCCTGGTGAATAATGGTCATTGTGAAAGTAATTATTGTATAATGTTCAGGCCACTAGAAGGGAAAGAAGGGGAGTTACAGTGTTCTGGTGGGCTGTGCCCAGGTTAGCTTGACCACTAACAACCCTGACCTCCAGGTGGAGGCACCATTTCATTACCCAGGCCCCTTGACCTGCTACCAGCCAAGCAGACAGTGGTAGTAGTCCTTGAAATAGCGCCACCTAGGGATTACATTTTGAGGCTCACCGCTGGGATTTTGTGCCTTCTAGTGGCCAAAAATTACACATTATTGTTAAAATTAATGGCTACCTCAGTAGAAATGGCTGTACACTAGTTGGTGGGGTGGTGTACTGGGCAGGAAATTGAACCCAAAATGCACTGCTTATACTAGATATTCCCCTGGGTACCAGTAAGGACACTGTAGAGGGAGCACTCTCCAAAGTTGAATGTTTAAAAACCCTGTGGTGGTGGGTCAACAGACTGATTTGATCACCCAAACTTTCATAACCTTGGTAGAGTGTAGTGACCTCGTGGACGGCTTTAAGTGCCATAGACTATTGCCTCAGAAGGGTCCTAGCCACCTGGACAGTGATAACAAGACAGTAAAGACCCTGGGGAGGATGAGGTCCCACCATTATTTGAGACTTTTGAGGAGAAATTTGTTAAGTTGTTGCTGGAGGAAGGAAAACCATAGAGGACTTCAAGAAACTATTCTGCCACCTGGGGTGTTACTTCCCAACATCCCTCCCACTCCAGCACCTGTTACTGCCCCACCTTCTGTGCCCATGCCAATGCTGGCCCCTATATCTGTACCACCATTAGTCATGACTCCTATCAAAGGCTGAGAATCTTCTCGGCACCTCCCACCTCAGGGAAGGATGACTGGGAGATCTGGATCTACTATGTTGCCCCTTTGGTACCCGAGTGGCAGTGTGCAGAGGAGGAGAAGTGGAAAGAATTATAGAAAGTTTGAGGTGCCTCCCTTGAAGCCATTAAATGTTTGAGGTCCACGAACCCTGATGCATCTGCTCAGAACTACCTGTCTGTACTTGAAGGCAATTTTGGGAGCATTGAGTCAGGGAGACTTTAATGTTGAAACTCCAAGGTACCAAACTATGGAGGGGGAAAGTTTGTCTGTGTATGTTACTCACCTAGAAAGAGCTCTGCAGAAAGCTTACCGGAAAGGTGGGGTAGCCACCAGTGATTTGAACTGTGAGAGTGGGGCACATTTTGCAACATGCCAAGCTTTCTAAACTGCATATCATCCAGTTAAGGTTCCAGGATAGGAAAGATAACTCACCTGACTACTGTGACTTGATAAAAGAACTCCAGGAGGTAGAAGGTGAAAAGGGAGATTGTAATTATGGGGTGAGTGCAGCCCAAGTGACCATGACACCGGAAGGCCCTTCGAAATGGAAACCACTTTGAATGTCCTGCCATGGGCTAAGCGGTGGGAGGAGTTGCTGAAGGAAGAAGAAAACTACAACCGAAGTAGTTCGCTGAGGTAGTCCCTGCTGAGAGGCCCTGGCCACTGTCAGTACGTGACTGTTATGGGGATGGAGGTGCACCCTCAGGCATCCTTTACTGAGGGTGGCTTCTCAGCTGAGTTCAAGGAATTGACTGCCACCCTAAAGGAACTTTTGAGACATGGTACACTATCAGCAGAAGTCAGGTCACAATCTCTCATTGATGCTCCAGCATCCCCTGCTATGTTTTCCCAAGGATGCCTCCTGAGCCTGTTATTTGTCACAATTGTGGCAAGGATGGTCATATAAAGAGGGAATGCCGGTCTCTGAAGGACTTAGAGAAAGTGGTGAACTGGCTTCAAGGAGAGCTTCAGAAAATGAGTCTGTGGTCAAGGGGTGCACAAAATGACCACGGTGAAGGCTTTGCCACCTAACTCAAACCCCTCTGTGGCTAAATCATCTGTCCAGTCCCCTGCTGTTGTTCCTCCAGACTGGCCCAAAATAGTGGGCCCTTCAATGAAGACTACTGTGGCTGTGAATGGTATTCCTACTCGGGCTGTGCTTGACAGTGGGTTGCAAGTGACTATTGTATTTCAGGACTAGTATGACAAACACTTATCTGATGTGCCATTACTATCCCTGGAAGGCCTACATGTGTGGGGTGAGTGACAAGTTTTATCCCTAAATAGGACATGCCTGCCTCTGGTTGTCTTTTCCTGCAACTATAACTGGTGTAGAGGAGCAAGTAGAGACACTGCCACTACTGTGTCCCCCCACCGGACTGTATGATGGGGTTCCCCTGTTAATTGAAACAAATGCCCACATGTTTGGGAGACTAGCACAACTCTGCCATGAGAAACAAGGCAACTGACTGGATGGGCCCTAAGAATTCCAGCCTTAGTAAAAGGGCTTATGACTTACAACAGAAACCCAATGAAGTGGACCCAGATGAGCCAGTGGGGATAATGTGGAAAAGGAACCTGACTCCTTGGTATTGGCCCCAACACCCAGTGCACAATCCATGGAGAAGTCCACCTAAGAGAAATGTAAAGAACAAAATATTAATATTGGATGTGCCAGGTGATGGAAAGTTGCCAGAAGGATTACTGGTTAAACCCAGCATCTTGCCTGCTCGTGCCCATGTCTATGCATGATGAGTGATGGTCCAGATTGAAATGTGTCAGATCGGGAGGTCCGGTGAACAGAGGACACACTCTAGCTACAGTACACTGCACAGACACTGCAGTATTACCCAATAACAAGTACTCTGGCCAAAAGGAGAGTGTGACCCCAGACTTATTTGACTTTGGTGTTCCCTCTGCCAGCTGAATGGAAGGCTAGGATTAGCAAGAAACTCGCCCAGAGAGACCAAGTGTTTTCATTAAAAAATGGGACGTGGGTGTGTCAGGGTGCAGAGCATCATATATGCTTGCATGATGACTGCCCATTTCAAGAGAGATCCTTACATCTCACCCCAGTGGACATAGATGATGTGAGGAGGCACCTGCAGAAAATGCTGCTGCTGGCGTGATACAGGAATCAAGGAGCCCATATGCCTCTCCCATTGTGTGTATGCGTAAGAAGAATGGGGTGGTGAGGATGTGTGTTGATTATTGAACCCTGAACCAGTGGACCATCCCAGGTCAATACACTATGCCCCATATACAAGATACCCTGGATTGCTTGAATGGGAGCAAATGGTTCTCATTATTGGATCCTCGCAGAGTATATTATCAGATTCCGATGGCCCCGGAAGACCATGGAAAACAGCCTTCATCACTCCTTTGGGGTTCTACAAATTCCTGAGAATGTCACAGGAGGTTTCGGGTTCCCCAGCCACCTTTCAGCAACTGATGGAACATGCGGTGGAGATATAAACTTGCCAGAATTTCTAGTGTACCTAGATGATGTCATTGTGTTTGGATGCACATTAAAGGAGCATGAGACCCGATTGTTTAAAGTGCTGGACTGATTGGAAGACTTTGGCCTCAAGCTGTCCATCGACAAGTGCCAGTTTTTTCAAAACTCCGTGAAGTATGTGGGGCACATAGTATCTGCAGAAGGAATAGAGACCAATCCCAGTAAGTCGAGTCACTGACTACTTGGCCCCAGCCCCATAACGTGAAAGAACTACAACATTTTCTGGAGTTCTGTGGTTACTACCGCAGGGTCATAAAAGATTACTCAAGGTGATTCTGCCACTCCTGAATCTACCCACGGTTACCCCCCAACCAACCATAAATACAAGAAAGGGCTGTCAAAGAACCAGAGAAAGTGTGCTTCCACACAGCAAACCTTTGGCCCCGCTGGTCACCTGAATGTGAAGCAGCCTTCCATGAAGTCATATACCAGCTCATCCATGCCCCATCCTTGCCTATGCTGAGCCTACCAAGCCCTGTGTGCTGCATATGGATGCTAGTCTGCAGGGCCTTGAGCTGTGCCATATCAAGACCATGAGGATGGTTTGAGAATGGTCGCTTTCACCAGCAGGAGTCTTACCCTGTCAGAGTGAATCTATCCTGTGCACAAGCTGGAGTTCCTTGCCCTAAAATTGGCCATCATTGTCAGTTCATGAGTACCTCTATGGGGCAAAGATATTGGTGAAGACAGACAATAACCCGTTGACCTATGTACAGACTTTAGCTAAGTTAGATGCCACTGGGCACTGGTGGCTCTTGCCTTATCAACCTATGATTATGCTGTCAATACAGACCAGAACTGAACCATAACCTACAACCAGAAGGATACCATAGCCAGTTCCTCCTCACGCAATAGTCACAGAGGCTACTAGAATGAACTATAAGTTTGGTAGCACATGCTCCTGGACTGGCTACTTGCAAGCTCACCTGACAGGATTACCAATGTCTTGGTACTACTGGATTAGCTAGCGATCACTCCCCTATCACCTGTCTGTGGTCTGATAAATTCAAAAGCAGCACCTGTCTTTGTGAACAGCATAATTCTCAGGAAGGGCAGCTGTCAGCTTTCAAGGAGGTGCTTTCTCAGATTGATTGGATTCCCCTTAAGGTACTGCATGACCGTGACATAACACTCCAGTATTTTATTGATAACTTTAATAGCATTTGTGACAGATTTGCTCCATTCAAAATAAGAAAAACATCGTCCATAACAATGGGTGGATTACTAGTGACCTTCTAGATCACATGAGGCAAGGGACAACCTTTGGTATCAATCCAGAGCCTCCGGTAAGCCCAGTGACCTTCAAAGATACAGGGCAGCCAGAATCAAATGTACACATCTCATCAGGAATGCTAAGGCTAATTTCTACAAGGATCAATTGGAAAGAACCTGGGGTAATGGGAGGCGGTTTTGGGACAATATAAAGGCACTCACAGGGAAGGATGACAAAACACAGCCATCACTGCTAAACTTTAATGGCACAAATACCATGGACCCCACACCATTGCCAAAGATTCAACTCCACTTCACGGATCTTAGCTCTGTTCTACCAGCTGAATATCTCAAGCCTATCAAAGCTGATTATAGGCACCCACCAGACATCAACTCGCACCCTCAATTTTACTTCAAGAGAGTCACTGTCAAAGAAGCACTGGGTTATGTTAAAAGGTCCTGGGAAAACCAAAATGGGGTCTGGCAACATTGACATGAAACTGCTGGTGCTGGCAATCAATGAAATCATCACTCCCATCACTACGATTTTCAATAAATCCCTCCAGCTTGCCAAATTCCTTCTCCTTGGAAACAAGCACTGGTGACCCCGGTGCATAAGGGAGGCGATAGGTCACTGACCACAACTATAGGCTCATCTCTATCTCCTCCTCTCTAAAGCACTGGAAAGGATTGTGGCAGACCAGTTTACGACTATATTCACAAATACCAGCTGCAATGTCCCCAGCAGCACGCTTTAGGAAACTCCACAGCGTGGACACTGCACTGGTGCATTTCACTGAGTATGTCCATAAGGCATTGGATGAGGGAAAACTGGTTGGATCCATCTTCATTGACCTATCAAAGGCATTCAACACAGTCTGTCACCCACTCCTCTTGTCTCAACTGCATGCCCTTGGTGTTTCCAAATGCCACTCTATGGTTCCAGGACTACCTAAACTCCCGGTCTCAAAGGGTCAAGATAGGTCACTCCATATCTGCATCCAAGGAAGTCTTGCTAGGGGTGCCTCAAGGGTCCATCCTGGGTCCACTGCTCTTCAGCATGTTCCTGAATGTCCTACCCGATGCCTGCACTAGCAAAGTCATTTTATATGCTGATGATGCTGTCCTACTTAGCTGTCACTCTCACATAAAGCACCCACATGCTGAGCTACAATCACCCTTTCAGCTACTGGGACCTGGTTCTACTCCCAAAGGTTGCTACTAAACTACAAAAAAACACAATACAATGACCTCTCTAGCCCCAAACTAAAAAGGAGAGGCCCAGAACTAGCAATCACAAACACCTGACTGCCCCACTGGAACAGGTTCCTACCTGAAGTACCTGGGTGTCATTGTGATGATACCCTCTCATATGTTCATACATTGACATGGTGGTGCACTATCAAAGTCATTCTATACGACCGATGATGCTTGTCCTACTTAGCTGTCGCTCTCACATAGACCACCTACAGGTTGAGCTACAATCATCCTTCCAGCAACTGGAGACCTGGTTCTACTCCCAAGTTTACTAAACTACAGCCCCAACTAAAAAGGAGATGCCCAGAACTAACAATCACAAATCACCTGACTGTCCACTGGAACAGGTTCACTCCTTCAAGTACCTGGGTGTCATTGTGGATGATACCCTCTCATATGTTCAGCACATTGACATGGTGGTGAAAGCTGTGAACACTAAATTAGGGATCCTGTTTAGGCACAAGAAAAGCCTAACTGCTGAAGCCTCCGGCTCTCAGTCTCCAGCTCTGTCCTCTCCTGGTTGATTACGGGCTGGTGGTTTATGGTGCTGCCACTGATATGGCCTCAAAGGGTTGCCACTGCCCTTAGCAAGGCTTGCAGACTATTGCTAAATGCTGACCGCTGCACGCATCACTTGTACCCTGTATGGTCTGGGCCACATACCACCACTTCAATCCAGAATCAGATACCAAACTTGCCTGCTAGGGAGAAAGGCCATGCTCTCTCCTATTCCCACCTGCATTGCAGACCTGGTAAAGGAAACAAGCTCCAAATACAACACACGAATAGCAGTGTCAACATAGCTTGATGTCCCATTTCATAGAACTTTCCATAGGACCAAGATCCTTCATGTGCCGAGCTCCACTATGGCTAAATGAGATCCTGCGCAGCTCTCAATACAAAAATGTTACGGCCCTAAAAAGAGAGAACTGAAGCAATACCTGCTGAACTCAAATGCCTGTGACTGCCTTACCTGAATCCATATCTTCAACTTGATACCTACTCTTAAACACCTCTGACTTCCTTACCTGAGTCCATATCTCAACCCGGTTCCCCTCGTCTGTCTGAGCTTTTCTGCTGTTCTGCCTGCCCTGGACCCCCACCTATCATCCCTTGCCATCCCCTTCAAGCTCCCTCCAACTCCCTCCTCCATACTCCAACACCTCCCTTTTCACCCACTCTCCCCTAAATATTCTCCTTCTCCCAGTCCTTTCTTTCTCTCTCACTCTTGCTCTCTCCCCCTTCTCCTCTCTTTCTCTCTCTCTAATCTACCCCTTGTTTGCACTCTTCCCCTTTCTTTCTCCTACTCTTTCAATACTCTACCTGACAGGTTCCTAGGGCAGCTATGCCACATGTTGCTAATTAGGAAACCTTGTTTGCATTCTCCCCTTCTTTCTCCTACCCTTTCTGAGACTCTACCTTGACAGGGCCCCTAGCAGCTACTGTGCCATACGTTGCTAATTGGAATCTCCTCCCGTTGTTTAATTTCAGTTGTCTAGGTTACTCAAATGTATTATTTATCTGTGTTCTGTATTACATGGCAATCTTATGTTTTGTGTTAACTGTCAAGTTTTTTATGTCTCTGCTGTTTACATCCTGATGTGGAACCTTTGTAAAGAGTGTATAGTCAAAGGTTGTATCCAATTATCAAATAAATAAATAAATAAATAAAAGAAATAATATTGATGCTGACGCCTCTGTCATGAAGGCCCGCTTCCAAGAGTGATTGGGTCAGGTTGTCTGAACCTGACATCCGAGCATTGTGCCAAAAGTTTGACAGAGATGAACAGATGTCTGCGGACACAGGACTGTCTAGTAGATTGCTTGGCCTCCTGATACCTGCATACAGGCTGCCTATTGCCATTTCTCTGCTCTAGATATTAGGCACTCACTCAACTTGACAATGACAGTATTCAGTGGTCTCAATCCTAAGATCCTATGATTCAACTCCACTTAATGCACTGCGCAGGGAAAGAAGTGTCTAAGTTAGCGCTCTGACTTGCTAACAGCCCTATTATTTAAAGAAGGTCCCAGGTTGAAGTTACTCAATCAGTTGTTATACAGAGAGACAGTGGATCATAGTGGTCAAGTAAACAAGCAACAATTGGTCCTGCCGACGTGCCTTTAAACACTTGGTACTGAGGTCCTCCACAATCACATGGGGCACCTCAGTATTGACAGGACTCTACCTAGTACGATCTCAATTCTACTGGCCCAAGATGGGGACCGATGCTGAGCACCATGTAAAGACCTGTAGTCATTGCCTCCAAAGAAAAGCCCTGCCTCAGAGGGCTGACCCCCCTTGTCAATATCACTACCAGCACCCCCATGGAACTGGTCTGCATAGATTTTTTGTTTTGAACCTGATCAATGGAATATTAGCAAATTGTTAGTAGTTGCAGATCATTTCACTGGTATGCAAGCTTTTCACTTCAAAGATTAAAAGCCTCTGCTGTGGCCAGGTGCTAGTGGAAAACTCTTCGTCCACTATAGTGCCCCCAGCAGATCCACTCTGACCAAGGCCGAGACTTTGAAAGTAGGCTAACCAAAGAAATGCTCTGTCTGTGGGGATGGGAAGTCAAGAACTACCCTTATCATCTGCAGGGGACCATCAACCAGAACGCTTTTAACCACACCCTTCTATACATGCTGGGCACCCTTCATCCAAAAGACAAGCATAGGCAGAGCCAGCAGATTAGCACCTTAGTACACATACAATTGCACCAAAATGATGCTACTGGGTTCTCCCCTGCCGCCTCATGTTCGGAAAGGGATGCCTGACTGCCAGTTGATGTCTACTTTAGGGTCTCTCCAGATGGAGTCTGAGCCGAAAACTACCTGCAGTATGTACAGAAACTGAAAGCTCAGTTGAACCATGCATATCAACTGGCCCCAGACAATGGCTGCCAAGAGAAATCTTGCCAACAAAGAGAGGCATGATAAGAAAGTAAGGCTCAAGAGCTACGGCTGGAGACCGTGATGTTATGCAATTTGGGACTCATGGTAGCACAAAATTGCTGATAGGTGGCACCATCTTCAACATGTAGTAGTTGTAAAGTTGGATGATCTACCAGTGTAAAAGTAATCCCATAGGATAACTCAAAGCTGTCAAGACCATGCACTGTAACCACTTGCTGCCTATCGGCCAAGTTATTATTGAAGCTGAGCCAGCAGACATTGCCTCCTGGGCCGGTGACTCATGCTGCCTCAAAAAGAGACAGAGTCAGCCTACCCCAGTAGTTACAGATTTAAGGTTTCCCCAGCAGGCTCAGAATGACAGCGACTGTCAGTCCACCTCTGATGAAAGTGACTATGGTAAGTGCCTGTTATGCCTCTGGTGCTTCCAGCAAACCCACCTGATTGGCCAGAGTTTTCCCTGCTATAGACACCTGGCACTGTGTTAGATTTTCAATAGAACTAAGCACATTTCAACTGTGTTATTAGGAGTTTTCAACTGTATTTAGCTGGATTGTAATTTCTACTACTGTTTTAAAGTGCTTACACCTCTTCTGTCTGACTGCTCTTCCTGCAGCGCCCCCATCAAAGCACTCTGCCTTGGTGCCAGTAAGTCTAACTACCTTTTTTTTTGGTGGCTAGTTTTCCATTAGCAGGTTATACAGACCTGCCACTAGAGGGATTCTTGGTCTTCTACATAAATCACTGTATTCATTCGTGGGCAATATGGCCTGCATTATCATTCTACTTCTTTCCCGGTTCTGCTACAAGGGGACTTGAGTCTGAAGGGTGGATGGCCACTAACTAAGCTGCTCCTGCTCCTTGTTCCCCTTCTGCTGTATTTTCTCATCTAGGTTTTAAGTGAGTACCTAGGTGGGCAAATTACTTGCCTAGAAAATATTGCACTAATACAAATCACGAGACCACTCAATCTGGGACCATGGCTCTCCTTATTGTGTTTTATTGCTCCTAAGGTGCAGAGTTTTCAGCAATACAGTGCAATTGAGTACCTCAATGCAATTCAGTTCTCCAATGTACCTTATCAATACCTAATGTTATAACAGTCTACCGTGCAGACACTATGTCATTCTCCTCTCCCCTTTCAGCCTATTTCCGAGTTAGCCTACACCCCTGCTACTGTCTTCACCTATGTCTGCCCAAGCACTTACATTGATCACGATCAACTGTCATTACAGTGGTGCTCTGCACAGCACGATATGGGTTGCTGCGAAGAAATAAAAAGCAGTCTCCATTCTTATAAGCTCTTAAAGAAAGTTATACTGCTTCTTCTCTGCTCAGGAAATGTGGAGCTCAACCCTGGCCCCACCTACAACTTACCTCACTCACCATCGATTTTGTTGAGGCCACAGGTCTCAAAATGATGATGGTCAACATTTTAAGCCTGCCTAAAAACTTGTGACAGCTGCAAGCCTGGGCTGTACATCCAACCTTGACCTTATCATAATTACTGAGTCATGGTTAAAAAGACGAACACTGATCAACAAATATCACTGCAGGACTACAATTTATTTAGAGAGATAGAGAGTCTAGAGGCGGTGTGTGTTATCTACACCAGATCTAAGTACTTGGTCACCAATATTAGTTGCAAATCTTTAGCCAAGGAATTTGAGTTAGTTTTCTGAGCCTTCATCTCCTCCTCGAATGTATCACTATCCTAGGTGGCTATAGACCCCTCGCCTGGTGGTGATGAAGTCCTTAATCTTTTGAAATCCATGTTCAGAGATGCAAAAACTGAAACAATATTTCTAGGAGATCTAAATATGGACTGGCTGTCACTTAAATCACACGGCCTCAAATCCCTTTGTGACGAGCTAGGTCTTGGGCAATTAGTCAGTGAACCTACTAAGAACAACACTCTAAATACTGCCAACAGTTCCATTCTAGATGTGGTACTAACCACCCATCCACACAAAATATCTCATTTGGCAGTGTTTCACAACGACATGAGCGATCATGGAATTGTTGTTGCTCAAATTAAGGCCTGTCCGCAGCCATCTTTATAACAAAAGATCCTTTCAGCAATTCAGTGCAGTAAACTTCCCATCTGACCTGAGCATGGTCAGATGGCAAGATCTTTACCTAGCCAAAGATGTCAACAAGGCAGCTTGCATCCTTAATGACAAACTCACTACAATAATAAATAAGCCCCTTTTCATCAAAGTAAGAGCTCGGAACAATTCCAACCCCTGGTTCACTCGGATCTCAAGGCAGCCCTTATAGCTCGAGATAAACTCTGGTTAAAGCTAGACATTCCAAAGAATCTTCGGATTGGCAGGCCTTTAGAACAGCCAGGAATAACTGAGTGAAAAACTTGGCTCTGCTAAAGCTAACTATTATATTTCTACTCTCGAACAAGCTAAAGGTAACCCTCATAAAATATGGAAGACTATCAAAGCTATAGAAGGACGACCCATGGCCCCTCTGTCCCAATAAAGATAGTTGCAGTGGCTAGATTGTGGAAAACAAGTCCCTAATCCTGGAGGAACTTAACTCCCACTTTGCCACAGCTGGATTAGCTTGACCTGGCCACCTTATGCTGGTGCTACGGTGAGCCAGCATAGCCCCTTCCGCCACATCTAGTCCTGCACCCAGCCCCTTCCAACTGCATGAGATAACTTATAAAGAAGTAGAGATTCTTCTTAACTTAGACACTAAATAAAGTGCAGGGACGATGGCTTGGAACCCTTTTTCCTAAGGTCAGGCTACTCCCATCTCACTGCCCCAATTCTCCACATCTTCAATCTTTCCATTACATCTGCTACTGTGCCGCCTGCTGGAAATCAGCACATATCCTCCTCTATTTAAATCTGGTGACCCATGCGATGTAAACAACTATAGGCCTATCTCCATATTGCCTCTCCTTTCTAAAGTTCTCGAAAAACTGATCCATATTCAGTTAAAATCTCACTTGAAACCTCTCTCTCATTAAACCAGCTCAGTCTGGCTTCCGGCTAATCATAGCACAATCACTGCACTAGCAAAAGTAACCAATGATTGGATCTCTGCTATAGATGCTAAGAAGGTAACTGGTGCAGTCTTTTGGACCTCAGCAAAGCTTTTGATACTGTTGATCACAAACTATTAGTCAATTGCCTTGCAAAGTTGGGTGCCACATACCATACCACCCAGTGGTTCTCTAGCTACCTAACTGGAAGATTCCAAAAGTAAAGGCGGAAGCTTTTTCTGCTGCTTGCCAGTTGCAAGAGGAGTCCCCAAGGATCCATCTTAGGCCCTATCTTGTTTTCTCTGTACATTAATGACTTAGATGCTAACATATCTCCGTCCAATCTGCACTTTTGCAGATGATACTGTGTTGTATACTTCTGGCTCATCGTTATCTGAAGTCAAGGGAGTGCTTCAAGCGGACTTTGCACAACTTGAGCTTAACCTAATAAAGGCAGAGCTTCTGCTCAATGCTAAGAAGACTAAAGTTATATTCTCCCTCGCAGTGCTGTCACAGGCCCCCAATACCCTTGCCCAAGACTTCATTGTCACCACGCTAAACGAGCCTCTGGAAGTTGTAACCAAATTTAAATATCTAGATATCTGGATCGACAATAAATTATCTTTCAGTGACCACTCAAGATGTCTCTAGAAGGTTAAAAGCAAGGTTAGGTTTCTTCACAGAAATAGGCCCCTTTTCCCCCTTTAAACTCGAAACAAGCTTGTACAGGCCACTTTTCTCCGCCTACTCGACTATGGCGATGTAATCTATTCCTCCACCACTCTTGCAAATCTAAGTAAACTGGACATCCTTTATCACCGTCATTACGGTTTCTTACCAACTCCCTTACCATTCGCACCACTGTGACTTATATGTACAGCTGTTGGTTGGACATCCCTTACTACTAGACACCTGCTCCATGCTGGGCTATGGACTTAAACTGCTCCTGCAGAAATTGCCAAGCTGTCTCTCTTCCCTTATTAGTATCTCACATAGTGCATACTCGTTAAGAAAATCTGACTTTATTATGCTTGACATACCAAGAGTGGACTTCCTTTGGTAAACATGCTATTACATGCCCCTTCCCTCCATTTGGAACCAATTACAAACCGTACTGAAACTAACTAGCGCAGTTTCAATAAACTTCTACAAATCGCTAAGTTCAGCCAAAATAAAGACACCTGTAACTGTCATTAAGTCTCTTCCTTCCCCATGTGTGCCATATTTATCCACTGGTAAGGTACAATTGATTTGTCATATTAACTGTTCCTTCTACTCCTGGTTTTATCTTTGCTTACGCCCACTGCTACTCTATCAAATCACTCCTCCCCATATCAGTTGTAGACTGTTGTTTGTTCTAGCTGCCAAATACTGTATATGTATTGCACACACCAGTCATCATGTTTCATTTATCAGTACGCAACCTGAAAGTCACTTCCCTGTCTCATATCAATATTTTACCACCTGCGGTCACCCTATGTGGTACCCTTGTATGTATATCCAGCCTGTATCATGTAACGTGCATTTCATGTATATACTGTTATTGCCTATCTGTGTTTGTACTTTAAGTGTTTATGTCACAGGACCTCCTTGTGAATGAGCTTGCTCAATGGAGTTTTCCTGCAATAAACTTGAACTTGAAGCTTGAACTGAGTCAGTTGTTTCATGGAAATCCTATGCAGAATTATGGGGATGAAGCTGGGCCTTCTGGACTGCCTAAGCCCCTAGCTTCATCCTTGGAGCCAATGCTCCCTGAAAGAGAAGTGCAAAGTATCACATCTGAGGCTGTGGACTCCTGTGTTTAGTGGAACTGTGTGACTTGCCCAAAGAAGGGCTGATGGTCTCAGTCTCTCTGGTAACACACCAGAACCTGAACAACAATATGAGAGTGCTGACAGCCCCCTTCAGTGCCACAAAGCCTAATTGTGCCAGAACCTTCTCTAAATGAGCCAAGTGTCACGGAGACAGAGCCTACAGAGCAAGGAGCTGAAAGTGCTCCCAGTTTGGACATTCCCATCCATGCAGAGGCACCCCTCATGACTGACAAAGCTCCAAAGTTAGTGCTGAAAGTTCAGAGACTGTGGCTGTTACCCCAGAAAGACTGGCCGAGCTGTCAAGCCAGTATTGCACTTCAGTTATGATTCTCCCGAAGGCCAGTGAATTTGCCTCTCAGTGCGGTTCACAAAGGTGTTTATATTTCTCAGAGCTCACCACCCAAACTGAGCTTAATGGCCAATTCAGGTTGATTGTTCTTCCTTCTCAGTATGGTGCCCCTGCCCCATCCAGCCCCAAGTTAGCCAAGAGGGAAGGGCCCCTTCTACATTGTTTAATGTACATTAAGTTATAACACGAATCAGTATTGTGATGTCACAAGTATGTTAATCATAGTGGAATCAGTATTACCTGTATGAAACATGCATAAGTATTGTCCTTATGGATATAATATCATGAAGTGTAGTGAATATGTATAGTAAAGTAATAAGTTTATGTTAACTGATGCATGATGGTACAGACTTGATCGCGGACACCAAGTTTTCTCCAGGCAGGGAAGGGTGTAAGCCTCCTACAAATGGGGGTTCCTGAAAAGTCTTCCTTGAGCTTGCCTAAATGCTCACTGCCAGGCTGGTGTTCTGCGTTTTAGCAGTTTAAATGTATTGCCAGAGAGTGCCTGTATAGCCTCTGAATACTGTCTCTTTAAGAGCTGCCTGGATTGCAGTCATAATTAATCTGAGAGGGAGCTCTGTTAGAAGATGTACTTGTTTGCTGATCATTTGTTAGAGTAGTAATAATATTGCAGTTTGTTCTAACCTGCCTTCTTTGCAGCATGGACAGTTCTGTGTGTTTCCATCATCTTGGTCCTGGACTGTCAGAATGAGCCAATCAGTACATTTGGGACTCTAAAATGGAGCCTGCCTACAGGGGCTTGGTGGGGCCAAAACTTGTAGGAATTGTAGTTTTGGGCTTTTAGCACCTAAAATAACCTGGAGGGAGGCATTGTTGTGACTAACTGACAGACAGGTCAGCCAACCAAACCCTTTAGATCTTGGGAAAGTCCCACACTGCTTGCAGTTTCAGTTAGATCTGAGTTGGGAAGTGAAGCAGTAATAGCTTAGCTAGTTTGAGCAGCAATCCATAGTGGATTCACTCGGAAGAACTGTGGAAAGGCCTGAGTTTGGCCTGCATGCCTGCCTGCTGTCCCTGAGAAGGAACTTGTGCTTTTTCAGATTGAATCCGAATTTGGAGCCGAATTAAGCCACTGAATTGTGACCAGGCTTTAACCTGAAGAAGACCGAAGATTTGCTGAATGCGATCGGCCTGTCAGGACTTCCAGCTACCTCTGAACTCCTGGATTGTGCAGAGACTCTGTAATTGTGACCGGAGAGCCATTTTCCTGGTACAGTGGAATTTTCTAACATGTGAATGTGTGTGTGCTTATAGTGGGTCACGATTTGGTTCCCCACTGTGTGTCTAAAGTGTGTTTTGCTAGCTGGAGGCTGTATCCAGCTCCATGGACTGAATCCATATCCATTTCCGTTTGCCTGGGCCCTGCAACACTGGCCCAGCCAGAATACTTACAGCATGAGAGAAAGTCATCGACAGAGACCGGCCTGGGGATCAGCCCCTGCTCAATGCCTTGAACAGGAATGATGCCTCAGTGATTCATTGGGCCCTGCTTCTCCAGGCACTCCAGCTCAATAGCCTGCAGTCTCATTTTTGTCCTGCCTGTGTCCAGTATTGGGTATCATGAGTAAACATCAGGGTAGTGCCTGCAACAACAGATAAATCTAAAGCGTTGTCATCTGATTGTCTTGTTGCCTTTTCTTTCATGAACTGAGCCCTCCAGCTCCGGATTACAACTAGTGTGTGTTTGCATGTTGCTTTCTTCCATCACAGGGCCCCAACCAGCTGCAATGTTCCTGGCTAACCCACCGTTTTCCTATGTAGGTACCCAGAGTGTGTGAGTGTGTGGGGACTCTGAACTGCATGCATAACTGTCTGATTAATATAGCTTTTAAGCAAATCAACCTGATTACGCCCTCCCTTGTTCAAGTCCCCTGAATTAATCAGATTTAACTTTGTTTGCATTTAACCTGACTGTAGTTCCAGTTTGTGCCAAAAGTACTCTACTGTTGTTATTTGCTGTGCATAACCTTGTTTTACAGGGGTCCCCAGGGTCAAGCTAGAGGAACCAGCCCTGGTGGTAAGTGCAAACAGTGTGGGTAATTGCCTGGTGAATAAGGGTCATTGTGAAAGTAATTATTGTATATTGCTCAAGCCACTAGAAGGGAAAGAAGGGGTTACAGTGTCCCAGAGGGCTGTGCCCAGGTTAGCTTGACCACTAACAACCCTGACCTCTGGGTGGAGGCACCTGTTTCATTACCCAGGCCCTTAACCTGCTACTAGCCAAGCAGACAGGGGTAGTAGCCCTTGGGATAGTGCCATCTAGGGTTACATAGCGGTCTACTCGATTAGATCCTATTCCCCTTTGAAATGGTAACTGCCTGTGACGCAGACACTCAGTGGAGTGTCCGTAATTACAAAGAACTATGTTGCACCAAGTTTTATTGCCTATCATGGCTGCTTACAAATATGTTACTTGCAAATCTATTCTGTGTTGCAGAGAAAAGGTTTAACAGAGCTGCATATATTTTATTAAAAACACCTTGACAGCTGTTTCTTGTGGCTAAGAATTTCTACAGTTATTGCAGATAAAATACAAACATGAGGTTAATGTTGGACTATCAGTCTGTTACCCTCCACCTTAAACAATTCTACACCTGCAGTGTTGCTTACCTAAGTTTTCCTTATCACTCTGCCATTACTGGAGGACACCAAGAGTCCTTCCTTATGTCATTGACTCCTTGACTGGTTTTATAGTGATACTGGAGGATTGTTTGATGATGTCCATCAAGTCATCAAAGGGTTGCTCCCAGATAGCTTTAAAATCAGCCCAGTGGGGAAGGAAGGACTCTTTGCATCCTCCATTGAGTGTCTAGTTAGTAGCTACAGTTAGCCATTTCAATGGGCAATAGTTTCTAATGGAGTAGACAGTTAGCCTTCAACCCAAAGACTTAGAGATTTTTACCCCCACGCAGCATTGTAAGACAAGCAGTATTTATTTATTTATTTTATTCTATATTTTGTATTTCATTACGATACTAAGTTTGAACATAGCAGTGAGACTATTGTTAAAAAGCTTTGGCATGTTACCTAAGGTGAAGTTGACCAGTGGACCAGAATACAAGCAAGTGAATTACACTCACAGAGCCAGGCTGTAAATGTTGAATGTACCAGCACATATCAAACCTTGAGCAGCTTTTGTTTTCCATTTACCTGAGTGGGCCATGATTAAGGAAAGAAGGCATCAATCAGCAACCCCCACCAACACACACACACATATTGATATACTAGCAGTCCAAATACTAATCCACAGATTTACCCTCGCAGGTCATTCCAAGCAGATAACAAGAGTGGATGCAAGCAAGAGAAGATAGCAGATCTGTGGTTTTTAATCATATGCTCTTTCCGATACAGCAAAATACATAAATAAAAGTATGAATACATGTGTATCTTTCT
Organism: Neoceratodus forsteri; assembly: GCA_016271365.2. NCBI lineage: Eukaryota > Metazoa > Chordata > Ceratodontiformes > Ceratodontidae > Neoceratodus > Neoceratodus forsteri. Next base: position 56,396,654 of record CM028129.1, read on the forward strand.
TTGTGAGGGATGCCAAATTATAAGTGTTCTGTAGGAACAACTTGTCTGACTAAATTTTCAAATACGGAGTGTGCTTTCAGCTACGACAAACATAAATGTTAACAAGGTGTATGTAACTGATTTCCTGACTGCAATGTTATTTAACTACAATATATAAAAATAAGGTCTATCATGAATTAAATCGAATATGTTTTTAATTAGCTACCTAATTACAGATAGTCATAGAGGATTTTGAGATAGACAGACAGACAGACAGATAAGATAAGGTAAGATAAGATAGAGACGTAGGGCTAGATATTCAAATGTGCACCTGACAATGGCACAAGTGGTTGTTCCACGCTAACTGAGTTGCGCTGGAGCAACAAAGGATATATTCAAAAGAAATGTTCCATGGTGCATCTTGTCTTAATATACCAAAAATGTCTGCAGTGCAAATACAGAGGCTGGCATCCCCAGACAGGTCTGAATACCAGGAATGGGAAATGTGCCAGCGCGCAGAGATCGCATGTGCTCAAATTCCTGATATTCAGATACAAATATGCAAATGGCACCATAATGTATGCAAGGTACAAATGGGGCCATTTGCATGTCATTATGGCACCATATGGAAGTTGCAGGGCTGGCCAGCTTAAATGCATCTGGCCCCTGCACATCATGCAGAGCTGTCCATGGTAGCCCAGAAGTGCCCCCTCCCTGTTCTGTATCCTGATCCCATTACAGTACAACAACATATGATCCCTGGCAGTGTAGTGGTCCCATGACCTGCCAGGTACCCTGATTATAATGACAAAATAAATTCCCTGTACCCTAGTAGTCTAGTGGTCCCCCTTCCCAGCCAGGTACCCTGATCATAACAGCAAAGCAAAACCTCCCTGGTAGTCTAGTGGCACCCCCCACCACACAGGACCCCCATCCCACCCCCAGGTCATCAGCAGGCAGCAAACCCACCCACACACCTCTGCGGCTGCCCGTGAATGGCAGATTACAGTATGAGCTGCAATGGGCTTACATACAAACATACAAGAAGCCAACAGAAGAAGGCCATTTGGTCTATCAAGTCTCTCATATTGCAGGGTACACAGCTTGAGCTAATGTCCCTGCTCTCCTCCCCACTCCTCCCATCCTCCCTACCCATGACCCTTACCTTCCCCATGCCTATCCCAGCCTCTCTTAAAGCTGCTCACTGTCTTCTATGAGATCACCTCTTCGCAGCATATTCCAAGTGTCCACCACACTCTCTGTGAAGAAGCTGCCTGACCTCCCTTCTAAACCTCCCACCCTCCAGCTTAAGACTGTGCCCCTCACGTTATGGTTGCCACTCAGCTTAAAGAGACACCTTATCAAACTTATTTATCCCTTTCAAGTACTTGAAAGTCCTAATCATGTCCCTTCTCTCTCTCTCTCTCTCTCTCTCTCTCTCTCTCTCTCTCTCTCCTGTCATCCAGTGAGTACATGTTCAGTGCCCTCAACCTCTCCTCATCTGCCTTACCCTGCTGACTGGCTAACATCTTTGTAGCCCTCCTCTGGATCTTCTCCAGCAGGTTAATGTCCTTTTGAGGTGTGGGCACCAGTACTGAACTCCATACTCTAGATATGGCCTTACTTAGTGACCTGTACAAGGGCAGTATAACTTCTTCTCTTCTGCTACTGATCCCCTAGATATGCATCCCAGCATCTTGTTTGCCTTTGCTGTTGCTTTCTTGCACTGTGGAGTGCTTCAAGTCACTAGTGATCATCACTCCCAGATTCTTCTCCTTCTCTGATACAAATACTGACTCCACCCAGGTAATACTCTGTCCTGGGATTCTTGGCTCCAATATGCATAACTTTGCATTTCTTGGCATTGAAGTCAAGCTGCCAGATCCTGGACCACCTATATAGCTTTTCCAGATCTTTCTGTGGGTCCTGTATCCCTTCAGCTGTGTCCACTCTCCCACAGAGCTTGATGTCATCCACAATAGGCACATTTGCCCTTAATGCTGTCCCCAATGTCATTGATGAAGACATCAGAACACCGCCATAGTACAGAGTCCTGTGGGACCCCACTAGTTACCTCTCTGTGACTGGCAAAATTGTGAATGACTATTCAGTATGACTGCAAGCCCATTGATCAACAGTGTGGACCAATGGGCTTGCAGCTCATATTGTAATCCTGTCATTTGCCGCAGCCGCAGAGGTGTGTGGGTGGGTTTGCTGCCTGCCGATGACCTGGAGGGGTGGGATGTGGGTTCTGTGTGGTAAGGAGTGCCACTAGACTACCAGGGAGGGTTTGCTTTGCTGTTCATGGGGATTGGGGTACCTGGTGGGGCGGAGGAACCACTAGACTACCAGGAATGGGAAATTAATTTTTCATTATGATCGGGTACCTGACAGGGTGGGGACCACTAGACTACCAGGTTATAGGAATTTATTTGTTCATGCTGATCTGGGTACCTGGCAGGCACAGGCACCATTAGACTAGCAGGGAAATTTTTGTTATTAGGTATCAGAGGAACAGGGTACCGGATTTGGAGATGGGCTACTAGACCACCAGGGCATGATGTGGGTGCTTGTGGACAGTGTTCTGGGGGTCGATGCCGTGCTGTAGTGGCTGCTGTGCTGCACTCTGCACTACAGCAGCCCACCTGTGAAGTGGCTACCAGTTGAGCCATTTTTGATGGGCTCAACTTTGTTTCCATGTGGGGCACATCTCTGGGGATGTGCCCGGTAGATGGCACATCCCAAGCTGAATATTGGATGTGCCAGACATGCATGGGCATGCCTCCTGGAGATGCTTACACATTATCTTTGCACCATGGTGCATCAGGAATTGTGCAGTGCAATTCCACCCTTTGAATATAGCCCCAGGCGATTTCTTGGTTGCGTCTGACCAACTCAGTTGGCCAGGTGCAACCCCTTTGAGTATTGAGGCCACACTGTACAGAGAAAACAGGGATCAGTGGCTCACTACTCTCACTGCAACTCACAGCAGGATTCCAGATGCAGCTGCAGAACTCAAGAAAGTTCCAGCATTCTCATACAGAGAATGTGGGTAAATTGTTCCTCTTGCTAAGCTGGCACCCTGGATTTTGGGAGCCAGAAAAGATATTCCTGGAGTTGTTGAAAAACAAACAGCAGAATCTAGCTAAATGGGTGGCATTTAGGTAGGTCCAGGTGTTTGTTTTTAAAAGAGATCATTGTCACATATTTTCAGTGTTTGTGAGTTTAAAAAGAAAAAATGGCCACCCTCACAATGGGTATTTTTTCCACACGAGAGGTAAATCATGAAAATAAGCACACGCAACCTTTTTAACTGTTTGAATTTCTCAGTTAACTAAAAATCATTATAACTCTGACACTGTATAATATGTTTTCATGAAATCTTCCAAAGGCACATCCTCGGCACAGGCCCCTTCAACCCTAAAAATGTTTTGAAAAATTCCACACCGTGCTGGCCCAGTGGCGCTGGAGGTTGAGGCACTGGATGCCACACCTCGTGCCTTCCTGCAACCGGGTTTGGGAGCGAGCCTGGGCCACCGGGATTGAGAGAGAGAGAGGATTGAGCATCTGGAGGACTGCCTCCTCTCTCTTGGTGGGAAGGATTACTGTCCGGCTTGTCGATCGCCCTCTGACAGTCGAAGGCATGTTGCTGACGACACCATTGGTGGGGGTGGAGAAAAAATGGTGGAAATGGAGCTGGCAGGCTCCATGGTGGCCTCTCCTGTGCCTGTCCCATTTCATCCGGGGATGGGGAATGCGGTACCCCTGCCTCAGCTCTGTCATGGGGGAATCCATGGGGGATTGTAGGGGAAGTCGGGCAGGGAATGGGCGTGGAGACCGAGTCCCTCCAAGGGAGGGACTGGAGCAGCCTGACAGGCTACTGGGGGCAAAAATAAATAATAGAAAAATTCCACACCATCTAGGCTAGTGAGAGCAAAAATGCCCAATGTTAAGTATAGGGAAACCAAACATTTTTTCCATTTTTGGGGTGCTCCATATCTCAAAACTGAACAAGATGCTGTCACTAAACGTTTTACCTCTTGAGACACTTACAGCCTGACTGTGCATATCAAATTTTGTGCTATTTTGTCAAATGATGCCAAAGTTCTTAAGGTGTAAAATTGGGGTTTAACATTACAGCCTACTTAACTTTAGACTATTATGGGGCACTACAACACCCCATAACCATATAAAGTACACAATAGAAGGTTAAGAAGAGGCAAAGTGTTTCAAGTAGTGCAAAGTACTGCATATCATATCAATAGCAAAGTTCAATGAAGTGCAACTGGCAGCCAAATGAGGAAGGTAAGGGAGACTATGAAGTACAGCAGGGACTGTCCAAGGGGAATAGTGAACTGATAAATCAGGGCAGTAGGGGAAGAGAGTGATATGTAGGCAGGAGAAGTGGGACCAGCCTAGGACAAGCAGCAGCTGCAGGAGTGAGTAGTGAAGTCATGGAGGAGGGATTTTAGAAAGGTAAAGGAAGCATTGCATATAGCAACAGGAAGGTGCTCAAAATTTGGGCAAGTGAGAGGAGAAAGCAGTTTAACCAGCAGAGGATTTTACAGGGGAGGATAAGAGAGTGCAGGCATCAGAATTGCGAAGGAGTAGGAGGTGGAAGGAGAGATGTACAGGAAACAGGAAAGGTAGGGGAAGGGGACAGCCAGAATTTGGAAACAAAGGTGGCACAATAATCAAGGCACCTGGCATTAAGGAAGGGCAAGGAGAGGGAGGAATACTGGATCCAGTAGGTTCCGGACAGCAATCCAGGGCAATGTGGCAGAAGGAGTGAAAGAGCAGATCCATCCTGACAAGGGTCGACTTGGATGCAGCACTATATACAATGTTGTCATAATAAAAGATAGATAGAATCATCTTCATGACAGTCTCTCTATGGGCAGGCAGTGGTATACTTGCTTTGTTCTTGTAAAGTGCCCCAAGTTTAGATACAAGACAAAGAATCTCAGCGCATAAACACTGAGGCAATGGTTACCCCAAGGGCATTGGCGGAAAACAAGTTTCACAGAAATACAAAATCACACATGCCCCACAATGCAAAACATCATGGGCTGCATATGTAAATCACCACAGAATACTATGCTGGTTCAACTATAAGCAGAAATGCATGGTGCCGAAAGGCAGCCTCAAAAGTCTGATCCAATAGTTTAACTTCCTTGCCTCTATTAGAGCATTAATGTTAGGAAGACCTAGCTCTGCTCTTAAACAAGAAGCAGGGCAAGAAAATCCCAGGGTCCATTATCTTATTCATGTTTTATAATCCCAAATGTCACAGCCATACAGAAGCTGTGCCTGAATTTTACTCTAATATTTTCTAGAAATGGGTGTAAAGTAAACCCCAGTATTTTGAATTAAATCATATAAGGCCACCAAGGCTTTTTTAGCTTTTCCTGGATTGCTGCCAAGGAGCTGACCAGCTACAGTTGACTTGAAATGTAATACCCAGATATACATAACTGGGGACAACCTCAATGTTATCTTTACAGGCATACCAACTACCAGTACTACCAGTAATTTTATACCTCCAAAATTACAACTTTTGTTTTGTTTAGATTTATTTTAATTTTAACTCTGTAGACCTGAATTGGTTGAAGTCCAACTTCCTCTGTAAACCAGATTGGGACAGAGAAAGTAGGACTACATCATCGGCATAAGCAAGCAATGGACAGCCCAGGGATTTGATCTTTGGTGAATCAGCATCAGAGTTTCTCAGTCTTTTAACATTTATCTATGTAAAGTGAAAACAATAAGGAGCCAGTACACATCTGTGTCTGTCTCCATGACTAATTTTGAGCGGAATGAGAAATGATAATTTTTTCCCACTTTAATTTTAGCCCATGTGCCATTATATAACTGTGCTATAACAGCAATCAAGTTACTATCTATACTGCTGTTGATTAATATTGTCCACAATAGGTTACGTGAGATGGCATCAAAAGCAGTGGAGTAGGCTGTAAAATCTGCATATAGTTTTGACCCCTAAGTTTAATGTATTTTTCAATACAATAAGTTTAGAAAGCAGCTTCTGGTAGATGGCATCCACATGAATAGTGAAATAAAGATGACAGTACAGTCACACCCAAGGTATTAAAATGGGGCAGCATCCTCAACCACAACACCATCAAGGGTCTGGAAGGAGTGGGAGAGGAGAGCTTGAAGGTCTCTGCCAAGTGCCAAAGGTCATGGAGACTTTTGGCACTGAGGGACAGCTGCCTGACCTGCAAGCAGTGCTGGGTGTTGTTGAAATCCACTTGGAATTATGTCTTTAGGTTAGAGGCAGAGGAACCAGAGACACAGAGAACTGTGTTGTCTGCATCTATGTGAATGGACACAAATCAGCAGGAGAGGGGTGGTCATTTAGGAGGTGGAGAATAGGATAGGACAAAGATGGATCCATGGGGATACCAGAGTAGATGAGGAGGGAGGGCGCATCACTAATCTGGACAGCTTGGGCTTGATTTTCAACAAGCCCTTAGATTGCCATAAGTTGCTGAGATCTATAGCTGTGGCAACCTCTGGGTGCATCAGGGACAATGTGCCTTATTTTATAAAAGTGGTGGTCCCTGCATCAAAGACTCAAGAGTTGCCAAAGCCAGAGGGTTGCACCAAACATGTGACGCACCTGGGGGTTTGATGGAGTGATCCATCACCCTCTGCCTGTTGCAACCCGAGAGGGGCCATGAAGGTGGGATGACTATGCTGGCAAGAAGGGTGGACTGGGGCAGAAGGGCACAGGGTACTCTAGGGTACATTGGGGGCATAGCTGCAATGTAAGAATGCTGAGGTGGCACCCAGCGGGGTGCCATGAGCACCTCCAGTGATCTGAGCAGCTTAGGTAGAGGGGTTGGCAGGGACATCCATTATCCAGCATCAGGTGGCCACACCCCAGCACCTGCTCCATAGGTGCACCGGTTCCCATCACTGTAGGCAGGCAGCAGCCTGCCTCCACATGGGGTTCAGTACCAGGGAACTGTTGCGATGCCTGGAAATGTTCCCTCCAGTAGTTACACCCCACAACTTGTAGCCACTCTTGTCCACCTAAAGTAATAGGGACTAGTGCACCTATGGGGCAGGTTCCAAGGCTGTGACCACCTGGGGCTGGGTCACAGCAATCCCTGCCAACCCACTCTACCCAGGCTGATCAGCTCACTAGAGGTGTGCATGGCACCCCAACAAGGTTGTGGAGGCAAAGGCAAAAGCGGGTTTCAAGAGGAAGTGGGACACATATAAAAGAGTTCCCTAACCCTGCCCAAATCAAGTCTGTCCCTGGCATCTAGTGGCCCCTCACCATGCCCCTGTACCATGCAATCCCTGGCAAACCTCCAGGATTGTTACAGGTACCAGTATGAACAGTGAACATAAACTAAAGCAAACACATATATCCCAGATAGCAACTGTACATTAAAAGAATTGTCTGTTGACAAGGAAACAAATAAGATTTACAAGACATGAGGTAAATCTAAATAAAGGTTTGTCTTACACTGGGATGGGCTACCTATGTCAAGAATAACAAACAAGCTGACAATGGGGATGGGGTTGTGGTATCAGAATACAGGATTCAGGAACAGCTCACTGTCACAAAACCAGAAATATAACAATGCGTTCTCAAGCATGTGACCACACTTTTACTTTCATATTTTGAAACGTAACTACAGCTATAAGTGACATGAGAGTGTGACCACAGATTTATCCATGGTGTGTCAAAACACACTATAAAACAATTATATTTATTTGTTGTGCACTTGTACTGCCTGTCAGCACTTTAGTTTATTTATGCCTTCTTTATTTACATTTTGACATTTCCAAAACATCAAAGTAGACTGCCTTGGGACAGAATCTAATGCACCAGAAAGATTCAGGTTTCTGATTAGTAATATTCTTTAGTTATGGGAAGGGGGGGTTGAATAGCAATTTAAAACTGTTCATTGTAATGTCTCCACACACCCTTTAACTACAAATCCTAAACCCGTTTTAACCATGTTTGAAGGATTGGAAATCCTGGGCAGGATTTTAAAAGGATCCACATGAAATCCACCAGACACAAATGTCCAAAGGGAAAGCTATCCTGATTTCTAGACCAGCTATTACATTGTCTAACTACATCTTATTTTGTGTCCAAAAAAGATTAAATTACAACACAAAATATGCAAATCAGATTTGCAGCAATTTTGTTTACTGAAAATCATGATTTTGTTGCAAACAGATGCATCTTTTGATAATAGCAGTAGGGCTACTCAGACCTTGGAGGAGCACAGGTGCAGGCGCAAATTGCATTGTGTCTGTTTCCAACCTAGTGTTGCTCGGATAGTGCTCCCATGGATCCAACTGTGCTCTGTCGGATGGCGGCACTATCCGGGCATGATCTGATCTGGGATCTGGCCAAATTTGGACGTCAGATCCTATGTTATCAATGCTGGATCCAGGTATCTGGTGCTGGATCCAGAGATCCGATGTTGGATCGGTGCGGATCCAGGGATCCATGGTGGAAAAGTGGGATCTGACCTGACAGATATTTGGTGGATCTGGATTGCTCTGGATACTATCCGATCAACACTAATCCAGCCCTTTTGAAACTCTCCCGACTGGTACAAAAGATGTGCCTGGGAATTGTCAGGTCTCTAGACCAAAGGACAGCTGAGCTATGAATTATGGAAAGCAAGGGTTTAAAGAGTAACATCTTAACCATAACTATATAAAGAATACTAGATGGGCAACCGTGTGCAATCAGCCTGTGCTACAACAGAGGGGTTCTGATTACATCTGACCTTGAGGGTGAAGCTTGAAGACTGATGTTAGCATAACCCTGAGGTGGCAGCTCACCCTTTGTCATGGCTGAGAACCCTTTGCTTTAGATACAGTGACTTTGTAGTCTGTCTTCTGAAACAGGTCACAGACTTGTTAATTTACCCCTGGTTAGCTATACTTGAAATGACTCAGTCACAGATAGCATGAAGTATATAATAAATAATATTTAATACTGTAATACTCAAATATGTTACAGGATAATACACACACAACACTATGGAGAATACAGTATTTCAACAAAGATAAAAATAAAGACTTTTGAAAAGATGGAGATCAAACAGGAAAACCTAACTCAAAGCTTTCTAGATTCTAAGTAAAGTAGAAGAAGCTTAACCCCAGCTGGGAACTGATGAGTTATGGCAGACTCAAATCTGTGTTGGTAGTTCAAAATCCCAAACATAGCTGACATCTCATTGCAAATATACAACAGAAACACCTTCAGCTGACCAGCATACTATCCCTGCATCACTGGAGAGGCCTCTCTGACATCACACCCTCTTTCTGTTTTTGATCTCTGGAGACCACCTTTTCCCAGACCGGTCCAAACTGGCTTTGTTTATTAGAGCTTAGTCCTTTGTTATCCTGACTGGCTACCCAGCAGGAAATGTCTGGCCTACTTAACCACTGTTTACATTCAAAATGTATTTTTTAATGACAGGGACTCAGCCCTTTGAAGTTTAACTAAAGCAAAGGTCTTTAGATCAAAATACTTTTGCTACCCACACTAACTAGTTCTCTCAGGGATGGCAGATTTACAAGAAACTGTAATCTCATTTCCTACATGACTTAAAATATTTTGCAAGGAGAATAGCAACATTTAAAAAATAATATTTCCTGACTGTTAAATCTAACCTCTCTATCCCCAGTTGTCTCTCTTGTTTAGCAATTTGTTAATTCTTTAAAGCACCTCCCATTCTTTGTTGTTCCACTGGTTATTACCTAGACAAAACATCTGCATCATGTTTATGTGGTAGATTCCTTGCTATCTCCTGTTGGTAGCTCCACCACATAATTAACATCATTCACCCTCCTAACCACCAAGAAAGGACCCTCCCATGCTGCCTGCAACTTATTCTGTTGAATGGAGATGAGTACCATCACCAGTTGTCTGACTGTGTGCTCCCAGGCTCTGGCCCTACAGTCATACCACTTCTTCTGTCTCTGTTGTGCAGTGGCTAGGTGCTTCTGTATGTACCCCAAGTGCTTCTTGAGCCATGACCTGATATTCAGAATGTAGTCTACAAATAGATTCCCTGTGGCAGCAACCTCATCCTCTCATTCACCCTTACCAAATGAAGGGGACTCCTTCCCATAGCCAAACAGGAACTCAAAGGGTGAGAACTCTGTGGACTCCTGGGAATTACCTATATGCAAATAAGAGATGGAGTAAGTACTTGTCTCACTGTCTTGCATGCTTGTTTGTGAATGTTCTTAACATAGATTTAAGCGATGCATTAAATCACTCAACCAGACTGTTAGTCTGGGCTGACGAGGAAGGCCCTGAGCTGTCATACCCACACTTCTCCCAAAGACTAGCCATTAGGGCAGACAAACAAATTGGTGATCTAATCTGGCAGAATCTCCTGGAGAAAACCCACCAGGCTGAACATCCCCAACAATTCATCGACCACTTTTTCTGCCTCAATGGAGGACAAGAGCATGGCCTCTGGGTACCTCATGGCATAATCCACAACTACCAAAATGTACATCATTCCTGTTCAACTTGGTGTGCCGAATGGCCTCACAGTGTCCACAGCAGCATACCAAGATGGCTCTTCAATTATAGGCAGGGACTTAAAGCTGCCTTAGACTTCTCCCCAACCTTTGCCACAGTCTAGAGCTGCAGAAGAGTCTGGCAGTAGTCTGCCACATTCTTAAAGATACTAAGCTAGTGAAAATTTTTGTGGCTCACTCCTAAGTGTCTGAAAAGGTATATTATGGGCTAATTCAGTTGCTTCCTATACTCTTCAGGAACTATTATCTGCCAGATTACTGCTTCCTATGGTCTTCCTTTGAAACTACTCATAATATGGCATATAATGGGCAAACTGGATGGGCCTTGCAGTCCTTATCTGCTGTTAGCTTCTATATGTTTCTATATATGGAGTCTATTCTCCCAGTATTCCTCCCTTTTCTCTGAATCCTGAAAGTTACCTTCCATCCTGTGGCTAACCCCTTAATTTCTGTAGGGATGGATCAAGTTTCTAAGCTCTCTCCAGCTCCGCATGCCTGGGCTTACCTAAAACACACTTTCCTGTGGAAAAGGCACCATGGCTGGGTACTCCCCAGTTTGTAGCTGTGGCTCAGAACATCTGCTCCCAGATTAGTTTCTGGTGTTGCCTTTTGGCACAGAATCTCCATCCCGCTCTCACTCCTTCTCCTCTTTCACCTGGATGCCATGATTTATCAGCTGGATCTCATGCTGCTGTTGATTTTCTTGTCCCTCTGTCTCCGGCCTCAGTTATTGCAGCTGAACCTCCACTTTCCTCTCTGCAGTTCAGCATCTGCCTTCTCCCTCGCAGTCTCCACCTTCACCTTAAGGAGGTAGCTCCAGCTGCATCATTTGTATCCAGTCTGTTTGGGCAGCTGCTGCAGTTATAGGCTCTGGCTCCTTTGCACTCTCCCTAGCCTCCATCTCATGACTTTGGCTAGCAGTGACCACTTTGCATCTCTTCTTTGGTCACTTTTATTCAAGGAGGTTTGTGAGGGCTGCCCATGGCTGGCCTTCTAGAGACATGCCATTCCATTTACACAGCTTCTCAAGGCAGCAGCCTTTAGTTTTTCATATGGCCCAGGCACAGTGTCTTCTAGCTATCTACCCTTACTTATAACAAAATAAAATGGCAGTACATACAGTATCCCCTTGTATATATCCTGTTCTGTGGCTGGAAATATAACATTTTCATTGACAATCTGTTTCAGATCCCAGCCACTGACAAGCAGTTTGCTACAGATTGGTTCTCTCCCAGAACTCAGTCGGCACTGCTAGTAGTTTCCACGACCCTTCAGATGTCAGAAAGGGTTATCTTGGTATGATACCCCAACTCAGTGTGACTCTCACTAGGGGTATCTCTAGAGCTAGATGCAGATCACATTAGAACCACTGCTCACACAGTACAGTGGCGTTTACAAAGACAAACGACCCATTCCTTTAGTCACAGCTGGAACACTTTGCTTTAGGTAGGATAACTTTGTAGCCTGTCTCTTCTGAAATGGATCACAGACTTGCCAATTTACCTTTGGTTATCTATACTTGAAATGGTTCCATGCCATAATAGGACACATAAACAGTGATGCTGTTATGGCTGTATATCGCTTGAAAAGCATATTGGCATATATACACTTTAAGGTACCCAACTACAGGTATAAAAAGTGTTTTTGTGGGGGCTGTGACCCCACACCCTCTTCTTTGTGGGTTGCCCCTGCACCCCCTGAATTAGGATTCTCAACTGCAGGGGGGCATGTTGGGAGGGGCAAATCCAGATCTCACAAAAATTAAGTGTCGTAGCTCGCAGCTGTGGCAAAATGTAACCCGTCTCGAACCTGGTACCTGCTCTGCCATAGCTAGCCTCCCACACCACCATGCCACATGATTAGCTCAGAAGCAGCAGCCACCAGTGCCTGAAAACCCCTTCCTGTCCCTTCCTTCCCTCACTATTCCTCCCTTCCATTCGCCCTTCTCCTTGGTTGCTATCAGTACCCTCGCTATTCTGCAGGGTAGCCCACAATAAAGCACCCAAAATGAGTTGCTGCATTTCTAGTCATTAATTTTGGGTCGCTCTTATGACATGATACCATTGAAATAACTTGGTCAAAACAGCAGGAAGTATATAAAAACATTTAATACACCATGATATTTCTGTATGTTACAGGAAAATACACACTGAAGACTATGGGTAATACAGTATTTCTACAGAGATAAAAATAAACACATTCGGTAAAGGTAGGGATGGGGTTGCATGCTCGGCACGTGAAGAGATGGATGCATAGTTAACAGACCGCTGGTAGCCACTCACACAAATTGATCCAAACTCCATTAAAACTTGGGGACAAACTTTAAAATGGTGTTATTCATTAGACACTGGATCAGCTAATGAATGATACCAAACTTGTAATATAATTTGTGTTTTTATTTTTCCATAAAACAAAAATCTTATCATTATACCATTCACCGTTCAACTTGTTATGTGATCAGCAGGAGGAAAAATACCAGAAAGTAAGACACAAGCTGGGGAGAGATGCTTCTGCATCGGGACAAAACAAATCAAATCTGGCTGCAATTAGAGACATCCTCACCAACATTCAACTAGACATAATTGAACTTAAAGGAATCCGGTCATGTAGTCAGCATTCCTGTTTTGAGCATGTAATTGCCCAATAATTATACTAGTGTAACCATTTTCATTTAAAATAAAGTAATTCTTCTACCTTTTGTTAAGTTTTCTCCCGTTTTCATGTGTCTCCGTTTTGTCACCAAAAACACCAGTGGATATATGCAACTCGTGCCACGTCACCACCAGAAAGCGTCATCAATACTGAGACATGAAGGCACATCCAAGAGTAACGTGTATGATTCTGGTGCTGTATTGTCATCAGACAGCCTTCCAGGATTATCTAGTATAGCATCTTCTAATTTTGATTGTGAATCTGATGATAGCTGGGATCAAACGGACATCATTTATGACGATCTGTATTGCTTGGACCCCTTGTCAGGGAAGGGTCCACTGATGATGAAATTAGCTCTGAGGACATGGGGTCCCCACATGTACCTTGTACCACCAATACTGACTGGTGAGCAGTGTAAGTTGGGTAGGGTCTGTCCTGTTCTGTGCAGCCGCGGCAGGTGGGTGGCTGAAGGTGTGCTATGCTGTGTGCCATTGCCTTGCTGCTGCTAACAGTACTGAATGGTGTGCAGTTATGGCGGGGTGGGGTTACTGTGCACCATGCTGCAGTGGATGTTGATGGACGCTGTGACTATTCAGTTCACTACTGCAGGGCTGCTACTGAGTACTCTGTTAGGTGTTGGGGTGGGTGGGTGGGTGTCTTGTTTCTGTTGTCAATGCAGCTGTGTAGTTGTGCTGGGGCTATGCTGCTGAGTAGTCCAGTGCTGGTACCATCATGTACATAGTGGTACAATATCTGTACTGTGTGCATATACAGTAATGGGGTTGTTACTGATTATCATGCTGCAGGTGATGTTGTTGTATTCGAAAGCTGTGCAGTGGCTATGCTGTTGACTGGTTCAGGGCTGTTTTCATCTGGTTCTGTCCGTGTGTGTATCATTACTGTTTGTGTTGGGGGTGCAGGTTACTGGCGACTAGGTTGCAGAGGAGGTTGTTGCAATACATAGTGGTACATGTGTTATGGTGTTGAGTAGTCCATGACTGTGACCATTTACTATAGATTACTAGGGTATCTGTAGTGATGTTCTGAGTGGTAACTGTTGATCCTGCCACCAGTGAGTTTGTGGCAGTAGATAAAGGAGCAATGGCTATGTTGCAGTCTAGTCTATGGCTAGTACCATTTGATCCGGACTGCTAGTGTATCTGGACTGCTTGGGTTACTGCTGACCATGCTGCTGTTGATGTTACTGTGGTACATAGTATTGTAGGGTCTATGCTGGTGACCACTCCAGTGGTACTGCCATTGGGTAGTACCCACTAGAGGTATCTTTACTGTGGGTGTTGTGTTGTTGGGTGTGTTACTGCTGACCATGCTGCAGGTGGTGTTGCTGCAGTTCATAGTGCTGCATGGTCTATGTTGGAGAGTACTCCAGAGGTGCTACAAGGGCTGATAGCATTGAAAAATGTTATCCATCCAGTCCTGTACCATACTGGGTGAGGCTGTGTTGCGTTGCCTCTTACCAAGCCGATGACCCATTGTCAGTACAGGAATGGAAGTTGCACATTCTGCTTGGGAGAAGATGAACAAGCATCATGCGGACTGCTGTCCTCCGTGGGGTGGTGTATGCATGACCATTGAGGCACTGGCTCCTGGTAGTGGCCGGGGATGATGCATGGTCTGGGTCCAAATGATGATGCAGGGCATGCGACATTGGATATGCAACGCGACAGGCGTGCATTATAACATCGCTGCGTAACTGCATGCACTGTGTGCAGAGGCCAGTCTCGAACAAGTACTCATCCTACGTGCTTGAAGGCTAACCCCAGTGTCACTGCCATGGACATACTCAAGCCTGGTACCACTGAGCCCTGCCTCCAGATGTACACATTGATGGGGTAAGTACCCTCTGTGAGGCTGCCTCTGAGGGCTGGGGTCAGGGCATCAGAGCTCTTACTGCAGGCGTGGATTGGGGTACCATGAGTGCCTGCTTGAAACTGGGAAGCAAAGGCTGAAGGCCCTTGACACAGATGTCAAAATGACCCAAAAATAAATGCCAAAAATTCAATACATATGAGGTTCAGCAGCATCCTATCAGCTGTGTCACAACAAATTTATGTGTTGTATCCACATACTACTACATGTAATAAGGAGCATCACACTCACCTGCTAACATGACACAGAGCTTATCAGTGACTCAGTGCTGTAATGTTTTCTAATGCCTGATTGCATGCTGTTTATTCATGGGCATATGGTATTTGTGGATGTCACGTTCCATGGTGTGGTATGTATGATGGTGTGGAATTTTAATTTGTGTTCATGCAACTGTGGCCTATATTTACTGTGTGTTCAGTGGCCACACACCTTATTCTGTATGGCCCAGATGCACTATTGTGGTGTGGATGTGGACCCATACGGACATACAGTGGGATGCCGGAGCAGGACATAGAATGGATCCCCTACATGGTGGGTCATGCATTGGCATCACACCCCATGTAAGACCCACAGCCAGTGGCTGAGGCGGTGAGTGGAGGGCAATGCCACCATCCCTCCCACAATGCTGCCCCAGAGTGGGTCACTGTGACTGGGTAAGGGGTCTGTTGGTGTGGAGGTGGTGCACTGTACCCCACAATGTGCCTGGGTGGTCTGGGGAGCAGGTTGTCCAGCATTGTTGTTGTGGGAGTTGGCAGCATACATGGACTGGTGACGTATGAGTTAGGTGGGGTGGTCGGGCAACAGGTAGATACCATGCACTGAATCACCTCACCACACAAACTCTGGGTATTGTGACCCGGCTAGACCCCCTGGTCTGGATTTTGGTCTACCTCCTGTGAGGTCTCATCTCAAAACCCATCAGCTCCGCTGGCTAGCTCTTCTTAGTATTTTGGCTAGCGCCTTATTCTAAGCTGGTGGCACTCAACTGAAATCCCTCCTTCCTAGAACTTCAACATGCTCTTACACTCTTGGCATCACTGGATCACATGTTCCATGCTGTAGCCAATAGACTTGCAATATATATTGTTTTCTGGTCCCCTTTCTTGAATATTGAAGCCTAGGACTGGGATTGGGTGAATTTTGTGTAAGGTCCTTTTGGAACTCCTTTCTTACTGCTCCCAGTGGTGTAGCCCCTCCAGGATTACAGTATATGCCAGCCATCACACTTGTTCAATATACACAAGGACATAGTTCATTAGTATCTTTTAACAGCATTGTATGGTCACCCAGCATTTGTGAATTGTTGGCATCATTTTGGGCAGAGAATGGAGGGATTTCCCGTCCTCCACCTGCTATAGCCTATAATGCCTTTTAGTGCATATAAGTGCATACTGGAAGTATATGGCTATAACTCTGTTTTGTACTCTTCTCTGCTACTGATGCTTACAGTGTCTTGTCTGTGGACGTTGTCTGTAATGTGTTAAAACTACAATAAAATACCAACTGAAAAAAATAGAAAAAAAACAATGACCTGAAGTGGTAATTTATGATTGTTGTCTTTTCCCAGCCTCCTTTATGTCCCTGCCACCATAAAGTAGTGTTGCAGTTCCAACACCCTCTTTCTTTGCTCAGTAATATATCTGAAAATGTATTTTGATGTTGCAGATGCTGATGTGACTTACTGCATTAACATCAGCAATCCAACCCTATTGCACCCATGTTCTACAGCCTTGAATCCTCCCTTTACCAAAGTTAAACTGCTCCTCCATCTCCAAAAGTTCCTGCATCCATTCATAACATTGAATACACCGTACCATCAAGACATAGTCATTATTATTTTTCCCTTTCCATGATTGCCACATGGTGTATGGCAGCAGTCATTTCTCCTCACCTGTGGGCATAAGGGATCCTCTGGTGGACCTGATTGGGCATCCCATTGGTGCCCACCTTGTTCCACGTATCGGGACTCTGTGCTCCTGCATGCCGGGGTGTGGGTCTGAGGACCAGTGTGCTCTGGTAGTGCACACCCTGGTGTACACCTGTCCACGGATGTGGACTTTCGTGCATGGGATACATGCCTCATGTATTGGCAGAACTTCACAATACATAATCATGACTCTTTTCTGTGTGATTTACACAGGAAAAATTAGTTTCTTGCCTACAGATGCTTTGTGAGGTGGTGCTGGGGCTGGCTGGGCCACTACGTTCAAGTCACTCTCCCCGCTTGTGTTGTATCTTCCATAAGAAGGTGCCGGAGTGGTGGACACTATACTGGCTTCCAGGATGCAAACTAATGGTAAGTATGAATGCAATGTTGTATTTCCATTGTTGTGTGATACTGAGGTTGATAAGGAGATCATATTTTAACAGTGAAAACCGTAACATTAGAGTAAACAGTCTTAAGCTGTGTAGTTGGAGGTTTACGAGGGAGGTGAGAAGCAGTTATTAATAGAGTGTTGTGAACACATGGAATGCTGTGCCATAACCAGTTCTCTCATGAAGACAGTCATCAGTGAGGATGTGCTAGGCACGGCTGAGGTGAGATCATGTGGATGGAGGATCGGAGTAGTGGGGAGGGAGGACAGGGTCAGTATCTCCAGCTGTTCATGTAAAAGTACAAGCCAGTGTATACAGCAAATGTCCATCTTCTGCTTTATTCTTACTACGTTTGAAGTATGAGTCCAACGTAGACTTGGAGTAACCATCTAATTGTATGAACAAAATGAAAACCTACAAATAAAACAGCAGAACAATTACATTTTGTTTGTGTATTGTGCTTCTATAGCACAATGAAATACTTCAACTACTGTCCTTCACTTCCCCTGCACAATTTTCCATGATCATTACCTATGACCTTTCTGTACCCCTATGTCTATGCAACTATCTATTTAAGGTTCCGGCAGTCTTCAAAGGGTAAACAGAGAGGAGAAGAAGCACTGTGGGTCAATTTGGAGGCAAGCAATGGCACCACAATCCGCACAGGGGTTATATACACCCCCTCTCAGGGGAGGAAATGGACAAGAAATGACAGAAAGTATACTTAGAATGGCAGATAAAGGGAGATATTGCTGATGGGTGATCTGAATATGCCAGATGTTAACTGGAGTGCAGTTGCAGCAGCCACTTCTAAGAGTGGGTTATTCTAGATGCCCTACAGGGGCATGCCTTAGACAACTAGTATTGGAGCCCACTCGAGAGAGCAATCTTAGATCTGGTTCTCTAAAATGGAGATGAAGAGGATCACAGATATAGAAGTGGGTAGCCATCTGAGGAACTAGCGACCATTGAACAGTATAGTTCACAATAAACACAGCAATAAGTCAAGCCATACAAAGACAAAGGTACTGGATTTTAGAATGACTGACTTTGCCAAAATGTGGTGAGTGCCTAAGGAATGCACTAGCAAATGGGCAGGAAGGAGGGTGGAAGAACAATGAGGAATAATAAAACTGCCATCACAGAGGTACAAGCCTTTGTGTAAAGCAAATAAACAAAATGAAATGAGGTAAGAAACCACTATGGTTCTCAAAGGAAGTGGCAGTGAAGGTTCAAGAAAAAAGCATTCAGGAAGTACAAGGAATCACAGAAGGAACAGGACAGAGAACTGTATCAGTTAAAGCAAAAGGAAGCTGGAAAGGCAGTCAGAACAGCAAAGGCCCAAACCGAGGAAAAGATAGCCAAATCAGTTAAGAAGGGGGATAAAACCTTTATAGGTACATCAGGGAGTGAAGGAAGACCAAGGGAGGGAAAGTGAGGCTTAATAAAGGGGAGGGAGGGTGGGCAGAGGGTGACTGTGAAAAGGCAGAGATACTAAACAAATATTTTTCCTCAGTGTTTACAAAGGAAGAGGAGGTACCTAAAACAAACAGTAGAAACACTCTGGATACAGAGGTTGGTGCCAGCCCATTTGCAGAGAAAGGGTTCTGGGAGAGCTCTTGAAGCTGAGGGTGAACAAGGTGGTGGGGCCTGATGGGATTCATCCCAGAATTCTAAAAGAACTAAGGGTAGAACTAGTGACACCACTGACTACCCTCTTTAACAAATCATGGGAGGATGGGGTGGTACCTGAGGACTGGAGGAGGGCAGATGTGATTCCCCTTCACAAAAGTGGGAGCAAGGCAGAAGCAAGAAACTACAGACCTGTTAGTTTAACCTCAGTGGTAGGAAAATGATGGAATCACTTCTGAAGGAAAGAATTGTTGAGTATCTAGAGGCCAGAGGGCACAGGACCCAAGGCAGCATGGATTCACAGCGGAAGGTCATGCCAGACAAATCTGATAGATTTCTTTGACTGGGTGACCAAAGTAGTTGATCAGGGAGGGGCTATGGACATGGCCTACCTAGACTTTAGCAAGGCATTTGACACAGTCCCACACAAAGATTAAATACAAGTTAGCCAGCCTGAGACTGGGTCCCAAGATGACAGCCTGGGTAAAGAATTGGCTGGAGAATAGGACACAGAGAGTAATAGTAAATGGAGTCCACTCTGAAAAAGGGGGTTAGTAGTGGGGTACACTTGAGGGGTCAGTATTAGGACGGTCCTCTTCAATGTCTTTATAGCGACATTGCAGAGGACTGGAAGGAAAAGTATGTCTCTTTGCAGATGACACAAAGATCTGCAACAGAGTTGATGCACAAGGTGGGGTGGAAAGGATGAGAAGGGACTTGGCAAGATTAGATGAATGGTCAAATGTATGGCAGCTTAGATTCAATGCAAAGAAGTGCAAGGTAATGCACGTGGAAACAAAAACCAGGGAAGAGTACACAATGGGGGTGAGATACTAACAACAACAAAAATGGAAAGGGACCTGGGGGTAGTCATATCAGATGACCTAAAGGTGGACAAGCAATGTGAGAGGGCAGCAAGGAGGGCTGGGGAATACTGGGATGCATAGGGCATCACCAGTAGAAAACAGGAAGTTATTATCCTCTGTACAGACAGCTGGTGAGACCACATGTGGAGTACTGCGTGCAGTTCTGGAGACCAATCTCATAAAGACATAGACAGGATGGAAGCTGTCCAGAGGAGGGCACTAAATGGTGCAGGGTCTGCACCGGAAGACATATGAAGAGAGAGACTTAAGAGCTTAATATGTATAGCCTTGAGGAAAGGAGGAGAGGGGGACATGATAGAAACTTTCAAGTACCTCAAGGGAATCAACAAAGTCCAAGAGGGTAGCATCTTTCAAAAAGAGGTTTGCAAGAGCAAGGGGCACAATTTGAAGATAGAAGGGGCGGCTCAGAGGTAATTTAAGGAAGTATTTTTCACAGAGAGGGTTGTGGATGTATGGAACGGCCTTCCAGAGGAGGTTGTGGAGTCAAAAACAGTGGTGGAATTCAAGCATGCATGGGACAGTCATAAGGCAATTCTAGGGGTGGAGTAGGAAGAAGTAGGCTGCTGGTTAACTAGGATCTGCAGCTTATCCATCAGGTAGGGAAATGGGCAGACTGGGTGGGCCAAGCGGTCCTTATCTGCCGTCAAATTCTATGTTTCTATGTTTCTAATGACACCTCCTGTTCCACTGGTGCAGTACAACTGTGCACCACACTCTCTTAGAAGAAGGTCTTCCGGACATCACTCCTTATTTTTCCTCCATTCATCTTCAGAGTTTTCCAACTTGGGTAATGGTTTACATGCAGCTGAATGAGACTCTTCTTATTCACCTCTGTTTCCACTTTCCATTGATCGGAGCCCCAGATCTTGTCCCTTGCTGCTGTCTTGCACTACATGTAGTACATGTTAAGTGCCCTCAACCTCTCCTCAGTATGCCTTAGTTTTTTGCCCCTCAATCCCTAGATCAAAGAGACAATTGTGCCTCGCTCATGATATCTTAAACCCACCTTCATTCATTAATTCCAAAACTTCATGCATAAGTGCATTCCAATTGTCCACCACCCTTTCTGTGAAAGAGAACTTCATAATGTTTCCTTTGAATTTCCCCACTACCAACTAAATGTTGTGTCCCATTGTGTCCACTTTAATCCATAGTTGTAATATATCCACCACTGTCACCTTGATAAGGGCCTTGATGTGCTGAAGTTATCGATCATGTTCCCCTTTCAATTCACTGTTTAGAGAAGTACATGTTTACATTCTTCAGCTGCTCCTCATATTATAAATAGCGTTGCAATGAAAAAATATTTAATTGTACTGTGAGCATAATAATTGTTTTGCAGAAGAATATATACAAACTGAGGGTGTTTCATTTACAGTTACCTTTCATTTCCTTGTTTTTAATTTTCAAAAGAAGCGCAATCCAGTATCAGATTGAAAAGGCTAATTGGAACACACAACATTATAC
Source organism: Neoceratodus forsteri (assembly GCA_016271365.2). NCBI lineage: Eukaryota > Metazoa > Chordata > Ceratodontiformes > Ceratodontidae > Neoceratodus > Neoceratodus forsteri. The sequence goes on from CM028129.1 coordinate 56,418,034, forward strand.
CAGTTATAATTTTTTACTTGGTATTGAAGAGTACAATACAATTTAATTTAACCATACAATGTATTTCAATCAAAAGACAAACTTTGCGGACTGTATTTGTGAACACTGTAAAGACCATTTGGATCAACAACACAAGCTTGTGCATCCAGTGTCCACCATATAACATGCAGTGTTGTTAACTATATTGAAACCTCAGTAGACCTCATAAAGGCTAATGTACTACAAAGTAATGTGTCCATCAACATTTGATGCAACAGTATGTAATGCTGTTAATTGTAACATTGTTCAAACACCATGTCTTTACTTTTTAACACACAGTTTAGTGTGAATGACATCATCTCTTTCTCAAAAGGAATACTTATGATGGTGATTTTCTCTTGCCACAGTAATCATGGCTCACTGACCAATGAATCGGTGGTGTTTGTTCCAGCTCTTGATGGCATTGTGCTTGTCTGGTTTATCAAACTACATTGTGAGTGATGGTGGTGGTGACACTTTCCAATTCAGACTAACTGAATTGTCAGATACTTTCTTCTCAACATCTTCAATTATAGCATGGAAGAACTCTATGTGTTGATAGATAGAAATTGATTGTGTTAGACACGTAATACATTTATGGCATTATTGCTTTTTTATTACAGGTTGATGTTGAGCGACAATCTTGGCAGTATTGGCGTCATTGGAAAGTTTCAACTACTTCAAGTGGACTTTGACATTTATACATTTGTGGATTACAGTACTGATGACAATCTTCAGTTCCAGTTCTATCTGGCTGTTAAATTTTCAATAAAGACGTTATTTAAGTACCTACTGATGCAAGCCACACTTCTGCTTTGTCTTTCAGAAAGATTTTACTGTCATGAAATAAACATTGAATACCCTCTCAACACTTAGACTGGAGGGTGAGCATGTGAGGTACTTTAGTGCCACTGCAGTCAGCTCTGGCCAGTCACTGACCTTTCCACTCCAGTACAAAGAGGATCTTCAGTTATTGTCAGATGCCTGTTTTAGACAAATATGACTCAACCATTCTCTGTGCCACACTAAGTCCAACTGTTGATGCATCATCCTGTTCTCCCGAATCATTTATTTCACAAATATTCACTGGGACAAAGCCTCCCAAAGTGGGTTGGCGCCAACCACTTTGTACAATAGACTACCTGGAACTGCAGTCCCTTCCCATTGCAGGATATGCTTTATAGTCCTTCAGGTACACCTTCAGCCGGATTATGCTGCTGAGGTTTGCTGACTTTGGCACATGACTTCTGTGCCCCATGAACCAAAGCGCACAGTTGACCGCTATTTTTACCTGTTCAGGCCCTCCCTCCAGCACTGATGCAATTCCACGTTTGTATCATAGGTCCAGCATTGTTGCTATGGCAAAGTTGTCACTACACTGAATGCTCACAATGCGGACGATTCTGGTCGAATACTGTTAGCATGTGTTGCAGCAACATACTGCTACCACCGTCTCGGAGACATCAAGGCCATGCTGTACATTCACCAATGTCTGCCTCAGCACCCGCAACAGTGGAATTGATTGGCTAATGGAGGCAGACTCACCACTCACTGCATGTGTGGGATGTTCAAAAGGCCACAAAATTGTTATTAGAGTCCATGAGGTGCCACTGTTCAGTCGTCATAGACATGGAGGCCCAAGAACTGTCATGGCTACTGTTCATAACAAGATATTCTGAGATGGCTTTGTATTGCTCATACAACCTCTCTGCCATGTTTAAAGTGGAGTTCCATCGGGTGACAACTTCCAGCTTGAAGCGGTGCTGAGGCAGGCTGTTTTGTATCTGCAACTGCTGCAGTTAGTCACGGGCCTTTCCAGATCTTGAAAAGTAAGAGCAGATACATAATGCAATGGTCAGCACTTCCTTTATATCAGGGTGCTGCAGAAACACCTGAACCCCAAGATTTAAACAGTGGGTCATACATGGAACCCGAACAAAGCCACCATTCATGATGCATTTAATCACATTTGACCCATTGTCACTTGCTATGAACCCAGCTCTCAGGGGCAGGGGTTCAGCCACTTGTCAGCTTCAGTCAGTACCAAGTCCAGCATGTTTTCACCAGTGTGTGAGAAGGTCACATTGTGCTAGCAATCGTTGCATGCTGTCGAATTACTGGAAGATTGCTAGTGCAACAATCCACCTTACTGCACTAATTATTCACACTACCAACATCACAAACAACCCGCGGCACCTGTGCTCAATGTGCAGTTATACACAAATATGAACTCCTGCTGTTTTGCCCTTGTCCACATATCCACACTTAAATGGATGAATGGAGAGGAGGAATGTTGAAGGGCATGTCTTACTGAATCGGACACAGTGCGGAACAACTCAGGAACAGCATGGGTAGAAAAGTATGTCCTGGATGAGACTTTCCATTTTGGACAGACACTTGCAAATTGCTGGAACCTAGAATTCTCCACAAAGGAGAAGGGCAAAGATCAATTGCCAGCATTTCAGCTACAGCACCATTCAGTTCACGTGACACTGTATGATTGGGTGGGTACTTCAGCTTATGCCAAAAACACTCTGTAATGTGGGTTGACTTAAACATTTTATATGGGGTGTGATTACAAATGGTTGTGCTCTGTGATGAATGGCATTGGCAGGGTATGGAGTGTGGACATTTGATGAAGAGGGTTGCACAGGTGATGATGACAAACCCAGAAATGATGTTATTTTGCCAGATTTGCCAACCGGGTTGATGTACCACTTGCACTAGACATACTGCATTCACCACCACCACCACCCAAAAACTGCTACTCTCACCAGCACTGGACAACATTTCAAAGTCATTCTGTTCCTCCACCTCATCATGCCTGTAGTAATACTCTGCTCTTATTTCATCTCTACTGCACATTTAATTTACTACTGGGCTTAACAGTCATGGAAGGGGATAACATGCTGGCTATGGTATGCCAGTGATGTAAGTGAACACCCACTGTGGTATTAGCTGCCATCTTGTGCTGGGTCCACAGTGCCAAGTGCCTATTCTTAAGATGCAATGCTGTTCTCCTGTGCCCAGATGGCTCCCCTTTTAACCTCAACTCACACGCACATGGCAAACCTGGCAGATTGCAACTGACTCATCATTTGCATCTTGAACCAAAAATCCCAAATAAGGGATTGTGATGCTCTGCTTTTAACATGTCCATGATGTGGCTTATTTAAGTCCATTATTTTAAGCACTGAAGTGGGGGCATGTGATGTTTCAGGGACTGCACACCTGGACTGTAACTGACCACCACGACTACCTATCATATTGACTACTGGGTCATCATCATCATCAACTAAAATTGGTAGATCCACAAGTTTTACAGGAGTTCCTGCAAACAGACTCAGACACAGCCACTTTGAATTTATTTTCTCTGGTTCCCAACAGGCGTAAATTACATCATCATCATATTCGTCAACATCACGCACATCCACATCTTCTGTTTGGATGCTAGCATGTGGACTGTATGTTGCAACAAAACAACATCATCATCATCATCACATTCATCATCATCATCTACACCATCATCTCCTGATATTTTTTCACCACACTGTGAATCATTGCATGGAAAATGCGTGGACGTTAAGTGCTACGGTGGACTGAATATCACATTATATGCTATTGCTGACATGATTATCAGAATCCTCAGGTTCAGTTACTGGATGTTACTGGAAAGTATGACATCATCTGCGCTGTCACTCACTTGCACTGCTTCACACTCAATATTTTGGATACGGTCACTGGTCGGAAATAGAACTGACGCAACAATACTAATACTACCCCACCACCACTAACACCAGTAACACTAACACCACCGGCTGGGAAAACATCATCTCCTCCAACTATGAGTGAAGCTACTGATTGGGCTGTAAAAAACATTGCAGGAGAATACCTTTCCTCACATCAGCAATGCACTTCTGCATCTGTGTACTACTACCACACCCACAGATTATCTTACTGCCAACATTGCCATGGCGAGAACCAGCTTTGCTTGCACGCCTTTGCGGGTATTTTGGGGATCAGCAACAATATTATAACCAGACTTAGATTTTGGTATGTTCACTCTCTGATTGGGGAACGCTGGATGTGAAGCCAAAAAACAACTGTGGCTTCAGCAACAGACTGTCATGCAATGAAAACAACTTCAGTAACCAGTGGTGCTGATGAGGTCACAAAACAATCCAATCTGGTAAAAAGTCCTTTTGCCAATGGGTGGGGTGGGGAGTGGAGCACTGACTGCAGATTTTATGGCAGTACAAGCAGCAAAACAAAGAACAGATACCATGATTGCAGTACAAAATCAGGCAGCTGCAGTGGCTAACAGGTTCACACTGCTGAGCCTGCCCTGCAATTGCACTAGTCTGTGGCACAATAAAGGTGTATTATTTGATGTCACACAACACCACTTACACACACACACACAGAACAGTTTCCCTACAATGGTGAAGTAATGCGTAGCAAATTGAAAAGTTCAGTAATATGCCATGTATTGTAATGTAAACAACGGAAATTATGAACTGCTGCACCAGATCCATCCAACACACAATCAGCAAGAAAATATCAACAATTACCGACAATAATACATTAACACAGTCAGTTATATAACAAAAATATAATTAAAAACAAAGAAATCACTATTTCTCCAACGTAAATCTACCTACACCACAGATACACCCCTCCCACAAAGCACACTTTCACTGTCTTTCACTACACACCGCAATATTGTACATTAACATTCAAAATCCACACAAAACGCTCGATGATATGAGCACAGGAGGGTATCCTGCAATCGATTCAACTAAAGGTGGGCCCCTGAAAAAGCAAAATGCTTTTTAACAGCTTTTAGGAGGTTTCAATCACAGACAGCTCTCAGAACACAGTCTCCTACTGCTTCACACACACTACCCTGAACTGAGGCAGTGCAGATCAATATAGAGCTCATGTGACCTGAAATCCCGTGAATCACTGCAAAATTCACCTTCAGAGCTCAAAACAAGGCAAACTGAGTTGAAGTCGTTGATCTCAATGCACTTAGCTCAAGATTCAGTGGAGTAGTGGTCTGGGAAGGTGAAGTAATGCAAAGTGAACAAAATGAAGGAACAGAACATGTACTCCCTGGAGGAGAGAAGGAGAGAGGGATATGATAGAGACATACAAGTATCTCACAGGGAGGAACAGGGTCAGGAATACACTATTTTTAAGCGAAAAAGATGTTCCAGGACTAGAGGGCATGGGATGAAGTTGGAGGGAGGACGATTCAGAGGAAACATGAGGAAGAATTTCTTCACAGAACGGTGGTGGACAAGTGGAACACCCTGCCAGAGGAAGTAGTGGGGGCTGAAACAATCACAGGATTTAAGAATGCATGGGATAGACATAAAGGAATTCTGGAGGTCAAGGGTAGGGCAACAGACTTTAGGAAAACATAAACTGAACTTACAAGCTCAAATGGGCAGACTGGGTGGGCCATAGGCCCTTATCTGCCGACACTGTCTATGTATCTATGTATCTATGTATAAAGTCAATGTTTTCAATGGACTTCACATTACCCATCATAACTCAAATTACTCCGCTTCACGTTGCAGAGCACCCATTGAATCCACCTTTGCTCTCCTCGAATCACTTTGTGGAGCAGATTGAGCCCACTTCTCCCACCACTAACCTTTAGTGATGTGAACCCTTACAATACAATTACAGTTACCTTCATAGTGAATAACTTGGAATGGTTTCAGGACAGCAAGCAGACCTGAAATTGTTTATTTTGTTTACAAGTGTGTGACTCATGGATGGTTGCTGGCTTTGGATGAAGCTCAGGAATGGAGTCTTCACATAAATAATATGTAATAACATAGAGATAATAACATTGAGGATAATGTATGGGGGCGGACAGTGACGATGCTGTAATCGCATAGAGTGGTCTCCTAGACAACAGTGTAAACCTCGAGAGCGCAGCTCATGCAGTGTACTGTTTTCAAGTAAACCGCTCAATGAGATTTTAGCTCAATTGTTGTCCATCCACCATCTATTATTCTGTATAGTGTATTAGTGAAATCCTATGGTGCTACAGCTGTTTCTACACACTGAAAACATAAGTTAATTACAGTTCTGGACGCCTCATGTTACGTATTGAAAATGCACTTATCTTACGTTAAAGAAATCACACACAACTGTGTTTTAACATCCAAAGAAAATGTAATTTAACTTTCTGTTTTCTTTGCTGTATGGTTGTTTGCCTGATCGGATATAAAAGCACGCCATTCAATAGTGCTGTTTAATTAAAAATGTTTGGATCCATCGCTGCTGTCTGCTTGAAACAAGTTTCAGATTTTAACTGAACTGTTTTGATAATGCATGCAGGCAGTAGTCGCTATAACACAGAACTGTGCTGGTGGTATCGTTATAACTTGTATGGTACTTCTGTGATGTTCTAAGGCACGGTTAACAGGCTGCTGATGTCTCAACAGTACCATAACAATAAGATAAATTTGGCGATTTCTATCCATAATAAGGGTTCCTCATACATTATATAGAGAATATTAGATGAGCAACTATGCAGAACCAGAGTGTTCTGCCACAGAGGGGTTGTGATTCCCTTGACCGAGAGCAAGCTGGAGAGGTCCATGGGAATCACAACCCTGAGGTGGAAAACACACTGGTTGTGCAGAGTTGCTCCTCCTGTATTCTTTATAGTGTATAGTACTGTGTGAAATTTGTGTTTTGTGAGTTGTTTTGCTTCCAAAATGAAACTGACTCATGTAGTCTCTAGAGGTTCTAGAATGCTGTTCTACCACTGTAGGGTAGAATCACATTTCATGACCTGGAACTGTGGTAGAACAGCATTTTGAAATGGATGGAATTCTATACAGAACAACACTCTACTATACACTATAACACAGAATGTGTTCAATGAATGCCATCATGTATTTAAATGGCTTCCTTTATGTATCAGAGTGACTCAAATTCAGTAAATCAGCACTACCATTCACATCTATCAGGTCAGCATGTCTTTAAACACCTGGTACTATTGTGAACAGTAGGTTTCCGCAGCAGTATGCATCCAACATGCACCTCTGAATATATAGAAGTTCTTAATTGGGTGTCACAGTGTATCACATGTGAACAAAGACATCTAGTTAGCACACAACAAAGCTACATTGAATTACCATTTTACACAAGGTATCCATACATTGCATTGAGAAATTTCAGGAATTGAAACTCACCATACTGTACGTATGCTAACAGTGGTATGATTAACCATTTCCAGTACTGAAAATGTCAGTATGTGGTCCATGGTTTTGTACCTTACCCACAGTCATGTAGGTGATTTGACTTGCTTGTTCCTCATGACCCCTTCCTTCCATTACCTTGGTGGAAACATACAAGGACCAATGTCCCCTCTGACTGTAAGTGTCTCAGCTGGGTAACCACTGAAGGCATTGTATTAATGTCCTTACCTGCATAACATCCCTTAGAATCCAAATGCAGCACTCTTTGGAGCACATTGTATCGGTAAGCTGTGAAAACTCTCCAAAGATGATGTCTGATAGAGAGGTGATAACTTTCTTACATTACAGGACTGTGTTCACATTAAAATAGCCTCCGCTTTGACATAAGCTTTATCATCTGAGGGAGGATAGTATGTATTATGTTGTTATTGATTAACCATTACGATAACCAATGGAGTGCCTTATTGCTGCTAAATCTTTAATTTTTCTTTTGTTTACCAAGTAAAAGTGTTAATATCTGACCTGATACATGCTATGGTAATAGACATGAGCCCTCCTACCTGTGAGGAACGCCTAGAGGTTAGAGTAATGAGCTATCGTGACATTGTTACATCTAGCAGACCTGGGTTTGATTTCCACAACCAACACTTGACTACTTCTGTGACTATGAGCAAGCCACTAAACCACACAGTGCTACCATGTCATCACTGAAAACAGGCAATGCGTACAGTGTGCCCTACCCGTTACCAAAGATTAAAAAGATATATATACTGTACAAATCACTGATGCTGTAAAGGTTGCGAAACTAGAAGAATATGAAGACACACATCTGAATGTGGTTGAAGCAAAGTTGCCAGATGACATTCACCTTGATAGTAGCAGAGAATGGAAGTATAAGTGCAACTGCCAGCAATGCTGACACCGTCACACCAAGACAGTCGTGGATTAAATATGACTCATTCTGTCCCTTGTTGTCCAACTGCACATCAGTTGCATCACTTTGTAATTGTGGAATTACAGGACATTCAGCATCAACTCAGTGTTGACTAAGGTGATCCGCATAGTAGTGCAATATCATACAGTGTCACAATAGGCGTTAAGGGTTTCCCATTGTCACTGTACTCAGTCCCAAAATGATGTTTGCTAAGTCCGCATTTCAATACAAGCAATTATGTTAACTGTAAATGTGCATGCATAATGCGTTTAGCAAAATTACTTAGTTGCAGCCACTGTTGTGGTCTGTTTTCTCAAGCTGCAGTGGCCCATGAGCACATGAGGTAAACAAGCTGTCTTCGTGGATATGCATGTCCTGCACATGATTGCAAATTGATTTGAATTTGGCCAACATCACATCATCATTGCCATGTGGCATGGAGCGTGGTATCCAATAGATCGTGTTCTTATATTTGGGATCCACGGCTCAGTTCTTGGCATCCACTCTGAGAGGATACAGCTCAACTTTGGTGATAACTTTGAATTAAAAAGAGGTTAAGTACTGAAATCAATAAAGCACAATGGTTGTACAAATGCTGTGACCTTAAAGCCGAGGACAGTGTCCGTCACTGATGACAACAATGACATACTCCACAGCCACCCAAAAGAAATACAGTTTTCATGGGTGCTTATGCAGTGCAACGTTCATGCTGCTGTAAAACTGACAACTGCATAGCAGTGCAAACATCTGCAATCAACAATCACTGACGATCTGTAAACAAATCACATGATTCAATTCCATTAATTCAACCGTGATTATTTATTTATTTTATTTAGTCAGTCATAGGAATTACAACCCTTTGAGTCATAGACTCATTTACAAAGGCTCCATGTTAGCATAGTCATACATTCAGAGATAGTACATTTGTGGGACATCACATTTCAGAGTATTTACATATAATAGCCAGGGTGGCGAGAAGAGCTATACATGTAGCAGATAGGGTATTGATATTAGTACAGAGAAACAATTACAGAACAAGTGCAGCCTCTGGGGCATTGTCATATAGTAGAACAGTGATCAATACATTAGTGAGACAACACAGTTTAAGCAAAGTATTTACATATAATCGCCTGGGTGACTGTTGACCTATACGTGTGGTAGCTAGGGTATTGGTATTAGTACAGGTGATATAGTTACAGTGTTGGTGCAAGGTGTCTAGTACAGTGCAGTGTTATAGTGTATGGTGGAATGTCGTTCTCCACGAAATCCATCGTTTAGAAACCTTTTAGTCACACACTAGTAGCGTTCGCAGTGCAACAGAATGATGTTTTCTACTGCACTACGACGTCAACACTATGTCTCGAGCAGCATTTGACAGTTAGGACTCACTCCATAAACAGGACACATGGCAAAAGCAGCAATGTCGGCAGCAGTACTACTGTTTAGCGTTAAAAAGTTCACAATGTAAAGTTCTTAAGCAGTTACAATGTCAAGTGTGAAACGTTCAAAATGTAAAGTTCTTTTTTCCTTCTAGTAACTGATTTTTCCCCCAAAAACGATGTTCCACCATATACTATATAGAGAAAAGTGCATGAGGAACAGTTGACAACAGGGCATCTTTCACCTCCTTGGCACTATGATGACAGATTACCTCGCCGCGCTTCGCGGTAATCAATCCATCGCCATAGTGCCAACCTCGGTGAAAGAAAAGCCCTGTTGTCAAACTGTTCCCATGCACTATCCTATATGTTCTACATAGAATTCCAACACTTTCAAAATGCTTTTGTAACTCAGTTCCAAAGGTCACGAAATGTGATTGTACCCTACTGTGGCACAACAGCATTTTAGAACATCTAGAGACTGCATGAGTCAGTTTCATTTGAAAGCAAAGAACTCATGCACACATATTTCACACAGTTCTTTTTTTTCAATTTAGTCTTTTGTGCCCATACTCCACTATTTGCCAAGCCACCTGCCCGGTCACAGACCCCTCAGTTGTGGCATTCCCACATGAGCCGCACTCCCAGGGCCCCTGGATTGCCCCCCAGGGCAGACATGGCACCAGTCTCAAAGGTGCCACAAACAATGGGATAGGGCGGAGTCAGCCTGGGAAGCTAATGTGCAGCCGAGGGGTGGGCATCATCTAGGCAGTGGAGGCGGGCTGTTTTTCCCCTGTAGGGGGCCGGGAACATGTAAGATGCTTGCGACATCCTGCCCCCTTGAACCTTGCTGGTGTCGATAGCTGGGACCCTGGCCTCCGCTCAGGGTCCCCAAGTTCCAGTGGACATCCTGCACCTTCCCCAGAGAAGGAGATCAGTCATGGGATGCTCAATCCTTCTCCTCCTGGCTGGCCCTCCGACGACCTAGTCCATTCCGAACCTGGGTTGCGGTGCGCAGAGTGGAAATCCAACCATTGTGCAGGCAGGCCGGCTTATTTTACACAGTTCTATCCACTATAAAAAATACAGGATCCGCAGCTCTGTGCACAGCCAGTGAGTTCTGCCATCTAAGGGTTCTGATTCCCATGAACCTAGAGCTTCTCTCTTGAGGTCAGAGGAATCAGAACCCTCTGTACAGAATACACTGGTTGTGCATAAGTTGCCCATCGTATTCTATATTTCTTTCAAAACATTGCACAGCCAACAGAAAAATACCAGAGTGAAAGCACTTTGCTTTTTTACTATTCCATCTTCACTGAAATTCCTTGGGTAGTTGTACAGTATGTAATGAAGCATTGTGCTTTACTGTGGTCTGTTTCTGTTGTTCTTTTAACTGGCTGATATAAAACACTGTTGAAACTAATGAATCTAGCATGTTCCATGTCTGTGCATTATCCAGAGTGACTTGCGACTGCTGATGCTTCTTCTGCTATACAAAAATGAAAATTATATGCAATAACAACACCATTGAGACCACCAGCATGATACCCTATCCAGTGTTTAATCAGTACAAACAGATTGACTGCAATTCACTACACCAGAAGTGTCACAAGGTGGCAGAGTTGATTGTAGAAGGTTGAGTGCCGATACCATGAGGATTGTGGTATGGGGTGGGAGTGTTTTCTAACAGTGCAGGCCATTTGAACAGCACACAAGGCACTAGAATCAGGGTGGGATGGGTGCGGAGTCATGCGTGCTAATTAGTAATGGGGGATGGGGCATGTGGGTTTGGATGTAGCAATGTGTGTCATTTAACAGACACTGACGGGGTGATTGTGGGTTCAAAATCAATGCCTGGCTTATTTACCTGATTTTATAATCCCTGATGGCTGCACAGCAAGACATCAACCATACGAAATCACTGTATGGATGAGGGTGTGGAATAGATCCAGATCAGTGGAATACAAACCCTCATCACCCCACAACCAAAAAGCGTGGTACCTAGTGACGAAACAGCAACGGTAAAAAGACACAGTCCCGCAAAAAGATTAGTAATCAAGTTAGATAGCTGAAGTGGGCCCCAGGGTGGTAACATGGGTGTTAACCTGGGTAAAAATTGGGTGGACATGAGGACACAGAGGGTAATAATAAATGAAGTCCCTCTGAAGAAGGGGATTACTAGTGGGGTACTGCAGGGTTCAGTACTGGGACAGGTCCTCTTTAATGTCTTCATCAGTGACATTGCGGAGGGCTGGAAGGAAAAGTATACCTCTTTGCAGACGACACAAAGATATGCAACAGGGTTGATACATGGGGGTGGAAAGGATGACAAGGGACTTGGCTAGGTTGAAAGAATGGTCAAGAGTCTGGAAGCTTAGATTCAATGTAAAGAAGTGCAATGTAATGCAACTGGGAAACAAAACCCAAGGTCAGAGTACACAATGCGGAGAGTACTAACAACAAAATGGAAAGGGACCTGCGGGTAGTCATATCAGATTACCTAAAGGTGGGCAAGCAATGTGAGAAGGTAGTAAGGAGGGCTGGGGATACTGGGATGCATAGGGAGGCATCACCAGTAGAAAACAAGTTGTTATCCCTCTGTACAGACAGTTGGTGAGATTCCATCTGGAGTTCTGCATGCAGTTCTGGAGACTCCATCTCCGCAAGGCCATAGATAGGATGGAGGCAGTTCAGAGGAGGGCAACTAAAATGGTGCAGGGTCTGCATCAGAAGCCATATGGAGAGAGACTAAAGGAGCTTAATATGTATACCCTCGAGGAAAGGAGGGAGAGGGAACATGATAGAAACTTTCAAGTATCTCAAGGAATCAACAAAGTCCAAGAGGGTCGATGTTTCAGAAAAGATGTGCAAGAACAAGGGGCATAATTTGTAGAGGGGGACAGCTCAGGGGCAACTTGAGAAGTATTTCTTCATGGAAATGGTAGTGATCGCATGGAATGGCCTTCCAGAGGGTTGTAGGGGTCAATAACAGTGGGGAATTCAAGAATGCATGGGACACACATAAGGCAATTCTATATGGGGTAAGAAGAAGTAGGCTGTTGGTTAACTAGGATCTGCAGCTTATCCAATAGGTAGGAAATGGGCAGACTGGGTGGACTAAGTGGTCCTTATCTGCCGTCAAAGTCTGTGTTTCTATATAGTAGGATATGATGCAATGTGCATCAACCAATAATAGAAGCAATGGCAACACAATCAACATGGGGCTGTTCATATGCACATTGCTCAGTTATAGGAAGTGGACAAAGAAATGGTACAGGTCATTCTTTGAATATACAAAAATATGATATGCTGTTGAAGCTGTAACTTTGAGCACATTTTGGTGAAGATACACCAAACAACATAGTCACTGTCTATGCCCCTCATGGCGCATGCATCTAACATGTAGTATTGCCACATACCTGGGAGTGAGCTGTCCTACAACTGGCAAAACTGCATGACAAGTTGGGAAGGCATTCATCACTGTTGTTTTACACTTTATGCCCAAATGTGGTAACCATATACGTTCTGGTTCGATACACTACCTTTTACAAAGTGCCAGACATCTTAAAATGGCGAATTCAGGATGATTTTCTCTCAGGTACTTTTGTATTTGATGGTGGTGATCCGTCACCAGGCATTGGATTTGCATCCCTTCCCTTTGTATGTCATCAAGTCCCCGTTTCAAGCCTTCAAGCTCCATATGGTATGCGGAGCTGACCTCATTGGACTACAGGAAGGGAAATAAATCATCATTTCTATTGCAATTGCAGACACAAATGCAATTACTGATGCTACATAAACAGTTTTCCATGTCTTAGTGATGAACCTCACTTGCACTACTCACACCATTTTAAGCCTGTCATGTGGAATACACATTTCTTACACCCTTCTGGACACCCACATATCTCCTGCAGTATTTTCTCTAGCTTTCACCCTCTGCCACCCTTATGGCAAGCAATAGGAACACATTGTTTGAAACAAATAAGTACAATGTGCTTGTGGACAAGTATCAACAAAGACAACAGGGTACTTGGTAGGTGTATCATGTGCTGGAGGGGGTCATGACATGTTGTCAACCAGAAGACATTAAAATGGTGTGTGATTAATAAGCTATATCTATCACACAATAGACTGTGGGTATACCAGGCATTATGACATGGGTAGAAGAATGCTGGCTCCTGATTGGGCAGGAGCAACTTTCAGGTGGGCTGTTATCCACAGCACTATGGCCCAGCTGAAAATAATATGTTTAAAAAGGCATAAAATTTACTAAAAATAACAGATTTCATAATCACAATAGACACGCTGGGGGCGTTGCGTGGGAAGACTATAAATTTTGCTGAGCTGCCTATTAAAATGACAGCTTTTATTTTTAGTCTGTCAGACAAAAAACAAGAGCCACTCTGACCACTAATAATGTTGGCCATCCATTTACTCTACATGTGCATATTTTGGGGATTAATCAACAGCAACGACAGAGTGTCAACTGATGGGACCCCATGTTTTCACTTAACTTTCTGCAACCCATTTTATAGTAAAATGAAATACTTGTGTCTTGATATGTGGCAGCAGCATAATGTGGTCATTCATCATGCTTCAGACACAGGTTTGTACATAGAACCTGGCATGGTGAAGAGTGGCAAGCTGTTGGGGTGGGGGAGGTAGGAGGGTAATACATCTGTCCAGTGCACATTTCCTGATGTTGGTGCTTTCTTTGGGCTTGTCACTTGTGGGATGATCTGGCTACATGGCAGAAAGAGGTGGACGCTTCAAGACTACACCATCACATGCATGACCAAGGACATTGTGATGGTGCCACAATGAAAATTGTTGTGGCCAAGACATGTGATGGGAAAAGTAGCTTCATGCAAGAACAGATGACTGCTGCTGTCCAGTAGCTCAGGCCAATGAACAATGTGAGTAACCCTTGGGTGCTAACCACCTGATGAAGGGATACAGTGGTTTAGTCGGGTAAGTGTCAGCAGGGGTTGCTGGGTGGCAGTAAGTGATAAATGGGGCACCAGGGACAGAATACCTATGAAGCTGTGACTTGATGGTGATTTCAATTGTGTTTCAAGAACCAAAATATTTAGAAACTGCTAAGAAATCAAATGTAGTAATATTGACTCTATCATTTCTCTCCTTTTGTTATGTAAAAAGAGTAAGAAGAAAAAGTGTAAGTACCTGGCACATATGAATACCTGCCTCCTCAGACTGCTCGAATCACACTCAAATGTGCCAACTGTTGAGAGTTCCATTAGTATAACTAGTACTTTAAATTTCTAAAGAGTTAACAATACTGTACTGGGAACATCGCCACAGTAAGGAGGAATAGAAAATGTAGTTAAAATTTGTCCTGTGTTGATGTTATTCCTGGACCAAGTTGACAGTCAATATCTTACTAATCTGAAGGTCCATCAATGTACTGTATATGTACCGAATTTGGCACTGTGACCGGGTGTATCACAATGCCCATCACCACCAAGGTGCAGTTTCCATTTTCTGCAGTTTCCATTTTTCTGCCTTGATTTGTTGCCTTCTCTTCAATCCATATTTCGAGATGGATGGCTGGGCGTATTATAACAGTGTTAGTGAAACGCTGTGGTTAAAATGTCATAATGTTAACATTGGTCATCATGCATATAATTTTTGAGGAAAGGTTCCACTACAGCAGGCCATGGACACTGACAGCATTACATTTCCAGAGGGCATCCCGCCATGTAAGGCTGCAACCATCATACTTTTCATATCCACAACTGGCACATGTCTGTTTTACAAATATGAATGTTCCTTGATAGTTGAAATACATAACTTCGATCTCTCACTGCACTGTGTACATGTTTCAAATAGGGACATCAGACAACTTTCAAAGACAATAAATTTCCTTTCTGTCCATGCATTGCTTTGTGCTGGAACCTGTTCCTGTGTATCCCTGAAAAACAAGTTGAAAGGCCTCATCCTGAGCGGTACTGCATCACATTGTCCACATAATGACATGATGTTAAAACATCAGTTTTACAACATGAACATAGTATTAATCTGTCTAATGTCTGCTTGGCATGTCTTGTCAGCCTAATGACCATGATCAGGACTTGCATTTTACAGTAATAATTTGATATACCTCCTCCAAATGCTGTTGTTCAGTTCCTAGTGTTACCAGAGTCATGTAACACCTGCCATTGCCCTTACTATAATGGCTGACAATTTCTATTTACACATCGACTTCCCATGCCTAACCACATTCATTGATACCAGTTAGTTACAGTGCCATCCTCTGCTGTCTTTATCTTACATTTTACAAAGTCCAAGTATATTACCCACTTCACAAAACTTTCCACACTTCAGCACTATGTATAAGTAGAACCCTAGCATTATAAGTATATGTATAAGCAGAACCCTAACATCACTGTCAATATTACCTACACCATAGGTGTTTTTTAAACGATAAGGCATGACCAGGGGTTAGATTAGCAGTCTGTTAATCACCTGCTAGGGGTGTAATATTGCACAAGGCACAGCTGAGTGCCATATTGCCCTAGGTGTGATTAACTGACTCTTACTGGAACCCCTGGTCATGCCTGATTGCTATTAAAAAGTATTCCAAAAGGAAAGTGTTAAAAGTATACAATTTCGATGTTGTCATCACTTACAAAGAGATTTTAGTACAATACTTATTCCATCAATAGTTCAAGACTGCTGGTTCAAAAGAGAATGCAGCATTCCGTCATTCAGCAGTGCTAGAGGATGGAATGCTGACAGGAAGAATCCATGTGCTATGGTGATCATGTTGTACATGACAGTGTAACAGGGATTAATATAAGGCTGTTTGAATCCTAACAGCCAATCAGATTGCAGCATTTCTGAGACCTTTTATGTTTGCTTGCACGCATTTGCAAGAAACATAGTGCCATCATCGGAGATTTCGGAGGTGTGTCACATCCTCCTCCAATTCAGTCAGTGTGCTGGCAGGCGGGCCCCTGTAAGCCAATGTATTCTGGAGCTGTCTGTGACACGCTCCAAAATGCAGTGGCATACAGTTGAAAGGGGAGCTACACTTGAGTGAGCAGCGATAAGATAAGGCTGCTCACGGCAGCCTCCCCCCACAGACAGAAGCTCACGCAGGCGTGGGCGCCCGCGCACGCACTGTATAGCCGACGGGTGCCCAATCCCGTTGGCTGTGCTGCGCTTCCTCCTGCCCCCCAAAGGCTTCATAAATGCCACGCTGGGTGCCCACCCCAGCCGCGGCAACCATTGCATAGTAGCCGACGGGGCAGTGCCCAATCCCGCCGGCTCTACTGTCCTCCCCCGAGTATTAGTGCCACGCTAGAGCCCACCCCAGCGTGGCAATGTTCTCTTAGGCTGACGGGGTGCCCAATCCCGTCCGGGCTGAACGTGCCCCCACAACCATTCTTGTGCCATGCTGGGAGCCCATCCCAGCGTGGCAAACGCCCCATGTCGCCTGTTTTTTTTTTAACCTGTAAGAAAAAATGGTCCAACGCTGTCTCCCCACCCCTCCCCACAATCTGCACCCACCCACCGCGCACCCTCCTCCCCACACCCCTCACCCCATACTTACCCCGACCTCGCGCGCGACGATCTTCAGTGGACCGGGAACACGCCTGCACTCTTCAAAGCCGACCGCGAACTGAGGAAATGCCAGTAAGCTGTATAATGGGCTAGATAGGGGGTTTCAACTTTGTTGCATATCTCAGGCATTTTTGGAATGTTTGCACAAATTTTCAACATGGGTTTTTGGGACCTTCTCATGAATGATGTCACTGTCATGGCGTTATTCGGGCCGAAAGGTGATTTCTCAGTCACTGCGAAAATCACCCGCCGGACCTGAAAATCTCACCAACAATCTATCATTATGAAAAGGTCCCAAAACTGGTGAGAATGACCTTCAAAAATGACTGTTCTGGCGTCGTTGCGCGGTTCCTCGCGGGCTCGTAAGTTCTCAAATTTTCAATATTTTCCTCCAGATTTTCAACATTGCCATTTTACCACACCTCCTTATGAGTAGTATAGCTGTCATTTTCACATCTCACCCAAAATGTGTTTCAGCCCATATAGCGCACAATGGCGCATTGATTATCTTGAAAATCAATGTATGGGACAAATTAAAGAAAATCACAGTGACACTGTTCATGAGCAGATGTCTTAAAATGGCTAAGTTGAAAATTTGTGAAAAAAGTCCTAAAATGACTGTTTCACGATGCATTGCGCAGTTCGCATGATTACTTTCGTAAGGTCGTGAATTTTCAATATTTTCACTCCAGATTTTCCAACATTGCCATTTCCACACCTTCTTATGAATAGTATGGCTGCCATTTTCACATCTCACCCAAAGCGTGTTTCCGTCCATATAGCGCACAATGGCGCAGTTGGTTGTCTTGAGATCAATGTATGGGACAAATTAAGAAAATCACAGTGACACTGTTCATGAGGTGAGGTGTTAAAATGGGTCTGTTGAAATTTGGTGAAAATTCCAAAAATGACTGTTTCTGACGTCGTTGTACAGTTCCTATGCACACTTTCGTAAGTTCATGAATTTTCAATATTTTGACTCCAGATTTCCAACATTACCATTTTGCCACACCTTCTTATAAGTAGTACAGCTGTCATTTTCACATCTCACCCAAAAGCGTGTTTCGCCCATGTAGCACACAATGCGTAGTTGGTGTCTTGAGATCAATGTATGGGACAGATTAAGAAAATCACAGTGACACTGTTCATGAGGTGAAGTTTTAAAATGGCTATGTTGAAAATTTGGTGAAAAAATTCCAAAAATGACTGTTTCTGACGTCGTTGTACAGTTCCTATATGCCGCTCAATAAGTTGCGAATTTTCAATATTTTGACTCCAGATTTCCAACATTGCCATTTTGCCACACTTCTTATGAGTAGTACAGCTGTCATTTTCACATTTCACCCAAAACGTGTTTCCGCCCATGAAGCGCAAATACTTTGCAGTCGGTGAAGCGAAATCAATGTCGGGACAAATTAAGAAAATCACAGTGACACTGTTCATGAGCAGAGGTCTTAAAATGGCTATGTTGAAAATCTGGTGAAAAGATTCCTAAAATGACTTTCGGCGTCGTTGCACAGTTCCTATGCATGCTCGTAAGTTTGCAAATTTAATATTTTCACTCCAGATTTTCAACATGTCCATTTTATTAAACTTCCTTATGAACAGTGACAGCTGCAATTTTCAAATGTCACCCAAAATGTGTTTCGCGCATATAGCGCTAATGGTGCTGTTGGTGTCACGAAAGCAATGTTTAGGACAGATTAAGAAAATCACAGTTACACTGTTCATGAGCAGAGGTCTTAAAATGGCTATGTTGAAAATTTGGTGACAAAAGTCCATAAAATGACTGTGTTATGAGTGAGCATAACTCATACATCTATATCGCATATATCATATATATATATATATATCATATATCGCAGTTTCCATGCACCCTCGTTAGTTCATGACTTTGTAATATTTTCAGTCAGATTTTCACCAGTGATATTTTTCCACACTTCCTTATGAACAGTACAGCTGTCATTTTTCACAACATGGCTGAAGTGTGTTTTCACACTTTCAGTGCAGAGATGCGTGGTCGCTGTGGGAAATCATTGTTCTGCACAGATAAAGAAAATCACAGTGACACTGTTCATGATCGGAGGCACAAAATGCCTGAGTTGACAATCTGCTGTAAAAATCCCCAACCTAATTATATTACGGGTGTCGTTGCACAGTTTCTATATCGCCTGTGACTTCACCATTTTTAAATATTTTTACTATAGATTTGCAACATGGCCATTTTACACCTCCCCATGAAAGGTTACAGCTGTCATTTTTACATCCTGTTCGAGATGTTTTGCACCTGTGGTCCTAAATGCCGTAGTCACTGTGCATTAGCAGCTTTCGGCTAACAAATTGATATTCCCCTGTTCATGAGGTGGGGTCACAAAACAAGCATGTTGAAAATTTGGGTGAAACTACGAGCGAATGCCTGAAGTATTAGGGTTTTCAACTATAACGCCCAACCCTATAGAGAATGACAGGCATCAGGGGTGTGACTTGGGATTCTTGCCTGTGATGCTCATACCATTCCACACCCTGCAGTCAGTGAGAGGCATCGAGGTATGCCTTGGACTCTTCATCCCCAAACTTCACCCCATTCTCCAATGTCGCACCCATCTCTACATATTTCCTAATGAAATGGGAGTGCGCATAAGAACCCAAAGACCACAAGGAACACGTGACACTTTTGTCCAGTCTCTCTGCAGGGTGGGGTGTGGTGAAATGGTATTGCTATGCCTGACGACCCAAAACGCACACCCCAAATGCCTGTCACCTGCAGGGTGGTGGTGGGCTGGCTTCAGTTCAGTACTTCACTGCCATTCCTATTACGCAGCTCTGTAACTTCTACTCTACCACTGCCAATGCCAGCAAGCAAACATTCGGCATTGACAAATGCTTATTTATAATTGTTGTAAACTTGTGTTACAGACTTCAAACTCAAGACTGACAACAAATCTGATTACTTGAAATCCTTTGGTGATTAAGTAAATTATGTCATTTACCTGTATAGTCATGCCATGAGCACAGTGGTATATGTCAATGTTATAACAACATTACGATAATGCAAATGTTAACAGTACAAAATTGCAGCAAAGGACTGTTCAGGTAACTTACATGGAATTGTTGATGATGAAATCATCCTCATCCTCATCATCGGTCAGTGACGCTTCATATGAGGAATCATTCTCATCTGAAATATCATTCCCAATCATACTCAGAATCTGAAGAAGGGATTGTGGTGGAGTAACCATGCTGGGATACAAGGTTCAGGAACAAATGGCTGAGTCTGAGTTGCTGCATCAACCATTTTACAGATGCAGTCACCCTAAGATAATAATAAGAAATAATAATAAGAAATGATAATACATTGATGTACTGTACTGAAACATGCAATAAAGCAACAGTTTGGTGTATTCAAAATGCATAACCAAAGCCAGGGAACTGGTAACCCACCTACCACTCAAAGACAGGAGAAGCAAAGCCATCCCCACCTCACCCCACTCAGACTCAGGACAAGCAGGGCCGGTCACCCACCACAGAGACAGAAGAAGCAGGGCCATCCTCAATCCACCACCTCAAGATACTAATTATAGTGTATAGTGGAGTGCTGTTCTGTATAAGTCCATCCTTTCAAAATGCTGTTGTACCACAGTTCAAAGGTCATGGAATGTGATTCTACCCTACTGTGGTAGAACAGCATTCTAGAACCTCTAGAGATTGCATGAGTCAGTTTTATTTTGAAAGCAAAGAACTCAGAAAACACATATTTCACACATTACCATACACTATAAAAATACAGGATGAGCAACTCTATGCACAACCAGCATGTTTTGCCACCTCGAGGTTCTGATTCCCATGGACCTCTTGACCTTCGCTCTCGAGGTCAGAGGAAATCAGAATCCTTCTGTGGCAGAACACACTGGTTGTGCATAGTTGCCATCAGTATTCTCATGTTCTCACGTAACTCATCAAGTTGACCTCTACTCTTCCCTGTCCCTGCAGTCACTTGCAAAGAGGTGTTCCTGTCATTGCTTCACCTTCATTGGTAAATTCTAGTTTTGGTTTCTTCTGTCCTACCTTGACTGTCTCCTTACTCCTGATGCTAACGCCCATACAACTTTTGGTCAAGATGTGACCGCACCTTTCACTCCCTCATGTCCGCACCTCAGTTGGCAAACTTTCTTTCCCTTATATACGTTATTAGTTATGGAACAGTATAGCACAGTGGGTTAAGGCTCTGAGCTGCAAATCTGGATGCATGGGTTTGAATTCTACAGCCCCACTTGCATACTGTGTGATTTTGAGCAAGTCACTTAACTTCCTTGTGCTCTCAGTTCACACCTGGAAACAAGCTTCAGCTTAGCGTGTCTCTCCTGGTAAAACAATTGGAAAAAATCCATCTCTATCTCTCATTATCTGCTGTTGCTATTTCTCAGACCAACCCTAACACTACTTGCATCTGATCTCCTTCTTAGACCTCACTTCCTCTGTATGGCTGCAGTCAACTTTTTTACTGTGACTCACTGTCTATACATATGTAAACATCATCTGTTTTATTTCAGTCCCTACTGTAAATAAGAATTGTGATGTATACTCTTTATATTGTTCTACCTTGGTTGTATTTGGCTGAGTCTTGTCCACCTCCATCGGGTCACATCTTAAAATAGATTCTGTTCATGTTGATTACTCATGGTTATCAACTTTTAAATAAAGAAATATAATAAATAAATAAATACAAAGTCTTAATGCAACATGCAGCACTGCAGCAGGGACTCAGAGCACTGGGCCGCATACCAGGGCACATCATTTGTTGAGCTGGGCACATGCCATATGTGTCCCTGTGTAGTGCACCCTATGGCAGAATCTTCTGGTAATTATGCATGTGTGTTAGTACACCACATACACTGGTGTCATTCATCTCCAAGTGCCCACCATTCACATGCTCTATAACGTTAAACCTCCATTTGTTTGGTGCCACCAATGACTCCTCCATGATCAACAAACACAGTAATATGCACTTGGTGTTTCTCTCCTGATCAGTGCTATCCTGTAACTCAGCCCCTCTCTCTCTCCTCTTTCAACTCCCCCTCCCATCTACCCGTGTGCTCCATCTATCCCTCCCCATCAACTTTCAGCCCCTACCAAATCTTCCAAAATACCTTCTTGGCAAATGTTTCTTTAATACGGCTCAGGTGTGGCTTCCCTGATCTACTATAATCCACACTTTACGCACTTCCTCCTTTCAACACTGTCTGGTACTGCTCCTTTCTCCTACTCCCGCCTGCCTGTGTAGACCTCTCCCTGAATATCCTGTTGCACACAATGCTACCCTTAGTGCCAGTATACACCTGTCTCTATTCCTTTGTATGTGTCATCTTGTTTATATTTTAGTTCTATAATTTGAGTTGTGTTTATCACCTAGCCTACACTTACTGTTCTATTGATTATCTCTTTGTTGCTTTAATCACCTCTGTGTTGCTTTAATTAACGTTAGTTAAATCTATAACGTGGAACCTATGTAATGAGCTTGTTCTCAAAGGTGTTAATCCGAGACAAAATAGAAAAATAATACAACAATAACAGTTGTGTTGCACAACCCACCTCTGAATCAGTCTTATTTTCACAAGCAACACCTACACACAACTTCAACTATGATATGGGGTAAAGTACAACATCAGTAGTAACCGCCACAACAGAGACAAGGCCCATATGACATGATTTGGCAGATAGCACTGCTATTCTGTTAATACTTCAGACTCATCTATTGCAATGCGTGAGCAAGACACAGTAAACCTTGGGACACCAAAGGCAATATGCTGTGGAGCAGAGGAAGCTTTTTCTGAGTCCAGCTGCCCACCACCTGTAAGTCTGGTCAGATACATGATCGGTGTTTGACATAACATTTGCCAAATGACCAGACAGTGAAACTGCCATGTCAACCACATTTGCAGTCGGCAGATGGTTTCCAAGTTGGAACCTTGATTCTTGAGGGCTTCACCCTGAACCCCCACTCCCTCACTTTAGATTATCAACTCCAAGTCAGAGCTGATTTGAGGAGGGGTGAAAATCCCAGAATACAGTGCCTGCGTCCAGCGACCATCTATACAGTGACCTGGTGCTGTAGTCGCTGTGCAGACATTTGCTGTAAATGTGTCACTGTCGGCGGTGCATACCATATTCTGGCCTATATCCGCTTCTCCTGTCATCATCAGCATCATAGAATACTGGTCCCTGGAGGTAGAATAGAAAAGGAAATTGTCATCAACATTTCCCATGACTTGAAAGCGGCAAAAGCAGTGTGGAAGAACAGTGGCAACAGCCATAAGGAAGCTGGGTTGCATAGGGAGAAGGATCTCCAACAGGAGGAGAGGTCATAATTCCCATTGGGTTGCATAGGGAGAAGGATCTCCAGCAGGAGGAGAGAGGTCATAATTCCTTGTACACCAAGTTGGTCAGGCGCTTGCATGAGTACGGGTCCACTTCTGGAGGTCATACCTCAGGAAGGACATGGAAACTGTGGAAAGAATTCAGAGGATAGCGACAAAGATGGTAAAGGGAGCTTGACCACTTACCATATGAGTGGAGATTTATGGACCTAATCATGTACTCACTGGAGCAGAGAAGGAGAGGGTGACATGATCCAAACATTTAAATGCATTAAAGGTATAAATAAAGTACCGGGGAGCATTTCTCAACTCAAGAGCAAACAAGGATAAGGGGACATGAATTCCATATCAAGGGGAACATTTAGAGGAAACATCAGAAAGAACTGCTTTACTAAGATGGTTGTGGACAGTTGGAATTAGCTTCTGAGGGAAGTGATGGGGAAGAAGGTGATGGGAGGATTCAAGAGGGCATGGGACAGGCATACAGTGCAGTTGACATGGAGAGGGGACTAAAAAAGGCCTAGGGGATAACTAATCAAATTTGGCAGACTATGTTCCTATGTTCAGAACTGCAGCAGCCATTGGAAACATATGCACAATGCGGGGCATGCACCATGCTCAGCAGTCATAGAATGCCATTACTGTAGGCTACTTAAGCAATAACACGACAGGTGTGGGTTATTGGATTCACCCAACACCTTGTGGTGTGTCACGAGATGCAACTGAGTGAGTTAACCACACAAAAGTGGGTAAATGCACCAATAACCCGAGTGCCTACTGTGATTATACAATTGATTTATTTGTAAAATAAATTTAAAATGTGTTTAATTATGTGCTTTTATAAATGCCATTCCTCAGCAGTAGATTATTGCAGGATATACAGATGGTCATGTGATGTTTTTGACCAATGAGGTTACAGGAGTTTCTCTTCCATTGTATAATGCAAAACATCAGTTTCAAACCATCTGAAAACCATGGCAACACACCACAATGAAATCAAAATAATTATAAATCAATGTCAGATGGTGGCACTTCTTACCTATGGGCGATGTGATGGTCTTGGAGCAGTATATTATGTACTCTTATGAGCAAATGCAGAAAGCACATTACTTTGACATGACTGATCATCCAATGGGACTTCTAAGGAAGCAGCAGTAGAAGACTCTTTCTGGAGTGCTTCTGGTAACGATGTCTGATCTGGCATTGAAATCTTTGCCATTATCAAACTCTGCTGTGGCATCATTGGTGTACTGCTCTATCACCTGTGAACAAAAAGTCTCTATAAATATACATGCAATTTGTAAAGTAAAAAAAAGAATGAGAAAAAAAAACATGCAGGTTAAAGCATTATGCAACCAAGCCATCATGTCCGTAGATATACCAAGCATGCAAGCAGGACATGACCATGTAGGGATACGTGCTGAGGCACACTGATCATGCAATACTACCATTGTATTCCACTTCTCGGTAATGCTAACTTTAAACTATATAAACAAACATGTTTTGCTCTGGTTGGAGTTCATCAGCATGGTGCAGAAGTGAACCCAAGTGGGTAGCCACATGGAAATCACCTCAAGCCACGAACAGGTCTGTGTGTGAAAACATGATAAGTTTAATTGATAAAAACATATGAACATATCAAACAGAAGCAGAAGCTAGTCAACGAAATCACCTCAAGCCACAAACACGTCTGTGTGAAAACATGATAAGTTTAATTGATAAAACATATGAACATATCAAACAGAAGCAGAAACTAGTAAATGAAATCACCTCAAGCCACGAATGTGTCTCTGTGGAAAACATGATAAGTTTAATTGATAAAACATATGAACACATCAAACAGAAGCAGAAACTAGTCAACGAAATCACTTCAAGCCACGAATGCGTCTGTGTGTGAAAAACATGATAAGTTTAATTGATAAAAACATGTGAACATATCAAACAGAAGCAGAAACTAGTCAAAGAAACAGGTGGTGCTGAGGGTTGAGGCAATGTATGCCATAGCACACTTCACATCATATAACCCATGTTCAGGAAGATGCATGGCTCATCTGTTGTTTGCAGGGTGGTGGTGGAAGCTGGGATACAGACTCAGCAGTGATAAGGCATTTGCACCATGCCTGCTGGGGTCCAGACACAAAACATTCATGTCAGCACCTTGGTGAAGGCACCGAGATTGTGGTCATAGAAGACAGTATAGCAAGGGCAGGATCTGCATGTGCATGCATACACGTGGCGTGGGAGAAAACAGCCAAAACAATGACAATGTGTAGACGGACATGGTAGACGACCATATGAGCAAATCACACATCACCAGAGTAAGCAGGATGTTATGATCTGGGCATTTTGTGAAGGGAGGGGGAACAAGCAAAGTATGCCTCATCACATGCAGTGCTTTTCACCAGTGAAGGCACAAACATACACTAACACTGTGGAACACAGTATCATAATGGCAGTGTATATAGAGGTGGTACACCATAACAATAACTTGGAAATACATGAATAACAATACTTTCTCAAAAGACATTTGCTACTGCTCATCGTACTCTAAACAAGGGCAAATCCAGGTCAGAGAACAGAAAATAAGAAGAAAAATTTGGAAGCAGGCACAGTGGCATGGGGACTGCTGCATATACCTTACCTAATGCAACACTGATGTCAACTTTTTGTGCTGCAAACATGCCGCTTTGGCCAGTTGTGGACGGAGATATGGAGGTGAGATGCTGATGCCTAATGACTGCCCCCAGGTAGAGGCCTGCACTGAGAAGAAGTCTGTGGATGCATGAAAAGGGAGGTTGCTGCGGGATTTCATCTGATGTCGCACTCCACAATGCACATCTGACTGTGTGCACACCAACAATTGGTGAAGTGGGATAGAAATGGCGGACAAAAAAGTTGGTAGCATGACACACAACCATCAGCAGGACTAGCATACGGCTATCAGGCTGAAGGTTAATCACGGTTATGACATGTATACGGGCTTGGATGGGGGCCATCAAAAATGGGAAGCCGTGGTCGAGGAGCACAACTTCCTATATGAAAGAAAATTACATTATAACAACCAAACAAAAACTACTGACATCAGCATTTATAGCAGAATTATTTTTGTGGGGTTAGTACTTATAAAACCCCAGAAATTTTAATTTAAATTTTAATAAAACCAACACCTCACGCCTCAGTGAGGACCATGATTCAACGACTACTCTAGTCGATCATGGCTTAGCTCAGGGATAAATGATGGAACATCAATACACAGCTGTCCTTTATCTGGGAGGGTGGACAGTAAAGCACAATGTAGACTGTGATACACTAGTGAATGGTTGCTGGAAATGGTGCATTACCAAGTCAAGGGCAGGTCAAGCATTCCAGTCATATGGCTGCCTTACAGTAGGTGGAGGCATCTGCACACACCATGACATGCATCAAGTGACATGGAAACACAATTTTGAAAATGGCAGGAATAGGCCAGCCCATCGATGCAGGAGGATGATTTTAAATCGGACTTGAAGAAACCTGGGCCACAATACAGACTCAGTCTGTTGGACCAGGGAGGGAGTGGGATTGAGTGTCCATTGCAAAGTGCAGACCCCTGGTGGAAGGTGTGAGTTCCGATGCGACCAATGCAGGATACATGTGGAGTCAGGATGGACATCAGGTTCCTCTCACTGACATTCATTGCACATCTGACCTCCAAAGGGATAGGATCCACATAAAATGCTGCCTGTCCCAGGGATGATGTTATCTCCTGGTACTGCAGCCACCCAAATTACCATACCCTAACCAAGGACATGTTCCGCTGGATGGCACACCACCTAACACCACCCATTGGGGGTTAGCCTACGGAGACCTTCTGGTCAAAGTGATGCGTCCCGATAACATGGACCTGTTTCTGTGTGGTGGGGTCATCTCAGCAGCACTGCCTTGGGAAATATGGCAGTTGGAATTGCAGATCGGTCACAATGGGACAGTGGTGGGTTGAGGAGGTCAAGTTGATAATATGGTTAAGGTGGCGCCCCCCATCCCCTCAAGAAATGGCAGGGAGTCAAAGGGTTACAAGATGATACAACACAACACATTTAGGGTCAGAGCAGAGTCCTTGAGAGAGTGTAGAATGGAGTGAAGCCTCATGGAGGAGACGGACAGATACAATTAAAAAAATAAATTATAAAGAACCATACCTCTGCTAGTTGCCTCTTTGAAAAGGTGCCTGATTCTTCTTCTCCTCTGGATTCTCATAAAAGTATTCTTCCGATGAACACTGGCTTGGTGGGGTAAAACAGGACAGTTTGGACTATGTATAGTGGGTACAGCATCTGGGAGGAGGCGAGCCCATGAGCAAGCTTCATGCGATACATTGCAAGAATCACAGGATCTAAACAAGACTCAGCAAAATGCGCTGAGCACAAAACACTGGTGTTGTTAGCACCAAACCAGTTTACATGTTTGATTTTAACAAAACGGTCCCACAGTGATCTATAATGAGGATCCTTTGGGAAGGTGAATAAGGAAAATCCCATTTTAGTTGTGTTTCCACAATATCCAGCTACACATCGAGCCGGCATCTTTATAACACTGAGTATAAATAACCAAACAAAGAGTACCTGAAAAACTGCAAAATACTGATAGCCGATTACCCAGATAAAATAGTATATTACCTTGTTACACACTTCAAGTAGTGCACAATGGACCTTATACAATGGCAAGAAAAAATCACTGACTCTGATAGGTCAATGTGTGCCTGAGACAGTGGTGATATCTCAGTATAACATCACTGTATTGATTATTTGCTGGATTCCTTTCTTTTCTCTTAAGAAACAAAGATATAGTGGCTCACTAAAATCTACTAAAACATTTAATTTTTTTGTATAACAATGAGCCATTATAATAAATAGGCACTCCAGGGTGTGTGTTATTGTATAATAACATCACTCCTGGGTTGGTGGAAGAACTCGGCTTCACCTCGTGCTTCAACCCACCCAGGAGTAACATTATTACACATGATAACACACACCCTGTTGTGCCTTACTGCTTACATATACTGTCAAGAAAATAATAGGCACATCAAACCCAACAGTGGAACAATACAGTGCTGTACAGTAACAAACAATTGTTTTACTTTATCCCCAGAAATCATCATATGTGCAATTCATACCCATCAAACAGCACCAGATAAAACTGTGTCAGTCTCACCACAGACAACATTTAAGGTCAGAGATTGGCAGGTTACCACACAATACCTAGCCTTATGCAACAATACCACGACTGAAAAGGCAGCATAATATACCACTTCACACACATCCACCAATATTATTGCTGATATAGCAGCAGCACACATAATGTCAAACAACCCCACAATGCAGGATGTTTATTACAATAAGCAGAAAATACATAGCTCTGCGCAAAAATAAATCACAGCCCTCTAAGTAAAATGTATGCCACGAATAATGTGACACCCATGGAGTTTGAGACCTCTTCCACCTTTCGACAGGCTAAAAGCACAGACAATAACATTCACCACAAAGTTAGAACAAAAATACGTTCTATACAGTGGATGATCGTGATGAGCAGCAACAGCAAATGATCACGATCAACACATACATTTTATCAATACCGCGGAGGGAAGAGCAACCAATGCAGGGATGTAAGAGACACAGTGAACCTCGGAGTAAATAAAGAATAAACTGCTAAAACACAGTAGATGACCGTGATCTGCCAAAAGAACTAATGATCTCCACAGAAAGTAAACCACTTCAGTTATAATTATTATTTCACTACGAATGTCTCTGCAGTAAGAATGACAGCTGTCAGTACCACAGAGGTAAACCACAAGGCGATCTGCTATTCTGTTTCCCACTCCCTCCAGAATACACACTGATTGGTGCATCAGCGGTCACCTGATCCCTTTTCAGACAGTGCGGAGGTGCGGCGAGGAACAAAGTAGTTTTTGTTTCATTTACTCATGATTTTGGGAAACTAAGTTGTGATTTGCATCACAAGGACTGAAGCAAGCACACAGTAAGTTCTGTTTTCAGCTTTTATTTCACCGGATTCCCTCTTAAACGATGGCCAAAATCCAACAGAATAATAGAGAAAACATGGAAAGAATAGAGGTAAATGAAAGTCATTTGGTTAGTACTGAGGATGCCATGTACCAAGTGCAAGACACACAGGATTTCCACACTAAACAAATTCAGTATCTCCTTGATAAAATTGATGATATAGAGAATTGAAAGAGGAGAAGCAACATTACGACTGTGGTTTTATCAATCAATCAATCAACCAATCAGCTTTATTTATAAAAGCACCTTTCCAAAACCAAGGCGCTTGTACACAGTGCATTAAAATAAATCACAACAATTTATTATCTGAAGAATCAGAGGTTGCAAAATCATACCCTTTTACAGCAATTGTTTTGTAGACATCTTACAATAACAGTGGCAATGGCCACTGGAAATAGAGTGGGATCACAGCTCATAATGCCTTAAACCACAGCCAGGTGCCCACCACTGTCCCATAATTGTCATATTTCCTGCAGTACTCAAGTTAAAGAAGATATACTTAGAATCGCCAGATGCAAGGGTTGATTGACATGGAGAGGGAAGAGGATCTCTTTATTTCAAGACTTCTCCAAATAACTAGTAGACAAATGTAAAGAATTTCATGAGGTCAAACAGGCATTGCAGAGAAAAGGTTGCCTTATTACATGAAATATCCAGCCAGTCTTGTAATTCAGACTGCTATGAGGTCCCTACGCTACTATAATTCACTAGACATGGCTTAGAAGTAATACAGGGTGGTTTAACAGTAACTTGAATAGATATCATGGTACATTGGCACCAAATAATGAACATCCAGTTCGGATCTAAAACAAAGCACAGAATCTTTGGCCGATGACCAAAGCGGGCAGCAGGTAGACCAAGGAGCACATGGGAAGGACAACAACAGAATCAGTGCAGAACACAGCCCCTCTCATAAGTGCATTCAACTCCACACTTATGCTACTTTGACTGAAAAAGAAAACTCTACCCTTTCACCTGTTGACCAAAGTTGAGAATCACATATAGCCAGAAAAAGCAAACCTCCAGCACGTCTCCTCCTGGTTCACTGTGCAGAATAAATACAAATATAAAAAAAAATAATCCAGAAACAGGAGCAAAGAGGGAAAGGTTCTTCCAGTATAAATCTAACCCCTTGAAGATCTCCTGGACCCACATCTAAGAGAATGTTGGCAGCCCGAGGAGAAGCGACTCCTTAATACTGCTTATTGCAGGACCCTTCCTTAGTGGGGTCAAAATTCCACTTCAAATTTAGATGAAGTAATCTCATGATGTTGGACTGCAAGATGGTGTTACCTGGTCTGTCTTTGGTATGCGCTGCATCTTCTCATTCTTATGTAATAATTTTACAACCGCAATAGACAGATACCTGCAAGTGTGTAACAGACTCTGAATGCATTACGGAACAATGGGCTAAAGATTTTACCAGACTTTGTCACTGATACTTTTGCCACATGCTGCCCTAGACTCTTCCACTTTTGTTAATGTTTTAGCTGCATTGTGGCTGCCTATTCAGACTAATGTGTTATTGGAACATAGGGGCATGGTTGCTATGCCTGGTATACAACGTTAGATACAGATGCTTATTTATACATAAATATCCTACATTCTCTCTGTACTGTAGTACTATCTGATAGTGGTATACATCAGCTTAGCCCCCCCTTGACTTTACCTCTTTTCAGTGTTGGATGATTGCACATGTCTGTGTTTGTCCTGGTCTAATAAAGGTGTTTTAATTTTTTTTTTATTATTTGAATTACATTTAGACAAGCTCTTGAGTAACGCCTTCTGATTGCTTAGCTAAGGATATACAGATGAACTGCATACAGTTTCACAGCAGTGCTTTTACATTCATAGAGTGGGAAACAGATTCATAAGCCTGAGATGGCTTAAAATCTTGCACTCACAACCATATTCTTTTGAAAAGGAGTGTATCCGACAGCGTTAAGGCATGTTTTTCCTGGCACCTTAATAACAGTTGTGCACATTTTTGTAATATATGATGGAAAGCTGCATTTTCACTATGGTGGTGAGTGCAAGACTTTAAGCTATCACAGTACTGTGGTGTTTATCTATTAGCACCCTATCCCAGTGCAAACTATTTTGTGTGGATGTTGGGTGATAATAGTGCGATAATAAGTGTGAATGCATTTCAACGACTGCAAACGATGATGTGGATCTGAGTGATTGGGGCATCATAGTGCCAGTGCTTTTCAGCACTTGAGTGCATGATCCAACAGGTGTATGGTGGTTGGTGCAGTGATGAGGATGGTTATACAGAGGTAGGGGTCCAGTTACTGAAGTGAACAGGTTGCTCTGGGTTGATTGCATTGGTGTCCCTTGGAATATCTGGTGATAAGAGGTAGGAATTGAGTGCAGGGCTGGAGCACAGTACCCAGGTGTGTTACATTAGTTTACTCTGTGCAGCCCTCCTGTCTGTGGTGTGTTGTGCTGTGCTCCACAGGTGTTTCCACTGAGCTGGCATTTGGTATCTGCATCGTCTCCTCCATCTACCTGACACTGGGACCAGCATGCAAGCCCCAGCTGTAAAAATATTGCAGGTCTCACAAAAATCCCTCACCGTCCTTTCAGTGTACATTCCACCTGGTCAGAAAGCCCTGTACTTGACTCACTTATGAAGTGCCTCAACACCTTGAACTGAAATGCGGAGACTTTGCTGCTAGGTGATTTCAATGCCAATTGGCTCTCCCCTGCTGCTACTCCCTACAGGGATGCAGTCTCTGTGGTGCACCTTTCCAATTAGTCAAAACACCCAGCAGGATAAACTACAAGACAGGCACATCTACATCACTGGACTGGGTCTCGTCAAATCACCTGGAACACATCTCCCACATAACTGTTCACCCCGATGCCTACAGTGACCACTTGCTAGTCCTGTTTCACTGGTCTGTATCTACTCCAAACCCCTAGCAAGGACAATCATAAATAGGGTCCTCAAACAAGTTCACCTT
Source organism: Neoceratodus forsteri (assembly GCA_016271365.2). Lineage (NCBI taxonomy): Eukaryota > Metazoa > Chordata > Ceratodontiformes > Ceratodontidae > Neoceratodus > Neoceratodus forsteri. Next base: position 56,450,580 of record CM028129.1, read on the forward strand.
GAGATGCTGGAGGCCGACCTGCACCAACAGGACTGGTCCGTGTCTATCACTCCAGTACAGTTGATGCAGCACTAGAGACAATTCATCCAGTTGTTCAATATAGCATGTGACTGGCATGCCCCACTAAAAAGCAAAAATCAAAGGACATAACAATCCCTGGCTCTCACCTGGGCTTCTCAAAGGCATGAAAGCCATAGACCACCTGTGGTATAGAGCTCGGGCATCAGGTATTCAGGCTGACATTCAAATCTATAGAAAGGCTAATAATGACTGCACAAGGACTACATGGGCAGCTAAAATCAATACTACAAGGAAGCCCTTACCAGATCATGCAGGGGCGAAGGAAATTTGGGCTAACCTCAAGGAAGTCACTGGAAGAGACAGCAAGTCAGCACTCACAATGCTCAACATTGGTGGCATACCCATCACTGACCCCACTACAATTGCACTCTTTTAACAAAGGGTTCACAGATCTTAGTGAAATTCTTCCCCTGACTTCTTCCTCCATACAAACCCGATGATACAACTACAACCACTGACCAGCCACCCGTATTCTCCGCTTCACTTCAGAACCGTTTCCATCGCAGAAGCCAGAAATACTTTCAAAGGTCCTGGGAAGTCCTGACACAGTGGTGATTCCTTGACCTAAAGTATGTAGCCCTTACATTGGAAGATGTCCTGTTACCTTTAACACATATTATCAACACCTCCTCAGACTTTCACAGTTCTCTCAACTATGGAAATCAGCCTTAGTGACACCAGTATTCAAGAGTGGTGATCATTCTCTACAGAGAACTATCGACTCATCTCGATTCTCCTGCCTCTATCAAAGGCCCTTGAAAAGGTAGTTGCAGACCAATCAGAGAATATATTGCAGTATAACCTGCAATGCCCCCAACAACACGATTATCTCAAAGGCCACAGCACTGTAACTTCCCTGCTTGAGTTTACATTTTGTATTCACAATTCAGTTGATTATGGCAAGTTAGTGGGTGCATCATTTATTGACCTGTCTAAAGCGTTCGACACAGTCAGTGATGATCTACTAGTTGAGCAGCTAATAGTCCTGGGTCTATCTAAGGACACTATCTGTCGGTTCAAGAACTACCTCTCATCCTGCTCTCAACAAGTCAGAATTGATAGTGCCTTATCAGATAGCTGACCAGTTCATTCAGGGGTGCCCCAGGGCTCCATACTGGTTCCACTCCTGTTTAGCCTATTTCTAAAGCAGCTTCCTCTTTCATGTCACTGTCAAATACTGCTCTATGCAGATGATGCATCACTGTTTGCAAGTGGCACAGACCCCACTGCCCTGGAAAGTGCACTGCAGGACTGTTTCAAAGGAGTAGAAAAATGGTTTAGTGACCACCAACTCATTATGAATTACAAAAAAATAAGATCATGATGTTCTCTACTCCACAAAACAGGTACTGCTCAACCCCCTCACCATAACAAATGTGAATGGTACTCCACTTGAATTGGTCCACCAGTTCAAATACCTGGGCGTCACAGTTGACAGCACCATGTCTTACGCCTACCATACTGACAATATTGCAAAACCATCAATACTCAGATTGGTCTCCTTTATAGGCATAAGCGTAGTCTCACCCCTCAAGGCTGTCAAGCTTGCCATCAGTAGCTTAGTGGTCTCACTGGTTGATTACGGAATAGTAATCAATGGTTCTGCAATGGACACAGCCCTTGAAGAATCACAGTTGCCTTAAATAAAGCGTGTCATCTCTCCACCAGATTTGACCAATGCACACACGTGCAACCTATATGCCCAGGCCAACTGGCTCCAGTTCATGGGCCGACTCATGTTTCATACCTGCTTACTTGCAAAAAAGTGAGTCTGGGCCTGATGCTCTGGGTGTTCAGAATCTCCTCACCCCTCGTAAACAACCGCTTCACTAGAACCTCAGAGAGCAATACCTTCAAGATCCCAAGCTGTAGTACCTCTCTAGGACAAAGAGCATTTGCATAGTGGGCTCCCAAATGGTTTAACAGTCTGCCTCTAACATCTCCTCTGTAACACTGATAGGTACCTTTAAGCAAGGGCTCCAAAAACAGCTTGTTACAAATGACAGCTGTGATTGCTTCCATTAGCTCCCCCTGGACAATTTTAGACATGCCTGGCAAGCGCCTGTCTGGCCTCATAGCCTCTTTACCTCTAGTTTTCCACACCTCTATTTTCAATTACTAACTATTACTCCTGATTTTCTTCCTCCTTTCCTTCCCATCCTGCATCTCTTTCTCTCTGCATCTGTAGTGCTTTCTGCCCACACCACGTAGTCGCCTGACCCTGTACATGCAACCTAGCTCTTGTCCCGCTCCTTGCGCAATCTGACAAGGCCCACTGGGCTGCTGTTTTGCTACCTATAGGTGCTCCCAGCCACTTTGGATGAGACCGTAATTCAAGTGGACATTTTCTCCACCCTCAGTACTTCCACCGTTGTATTTTAAAAGGTCCTATCTCTCCTGCTTCCTCCACAGTCTGCCCATTCCTTTCACCTATCTTTACCCACCCTTCCTTTCTCTCATGGTTTTAACTGGCACACAATGTATATAGTGTTTTATTATGCCAACTCTATTTCTGTTCAAAATTAGACATGTATATGTCCTCCTTTTATTGTCTAACTGTAATTTGTCTCTTGTCTCACCTTTTGCTACCTAGCTGTAATTTGTTTTCTCACTGTTTGTACAACTCTGATATGGAACCTAACAAATGAACTTGTTCTCAAAGGTGTTAATCCTATACGAAAATAAATAAATAATGTATGTAGGTAGTGGTAATCTCCTGTGTCCTGCCACTCAGTTGGAAACAGTGTGGGCATGTGTGAAGTTGTTTAGTGCATGGAGCAGCGAAATGTCAGTACAGTTTATTAAAAGTCAGAAGGAAAGCACTGCTCATGGTCAACGGATATCTATACCAGAGAGACAGGGAATGTGGAGATACGGTGTATTGACACTGGGAGGTTTTGCTGTTTTGACTTGTTGCCATTCTGCTGCATTGCCAACATGGTCAGCATTATTGTGCATTCACTGTTATTACACTGCTATTTTTATTTCACTATTATCACCTAGTACCTTTTTGTGCTATATAGATTCATAAACCTGCATCACAAAGACTGTAGTTAGCTCGAACAAGCTTTTTAAATGGGGATGCCGGACGTAGAACCTGGAGGTGTCTGGATGGCTATGTCAGATCATCTGATTTTATGCCAGACAGTTTATGAATACAATCTACTAAAAGCTGATGATATGTGCCTTTTATACATATGAGTACATACAACAAGCAGGGGAAGGAAGGGCTTGTGAGCATAATTTTATATTCTCAAATGGAACAATCTGAAACATAGAGGATAGTGTAGCGCTCATACACAATAAGGATATTTTTCACTCAAGAGGTTTGCGTGGTAACAGGAGACTTTGAGAGTGCAGCTTGAGAGGTCTTGTTTCCAGGAAACCTTGAGAATGAAAAATATCTGTGTTAATATGGTTGCTCATACACTGTCTTCTATAATGTATGAGCACTCATAATTTAAAACTGGTGTCCTTACTTTTGCATGTTTCAGGGCCAGCTGTCACTGCTGTGGCCATTTCCTGACGAGCAGAGGTTATCGAACACGCATGCATGAGCGCATTCCAAGTTGTGCTGCAGTTTCTACATATCTAGTGCAGCACAACAAACTAGATGACGTCACTACTGCAGCACAACAATGCTGTTCTTGGCATGGTTTTCCATGCAAAGCAGTGTTCTACCATACACTATAATCTGATTAACCACTGTGAGTATTAACCCAAGATATTCTGGGATGGCATCCAATCTCCCCCTAGATAAACACCTTCAGAGGATGCAAACTACAGCTGACACAGTGTAACATAGATGTCCCCAGACTCCTCAATGTTTTAAAACTTTGACTTTGTAGTGAGTGCTGGCCAACTCAATGCACAATTGTGACTTGTTATATAACACAACTGCGAGTTCCTTGGAATTGTGCGTTCCAGCACCTAGCAGTTTTCAACTCTTAGAGTTGTTTGTTTTGTGTTTCTCTTTTTGTTTTGCCTAATTTTCTTTGATCTAATTCAGTTAGCATATCCACTCACTCAAACTGATGTTTACTTTATTTATCAAATTATTTAGTTTAGTAAGTAACTGAAGTTGCATTTATAGTTTTAATTATAGTAGTTCTTTGGATTTACAGTTCTTTGTTAAATAAGTAGTGATAACCCAGTTGATATATTCAGTTTTGCTGTGTTATACAGTTTCTTTAGCAACAAATTCAAGCGCCGATAGGAAAGTAGTGTTGGACTCTCTCATTAACTTATATATATATATAACATATATATATATATATATATCTGTCTATATATCTATATATGTATATATATATATACATATATATATATATATATATGTGTTGATTGCAAACTATTCAGTTTATCCACAACCAAGCTTTTACGTACTTTTCACAATGGCCCTAAATGGTCTGAGTTTTTGTTCGTGGAATGTGAAAGGACTTGGGTCACCAGTTAATGTAAAAAGTGCTGAATATCACAGTTAGCCAGAGCATGGGTCTCCAAGTAGACTCTAGTGTATTTAGTACAAAGCAAAGGGAACAGCTATTTTGATTAAGAAGGTACCAGTTTTGTTAAAACAGATCACTTTACAGACAAGGAAGGAAGATATCAAATTTTGATTGGTGCTTGAATGGTTTTAAGATAGCTATTTGCAATATACATACCCAAAACACAAACCAGGCTGCCGTCTTTGAACAGATTTCAACAAAATCAGGGGCAATAAGGGACCATGAAATAATGGAGATTTCAATGAAGTAATACATCCCTTATAGAAACAGTAGTTTGAATCCCTGGAGAGAACTAAATCACAAATAGCACTCAGTGAGGTGGCTGAGGATTTAAATCTAGTAGACGCTTGGAGATTTGAAAACTCAATAGAAAGAAATGATTCTTGTTGTTCTGCTAGAAACAATACTACAGTAGAACTGATTATTTTATGCTAACTAAAATCTTAGTAATGGAATTATTAACTCACAATTGAATGACATCATTATTTTCAGATCATGCTCTGTTAAAGCTCTCAATTTCTGTGGGTGCTGGACACATACAATCCCTGAAATGAATTTTATGTGTCACTGCTGCATAACAAAAACTTCAAAACATGGTTATGAAAAGAGATTACTGATTACTTCCTAAATAATAACAATGGGAAGTGTTATTTGCATGCTTATGGGATGCCTTCAAGGCTTTTGTTAGAGGAGAATAACTTGTTTCTCAACTTTCAAAAGAAAGGGTCCCAGAAAGAGCTGGTGGACAAGGAAAAGAGCTGCATTCATTGGAACAGGAATTTAAACAAAAGAGAGTAACTGATACACAGTTATTATTTAAGATCACTTCTTTAAGGCATGACATAAATAGATTTATTCCGGTAAGGCGGAATATGTGTTGTTTAGAACTAGGCATGCTTTGGAGGTGAAAAATCAGGAAAACTGCTAATACTGTATATAGGTTAAAAAGGAAGCAAAGACAAAATGTAATAGCTGGATTCAAAACATTGTAGTTACTAATAAAGAAATAAGTTATTTCAGGATTTTATTGAAACTTATATAAAAGCACTGGAACACCCATGGAAGATAGGTTATTTCTAACAGCTTTTAGCTACTGATTTTAGAAGACCCTGATGTAAATTAACTAAATAGGCCAATAACCCTAGAAGAAGTATTTAAGACTATAAAAGAACTCCCAAGAAATAAAGCCCTGGTCAAGATGGTAGAACTGCAGAATTGTATAATTTCTTAGACACATAAGTGCATAAATACCTCTATGAAATTTTCGATGAAATTCCAGAAAGAAATTCGGTAACACTTTAAGTGTTATTAACTATACTGTAACTACTGTATAACTACATTGTAACTGCACTGTAACTACTGTGCAGTGACATGTAAATACTGTACTATGTAGTTGTTAACTAGTTTCACATTTGCTTGTTGTGTACTTACAAATCGCATGAAGTAACTGCACTGTAACTATTGTGTACTTACATGTAATTACTACAGTATGTAGTTGTTATGTAGTTTCACATTTGCGTGTTATGCACTTACACAATTTGTGTAAAGTAATAGTTACATGTGCAACTATTACTGTCTCCTTTTGGCACAAATCAATTCATTCTGACAAGTGTAACTACACTTTTAATAGCTGTTGCAATGTGTAACAGAAAATCTGTTGTGCAACTACCACTGCATCTCTTCTGATATTATGTAATTTTTTCTTACAAGGGCAACTACACATGTAATAGTTATTGCAAATTGTAACAACACATCTTTTGTGTAATTATTATGTTACTAATTTTGGCATTATTAAATTTGTTCTTAGAAGTGTAACTATATAAGCATTAATCACCTATAGGGAGGGCTCTACGGTGGATTAATGCCGCTGGGGTTGGTTACGGGGAGAATCACAGGGTTCCAACCACCCAGCGAGCATTAATCACTGGTAAAACCCGACTCTGAGGTGATTAATGTGCTGTAACATTGGCTCATTGTGGGAGCGTGAGCAATGTTACTGGTGTGTTACGCGTTGCACTGGGAGACGCCACGGACAACACAAGATGGAGATGCTGGGTTCAGCGACAATGCCTCATTTACGTGACAGTGAGGGCGATTTACTTCTGCTTTTAACTGCAACGTCTGGAATAAGCATCAACATGCGATGGTGGGCTGATGATGTGGATTAGCAGCACACCTCTGGTGCTGTGAGGGCATTCAGGTGAATAATCTGTGTGTATCTACTGTGGTACTGGGCGGTCTCCTGGGACCTGCTGGTGTGCCTACTGTCAGTGGTGCTTGTCTCTGATGCCACTATCTGTGATCGGTGGTCACCACCTCGGTGTGTCTCAACAGCGCTACGTCTGGAGACAATAGGTGGTGACCTGGCCAGGTGCTCCTCTCTGCTGCCACGGTGGCCACAGCCAGTACTAGCCCAGCGGGCATTACTGGTGGGTTAATCACCACTGGGAGCTGGTCACCTGATGCGTTGCAGGAATCAGTCACCTCTGCTTGAGCTCGGTGTCCAGAGCCATGTTACAAATATGAATGTAGGTCTTGTGCATTGTTTCAACAATCGATGTCTATCCGATATTTAATTAAAAGGTAATCTCACAGAAAATCAGAATGGTAACTAACATACCTCCTGTATGATTACAATGTAACCTCAGTCTGCTACATTTAAATGCACTGGCTGGCAACTCTTTAGATGGTGTTCCATGTCTGTATTCAGTTTTTCATTAACACAAGTTAAAAACATGCAGTCTAATATTGTGAACTGGTACATAACTGTACACAAAGGTTTCCTTTACATGATTACTAATTAACATTGTAACACTAATGTGGCTAAGAAATAATGGTATTGTTTTCACAGTTAATGCCTAGGTAACATGTATTTGCAAGTGTGCATACTGTACTTCATTTACTATATGTCAGTACTGTAGCTGTGATGTAAGTTATCATTCAGAAATCAGTCCCTCCTGAACTTACTGCTTACTAAGCGTACAGTTTAATATTGGACAAGTAACAAGTTAGCGGCACTTGCTTATTGCAGTCATAAAGCTTAAATAAGCTCCTTACTCACTGTATCCCATTGAATGGAAGAATGTTGTCGAACCAAGTCTTCAGTATACAATACAACTTTTATTGGTCCATTAAAAATAGATCTTCTTTAATAAGCACAAAGTCCATAAGATGCAAATGAAAAAGTTCAGAAGTGAGTGAAATGCGTTTGGGATAGGAGTTCCTGCTTTGGTGTGGAGCTAGTGGGGGCTTTGTTTTGTACTGCATCTTATTGACATTGGCCCACATTTTCAAAGGAAATATGTTGAGCAAAGTAGAGATGCTGCACATCTCAAAAAATGCACCAATGCGACCACATCTCTGGATGCACCAAAGTGCAAATGTAATGCATGGGGTGCATGTAGGCGGTGTTCCCATGCACCAGTGGGGTGCATGGTGTGGGATACCACGCATCAGCATATTCAGCCAAATGAGTGGCGCCAAGTGTAATGCATCCCAAAGATGTGCTGCCCAAAGATAGGTATAATAGAAACTGACCTAACTTTGAAAGCCGCCCACAGGCAACAAGCTGAATAGCAACAGCCATGTATGGGTCTGCTTTCCTAATGGAAGCTGTCATGAGGAGCATGAGGAGATGGGCAGAACAACAACATGAGGGAGGAAGGGCCTGTGGGCAGTATGCCCAACACAGATGGTACCAGACCTGTATCACATTTGAACAACTCACTGACACAAAGATATTGGGCTGGAACCATCTCAACAGGGCAATTCTGAGACAGCTCTGCAAGCTGCTACATGATGACCTGCAGGTACCAACACACAGGAGTCATGATGTCAGTGGAGACAACGGTGATAGCAGCACTGTACCTGTTCACCACGGTACCTTCCAGATACCAGTGGGTGACACCTCTGGCAATACACAATCCACCACATTCCATCTCTCACACAATTCCGCACCACCTGCTGCCCCATTCTACAGAGTTCATCACATTCCTAGCACACTGGCAGAGTGACAGTAACTATGCAGCACTTCCACAGGGTGGCACGCATGCCAGGCATGCTAGGGCCATCTGACTGCACCCATGTGGCAATCAGGGCACCACCTGGCCCCAACAGTGACATGTATGTGAACAGAAAGGGATACCATTCAGTCAAATGCCAGGTGGTGTGTAATGCACGGGGCACATCACTAATGTCTGTGCCAGTTACCCTGGGAGTGCACATGATGCCTATATCTGGCACCAGTCAGCCCTATGCCACCAATTTGAGACCAGGGAGATACCTAGCGGCCACTAGTGGTATCTCCCTGGTCTCAAACTCCATCCTACAAAGCACACACTGTGGTCCACAGCACTACAAGTGGCAGTGTTGGGGGACAGTGAGAAGGCTGATGCACCAACCAACAGGCAAGGGGTACACTGGGACAGGAGAACCCTGCTGAAGTGGGACCCACATGCGGAAGTGACGGGGGCAGTGTGTGCCAGGGGTGTGGCAGGGCAGAGGTAGACACACAGCAGGCACAGGTGACAGGACATGTAGCAATACAGCCCCCAAGCCCAGAACAGCACCTGGGGCAGGACAGAGTACCACAGTCAGACAGGACAGTGGCAAGGTGAACTAACAGGCTGGGCTGTGGTTGTGCAGCATAGGACAGAGGGCAGGCATGCTGTGCATATACCAGAGTGCACATCCAACAGCTGGGAGGGATTCCAGAGATGTAACAGGGCATGCGCACATGGGAGCATAGACATGGCAACAGGGTGGACAGGCATGAACAGCAAACACAGGCCAGGGTGGGGCCTTCTGGGTACTGTGGATGCCTTCTGGTGACTAACATATTGCATTCCCCCCACACAGGTGACAGTGCCTACCCACTGCACCCTGGCTGCTCACCCCCATACTGCAGAACCTGAACCAAGACGAGGAGAGATACAATGAGGCACACATTGCTACATGCAGTATCACTGAATGCATCTTTGGCATACTAAAATGAGATTCAGATGCCTGAACAGGTCTAGTGGTACCCTACAATATAGCCCAGACAAGGCCTGTGGCATATTCCTGGCCTGCTGTATGCTACATAACATGGCCATTGACCATGGAATACTTGTCCAGGCACAGGAGGGCAACAGTTTGGAGGATGAGGATCTGCAGGTGGAGGTGAGCAGCAGATCTTGCACAGGAGGGACCCATGGCTGGCTGCTAGGGACCGACAGCACAGGGGCACAATCGTGGAGGGTACTTTGGAAATCACAGGTGAGTAACAGAGGAGACCAGACAGGGCAGGGCAGTCAGGCACACATCCAGAGAGGGGTCAAGGATCCCCATGAGCAGGTAGGCAGCCACTGTGGGGATGCAGAGGTGTGCAAAGATGTGTGAACACAACCATGCACAGGCATCCACTGCAGAGTCAGCAATGCCAAGGGCAACACAGGTGCATGTGGGGCATGGCATGTATTAGAGAGACACCATTGGCACACATGTATAGTGGTCAGCCAAGGCTGCAATCCTCACGCCCATACTACACACCATGGCACCATGGCCCATAGCAATGGCCTGGATGTCACACTGATAGCAAAGACAGGGTCACCACATTGCACACAGACCTGGGCAGTGCTGGGTAGGTGTGTAAGCAGCAATGGCCACAGGGCGACATCATCATCATCTTCCTCCATGGCTGATGCCAGCACAGTGAGGTTGTCCAGGATGTCAAGGCTGGACAGGGGTTCGAATCAGTCAGCGGAGAATGTCAGCCACCTCATGTGCAGCATCACCCTCTGCATTGGCCACAGCTGTGGCAGACATGGATGGGATGGGTTCATCCACCTACTCGCCCACTGGATGGGCCCAGGACCCTGCAGCATCCCTGAGGTGTGATGGAGCTGTAAAGCAGAATAGGAGAGAGTAGTCAGGGCCTCATGTCCATGGTGTTGGGCGACAGCTGGACACAAGGAGGTGTGCATGTGTGCCACAGGGTGCAGGTGGTGACACACAGGCCATGAACTACCAATGTGGCCCGTACTGCACACACACCACAGCAGCATGTGAGTTGAAAGGCTGCGGGTGTGCACCACAGAGTACAATGTTGGCCAGACAGGACCTGGCCAATGACAGCCCAACCTGCACTGTCTGGGTCACACACACAGCAGGCAGCATGTGGCACACTCCAGTCAGGGGTTGGCCATTGCAGGACCCCACAATTGCCACAGAGGTGTACATGCACATGCCACCCATGGCCCAGTGGGTAAGAGCAGTCACAGGTGGCCTGTGCACCTGACAGACCTGGTGCTGTCAGTGCATAGCACACAACAGGCCAACACCATACAATGCCAGAGGCCATGGAGGTCTACAACAGGGTTGAGCACTGATGGCATTTCGGCAGGGCACCGTGGGAACACAGTGAATGAGCCTGCATGGTACGACAAGCACATCCATGATAACCACATGCAGACCTCCTCAGTAACTGTCATATGCATGCTTACAGTGCTGCGATGGCCCACCTCCCATATTGAAGCCACCACCAGGGTCACCCTTCATGGAGGCATGGTGGTGCAAGCAATGCCTCCTGTGCCGACAGGGCAGGCACTGTGGAGGGCCCACCTCAGTGGTGCTCTGGGATGCCCAATACATGGCTACCCTCTCCCTGGTCCTGGTGTGTTCACCGGTTATATTTTAATACATTTCCTGGGGTGTACCATTGCTCCCCATGGGAATATCTGCCTCTGCCAACTCCTCCCTGCACTTTACCCACTCCTGCTGGGTACCCGTATTGTGGGTTAGGATATCCTCCTGCAGGAGGTATGCCTCTATGAGCCTGCGGTTCATCATTTGTAAAGTCTGGCCGCCATCTCTTCTTCTCCTCCTCAGTTACTATATTGGTGGACAGAAACAGATATACATTAGCACCAGATCAGCATCGGTAGCATTGGGTGAAGAGCTTGCTGGATGCAGTGCACCAAACACTGTAACAGTCAAAATGTATAAATACTTACCTCCAAGGCTGCAGTTTCTGTTGGTTACCTGGGTGGAGGGTGGCACCAGGGTAGCCCATTTATGGCTAAGCACATGCAAATGAGTTGAAGTGCAGCCTGTAATGAGCTGCAAATGTGAACTTGAGCCAGTATTGGGCAATGAGGCCATTTGCATATCCTGGGTGAATACTGCAAATCTGCACCTGGCCCATCTAAATGTGCATCACGCATCTATTTGGATAGTGCATCTCTGCATGGCACATTTCTGATGCATGCGATAGCGGAAAATCACTGACTTGCATGGTTGTGGATCTGTGATGTCACGGCTGGTACATCACGCATACCCACCACATTGCCCTGATGCACGGCAGACATGTGTGGCACATGGCAGCTGATATGTGCCATGTGGATAGTACAGTCGTGGCATCAGCTGACCTCCACAACATGGCACTGATGCGTGGCCGGCATGCGTCTAGCATGGGGCGTGACCCCATCTTCCCGCCCAACCCATGCACTACCGCTTATGTGTGGTAATGCCATGCTATGGCTATCATGCATCTCTATGGCACGTGTTGCTGCATGGGGCCATGCCTGTCAGGCTATTGCACAAATGGTGTGGCTCAGACTCATCACCCACTACATTGCTGTAAGCTGCACATCTTGCTGGTGCCTTCCAAGTGCCATGGCGCATGCTGGCAGCTCACTGTCTACCAGGCCCCCATGCCCAGAACTGGGTTGATGTGGAGTTGGGCAACCTGGTGGCCATCATGGTCCCCCTGGAGGGTAACTGTTGGTGCAGAGGAGCTGCAGGAGGCTTGTGCCCAGTTGTAGGTCAGGGCTGCAGAGTGCCTCAGCAGGTGCATGGGCATACCAAGGACAGGTGAGCAGTGCCGCCACCGCTACGGGGACCTGAGTGGGAGGGACCCTGCCAGGCTGGACTGCATGCATGAGGAGGCATGCAGGGGTGCAGTGCCACACCTAGGTACATATGTCTTGTGTGCATGCAATACTTGTCTGCTATGGGAAACAGTTGTGGGTTAGGATGGGTGCCACCACCCACATGGGTGTTTGGCCCCTAGTGCTGCCAGTGCCACTACCACAATGCAAGCCACTGTCCGCCTTGGGGCCATGGTGGTGTTGCCACATCCATGGTGGTCCCATGTGTGCGCTTGTCTGTCACTGGGTTACACAGTGTGCTGCACTCTGCTGCATCGTGTCACTGTTGGGCTCATAGGTGTTGGGGGCAGTGTGGTTCTGCATGATGCTCACCATGCCTTTACCTTTTGTCCCTCTTGCAGGTCCGGAGGAATGGCGACATGCCCAGTGCCTTGCCCACAGCTGGGCCAGTGATGGAGGAGAGACTGGTGTGGTCACCTGTGTTGCACAGGGTGTGTCACACTGTGCTGCAGGTGAGTGTGCTTCTAGTGTTGCATGTTGCTGTTCTGTGGGTTTGGGGGTTGCATTGCCCACTGTGGGCCACAGCCTGCTTGTTGTGCATGCCATGAGGTGCGGCCCTACACACATGGTTGGGTGTTGCTGCCTTGTGGCAGCTCTGCTGTGCACCTGGCTCCTGTGTGGTGGTCCCTATCTAGTGTGTCTGTACAGGACTGTGGGCACTCATCAGTGCCCACATGATGCCACCACCGGGCCTACACACAGGGCATGCAGTTGTCAGGACCACACGCTGTGGGGGCATGGCATCATCCAGTGCATGCACAGACTGTCATAGCCTCTTCCCGTGCCACGTCCCATGCTCTGTGTGGCACTGTTGCATGGCACTTTACCAGTCTGTCGTGTGCTTGGCATTGTGGTGGCCCTATGCAGGAGCCTGCCTGTGCCTTGGTGGACTGTTGGCACTGAGTCCATATTCTGTGATTCCCCCATAGGTTGACCTGATGCCTAGGGCATAGGGGCACATTGTGGGAGGCCACATGGATGGCTACTGCTGCGGGAGGTTCATCACCACACAGAAACTGCTTCTAGCCATGTTTCAGTGGCAGGGGCCATCTAAGGGTGGTCCAGGACATATTGAGGGCCATGAACAAACCCAGGTGCCCTCACAGGGAGCAATCCTGGCAACACAGGGGACACTTGGCCTGTGTGGCCAGATCTGACTTTGTTTCGTGTGCAGCCCTATTACCTCCACCTCCACACCTTGCCCTGCCCTTATATATAGTTCCCTCACATCACCTGTTCCCTGCCCCTCTGCCTCTGCCCCATCGCTACTTGTACAAAGTTATTTATGGATGTTTATTGTTGCCATTGTTCTGCTTGTTTTCTCTGTTGGATTTGCTGTGTTTGCATTTCCATTTTGCATTTTTGACTTTTGCTGTTATTAAAGCTCTTTCTATCCTGACCATGCCTATGTATGTGGTCCTTCCTTTGCTAGTTATTATAGTCACCTGCTGTGTGTACGGGTGGCCCGCTGCCATTTGCTTATCACTGTCCATGTGTGTCCTGCCCTGCACCCTTATGCACTGTCCCCATATTGTTGCACCCACTGTGTTTGTCACAGTTTTCCTAGCCTGCCTGTGGGGGTCCAGGGCTGTGCTCCTTGTTTCCCTTTGCATTTGTTCCATGTGCTGGTGCCGTGCCTTGCTCTGCTGTTGTCATGATCCCTGTGCTAGTGTGCTGCACTGTCAGTGGCCATGTGTCACTGTCGGGTGTCTTCCTGTGTGGCCCGCCACGCCCCACCTGTGTGGTGCTGTACCGTGCACACTATGCCACCCCTCTACCTGGCTCTCCCTTGGCCCAGCTAGTGTTGGCCCACCATATCCATGCCTATGTGTATGATCTGCCCAGTGTGCATGGTTCACTCCTTGGTTTGTGGTCTGTATGTGGTGCTTCATACTGTACCTCAGGGGCCGTGCTTCTGTCCAGGATTTCACTGTCACCGTGCCACTGTTCTCAGCTGCCACTTGGGGTGCTGCCCTCTTGCAGCTCCGCCATCTGCCTATGCCACTGCCTAGGGCTGCTCTCCTGTTTGTGCTCCACTGTCCCAGGCTGTCTTGCATGGTTTCCCATATTCAATCCTGCCCTGCTGCACCGCCCATGTCCAGATGTGTGATGGTGCATTTTGATATATTCAGCCGGAGATGTGCAGCAGTCTTCCAGCACATCTTCAGAATATTGCATGTTTGAGGGTTGGCGCATCTCAGATACAGTGAAGGACTTGCATGATTTACCAGGAACTTTTGAATATGGGTGACTTTGTGCTTATTAAAAGATGTATTTTAATGGACAAATAAAAGTTATATTTTGTACTGAAGACTTGGTCCATACAGCAGTCTTCCATTTGATGGGATATAGTGAGTAAGGGACTTATTTAAGCTTTATGACTGTGCTAAGCAGGTGCTGGCTTCCTTGCTACTTGTTACATTTGATTTTAAACCTTGGCACTGCACCTCCCAGGTTGCGGTTCACTCCTCCTATGTACTGAATCTAATATTGGACCCTGTTCCATAGGCAGCAGAGAATGTGTCAATTGTACCTACCGGGCCTGGCGATCAACCACAACAGCCATCCAATTAGATGGACTGCCCAGCAGCAGACAGGATCCTGCACCCTGTATGGAGTGGGGAACTGTGGGATATGGCTGGTCCTCCAAGTACTGCTGTCTTCCAGTAAAGGACCTACTGGTCTGCCTGTGTTCACCTGGATGCCCCTGCTGTCATGGTATAGTCAGATGGCAGTGTAGCTTGGTGTGAAGGACGGTGCAATGGCCTCCCACCCTGTTCAGCCAGCGGGAAGGGCATGGAATGGAATGGCTAAGGAAGGATCCCTAACTGTGGACCCTACTCTTTTGCTGAAGTTAAGACTTAATTCAACCTACATAGGTTTCAATTTGCAGGATATTTACAGATCAGACATGCATTACAGAACACTTTATTACCCCTAACCTTACTCTGCCAGAACACAATGAATCGAACAGACAGACAAATTGGCCACAATTAAAAAGAGCCAGCATGTGTTGTGAAATGTTATTACAAAATAACAATAGTATTTCTCCTTCGCAAGCATCCAATGAGAAGTGAGAAGGAGAACTAGGAGAAACCATTACTATGGATGAATGGTCCAAAACATGGAAGAATGCGTACACGAGCTGCAGGGAAGTTCAAGTAGAACAATGCAATTTACAATTCTGCTCCATTATTACTCTTCCTCAAAGCGCTTAGAGAAATGCACTATCTACCAGAAGGCTCCTGTTGGGAT
The DNA here is from genome assembly GCA_016271365.2 of Neoceratodus forsteri. Lineage (NCBI taxonomy): Eukaryota > Metazoa > Chordata > Ceratodontiformes > Ceratodontidae > Neoceratodus > Neoceratodus forsteri. The sequence goes on from CM028129.1 coordinate 56,466,352, forward strand.
GTCAATTAAAGCATGCAAACCTTACACACATCCTCTGGGATTGCCCGTTTATTAAAAAATGTGGACAGAAGTACACAAGACTTGTGAAACATTAATTAGAGTTAAGATCCCTTTTCATGTAAATTCTACATCTTAGGGGTAGCTTCAAGTTTTCTTCCAACAATTTTCAAAAAGCTGTTTGTTATCTGCTGCTCTGGTCCTAGAAAAACTACTTTTAAGTCATGTGCCTAATAATGAAAGGATTGCACTGATTTGAGCTCACAAAATGTTTTTTTCTAAGAAATCTGGTCTCCTTGCTATCCTTTACAAAGAAAAGACGCACTTGAGCACACTTGATCACTTACTGCTTAACGGGTTTGCATTTATTTTTTTTGTACACTTTATTTCTATGCCTTACCAGAGTGGGACTCTCTCCAGTGATTTTCAACCTTGGTCTCTACATCCCACTGTGAAGCTGCTCCTAACTTCTGACCCTCAACCCAGTGAAACCCCGGATCTGAACCCTCAAGGGAAAGGGCTGCCCTATCTGCCCAGGGTGCTCTATCTGAAGTGTAGCGTGCGGATCAGGGTGGGCAGACAGGAGAGGAGAGTGACCAGCATTGGGAGAGTGTGGTCCAGGGGCGCGTCGCCTATTTCCAAGGCAAGGGATTTTTCCTTGTACTTTCCCCTGGAATGCAGATGTGCAATGATGTCAGCACGGCAGGTACGTAGACATCTGCTGCACCTCCTCTGCATTGCTCCACGCTTGTTGTACTCCAGTCACCACTAGGGTCCCCAAAGCATCAGAGATGCCCTGGATCTTTCCCCAGGGGAGAGAGAGCAGTCCTGGATACTCAATTCTCTTCCTCCCTGCCAACCTCTGCACCTGGAGCTCATTCCTGAACTTGGGTCGCCAGCGTGGAGCGAGTGTGGTGTCCAGCACCTCAACCCTCAGCGCCACCGGCCAGCTGGTTTGCATTCATGAATGATAGAATTAATTTTTAACTAATGAATGAATGCTTTAGATATGCATAAAGCTATTTTTTGTCTTTTAGTTTGTAGTTTAAAGCTCAGAGGTATTACTTGTCGCCACACTGAAGCTATATTGTTTGATGTAGAACTTTATATTTACTATGTATGCATGTACGTTGTTTTCATTGGAAAATAAAAATAATTAATTGCAAAGAAAAATAGGGATCACATGGCAAAATCCTAACTCAAAGCTATCTAGAGTCTAAGTACAGTAGAAAAGCTTACCCACAACTGGGAGCTGGTGAGTTCTGGCAGACTCGAATATGTGATGTTCCTAGTTCAAAATCCCAAACATAACCAACTCTCATTGTGAACATGTAACAGAAATACCTTCAGCTTTCTGGCCAATTATCCCAAATCACTGGACAAGCTGCTCTGATTTCATACCTTGTCTCTGCTTTTGATCTTTGGGGACCACCTTTTCCCAACAGAAAATATTTGGGTTTACCTAGGCCACTGTTTACATTCAAAACATGTATTTTATGAAGGGACTCAGCTCTATGAAGTTTAAGCAAAATAAAGGCCTTTTTATATTTTTTATTTTAGTTTTTGTTGACCAGGAAGCAGGACCAGACAATGTTTGCCTATTTCAGTCTCATCCGGGGAGGGGAGGGGATACAGATGGATGCCAACCAAAACTGAATCAGATTTTAAGCTGTTGGTGATATTTTTAGTGAATGGGAAATCTGGCCAGGACACTGGAAATTGCCCTACTCGCCTGTAGGGGACTTGCTGGCCATTTCAGGATGGCCACTTTGCTTGGGCTGCTGGAGGAGATGGATGTCTCAGAGACAGGGAGTTGACCTCCTTCCTGATCTGGCTCCTCAAGAGGTCATGAGTAATGAAGCAGAAAAAACAGAAAAAGAAAATGTTCGCTGTATTTCTAAACTTGAAGAAGATGGAGAGATTTTCGTTTCCACAGAGGATTTAAGCACTTGTCGAGAACCCTGCTGAAAGCAGAGTTCTGAGTGATGAAAATAAGGATTGGAGACAAAATTTATTAAAAGAATTTCTGGCAGAAGAATTGAGACACTAATGCACTAAGAGTTTGCTTCAAGCACGAATGCAGCAACTAGCGTCTAAGCCCAAGTTTGACAAGGGTGTAGCCTTTCTGACAGGCCTCTGAATGGGCCAGTGATGCACCAACAACAAAGGATGCCACCAGACCAGATGTTTCACTCGCTACAGCACGCAGATAATTACCTCTCTTTATCCTGAGAATTCTTGTAATGTTAAAGCTGGTAGTGGAAGTGCTGAGAGTAGCGAGTGTCAAAAGCCGACAGAGAAGGTTAGCAGAGGGAACAAACAGCTGACATTCAGGCTCTGCCCCAGTCAACAAATGGGGTTTTCCAGAAGCAAGAAAAAAACAGATAATGGCAAAGAAAGATATTTCTCAACCCCTGTGCCACAGGGTCTGAAATCTGTCAAAATTTAAGACGTATAAAAACTATAAATAATGTTTCTCTGGGGATACAGGACATTCATTCAAACAGCAATATAATTTTCCAAACAAGCTCTCACAATTGTCCTGGTGCAACTATATTTTCTTTTTCTGCAAGAGGACCCCACTTAAAATAACCACAAAGATGACTCTAAACCAAAACATTCCTCCTAATTTTAACAAATCAGAATATAACAGCTGGATACGGTGAAATGAGAGGAAGCACTCAGGCAGTGTTGCAAACCAACACTACATCAGCAGCCCCAAACTGCCTTTTCATTCTTTCTCTCTCTCTCCTATAAACTCGGATCCCTTTGCAAAATTGTCACCAGAAAAGCTCTATCTGAAGTTGGATGGAACAAAATGCCAGATAGTAGCTGGCTCCCTGACCCAGGATGGGACCCCAGTTAAAATTTTTCTCAAATGAGTCCTGAATGGCACCCTATTGTCCTAGGAACTAAGCAAACAAATCTAGAAGATGTAAATACTTCTACCTCTACACATAAAGAAATACATATGAACAAAACCCCAGTACATTGGGGAAGCAACAGGAACCTTCAGAGGCTGGGATAAAGAACCTACACCTCCCAGCCTATTGACACCTTGGGTTCTACTGAAAAGGTGCTTCCATCAGAAAATAGTGACAATATTACAACAAACACCCAGCAAAAAGAACCTTTACCTAAAAAACCTGTTATCCAAGTCATTCCAAAGAATACATAAAGAAGCAGCCCTCAGAGGAATGCAGTCCTGATTAGATACAAAGGGGACTGGAATCAAGGCCTGACAGACACTTTGTAGGAAAATCCTGTTATAGGACTCTCTTCATTTCTCACAAAGAGATGAGTTTACCTTCATCAACATCTCTGGGAAGATAATTATGATGTCAGTTTTATGTCTTCATATGCATTACATTTATTTTGGGAACAGTACAATCAGGTTAAATTTTCTCCTGTGGTCCCCATTCTTGGTAATTCCTCTCATGAAGCCCCTAATTAAATTTATTACCATCATGTTTAGGAATGAGGGATTCATGGATGAATGGTTGGTGGCAGGAAAAAGGACACAAATTTGTAGGTAACTGGCAACAGTTTTGGGAGGAAAGTTCTTTAAATTTGATGGCCTGCTGTGAAAAGGGTAGAACAGAGTAGCTTGGCACAGAAGACACCAGGAGAAAGGACTGCTGTGTGACTGGACTTCTCTAGTGGGACTATATTGCCCTCCTTCCTCCCTCCACCCCTTGCACCCAAAGCTAGTTCTACTTTTATAGGCACAGAATTTGACTGACAACAGGAACTTCTTGTTTGGGAGCAGGAAGTGAGTGATCACAGAGACACCAAAGACACACCATCCTAGAAGGGCAAGAGTAGCTCTCAGCCCCATCTAACTGCGGAGGTCTGCCTCTGAGCAAGTAAGGGGTCTACTGAGAAACATAGGATATTCTTGTCTCAGAACAGGACAATCAGGAGCTTAAAGGGACACAGGCAGAAAGTAAGGAGAGAGAGAAAAAACAGAGGAAAGAGTAAGGATTGCAAACAGTTAAGGGCCAGAAATAAGACATGATGGGAGTGGTGCAGTGCAGTGGCTGTGGAGCAGCAGTCTTCCGGGAGACATTCTGGAGGATGCAGTGTTGTCCCATCTGCAGGCACACTGGGGAGGAAGGAAGAGGGAGGTAAGGTGCCTGCCTGGTGCCATGGCTTGGAGGGACAGGGAGCGAATCCTCAGGATTGCGGAGCAGCTGCACAGGGAGGGAGCTGGATGTCATTGTCCACCTAGGGACAAATGACCTGGCTAAGAAAGGGATTACAGAAGTGCAGGAAGAGTTTGTGGAATTGGGGAGGGGCCTTAGACAAGTAGCACGCACAGTAACCTTCTCTGAGGTGCTGCCCATCTATGGCATAGGAGAGGCTAGGGTGTTCTGCACCATGGGATTCAATCAGTGGTTGAAAAACTGGTGTGAAGCTCAGGGATTTGGCTTCCTTGGGGACTGGGAGTCCACCTGGAGTGATGCAAGCCTATACTGGCATGATGGGTTGCATCTGTCCAGGAGGAACCAGGATCCTAGGTGATAGGTTTAAATGCTTCATTGGCAAGCTTTAAACTAGCCAAGGGGAGGCACTGAAAGGAGCAGGGAAACCTAGCCCCCAAAAATCACGTAGTAGGTGCGGTAAACACCAACATAGAGGTGTCGATAGGGAGAAGGGCAGGAGTAAATGGAGAAAGTGACAAAGGCAAGAAGGACAGGGATGGGGCAAAAGAAGACCATCAGGAAATGGAGGGTAATGAGTACCAATGCCTGTAGTCTGGGCAACAAGCTCCCTGAGCTGGTGGCCTTGATGGAAGAGGGATGCCTGGATATCGTAGCAGTCACAGAAACATGGTACACAGAGAACCATGACTGGGATGCTAACATACCAGTGTACATAACCTACAGGAGAGACAGGCAGGGAGAAGAGGGGAGGAGTAGCTCTCTATGTAAAGGAAGGGATAAAACAACTGAACAAAAGAGTAAACAGGGAGGAGAGGAGGCACTGTGGGTCACCTTGAGACTGGAAAGGGCACCACAATCTGCACAGGGTTAGGTACAGACCCCATGTCAGGGGGAGGAATGGACAAGGATATGATAGAAGGTATTCTTAGAATGGCAGAGAAAGGGAGATACTGTTGATGGAGACCTGAATATGCCAGATGTTAACTGGAGCACATTTTCTGCAGCCACATCCAAGAGCAGGACCATTCTTGATGCCCTACAGGTGGTGGGCCACAGACAGCTAGTTTAGAACCCACTCATGAGGGAGCAATCTTAGACCTCATACTCTCAAATGGGGGCAGTGAGAGGATCTCAGATCTAGAAGTGGGTTGCCATCTGGGAACAAGTGACCATCAAATAGTGTGGTTCATGTTAAACTCAGCTACAGAGTCAAGCCAAGGGAGGAATGGACAAGGATATGATAGAAGGTATTCTTAGAATGGCAGAGAAAGGGAGATACTGTTGATGGAGACCTGAATATGCCAGATGTTAACTGGAGCACATTTTCTGCAGCCACATCCAAGAGCAGGACCATTCTTGATGCCCTACAGGTGGCAGGCCACAGACAGCTAGTTTCGAACCCACTCATGAGGGAGCAATCTTAGACCTCATACTATCAAATGGGGGCAGTGAGAGGATCTCAGATCTAGAAGTGGGTTGCCATCTGGGAACAAGTGACCATCAAATAGTGTGGTTCATGTTAAACTCAGCTACAGAGTCAAGCCATGCAAAAGTGAGGTACTGGACTTCAGGAGGGTTGCCTTTGGCAAGATGGGAGAGTGCCATATAAGGGGGAATGTGTGGAGGAGGACCAAGAAAAGCATCTTTCCTAAATAAATACTTCTGCTCAGTATTTACTGAGGAGAAGGTAGGGCAGGGCCCACAGCTCAGCACCATGGACTTGGGGAGGGAGCTGTGCACTAGTCCCTCACTAAAGAAAGGGTCCTACAAGAGCTCGCTAAGCTCCAGGGTGGATAAGGCAATGGGACCTGATGGCATACATCCCAGGGTACTAAAGGAGCTAAGGGTGGAACTAGCAGTCATTAACAGGACTGTTTAGTTAGTCTCTGAACACAGAAGAGGTCCCAGAAGACTAGAGAAGGGCTCATGTGATCCCTACCACAAAAGTGGTAGCAGGAGGAGGCAGGGAACTACAGACCAGTCAGTCTTACCTCAGTAGGTGGCAAGATTATGGAAGCACTCCTTGAGGAAAGGGTAGTGCAACACCTGGAATCCATAGAAGCACAGGATCAAGACAGCATGGATTTACAACAGGAAGGTCCTGTCAAACTAATCTCATACATTTCTTTGACTGGGTGACCAGAGTGCTGGACCAAGGGGTGCAGTTGATGTACACCTTGACTTCAACAAAGCTTTCAATACTGTTCCACATAGAAGATTGATTAATAAGCTGGGTAGGCTCAGGTGGGTCAAAGGTGGTCAATTGGGTGTCAAACTGGTTGGCAGGCAGAAAACAGAGAGTGGTGGTAAACGATATACAGTCAGAAGAGATGCAAGTCACAAGTAGGGTACCTCAGGGATCAGTCTTGGGGCCAGTCCTCTTCAATATCTTCATCAGTAACATTGCAGATTGACTGGAGGGTAAGGTTTGTCTGTTTGCAGATGACACCAATGTCTACAACAGAGTAGATAATCCAGATGGGATGGGCAGAATGAGAAGAGATCTGGATACACTGACAAAATGTTCAGAAGAGTGGCAGCTGGGGTTTAACACAAAGAAGTGCAAGATCATGCACATATGGAAGAGAAACCCTGAAGCCACCTATAGGTTGGGAGGGAGTTGCTGGCAATAACAAGGGAAGAAAGAGACTTGGGCATCATCATCACAGATGACCTGAAATTATCAAGCAGATCACTAAAGCAGTAGGTAAGGCTAGAGGATGTTGGGGTGTATTAGTAAGGGTATTGCAAGTCGTAGAAGGGGTAATAATCCTCTTTACAAGACACTGGTTAGGCCCCATCTGGAGTACTGCAAGCAGTACTGGAGGCTACACCTGTATAAGTACATTAACAAAATGGAGTCAGTCCAAAGAAGGGCAACCAAAATGGTGCAGGGACTGCATCAGAAAACATGAGGACAGATTAACAGAGCTCAATATGTATACCCTAGAGCAAAGGAGGGAGAGAGGTGATATGATTGAAACATTCAAACACCTTAAGGGCATTAACAAGGTGAAAGAGTCTAACATGTTTCAATATAAGAAAAATAGCAGGACATGAGGACACAGCATGAGATTAGAGGAGGCCGATTAGGGTAATGTGGCAAGTTCACAGAAAGGGCAGTGGATGAATGGAACGCCCCTACCTCAGGAAGAGGTAGATATGAATACAGTGCAGGGCTCAAACAGGCATGGGACAGGCATAAGGAGCAATACAGATGAGTATGAATAGATAGGCCATTGACAGAGTAAAGGCCTATGGCACATTCATAAGGTAGAAAAGAAATGGGCAGACTGGATGGACCTTGTGGTCCTTATCTGCCGTCAACTTCTATGTTTCTATGATATTACATATTGGCTGTCCCAGAAATGCCAGGTCCTCAGTGCCTCTGAAGCTATTCTGGACTCAGAATCATTCTGGACAGGAGGGTGGAAGTGCAAGGTAAAACTTAATCAGAGTCTGGCATGGAGCGTGTTCCAAACTCATTCATGTTAGGAAGAGACAGAGAGGTTTGTTTTATGCTGGGCAACCTTGGGTATGTTACTGATATGGGGCTAGAACACATTTGTCTAGCATTTGTGATAGGTCTAGATGTGAAAACTTGGGGAAATTTGTCACATAAGCCATCAATTTGCAAATCACACCAAATGCGACCTTTGTGAGGAGACAGGTCATGTTTTCTGAGTGTCCCGGGCTGCAAAACAAAGACTCCTGTAACAGCCCCATATTTCTAATTCAACAAGCACAGGATGCTGTGGAAGTCTCTAGAGAAAATGCCCTGACTATGGACCCCCTTCCCCTCCCTCTCCTACTTCACGTAGGATGAGTCCCAAAGGGATACCTTGGATACTCAGGAAGAACCCCCACTCAGGAAGGAATTTGAAGGAACTAATGCATCATAGGTAAAGGTTTTCACCCTGGTCTGCTATCAAGAACAGTCAGAAGGGCCCAGTGAGGAACCTAACTCTTCCTCCCTAAAACAGTTAGTCCCTGCCCCACTCCCAAGAAGAAGAACTACTAGGAGTTTGAAACCAACTCCCCACAAAAACATCCAGCAAAATGGACTTAGAATCAGAGAACCCCTTTGCCATTTTAGCACCAGCGGGATACAGACATGGAAGTAGGGAGACTGAATCCTGGATCAGAATGAGATCTCCTCTAGTAATGATACAATGGGATACAAAGGAAAAAAAAAAAGAAAAAAAGAAAAACTGTTTAATAAGTAAACTCTTATGGTTTCCTTATCTATTGGATCATTGAATGTTCATAGACTTTTAAATCCTCAGAAAGACAAGCTGCATTTTCTTTTATTCATGAACAAAATTTAAACATTTAGCGCTTCACAGGAAACTTGGATTTATTCATCAGACCAAGCCCATCTGTTTCAATCCAAATAGACCTGGGGTCCGTCTTATTGGTCCTTTGGCCTGGACAAGAGAGATGGGATAGGAATCTTGTTTCATTCCTGCTTCTTTGCCCTGGCAAAGTTGATCAGTCTTATTTCAGGAGACTATTAATTTTGGATGGAAATGGAAAGGAGATATACAGAATTATCACACTATATGGCCCACAAACTAAGGCAGAGACAGTGGGTCTCATATCAGCAATATAACCATTCCTGGTAACCAATACCAGCATAATTTTAGGTGGAGATTTCAACTGCAACCTTCCAGTAAATAAGGGTGCCTCAGAGAAATTTACTGTGACTCTAATGCCCTACAAAAATGCATTCAGTTAGCAAATCTCACCCATTGCAACCCTTTGTCTGAGTTAGGCTACAAACAGTAAAGGCAATGCTTCAGTATGGAACACAAAAACCCGGTAGGTGACCCTTATGAAGTTTGCAAAAAGAAATGATATCACTACCTTAAACTCCTATTTGACTCAGATGGAAATAAGATGGAAACAATAGAAGGTCTCCCTCAGATCAATCAGAATCACTTAAACTCCCACAACATGGTACTGTAGCTCCCCAGATTTCTTTACCATTAAAACTATCTACAAAAATACAGAAACACCCTCCCAATAGGAATCCAGGACTTGTCACAGCCTACTAAAGTTGCTGAAATTGAAGCAGTCATAAAACTCTTAAACAAGAAACTTTGCCAGGACCCGATGAACTTTCATATGAATTATATAAGGCATTCTCTACTGAATTTGAACAATGTCTGGGTGTTTAACTCTTCTTTCAGCTCAGTGAAATTCCCCCTCCTTCACTGGTGGGGCCCAATTCAAAACAACTTACGCTGGTGCAAGGCACTACATAGATCCTATGGCGTAAGTCGCTGCTGCCCTGCGTTCATGATGAATTCCAAACTGCGGCTTGTGCCATGCCACAGGCGGGTTGCACCACAGGTGGGCTACACCACCCACTACACCTGCAACCCACTGTGGCATGGCGCAAGCAAGTGGATTATGACAGCACCTGCACCCTATTCCGATGGGTGGCTGCCACAACCCACTAACACAATTCCAAGTCAAGATATGGTGCAGTGGGGTTGACCAGCATGGAGGTAGTCTAAGAGGCATCCATCCTGGCAAATGATGGATGCCCCTGCAGCCATGGCATCATATACCCATGCCCCACGCACACCCCCAACACAGTGATGCCCCCACCCCAGAGTCCAGGATGCCACCCATGTCCACTGTGAGCCATGCCCCCCTTGTAGCTGTGCCAACCAGCCAACCCCACCATGGCCCCCTGAGGGTTGCAGTGGTTGTATGGGGTGGGTGGGCTCTTGGGGCTACGGAGTGGCAGAATTGCCGCTGCAACTTGCTGCACCCAGGTTCATTTGAGCCATTCCCATAGCACATGCCTGCAGCTGCTGCAAGCCAAGGGTTGTAAGTGCTGGGGCCATACCTGTCTTGGAATAGGGTGCAGGGTCCCCGCGTGAGTGCCACTGGCTAAATTCACATATGCCTATGTTGCACCATGCGACTTAATCAGGCCCATGGTTTCTAATTTATTTGTGTAAAACAGGTGATAAATGCCAGATTGAAAATTGGAGACCTATATCCCATTGAATTCAGATTTTAAAATTTTGTCTCAGGTTCTGAATAACAGATTGAGAAAGGTAGCTGACTCCTTATTTCCCCTGCTCAATACTGGGCATTCCCAATAGGAAAATTCAACATGCCCTTATGATAATCAGGGATGTGCTATATAACACCACACTTCAAGCCAAACTGGATGTATAGTGTCTGTGGACCAATTCAAAGCCTTTGAGGGGTATATCACCCTTTTTTATTTCAGACCATGCAATACTATGGGATTCCAGAGGATTTCATAAAAGGCTTCTAAAACTATATACGCCAGCCTCAGTAATTCCTGTAATAAAAGGTCATATAACCCAAAATATTAAGGTAATAACAGGGGTAAGGCAGGGATGACCCCTGAGCCACCTTTTATATACCTTCTGCCTTGCTCCACTAATTAGGCAGATAATGGACTTAACGGACTGGCCAGAAGTCGAAATAGAAGAGGGACTCTATTAAGGTACAAGCCTATGCAGATGACATATGCTTATTTATTTCCGATCACACATACTTAGAGAGAGCTTTGGAGACCTTTTATACATATAACAGGGTATCAAACTCTAAAATAAATCATGAGAAAAGTAAAGGGCTTTTTTGTCAAGTTACCCCTCCCCATAATAGTCTCAGGTATTCAAATCACTCCAATCCTATAAAATCCTTGGGATAATGTTTAGACAACAGAACCCACTTAACATAATTGTGATACAACTTTGCAGATTGTAGAAGGAAAGGTACAAAGGTGGAAGAACTGGAAGTTGTCTAAAATTAAAAGGGTTCATATTGTAAAAAGATTTTTAGTCCCAACTTTGTTATAGATAGTGAACGTTTGCAGGATGGGCACGAGCTGCACCTGGGACACTGTGTCTGACCAGAGTTATATATAGCTGTGATATTTCCCCTATCAACCTGTCTAGAAACATGCATTTACAGCTGTTTTCTCTATGTTATGG